>CM052550.1:17965266-18185281 GCA_028533065.1 Trachops cirrhosus
CCTGTGCATTTTTCTTCATTTCACTTATTGTAGCCTTCATTTTACTTATTGTAGCCTTCATTTTTTCATCTAATTTGTGACCAAAATCAACCAATTCTGTGAGCATCCTGATCACCAGTGCTTTGAATTGTGCATCTGATAGGTTGGCTATCTCTGGTCACTTAAAAGAGTGGGTTCTGGGACTTTCAATTCTTCTGTTTGAGCCACTTTTTTTTTGTTTGGTCTGGTCGCGCCTGTTACAGATGAAGGGCGGGGCACCCCAGTGGCTGGGTTGTGAGGCTGTATGTGGGGCAGGGGTCCGACAGGGAAAAAAATGGTGCTTGTTCCACTCTCTGCCGATTTCAGTCCCTTCTGCCGCTTCCCCCAAGCAAACTGGGCCTTTCTGGTGCTGATTCCCACGTGGGTGGGCTTGTACACCCCGTGGGTCTTTCCAACGATCTCTCTTGTGAGGCTGGGAGTCTCTCCCTGCACCTCAACCCCGGCAGGTGTTTTCAAATCAGAGGCTCTATTTCCCAGTGCTGGGGCCCTGGGTTGCGCGCAGTGCCTTGCTTCCCAATCGCCACCTCACTGGGTCTGCCAGTTGCCACCCCTCAGCAGGGGTTTGCCAGCCGCTGCTTGCGCACCCAGGGTCTCCCTGCTGCCGTCTTACGTGCCCAGTCCCAACGCTCTTTGTGTTGCGTGACCCCTCTCCACCCGGCTGCCCGACTCCGCCCCTCCTACTGGTCTGGATGAACATGTCTATTTTAACTCATTGGTTGTCCGACTTCCATACAGTTCAATTTTCTGTCAGTTCTGTTTCTAAATTGTTGTTGTCCCTATCTTGGTTGTGCAAGGAGGCACAGCGTATCTACCTAAGCCTCCATCTTGGCCGGAAGTCCAAACTACGACACTCTTGAAAAGAATTCAACAAAATTCTGCACTTGAAGACATAAAAGTCACAATGGCCAATATCCATTAAAAAATTAGCACAAATGCAAAGGAGCAGGAATGTGATCACCAGGAGAAAAATTAATCATTAGGAAAAGACCAAGAAATGACTGATGATGGAATTAGCAAATGAAGACCTTAAAACAGCTATTGTAAGTATACTCAAGGACATAAAGGAAAACATGAGCATAATTAAGAGAGAAATGGAATACACACACACACACACACACACACACACACACAAATATGACCCAAATCAGACTTCTACAGATGAAAAATAGAGTATCTTAAATAAAAAAATTCACTAGATGGCATTAATAGCAGACTGAAAACTAGAAGAAAAGACTGGTGGACATGAAGATACAGCAGTGGTGATTACATAAAACGAAACTGGGAGTCGGGGCTACTGTTGGGAGGAGAGGAGGGTGAAGAACAGAGCCTTATTATCTGTGAGTCAATAGCAAGCACTTAATCTATGGAAGATTAGAACTCAGTAGAGAAGGAACAAAAAAACTATTTGAAGAAATAATGGGCACATAGTATGTGTTCAAATATTGACAGACTTAAATAAAAATAGGAAAGGGACATAAAATATAAAAAACAGTAATATGAAAATACATTATATATATAAATGTGAAAGTTATCAAAAAAGCAATGTGGTAACATAGAACCAAAGCTTTGAATTTAAAATGACTTGAATTGGAGTCTAAACTGTTTCTTAATACTTATGCAAATCACAGCCCATCTGATTCATTTTTTTAAATCTGTAAATAAGGCTGACATCTATCCTATCTACTACATACCATTATCCAGAACTGCAAATGAGATACAAAGGGCTCCATAAATTAAATGTTGGATAGCAACTTGACTCAGAATGATGAAACATTTAGGGACAAGGTGGTTAGGTCCACAATCCATTTTTAAAAAGCAAGAATATTCGGGAGTTCCTCTCTAATAGTTAACACATGGTTCTACACTTCCCCTATTGTAAAGGAGTTAAGAAAAGTTTCAAAACACATTTAAATGAAACAACTCTCAAATCACCTTTTTCATGCCAAATAATAATCTTGCTTATTAATTAGCCCATAAAGTAAATGCTCAGTAAATATTTATAAATGAACGAGCAAAAAGTATACAGTAGAAATATAAAAGTAACTGCTTTTCTTCTTATGGTTATGGGGATAGATAAGTCAAATGAGAAACTGGAAAAAAAATTTGCGTAAGACCTCTAAAATGACTAATTCCTCCTATCTTCTAGTTTGTAGATTTCAAGATGATACAAAAGGCAGCCATGAGCCCTGACTAATGTGGTTCCAGGGGTTGGACGCTGTCCTGCAAACCGCGGTCACTGGTTTGATTCCCAGGCAGGGCACACGCCTGGGTTGCGGGCCAGGTCCCCAGTTGGGGGTATGCAACAGGCAAACTGATTGATGTTTCTCTTTCTCCCTCTAAAAATAAATAAATAAAATCTTTTTTTTTTAAAGCAGCAATGAAATTGCTGGAAAGGTGATGCTATTTACTCAAAATCAAAACAATTAGGTTGAACCACATAAAACTGCTGCTTTTATAAGTCAAACATGATCGAATATTGGTAATTTCTTATGGTTCAATCTAATGCAAGCAATGAAGCCTGAAAACAATGCTTAAAGGATAGTGGGGAGAGGTGCAGTGGGCTGTGCAAAAGGGAAGCTACAGAGCAATACGGTAGTGCAGAAAACCCTCAAACCACTAAATTTAAAATCTTTACCAACAACTAATATTTACATGTAAACCCTGTAAACCCAAATGCTGTACGTTGCTACTCTCTGGAAGCCCACACCACTACACTGTGTATTTGTGGGTGTTGAGAAAGCAGGATGTTGTGTAAAGAGCCAGATGGAAGGACTACGGAGTGGGAGAGGCAGACTGAGACCTTGAGGCTCAAGACGGTGAATTTGTTTCCACAGGACGACAGCAACCACACCAGTGTCTTCTAACTTCCGCTTTCACTACCCTGATTTCCCCTACTCTGGTACACTACAGAGTTGAAAAATCAATATACAATAGTATAAATCCTCGAAACTTCTCGTGATGATAAAAAACAACAACCAGACACACTAACAGTTTTTATCTATACACATAACAAATAGCCAGGTCCTAATAAATCTATCGAATTTGAGTTTTAATATGAGATTATAGAATTTTAACTTTCAAAACTATTCAAAACAAACTCTGTTACCTAATTTCTTCAGAAACAAGGTTACATACTGAAAATATTTTGCACTGTCCTTAATGATTAATTTACAATATGTACTTAAACTTTAATGGACTGTTAAACAGCAGTATAAAAGTCCTTACACATTACTTTCCCTCTGAAAAGCTGCCAACTTTGGGGGAAATTTCAGTGATTTTTGTGGATGAAAAAGAGCCACATACTAAACCTGACAAGTTCAGGGGAGGCCTGCATGGGGGGCCTTACAAACTCAGAGACTGAAAGTAACCACATAGGACAGTCTGAACATAAAAATTCCTAACTAAAAGTAGGTCAGGGTGGGTAGTCACATCCTAGGCCTATATATAGCTTCCTTGACAAAAGTCTACCTTTACCTTAAGAAAGGCTGTCTATTGTCTTTCTGCACCTAAGGTAACACACCCTTGGAATGTCAGAGTAACCCCCCTTTTCTGGACCCTGAAAGGTACAACCTCCCACCAGAGCACAAGACCACAGAAGCCCCTAAATGGTAACTATCCTGTACCCACCGATGTAAAAGCATGTGTCTCTCCATCAAACTCTTTTTCCAGTCTCAGAGATTTCCCCTTTTGGCTTTCTCCCGCCTCCCTAATCTACCACCAATGAATTCCATGTAAATCTCCTTATGTCTCCTCCTCTGATTTCAATGCATAAAATAAGCTGCCAAACTGCCATTCTCTGGAGCATTTTCTTATTCTGTTGAGATTTTGCTTCCCAGCAATTGTCAGTTTGGCTCAAATAAACCTAAAAAAAATCTCTACAGGACTGGATGTTTCTTACATTGACGATTTTTATATTTATCTCATTTTACAAAGGGAAAAGGTACAATCAATGCCTGTGGTTTCTCAGCTGATAAAATAGCTATGTCCTTAGTCACTGCATTCGATGGAGGATCTGTTTTAAGTAGACAGTCTCCAGAACAGAAGAACTATATTATTCCCTCTTACATGAGAAAACAGAGTTTTCCTTTGTGTGACAGACAGTATATTCTAAGTTTAGTCATTATTTAAGTTGAAAGAACTAAAAAACACTTGGTAGAACCAAATTCTTTTACCCAGAGAATTCACCCCTTTGCACTCCATAATCTCACAGTATACACATTTTAAATACCTGGTAGGACTATAGCAATGTTTTTGAACTTTTCTCTTAAGACATTTAACATATAACATAAAGCCTTATCTTCAATGATTTCATCTGCAACGACAAAGGGAAAGGAACCACCATTTATGGAAAATGCAGTTTAATGGATGGGCTATATATTTTAAATTTTTTTATCCTCACCATAACCCTGTTGGGAGTAGGTTTCATACCTCAATTTTATAAATAAGAAAATTGCAGGTTCAAGAGATAATCTGTCCAAGGTCACAGTAAGTGGTAAGTAACCTAGGTTTTTATCTTCACACATAGGTTTTTATCTATATCTATACATTTTGTAGTTCAAAGCCCATTCTATTTCACAATACTGCTTTTCACAATACTGCTTCTCCTCCCAAGGACTCCACATGACTACAGGACCTCTCTCTTCTTATTTTATCTCACAGTAACAGGTGTGCTCAGCCGAAGGCACTAATCAACAGGTGGCAGATTCTGTTCATGACTGAAACTCTCCACTTCATGCCCCCTCGTGCATTTTGTCCACTGCATGTCGTTTCTCACAGGGCAGACCTACTGTGGCCAATGCAGGAACGCTGGGAGTTCGGATAGGAGACCTGCAGGCTGTCTCTCTAATTTAAACTTAAATTACAAATGAAACCTTCCTAGGTAACAGAACACTTCTTTAAACATGCTTTGCTTTTCTTTGGTTCTTTTTTCTTTTTTGTAATTTTGGATTTGAATTGATTTTTTACTTATATTCACATTCTCCTGGCTAATTTCATTTCACCTCACTGTATATCTTGCTTATTATTTTAATTATACATCACATTTGGTATTTTTTAAAGAAACCCAAAACTATTTTAAGAGTGTCTTCTGTTTTACAAGTGTACAAATACAGGAATTTAAGTCAGCACCCATTTTTCACTATGACTTCCCCTATAAAGAGTTATAAATGTTATTCAAGCCTTCAATGGGTAAATTTATAGGTACTGTAAATACCATGCATTCAACCTAACAAAATTTTCTAATTTCAGTAAAGTTATTAAAGGTGAAGGAAAACGGATGCTTGGTTCTCTTAGTGCATTGTTTTTAGATTCCAGTCCACATTGCGTGTTCCTCCACACTCTATTTTAATGCAGATACAAGGGTTAGTACTGGCACAGTTGTGGGGGCCATCCTTGAGATTCTTTCTTAAGCTTCAAATTTATTTAGCTCAACCAAAAACAGATGAGTCACTTATGACTTACAGTTTCATAAGAATATTGTTCTTCTCAAGTTGAAGGAGCTACAGCACGCATTACGACTAATAAATGAGGCATGCTGAAGAAGAGATCCATTCATTAACCAGGCTGAGAGGCATTTTAAGATAGCTGCATTAAGGAATACCATATGAACTACCAATTTAAGAAGAACAACAAATACTAAAGAGATTTTTTTCCTGATCCTCCACCCATTTCTTCTACTGTATGCCCATGGCACCTAATTTATCTTTCTCTTATGGTACTTACTACTTTAAAAGTATTATGGTTTTTAGAATGAAGATATCTTTTTCTTCTAGGTCCATGCTGTCCAATAGAAATATGATGTGAGCCACATATATTATTTTATGTTTTCTAATAGTCACATTAACAAATGAACAGTAAGTTGATTTCAAAACCCAACACACCCAAATATTATCATTTAAAAATGTAATCAATATAAAAATTAATGAGATACTTTACATTTGCGGGCGGGGGGATACTAACTCTTCAAAATCAAGTGTGTATTTTACACTTACAGCAGATCTCAATTCAGATAACTTATTTTTAACTGTTTAATAGCTATATTTAGCTGGTGACTACCACATTGGACTGCTACTGGAATAGGAAGAAAAAGAATGTCCAGTTATTTTACACTGGACAGACTTACTTTCAAATCTCAATTCTACTATTTACTGGCCCTAAGGAAGACTCTTCATTAAAATAAACAAACATTAAGCCTGGCCAGTGTGGCTCAGTTGGTTGAGCATCGGCCTGTGAACCGAAAGGTCACCAGTTCTATCCCCAGGTTAGGGCACATGCCTGGGTTCCAGGTTCAGTCCCCCGTAGGTGCACTTGTGCGAGGCAACCAATCAATGTTTCTCTCTCACATCCATGTTTCTCTCCCTCTCTTTCTCCCTCCCATAACCTCTCTCTAAAAAAATAAATATTTAAAAACATTTTAAAATAATAATACACTTCTCATAGTATTAAATGTGATATAATGCCTAGAAAACATCTTTTCCCTTATGATAAGGCACACAGAAAGTCATTATCAAATATTTGTATCCTCTACACTAAACACAGTGTTCTATAAGTACTAAGTATTCAGTAAATGTTTGCTAAAAGAAGAAAAATTAATGTGCATGACATCCTATAAGCCATTCAATTACTTCTTTTAAAAATACTATATTAAGTATCTCAAAAATATTTTTGGATTGTTGCTGATTAAATTTGTTTTGAATACATTAGGAGAAATGTACAAAAGAAAATGTACCATTTTATCTTTTGGACTGTTCAAGCATTTTATTTTCTTCCAAAGAACAATGAATTATTAAGCAACTATATGCTGTAAAGCACTTTTTATCAAGCAGTTTCTTAAAAGTGTTTGCTATAAATGACAGTGCTATTTTATAGGTAACTCTCAATTATCTACAGAAATTTTTTTATCTCAGGTTGGGATAAAAACACATTACATTTCTGGGCTTTACTTGGAGAACCTGCCAGTGGTAAGATCCTTTATAAACAGACTCTGAAAATAGTTTCAAATTCTTCTTCAGTCAGCATAGCCCCCTGAAATTATCAAAGCATCTCTCCTCTTCTCCAGTGCTTATAACTCCATTGCACTCTTTCGTATTTCTATCGTATTTCTACAGATCACTAAATCACAAAGTACCAGCTAGAAACATCTTAAGAGATAATCCAGTCTTAGTATTTTCCAAAGCATGTACTATGGTAAGCAACATGATTTTAGGTGGTATGCATCAGAATTGTGTACTTTGATCGCTATATATTTTGTTTAGTATACATTAGAGAAATATAATTAGTACATCAAGTTCAAGAATTCAAGGATATCTTCAGTTACAATAGGACTAAAGTAGACATTCCCTACTTAACGAGGAAAAAGCAATGTAATTTTTAGGCTAAGAGTGGAAGAGCTGAGTTCCATCCAAGTCTAAATCTTAATTTTGTGCACTTTTCATTGCTCTAAAAAACGTATTCTATGACACCAAGCAATTAACACTCTCTTACATAACAGTTTCTCGATCAGTCTCATTTATCAAACCAACTGTAAGAGATGGTGGTGTCTTGAAGTGCTAGTGTTCTTCCACAATGATAGGTCCAGAACAGGAGATCAATAATGCCTTGATTATGTGGTTAGACTGCTTCCAACCACTGAGAGTTACCATAGGAGGAAATTCCTATGGCTCAAACAAAACAATCATAATACATCCTAAAGCCAAACAATGTTTAAATTAATTGCTGTTTCGTTATTCAGACCACTACTTCTCTCCTGAATGAATAAGGAATCAGGAGATGACACACATATAAACCTTAGAAACTACAGGTATATCTCATTTTACTGTACTTCACAAATGTTGCATTTTTAACAAAGTGAGGGCAAGACCCTCCACTAGCAAAAAGACTACAAGTCTACTGTGGCAGTCTGGAACTGAATCCACGACACCTCCGAGGTATAACTGTATACAATATATAATACAGAGAATATATATACACAAGGGGAACCCCCCAAAACTGGAATTTATTTATAAAAAATTCTGTACTCTTACATAAAATATTGTATTCTTACATGTTTAAACTTCAGTCACCTTCAAAGTACTCTCCATGTGATGCAATACACCTATTAAGACATTTTTTCCACTGCTCAAAACAGTTTTTAAACTCGTTGATTTTGATGCCTTTGAGTGCTTCTGCAGTTTTTTATTTCACCTCTTCCACATCGGCAAAACGTTTCCCTTTGAGGACTTTTTTCATCCAGGGAAACAAAAAACAGGGTGAGATCAGGTGAATAGGAAGCATGGGGCTCAGGGGTCATGCTGGTTTTGGTCAAAAACTGCTGAACACTCAGCACAGTGTGGACAATTGTGCTCGTAAATCACCCACCATGAAATGGGCAAATGCGCTGAAAGAGGCTTCAAAAAAAATTCACTGAAGCCAAGCGCAGCCTCTCACAACAACGCCAGCTAGTACAGGTGGGTTCCTAGAACACTCACCTAGCAGGGGACACCTGTACTACAAGGGGTCCGCCATCCATAATATAATTCTGGTGCTTTTTTTTTTTGGTCCCTCCTTATACAAGAAACAACTCACAGGTTAAATAACAGGGATCTTAAAATTGTATTATTACTCAAGCTTCTAATTTAACACATAGGAAACTGAGACTTGCCCACAGTCATCCAATTAGTTAATGACCGTGCCAGCTGCAGTTCTCATTCACAATTTGTGCCACTCCATGGATTCTATTCAAAGAGTAGAGGGATAGATCTAATTTTTTTTTACATTATAGTAGCACAAATCTTGCTTAAGGTAAGAGGAATTTAAAATTTCTTTTCATTAAGCCGTGTCTGGTGTGGTTCAGTGGGCTGAGCATCATCCTGCAAACTGAAAGTTTACTGGTTCGATTCCCAGTCATAGCACATGCCTGTGTTGCAGGCTAGGTCCCCATTTGGGTGAGAGGCAACCAATTGATGTTTCTCTTGCACATCAATGTTTCTCTCCCTTTCTTTCACCCTTCCTTCTGCTCTCTCTAAAAAGACAAATAAGTAAAATCTAAAAAAAATTCTTTTCATTAAGAAGGAATTCTGCTCATCATGAACTCAGACTAGTAATTAAATTAGCTTTGTCTAATAATGCTGGCCTATCTGCCTGAGAAATCCATTAATACTTCAATGCATACTAGCTGTTGCTACCCAACTGTTTTTGTTGGTGAAGTGAAGAAGGTTCTATATGAGCGCCAGGCATTCCAACAGTCACGCAGTAATGTCCCCAGCTGCAGCCATCCGTGGTAGATTGGAAAAATGATGGTCTTTGAAGTCCAAAAGAATTTCCTGAATACTGGCTCAACCACTTAGGCTATAATGCTGGACAAATTACTTCATCTTTCTGAGCCTGTTTCTCAACTAAGATAAAAAGATAACACTCTCTACCTCACAGGGCTATCAAAAGTATTACATGACATACTACAGATAGTGTGGTACTCTATCTTAGGATATAGTTAAGTGAAGGTTAAGAATACAGTAAGAAAAATGTTCACCTATAAGTTTGAAAGTGGGTTTATAGTTTGTAATGTTGAAATGTTAACTCCTGTTCAATATAAAAAATAGGTCATCTTAAATAAATATTTGCAAAGCATTCACTCTGTGCATAGCTTAGAGATAACAGTTTATAAATGTATAGTCTGAAATTAATATACTAAGAGAAGATACCAAGAAATTCAGGAGAAATATTTCATGATGATTTTTAATATTAAAAATTACACTTAGGTTCTATTTTTATTTTTTAAGTCCTTATCAGAGACATACATGGAATCATGAAAGAAAAATGAGGTAGTGTCTGGAACTTGCTAACATATGCCTGTTCCCCAAACCCTGTGCCCCCCACCCCAAAAAAGATAGTTAAAGTTGGGTGATGCATACATCATGGGGAGTCATCATACTATTCTGTGTGTGTTTGAAATTTCCAAATTAGAAAGTTTTTTTTTTAATCTAACAAACAAAAAAACTAAGAAAAACTATGTACAGCACTAATAAACTCCTAAGGAACAAATGTCTCCATCTAAAACTTCTGAACACAAGATACTACTAGTCATTTCAGCCCAAAACACAGAAAGTATTTTAAAATTACTCTTCTTAACAGAAGTATGTCTTATTTCTTTATCAAATACTAACTAGAGAGCCGTATCTTCTCTTGCATTAGTATTAACTACTCTTCCACCTTTTACTCCATGGTGTGTGTATTTTCTTCCTTCCTTCCTTCCTTCCTTCCTTCCTTCCTTCCTTCCTTCCTTCCTTCCTTCCTTCCTTCCTTCCTCCCTCCCTCCCTCCCTTTCTCTCTCTCTCTTTCTTAAGTGTCAATCTTTATTGGTCCTTAGCCTTGTCACCTTCCTGATGTCCCAGGAACAAGGCTGGCTGAGACTCTGGGCCCAAGTCCTGGGCCTCCCATGCCCTTCCCAGCACATGTTGGAGCTCAGCCAAGGTCGTACATAAGCCCTTGACCTCCTGCATGTGGAATAGACAGACTGCACCCGCCCCCAGCATCAATCCTACACTGAGGGTCCAAAGCAGTATAGCAACTTCCCTGACCCCTCCTCCAGCCACCAAGGCACAGAGTGACACCAAGAGAAGCAGCCTTAGACCAATCACACAGCCAGTGAAGGTGGCCTACCAACATTCTCGAGCCACAGCCAGATCCAGCTCGTCCAGGCCTCCCTTAGCACACTGATCAATGGTGACCTCTCTGCTGGTCCATTGGTAGAGCTGGGGTTGTGGTGGAGTAGGCTGTGTCTCATACACAGAGTAGCCATCAGGGCCTCATGGGCCAGGGCGGGCAGGCACTGTGAGTGTCATGAGAGTTTTGAGAGTCTTACAGGAGGTAGAACCTTTAAACGGCCTTATAAAGTATATAGTCGATGTGGATGCCACAGGAAAATGGCTCCAGGTCCTGCTGGTTGACATAGCAGTTCTGAGGTTCATTTTTCCTTTTCCCTATACTTTCTAGTTATTTTTTTCACTAACCAGAACTACTAATCAGTAGACACACATGCTAGAACTCTACTATCCTACCATTACTACTATTACACCTACTTTTTAACAGTGGGCACACTGGATACTTGACCTTTTAAAAAACATGACTCATCAGACAGTGTTTAAAAAAGGAAGAATCCCTGGATTAACACACACCTTCAAAATAATGGCCAAACTGACTGAGAAAAAGCTGTAAACAGATCTAGAGTCTGTATGCAATTTTAGTATAGTTTATACATATATTTTTAATTTGTTGGCACACTCAAATGATGCATTAGTCGAACTATGGCAAATATCAGTTGAAATTATTTAAAGGGAACCATAATGCCTTTAAGTATGTTTTGTAAAGTGAACTGCTACATAACTTTGAACAGTATGCTATGGAGAACGTTAACATATTTGAATTTAAGGCTTAAACTGGTCCTGGTGGGTAGCTCAGTTGGTTAGGGCGTTGTGCTGATATGCCAAGGTTGCAGGTTCCATCCCTGGTCAGGGTACATACAGGAAGCAACCAATGAATGCACAAATGGGTAGAACAACAAATCAATGTCTTTCTCTCGCTCTCTGATCAAAAAATAAAAAATATGTCTTCTAAAGACTTAACCTGATAACCTGTATGAATGTCCATGTGCTGTACACCAGAAACTAATACAAAGAAGTACTGACTATAAACTGTAATAGAAAACTAAAATTAAAAAAAGGATTTACCCTAACACTACATATCCCACGTTGTTTCAAAATTAAAATGTGGTCCTGGCTGGTGTGGCTCAGTGGACTGAGCACTGGCCTGGGAACCACAAGGTCACCTGTTCAATTCCCGATCAGGGCACATGCCTGGGTTGCGGGCCAGGTTCCCAGTGAGGGGCCTGTGACAGGCAACCACACATTGATATTTCTCTCCCTCTCTTTCTCCTTCTCTTCGCCTGTCTAAAAATAAAATAAATAAAATCTTTAAAAAAAATTAAAATGTGGTTTACTATGCAGCCATTTAAATACCCATATGTTTTGCCTTTTCATAATTCTAACAGCAAGTACACAAAGAAAAATCCTTGAATTTGTATTCCAAAGGATAGAGAGGTAAATATGTCTACTTTCCCATCAATAGTCCCATTCACTGAACAGAAAATACAAAATATATTCCATAATTTCACTTCAAATGTACCTAGCTAGTTTACTTTAAGTTGTGCTGTTTCAAACACATGAATCAGATTTAACTAATTCTCAAACTAAGTGGAATAAAACTTCCTCTGCCGCCTTTAAAGAAAAAAGACTTGAAAATAGCTTCACTTTCTGAAAAATATACACAGTTGTTCATGGCACTCTACTTTTATGTATATAGAATTGGAGGAAAAATAATTGAATTGGAAATTCAGAATCACCCTTATCCCCCTAAATACCCCCGCCTTGAATTTACTAAGACCTTTTCTTCTTCTGGAGCATAAAGCTGCCTCCATTAGTTTACTCATTCTCAACCAGTCAACAATATTAACTGACTCAGCACTGAACTAGGTGCTCTGTGAAGTTACAAAGGAAATACGGACCCAGTGACTACCCTGGAAGAGTTTATATATCATCCAATAAAAGAAGAAAATGTACTTACTGAAACAATATCTTTGCTGAGAATCTTACAGGCAAAGGTGGGGCAAGGACTACATTTCCAGGCCAAGTTCTTTACAAGTAAGTAATGCCAGACAGACAGCACCTACTAAATGAAACTCTCTCCAAAAGTGGTCTATTTATGGAGTATATATGCCGCTACATACTTTTACATGCCTGACAAAGGAAAACTGCTCCTGTAAGTGGTGTCCCAGACACACACAAAGAAAGAGACACACACTCTTTGAATAGGCCACTTTTTGCCGTTTGTCCTGATAACGTCCTGTTTTGCCACAAACCACTACCAATGTGTTCAGTCACCAATACCAGGATCCTAGTTTGAGGTAGCAACTTCTATTATATACGTGCAACTGCCAACAGAAAAATTCCAAAAAGCTTGACAGAGTTAAGACTCTTAGTTGTATCTGCTACAGGACTAGCTGAAGCACAGGAATACAAGAGATTATCATCTTCCTAGTGTTCAAGTTGCAGCTGAGAAGTCACTGAAGGCCCCACATCTCTGGCCGCTCTGGAAACTTCCTTTCTCCCTGTCTCCTGATTATGCATGTTTTTTCCTCTCGTGAATTACTTCGTATATAATATAGACCAAATATCACCATGGGATTGGGGGTGGGGATGGACTGCCAAGAGTAGGACTACTCTACAAACCAGTGGTCTTCCCATGACCATGCACGCTTAGGACAACTCTGATGATACAATCTGTCAAACAAAACTGTATCAAACAGCAACTTCATTCTACTTGTCAACCTTTGGGCCTAATTCTATATACCTAAACTTTTTTTAAGTATCCCTACCAGATTTGATCCCCAAACTTTACTGGAAATTCTATTTGCACATATGTCTGCAGCATTAAATCTAGAGAAGAAATGCCCTATCACTTAACTGAATCACATCAAATAACATCGAATCTAGATTTCAGTAAGAGGCATTGTTAAAATCACATTCAGACATCAGAAAGGCAAGACTCCACAACCCAATCACAAATACTGTATATGTATTACAGCTTCAAATGTTGTACCAACTTTTCAAGCTCTGGGACTGTAAACCACTTGCAGTAATTACTTAAACTTAAAATACAAAAAAACAAAAACAAAAGAAGCGAATAAGGGGGAAAGCATACATCAGTTTCAGCGCCCGGTAAATAACAGGCGAATTACAAAAGAATGAGGTCAAGACAGTAAATTCGGCTGTTGACTACAATACACATCAGACAGAACCCGAGATCTCTAAACAAACATTATCTTTGGCAATAAACAGCAGTTCATTCTTCAACAGCGTTTAAGTACGCCAACCATTTTCACGTTAAAAGAGGGTTGCTACAAATTGTCAAGTCGAAACGGATGGCAAAATCCTGAACAGGTTTTCGGCGAGGAGCCACTGTGCTTAGAGCATCACACAAAAGACCGGAGCAAACATAAACACACTATGGGCCTTGGCGGGTTGCGGCCAGGAGTCGGGGACTGCGTCCCTTACCCCAGCACCAGGGAGGGATAGTGGCGGGGAGCGGGGGCGGGGGAGAGCCTTCTCAGAATGCGCCGAGGAGAAAGGGACAGAGAAGGAAGGAGCGAGTACGGCACAGAGGAAGCGAGGTAAGCGGCAGCTCGGCGTCAGCGGCTTCCAAGGCTGGCGACACCCACCGGCCCGCACCAGGACTAGTCCTCCCGGCCCCGTTCCGCCTCCTCACCTCCCTCACGTCCTGCAGGCACTCGAGCACCGCCAGGTTGTTACTCCAGGTGTGCTTGGGACACACACGGGTCACGTCCTCCCTGCAGTACTCTTCCTCAGCCAGCTTCCAGCCCCCACCAGCCCCGCCGGGCCCCGCTCCGCCCCGCCGGGCTGGAGGCCCACCAGCCTGGAAAGGCGGCTGTGGTGGCTGAGGCGGTTGCTGTTGCTGCTGCTGCTGCTGCTGCTGCTGGAGCTGAGATGACGGAGGCAGCTGGATTAGCTGCTGACCCGCCGGCCCGCCGCCTCCAGCTTGCCTTTCGAAAGGCACAAAGTTGGCCCCGGCGCCCTGGCCCTGGCTGTGGCCGCCCTGGCCCAGTAGTTTCTGGGCCCCAGTCGCCGCCAGCAGCAGCAGCTGCAAAGCCGCCGACAAGCGGAACATCCTCCGTACACGTCCACACGCCGCCATCTTGGGTCCGCGGCGAGCTCGACGCAGCCGCGGGCGCCGCGTATTTAAATGAGGGGGCGGGGCAGGCAGGGCCCTCCCGAGCACCCCCCCGGCCCGCGCGACCCGCGAGTTGGGAACTGGACGCAGCAGACCCAGCTCGGAACCGTCCACGCCCAGGACTTCCACCGCCCAGAAAGCGGCGCTCTTTGCCGGGAGAGTTGCTGGTGCTTCTTAAAAAAATTTAAGTTGAGCGGCTTTGCCTTATTCTCTTGGTTATCGTCACAGGAAAATCAAAAGGAATTGGGGTTGCCACAACCAAGATGGCCGGTAGAGTATGTTGCCCATTCAATATAGAGGTGAACTTTTACACGGTCAGGTGTACTCCACAATCTGAGTCTCTTTCATCTCTCCCTGCCTCCTTCACCCCGCCTCAAAAGTCTCTCTTACCCAGAGAAGGCAATATTGAATCAGGCTTGGGAGCACAGATTCTGGGATAAGAAAAGACCCCTTATAATTCTTGCTCTTCGGCAGACGAGGCAAGTCCTTTAACTTCTCCGAACCTCATTCTTTGCGTCTCGAAAGAAGGGGAGCTCTGATGTAAAGTATAATAGTGAAGATTGGAGATTAATAAAAAGGAAAGTGCCTGGCCCACAACATGGAATTTAAAGTTATAGCCAGCATTATAAATAAAGTGTGAAGCCTTTTGCGCGTGAATCTGATTGTACGCCAGAACTTAAGTTTTAAAAAGAAGATGAGGATGGGACGGGGGGATGGGTGGAGCGGGGGGTGGGGGGGAGGAGACACCTGTACTTGAAAAACAAAAAAATAAATAAATTTTAAAGAACAAGAAAAAGAAAAAACATATCTTTGAGGCCTATTAAGTCTGTGCCTGGGTAACTGTTCTTGCTGACTTGAATGCAGCACTTTAGGCAAGGGATAGGTTGTTTCAACTCAACCAGTGTCCCCTCCCTTTCCTCAGGAGAGGTATCTTCCCAAAGCTTTTCGACATTCACTGTGTCATTTAAGTCATGCATCAGGACAGGGTTGGGTTCTAATTGTCACGATCATTTGACATTTACAATATCCACTGCTGAAATTTGGTTCAGCATTTACAAGAAAACAGGAATATTTATATTTTGTGTTAATTCAAAACACGAGCATATTTCAGTATTATTTGTATTAGGTAAAAAAAAAATCTAAATATCCAACAACAGAGGACGTGTTTAAATAAATAAATGGCTTTCAAACAGAACAATATGCAACCATCAAAAATGATATCTATGGCAGGGCTTGTCCACAATGACGCTTTACTGGCATTGGGAACTGGTACTTGCTTGTTGTGGGGAAGGGCCCTGTGCATTGCAGGATGTTTAGGAGCAATCCCCCCTCTAAGACAACTAAAATGTCTTGACACATTTTCAAATGTCCCCTGGAGGACAAAATTGCCACCTCCCCACAATGAGAGGTATTGGTCCACAGTAAATTTTCCACAACCTTAGAAACTACATAAGCTGTAACAGGCAAGAAAATCAGGAAAGTCAAAATTAGACTGTGTGATTTTATCCATACAGAACAATCATAAAAGGAGAGGAAGGAAAAGGGGGGAAAAAGCAAGAGAGAAGGATGGGAGGAAATGAAGAAAATAAAAAGGACTGAAAAGAAATACTGTATTTTGTCATGTATAATAAGCCCCCATGTATAATGCGCATCCATGTTTTTGTGCACATTATACACGGAATTATTTACCCATGGTATGTAATCATTATACCCATATATAATGTGCATCCTTACTTTTCCATCAAAAACTTGAGCAAAAAAAGTAAGCATTATAAACGGCAAAATACGGTAAACTGAGGAATGGCACAGAGATGGTCACAGTTCTGCAGAGCAGGATTAAATGATCGGCCCAGGATGAACTCTGCCAGCCTAGGACCAGACTCCCTGGGGCTTCCCATTGTCCTGGTGCACCCTTATCCTACTCTACCAATCCAGCATGTTGGGGAATGATGGCAGCTTGAAGCACGTGATACTAACTGGTCAGACATGTTAAAAAATGTGGCTTTGGCTGTTTTGGCTGTGCTGATCCAGAAACGGGCAGTCAAAAACAAATCAGACATAACTAGAGCCTGGGATGTGGGGTGGGGCTCTATAAAGAGCCCCTGAGACTGAATATCCTGGGGGGTACAAACTGCCCACTGTGGCTGACTCCAGGTCTCTAGCTCTAAGAATAAGGGCATGTTTGCCTCTCCACCAACATTCACATCTGCTACTGCCATAAAATGGTCCTGAGACTTTTGCTAACCTTGAGCATTGCCTAAGGCAGCCCAGGGTAGACCAGGTAAGTGTACATATGCATTAACAGATACACATTCATTAACAGATACATGGCATAGGTAAGTCTCAACCAGGCACACAAGAGACATCACCAGAAGTTCTTTAAAAGTCACTGAGGGCCATTAATTTTCAATGACGGATATGCATTTGCTCAGACAACAAGTGGGAGATTATTTCAAGCCAGTTTAAGGCTAGAAATTGACAGTCTGCTTAGAGGAGCCAGCAGTCGCCTATGTCTCATCCTGCAATGAGGAAACCCTATGCCCAGCCACAGATTGCCTCTGGAGATAGGGAAGAGTATACGAGCCTATCTTGAAATCACAGTGACCAAGAAGCAAGATACCATGAGAAATCTGGGAGCCTGGCCAGCTCAGGCGGTGGCAGCAAGCCTAGACCTTCCAAAAGTCACAACCCCCCCAAGTCACTGGAAAGTGGGTTGACCTACTGTGAAGTCTCCTGGCTTCACTGACTTTTCAAGATAAAATATACTACCTCTGTCATAAACTAGGAACTCATTTTACCCTTTATTGTACCCTTAGTTTTTTGATTCTCCCTTTCCTAATTCGTTCAATAGATATCTGTTGCTCAGGTGCACCGGCTTATATGATAAACAATAAGACAGTAAAGAAAGAGCAAGATAATTTCAGACAGTGTTAAGTGCTATAAAGAAAATAAAAGATACGTTATTTTCTTCTATTGGCTGGGGTGGGTAGGAACTTCTACATGAAGGCAGTTGGGAAAAGCTGAGTAATAAATGAGCCAATTGGCATAAAGATGACAACCATGTAAGAAATGGATCTAGGCTGTTTCAGTCTGTTCAGGCTGCTATAACAAAAATAACACAGACTGGTTGGCTTATAAACAATACTTGTTTATTTCTCACAGTTCTGGAGGCCAAAAGTCTGAGATCAGGGTAGCTTAGCGGGGTTGTGTCAAAGGCTCTCTTCCAGGTTGCAAAATGCCAGCTGCTCACAGTGTCCTGATATACTGGAGGGGGCCAGGAAGCCCTGTGAGGTCTCAGGTAAGGATATTAACTCCACTCATGAAAGCTCCACTCTCATGACCTAAGCACCTCCAAAAGGCCCCATCTCCTACTAATACTATCACATTGGGCATTAGGATTTCAACATATGAATTTAGGGGGACAAAAAATTTAGAACATAACAAAAGTGCTCCACAAGCAGAGGTTAACCTCAGAGGTTAACAACAAGTTCAAGCCTGTGATGTGGGAATGAGCATTTAACATGAAGGTCCGTGTGGCTGAATTAAAATGAGAAAAGTGGGGAACTAAAAGGAGTCGAGAACTGGTCAAGGGTCAGATCATACAGGGCCCTGTCGGCCCTACATATACATGTTACTAGGGAGGATTCTGATTCCAACCATGACTAGGAGTTTTCATTTTCACTAAAATAAACCCATAAAATCTAGATAAGATACATAAAATATCTTTGGAAGAGATTAGAAAGAAACCAATGTAGTCAGGAAATAAGGGGCGATATACAATCTTTAAGAAAAAGAAAGTATATGGGGAACCTCCATGGTCGATTTTTTTTCCCCGAGTGTACTATCCAAATTGTGGTTCAAAAGAATTGAACCCATGCAGTAAGCAGCAATCTTACTGGGCTAAAAATACACAGGTAGGAGGAGTTCAGAGCCCCCTAAATGGCAGGGACTTAAGGGTCAAAATACTGGAAAAGGAAACCACAGAGAAAGAGCCAAAAATCTATGAACAAATTTCTCTTGTCACTGGCTGATTCCTAAGCTGTGCAGGCACAGGGTGAGACATCAACAGATCCAGAAGAAAATAATTGCTAACAGAACAATAAATTGGAAGAGATTTCAGTGGCCACGTAACTACTAAGGAAATAGAAGTTAGAGTTAAAACCTGATGAGGTACAGAGGCCTTAGCGAGTACCCAGGCTTTTAACTGAGACCTCAGAAGGTTTACACCCTTAGAATAAAGCCAGATTCTAGGAGAGGACAACATCTTAGGAACAAGGAACTTGCCTTTGGAAAAAGGGCAAAACTCAGTAAGCCAACTCTAATAAAATCTAAAATATGGCTCAGTGGGGTCAAGGTGACCAACCAGTACTTTGTCTATAAGACAAGAAACTTTTTAGAGAAAGATAACATCATCCAGAGCCTCTAAAAGTTTTAATCTGCATGATACAGCATTGAATAAAAAATTTATGCTAAAAAGAAGACAAAACTGAACTAAATAATCAAAATAAACAAAAAAGCTAACAAACTCCTTACAATTCAGATATTATCTAATGGAGACTTTTATCGGATAGGGACTTTAAATAACTCTGACTGTTATAGAAAATAAAGTAGATGAAAAAAATTGGACTCTATACAAATAAGCAAACATTCTAGAATTAAAGTTCCTTAAAGGACTTCAACAGCCCTGGCTGGTATGGCTCAGTGGATTGTGTGCTGGCCTGCAAAGGGTCGCCGGTTCAGTTCACGGTCAGGGCACGTGCCTGGGTTGCGGGCCAGGTCCCTGGTGAGGGGGCACATGGGAGGCAACCACACACTAATGTTCCTTTCCCTCTCTGTCCAGGAATAAGTAAATAAAATACTTAAAAAAATAAAAATAAAAAATAAAGGACTTCAACAGACTGGATGCCTTAGTCTGTTTGGGCTGCTGTACAGAACACCACAGACTGGGTTTATAAGCAATAGGAATTAATTTCTCATAGTTCTGCATGCTGGAAAAGCCAAGATCAAGGTGCCAGCAGACTCAATGTTTGGTGAGAGCCCACTTCTTGGTTCATACACAGCTCTCTTCTTGCTGTAACGTCACATGGCAGAAGGATGTCTGGGAACTCTCTGGGCTCTCTTTTATAAGGGCAGTAATCCCATTCACCAGGGCTCCATCCTCATGACCTGATCACCTCCCAAAGGCCCCACCTTCATAACACTGGGGGTTAAAATTTTAACATATGAATTTGGGGAAAGTACACAGATACTCAGTCTACAGCACTGGACAAAATTACTGAAGGAAGTCAATAGAAAATATCCAAAGAAAGCAGAGGGAAAAAAAAGAATTAAAAAAAAAGAATATAAGAGATACACGGGACAGAAGTCAAAAGTTCTAACATACATATAATTCAACTCACAAAAGGAAAGGAGAAAGAAAATGGTACAGCTCAATATTTGAAAAGACAATGCTTTGAATTTTTCAAAACTGATGAAAAATACCAACCTATAGGTAAGAAGTGCTGTTAACCCCAAGCAGATAAATATAAAAAAATACCACATCTTGGCATGTCATCATGAAACTTCT
The DNA here is from genome assembly GCA_028533065.1 of Trachops cirrhosus. Classification (NCBI taxonomy): domain Eukaryota; kingdom Metazoa; phylum Chordata; class Mammalia; order Chiroptera; family Phyllostomidae; genus Trachops; species Trachops cirrhosus. The sequence goes on from CM052550.1 coordinate 17,985,650, forward strand.
GAAAATAAAAAAGAGAAAATCTTAAAAGCTGACAAAAGACATAATATATTCAAAGAAGCAATAACAGTGACATCTAACTTTTCAGTAGAAACTATGGAGGCCAGAAAATAGTGGAATGATACAATTTCAATACTAAAAGAAACAAACTACTGCTAACCTAGAATTCTACAACCAAGGAAAATGTATTTCAAAACTGAAGGTCACTCTGGCCTGTGTGGCTCGGTTGGTTGGAGTGTTGTCCTATGCACTGTGCACTGAAGGGTTGTGGGTTTGATTCCCAGTCAGGGCACATACCACAGCTGCGGGTTTGGTTGTAGGTTCGACCCCTGGTCAGGGCACATGAAGGAAGCAACCAATTGATGTTTCTCTCACATAGATGTTCCCCTCTCTCAAATCAATAAACATATTCTTGGGTGATTTTTTTTAAAAAGGAAAAAAACTTAGTACATACACAAAAAGGTGCATATGGATGTTTATAGCAGCTTTGTTCATTATTGCCAAAACTCAGAAGCAAGCAAGATATCCTTCAGTAGGTGAATGGATAAACAAACTGGTACATCCAAATAACAAAATATTATTCAGCAATAAAAAGAGAAACATCAATTGGCTGCCTCCTACCCACACCCCAATGGCGGATCAAACCCACAACCAAGGTATGTGTCCTGACCGCGATTTGAACCCCCAACCCTTTTGTGTATGTATGGGACAATGCTCCAAACAACTGAGCCACGCTGACCAGGTGGCCTTCTTTCAGTTTTGCTGTGAATCTAAAACTGCTTAAAAGATAAGTCTTGCCCTGGCTGGCGTAGCTCAGTGGATTGAGCGCGGGCTGTGAACCAAAGCATCATAGGTTCGATTCCCAGTCAGGGCACATGCCTGGGTTGCAGGCCAGGTCCCCAGTGGGGACCACATGAGAGGCAACCACACATTGATGTTTCTCTCTCTCTCCTTCTCCCTCCCTTCCCCTCTCTAAAAATAAATAAATAAAATCTTTAAAAAAAAAAAGTAAAAAATAAGTCTTAATTTTTAAAAATACTTTACTTATTCATTTTTAAAGCAAGGGGAAGGGAAGGAAAAAGGGAGAGAAACACCAAGGTGTGGCTGCCTGTCGCACACCCCCCACTAGGGTTCTGGTCTACAACCCAGGCATGTGCCCTGACTGGAAATCGAGCCAGCGACCCTTTGGTTCGCAGGCAGGTGCTCCATCACTGAGCCACACCAGCCAGGGCTAAAGTCCTACTTAAAAAAAAAAAAAAAGAAATAAAGTCATTTCAGACAAACTAAAGCTGAGATAGATAATTCATTGCTAGCAGAACTGTATTACTTTAGGCTGAAGGAAAGTGTTCCCCCAGCACAGGACTGAGGAGGAAACAGAGAGCACCAAAAGGGTAAATACGTGGATAATAATGAGGGATTATAACATAGGCAATAGTGATATGGCTCCCACAGCACAAATCAAGGATGCAGATTGTAATCTCCAGACCCTAGAGTCTAGGGCAAACACTAAAGGAATACTACAAGAATGTGTAAATGAAAAGCTAATAGATAAAAAAAAATACTGTAATGAAAAGCACTTGATTAGTCCCCCCAAAAAGAACACATGGGATAAATAGAAAACAATTGCATTAGGTTTAAGTATACTTAAAAGTATATGCAATGGGAAGCCACTGGAGGGTTTCTCAGCAGATGTGTGATTTAATCACCAAGCAAAAGCTAGTAAAGGTAGTCATTACCCACCTCACAACTCCCTTCACAGTGCTCAGCAGGGTGTTGGCCATCAGTGAAGCACTGCTTGCGCTGCTGAGCGGCGGCAATGTTCCTACTTCCCCGAAACACTCTAGTTGCTCTCTGTCATCCACTATTTAGGCAAGGTGAAGAGATGTTTGGGCAGAGCACTCTGCCCACCACCGCCCCCACGGCCCGCTCCTTAACCATTTTTCCCATTTGAGGACTACTGCAGCTTCTGAAGTACAAGCACGCTTTCCCAAACTTGACTGTGCAGCTCAAACACTTGGAGTCATTTTCAAAAATTTCTAACTGTGGTCTTCAAGAATGGTTTTCCCAAAAACTAAGCCAGTACTGGCCCCTCAGTCTTTACAGCAACTATTGCTGTAGTACAGGACTGCCTTGGTGGTCTCCCTTTCCTCAGGCAACATCCTGATCTTTGCCACATCCAAGATTTCAAGATCAAACAGAACATGGACCCATGAAGTTCTAACCCCTTCATCTTAAAATTATTTATCCTTCAATGCTTATCTCAAGTGTCAGCATTTTAAAGCCTCCCTGGGAAAATGCAGCCCTTGTCAACATGTCGTTTTTATATTCCTTTATTCAGTAATTATATTCTGAGCACCTATGTATTTTCTGCCTTGGGGATATAGCACTGTGGTTAAAACTAGCCAAGACTGGGTTTCATTATGTACTTCACTACTTGCTGGCTGGTGGATTATTCTGGGTTCTGTAAGAAGCCTTCTCCAGACAGGATTAGCTATGGACGACTTATTAGGATGTAAGCCTCCCGGGAATGGGCCTGTTTTAACATCTCTGCCATTCTCAGTCATTGGCTGGGTGCAATCCTTGAAGAGTGTGGCCTCAGAGGGAACACGATGAAATTTCAGAGGACAGACAGCAGCTGGGACATTGGTCAATTACAGTTCCCACAGTTAGAGATCTGAGACATATTTTCATGACCACTATATGCCACACCTTGCCCCCCACCCCCCGATTTCTCCACAAAAGTTGGGTAGGTAAGCAAGTTCCTCCACGGTGTCCATGTAGTTCTGAGAACAAGCCCGAGCAGCTCCACCACCTTCTTTCATCCCTGACCTCTATGATGAGCACGGAACAGGTGGCTCTAGTCCCCATGTCATGGACTCATCCACTGAACAGTGATGTTCCGTCTCAGCACGGAGAAACCCAACAATAATGAGGGCTTTTGGATGAATGTAGAGTTGCAATAATGTGCTTGACTACTAATGTAGAAGTGGAAAATTAGCCCAGGTATTCTGGAGACAGAGATATCTAAAGAGTGAAAGTGAGCTTTTGCCCAGGTTTCCCAAGTCCTAGCTGTCAGTAATGAAAAGTGTAAAATGCAAAGACTAGGTAGGATATGTAAAACTAATTAAATACCACCTAATGTCATTTTCCTTTGACAGGATTTTAAACCTGTTTCTTCCTCTGTAAATGAGAGTAACAGTACTTATTCTATTCTACAACACTGCTTAAAAATATATTGGGAAGGGGCTTTGTGAACTATGAAGGGATAAACAGCAGAGATCATTACCAACAATCAAAAGTTACAAAGGACAGGACACACCAGTATCTATTTTCAGAATTTCAAAGGACAGGACACAAAAACACCTACTTTCAGAATTTCTCTTAATCACTGAGAATGGCGGCTGGGGGCAGGGGAGAAGCACAATGGAAGAGAATATTGGGTTTCTTGATAACTTGGGGTTTACTTCCACCCCAGAACTGTCGTTTTCTGTTGGAACACCAGGCTCCATGACAACAGTAAACTTCACCTATGGACTCCGTCCTCCTGGAATCTAGTATCCTCCAATTGCTATTCAGCTGAAAGACATTCTCAGCCTTTCCAGTCTAATCCCTGAACACCACCATTTCTGGCAACAGAAACTCCTGAACTAAACAGAACAAAGAAACTGAAGCAAGTAGCCAGAACTGTGAGCAGGAACCCAGGAGCCCACACTTGCCCAATGCTGTTGACACCATCAGAAGAGCTGACAAAGATGAAAGGAAACAAAAGGTAGTCTTTTCCTCTTCTTGCATCCTCCAACTCATCTCCTGGATTGAAAGAAACTAATGGGAGGCCAGCAGACAAAAGGAGTCTGAGAAATGTAGTTTTCAAAATTTAGACCCTTAGGTCTCAGAATAAACAAATGACCAGACCCTGGCTGGTGTGGCTCAGTGGATTGAGCACTGGCCTGTGAAGCAAAAGGTCACAGGTTCTATTCCCAGTCAGGGCATATGCCTGGGTTGTGGGCCAGGTCCCCGTAGGGGACGCACAAGAGGCAACCACACATTGATGTTTCTATGTTTCTCTCCCTCTCTTCCTGTCTTAAAAAAAAGCCCACACTGGGGGGCTCAAGAGAGGCTAACACTCAGCTTCCTAGTCCTATTAGCAACAGTTATTGCTAGCTAAAGCCTCAATCACCTCATCAATTTAAATAAGATGTCAGATGCAGGGTAACTGTATAACTCAAACCTAGTACGGCATGAAATTATAGCCCTCTCCCAAGAAGCAAACATGCCCCCACCTCTACTGGCAGTCAAAGAGACAAAAGACACCAGGAGCTGCTTAACACAGTAGGTTCTTTATTTTCACATTAAGATTAAAATGTAAAACACACAAACATTAAAACACACTAATAGAGATCCTACTGCCCCGTTTTCAAAGCAGGTAAAAGGATATATATAACAAGATATTTTCAACCTTAGAGACAGCAATGAAGAAACATGGTAGGAAGAGCTGGGTGCTATACAGGACTGGGTCTAGCAGGACTGTAGAGTCTGGGTCTACAATCTCCTGACTGTGGTGTTGGGGAGTGGCTAAAGGTGAGGGTTTTTTTCCTTTGGAGAAATCAGTCACATGAATTTGTTTCTAAAACATACAAATTTACTGGAGGAATGCAAGGATTGGCAAGAGGTGAGGTTCACCCAACTTCTCTGGTAATAAGTCCCTTGGCTGCTATGCTTAGGCAACTCAATCAGCATCCCTTGAGTGTACGTCAAGGCTAGTCAAATCCTACTGCTGCCCAAGACAAAAGGCAGCCAGGGTTTGAACATGTGCATCCCTCTCTGTGACAATCTACTAAAACCAGATGTGTTCTGCTTTTGAATTCAAATCCCATTCTGCCACTGAAGCTCTTAGGCCTGAGCAACTGACCATTAACTCATCAAAAGAAATATCTCCTCTGAGAAAAGGGGGCTCTTTCTCAGGCCCTGAAAACTGGCTTTTCAAAAAAATCCCTAAAATGGAAGGCCACTCTTTAAAAGGCACAACTAGAAATTGGAACTCTGGGGAAATCTACTGCAATAACCCCTCGCTGGTGAGAAATGCTGGAAATGGCTCACAAGTTTACAGGTTGTAACTATTTAAAAATAAAAGCAGTAACATTTCTACAACAATTATTTAAGAAAATCACACTCCTGAGCCCTCCACTGGAGAAAAGTGTGCAGTGCCCAAATTTGGAGCACCCAGAGTTTAAAAAAAAGTTAATGGGCATCTCCTGCACCCCACAGGTCTCCAACCACTATTACCTTCCTGAGAATAACCACTTTACTAACACTTTTAGAAAAGATCAGGATGGGAGGCAAATCAAAAGAACTTGGAATCGAACATTATTTTCACATAGGGAAGGCTTTACGTGCTCAAGAACAGCCCCTCACTCAGAAGAGGTGGCTTTATTCATGTGGGAACTCTTTCGGAACAGAAGAGACAAACCCTGTCCTGTTTGCAGCACAGCAGCAGTCTGCGCAACTTCTCTTTTGTAAGTCTCTTTTAGTTAGTCTATCACTCTTGATATGATCCTAGGGGATTCAAGAGCTTTCACATATCACTCACTCATCTTTTCCTAATGAAAGGGAAAAGGAATGGTCCACTCCTGAGATCCTAGGCTGGCTGGGGAAAAAAGAAAGTTTCCCCATTGCTCAAATAACTGGTCTCTTTCCTTGGTTTTCACAATCCAATGAATTTAATGCACTCGGCATTAGGAAAGTTGTCTGTAGCTCATCAGCTACCTCCATCACGGGCATGCCAATATCCTAACACTGCACAACCGGAATGTAACTGTGGCTACCAAAGTAAACCAGATGTGCTCCATTACACACTTCTGTGGGGATGAAACCAAGTTACTAAAAGGCTGTCAGCCCAGAAGGTCAGAAAGAGATCAAATCCAATGCAAGGTATAGTGCCCTCTTGTGTTCAACTGAAGACTTCTGCATCCACACTGCATGCAAGCAGCATCAAATGTTTAGTCCCTTCAGGGACATAGGCATTCCCAAGACAAATAGCCCATGTGACAGGACTACTCAAGCAGGGGCTACGAAATGGCCGGTGCACAATCATATCCTAAAATACTGCTGGGAGGATACACTCTGTGATCCAGCAGATAGTCTGAAAGTACAGATTCTCAACAAAGATTCATGAAGGCTTTTAACCAAAGAAAAAGAATAATGTAGATACAGTACCAGTCACTTACTCTTTTGATGAACACAGCAAATACACAATGTGTAGTGTTTCAGTGATCTGGAGTCTTAGAATCACACTAATCTAAAGAAACATTGTTTCCACAAGTTCTAGGCCACAGACTTAAATAAGTAGGGATCTTGCTCAAGGCTGTTAGGTGCTAGCAAACAACATTTAACATTAACCAGGAGCATGCCTTGTAAGCTTTAAGATCACAGTCACTCCCACTTATAGATCTGGACCATCTTCTCTGTTAAGGTAGCCAAGTAGCTGCTATAGTTTACTTCAAAAGGGCAGATGTCCAAGACAGGTTGATCCGTCGGCAGATCCTGCAGCAAGGAGCCAGTGCCAGCATCCCAAAGCTAAAAAAGACAAAGATAAAAGGTAAAGTCATTCAATTCAGTTGGGAAACTTGCTTTCTTTCCCATCAACTTTGAAAGAGATGCTGAGAGAGCACCGCCTGGGGAACAAAGCCCTAACCCTCAAAGGTTGTGTAAAATCAACACGCCTGACATGATCCAGGTATGTCCTCACCTACTGTAATCAGCAATTAGTTCACCTCTCAGTGAATCTTAATACCAAGTCTACCTAGCAGTCATCCCTTCAATATGTGCTGGGTAGTCTATTATGGGCAGAAGGGACAATAGGACAAAGTCCTTGTCCTTGGCCTCATGAAACCTATCTTCTTTTAAAAATTAATTAAATTAATTTTTTTAAAATTAATTAAAAAATATTGTATTATTTATGCTATTTAGAAGTTATCTTCTAACTAGTGCTTTCTTTTTATTTTTAAAACTTTTTACTATGAAAAAATTTAAAGTATTAAAAAGCAGAACAGTATACTAAGCAACTCATTACCCAGCTGATTAAGCTTTTACTATACCTACTTTATCGATTCTATTTTTTTCTTTGCCAATTTCATGTCATTTTGCCCTTATATACTTATTTTTTTTTAAGATTTTATTTATTTTTTTAGAGAGAAGGGAGGGAGAAAAGGGAGGGAAAAATCAAGGTGTGGTTGCCTCTTGCACACCCCCTACTGGAGACCTGGCCTGCAACCCAGGCATGTGCCCTAGGCTGGGAATCCAAACAGCAACCCTTTGGTTTGCAGGTCCATACTCAACCCACTGAGTCACACCAGCTAGGGCTACCCTTATATACTCAAGTAAGGCCTAGATTAAGGTTCAAGGACATCTCATAAAAGGTGCCCTGTACTTCATATTGCCTTGCATCAAGAGGCAAATTATTCCTGAAAAGCCCACTTACAGTGATGCTAAGGTTGATCTACTACATGTTCAGGTATTAACAGGCTGACCCCTTCCATCTTGAAATTCCCCACCAACCCTTCATCTACTGGTTTCACCCAGGACTGAGAGAGCAGATGCTGGAAAAATTACTTTATAGAGGGTTTCAGTGGTCTTTTTTTTTTTAAGGGTGAAAATACGGCCCATGGAACACTTTAGCTTATATATAAAGAATGAGGTGAATCCACAGATATTGAAATGGAAAAGTAACCTAAGACAAGAAGTTAAAACAGGAAGAGAGCAAGCCACATAGCAGTATATAAAGTGTGACTTGTGTAAAAAATAAACTAAGCAAACATACATACACATAAATTTGCAGAAGTGTAATCATGGAGAACTTTGGCTTTTTGCTTTATACATTTTATATAAAAAATAATAGGCTCACCAGGGCAGAATTTGATGCTTCATCGCCAGTACACACCAGGATGTTGCCACTCTTCTCTGGGTGCTGGAAAATAGCACTTTTGGTCAGTAGTTTGCAAGTGGGTCCCCCCAGGAATGTCTGCACAGGATGGCAGGAGCAGATTGGCTCTCCAACTTCATCTAGCTCGTAGGACATCTCCATCAGCACACTTCGTAAGGTGTTATGATTTTTATCTGTAAGACAGAGAAAAGTGTTGCTGCATGGAAATGGTCCAAATAACAAATACCTCAGACACTTAAAACCTAGCTAAGTGGAAAAGCCACAATTAAACCATCAAGATAGCTACAAACATAATAAGAACAACAAACTAATACAGCACAAATGACATCCAGAGCCCTGGCCTATGATTAAGTTATCTACAATAGGTTCTGCCCATGAGAGAAACAATTTGAGAATGGTCTATCGTTTTTAGGAAAATCACTATATCCTGCCAGACTTCTGCTTGAGTTTTAACAGTCTGACTATAATCACTTTTCCTTTCCCCAGTGGGGACCCCATTAGCCCTACAACTGTACACTTTTACAAAGTGAAACTGTATTGTAAAAGGGAAAACATACATCTGTGGTTCTGCTGGAAGGCAAACAAAAGCGTGAAAACAAAATGAACGCCCAAGTTTTCTATACGTCACACACAGTGCATCGGTCTTGGAGACAGAGGACCTTTAAGATGACTAAGAACTGGAAGGGCCAGAAGACTCTGCTGAGACAACTTCTCAGCTCAAAAAAAATTTTTAATGATTCTATCAACCCACAACTAGTAGTACGGCACTTTGATGACTATTTCTGATGAAACATCTACCTAACCATCAGTATAGCTCATCAACATAGGTTCGCACCTTTCAGGCTAAAAAGAACCTATGAATTTAAGCACAGATGACTGTTGGGGGTGCACCCTAGTTCTGGAGGCAGTGAGAAGTTCAGCTAGCTAAGCCCACACAACCATGGTTGTCCATCTACTCTCCACTTAACTATGTTGGCCCCAAATAAGAAGCTAAAGCCCTAGTCTGGGCCCTATAGGGCTGCCTTCATCTGGGCCTTCTCTTAGGTGAGGAGCAGGGAGAAGACATGAAAGTGACCTGAGAGTGGCTCAACGGCCTCAAAAGCAGGCCTCCTTACTCCATTACTGTTCTAAGTCTTAGGAGCTCCTAGAGTGGCTGATTTACTTCCAGGGCGTCAGTACCTGACAGAATCTGTCTTACTTCACACAAGTGAGGAGCAGGTAGGCAGGCTGTATGCAGAAACTTGGGGTCATCATCCTCACTGTAGTAGTTAGGAGCTATTAGTCTGAGGGGCTTACCAGTACTACTGAAGAGTAGAGAAAACTCTCCTTTCCTCTCTTCCACAAATGTGATCCCAAACAAATCACAGGTGGTCCCATGAGGGCATCCCAACACTCACCAGGCCTGTAGGTCACTAGACAGTGGCGGGTGCTGCTCTCTGTCTGAAAGTCTATGCAGCCCCCTGGCTCTATGGGCAGCTCATGAGGCCGATGAGAAGAGTCCGTTTTTAGCTCCCAGAAGGAAGCATTCTCCAAGGTTCCAGCCAACACTCCACCATATGGAAACATAATAGCTGAGGCAGATCTGGGTATGTATGACAGGGACACCAGCGGGCACCTGAAGGGAAAGAAAGGAACCCATGCCTCACATTCTAATACTTGAACTATTCCAGACCCCACTACCAGGAACCGCCTTGAGCACATTTCTACCTCTATAAAAGAGGTTGAAAACTTCTGTGCGTCATTATTCTCTGACATTTGATAAAAACTACCAACCTACTCTGTAGAAATAAAAAGACATACATATAATATTCTACATCCAATTTTGGAAGAGACACAATATGGTCTAAAAGTAATGAAAAAAATGGACTAAGATATTAAATAGTACAAGATAACAATTACCAGGAAATTTGACTAGTATGAGCTTCTGGAAATGGAGTTAGCCACATACATAGGAAAAGTCAAAAGAGAAATAGAGCTTATACAGCTAAATAAAACTTCTAAGCCGCAATTGACAGACCCCTCATTTAAAATATATCCCCAAGCAACTACATTTTAATTTATAAACAGGATTGTTTTCTTTAGATATTTTCTACATCTCTCTGCAAGCATATGATCAAGACTATGCCAAGAATTGCCTCAGAAATATTAGCTTACAGACTATGTTCCTATGAACTTTTTTCTGCCAAAGTTGCCAAAGCACTCTGCCTTCTTTCTTTATAAAAGATTTTTATTTATTTATTTTGAGAGAAAGGGGAAAGGAAGGAGAGAAAGAGAGGAAGAGAAACATTTATGTGCCAGAGAAACACTGATTGGTTGCCTCTTGCACACCCCCAACTGTGGACCTGGCCTGCAACCCAGGCATGTGTCCCGACCAGGGAATCCAAACAGCCAGCTTTTGGTTTGTGGGACAATGTCCAACCCACTGAGCCACACCAATCAGGACTTTAAAAAAATTTTATTTATTAATATTTGAGAGAGGAAGAGAGAAATGTCGATTCTGTTGTCCCACTTATTTATGCAGTCATTAGTTGATTCTTTTCTGTGCCCTGACCAGGGATCAAACATGCAACCCTAGTGGTATTGGGACAATGCTTTAATCAACTGAGCTACCTGCCCAGCACTGCCACCTTATTTCATTCCCCAGTTAGCTAACCAAAAGCAAACTAAAATAAAGACAATACACAAACATTATTTCCTTACTATTTGTGTTTTTATTGCCTACTCTGTGTGGGTCCCTCTACATCAATAGCAGTTACTTTGCCTGGATTTCACATCTGTGTAAGTTTACATCAATCACCTTCAGGCCCACAGACCACAACCACTGCTGAAGCACGATTTCACCCCATCCAAATGAAAAGAAAACCACAAATTGTTGAGGCTAGGTTTCAGCCAGTAATTATTACTGTAGTGATATCTTTATATTTAGATCCTGCTGCCCCTCTTTTAATATGTATTCATATTACAAATGGAAATTCTCTCTTAAGACACTTCTCATTTTGGTCCAGGCCACAAACCCCACTCTCCTTTTGAGACCTTTATGCCACCAGGAGAGCATTATGCCCAAGAGGTATTCAACACATTCTGAACTGACTTCACAAACTTCCAACTCAGTAACTGGATTATAAATAGTAATATGAATCCTTAGTAATAAGGATTAGTCATAGTAATATGGAATCCTTAGACCAAGTTGGTGTAGCTGTGGATTAGGGAAGTTTTAAATCACTTTTTATTGGGCTACCTTTTACTGTTTGCTTTCTGTGTGTTAGACATGTGGCTATAAAAGCAACTGTGTGCTGACCATATTTTATAGATGAAGATCACAACAGGACAAAATCCCATAGCTTATACTAAGTGGAGCTGGGTACTGAATGTAGATCTGACTTCATTCTGCCATTTTGGGTGATGAGTTATTCTATGAAGCTGGTTATACCTGGTACCAGAACTTTCTACCATTTAAAATAACATGAACATAAACTCTAAGGAGCTTTCTGATTCTTAAGTGAGAATAGATCAGTGGATTCAGAGAGAACTGGCCTCTGTGAGGAATTCTGACCAACCGTGAAACTCTCTTGGAAAGAGAGGATTAATACAAGTAACTGTCCAAGGGAAAGAGGCTACCTACAGGAAATAAGTAAGTGACTCCCTACCTGGCTTTCTGAGGTATTAATTCCTGGACATAACAACTCGTGTTTCGAAGGTCATATACCAGAATTGAACCATTGACGAGTCCAGCATAGATGCAATGGTTTGCATCAAGACACCAGCAGCAGCTCCAGACAGCCCGTCCAGCATTGTAAGTCTGGACCACTGTATTTGTGTCCAGGCTGTGGAATTACAAGAGAGTTTTACAACTATGAGTTAAGAATATCAAATATATAAATAAAATTATTTTCATGCTGTTCACTTAAGAATACACCCACACATCCAAACTGTTCCTCTAAGGACTGCCCAAATAACTCCTTATAATTCCATAATATTTTTTGGGGGTGGGGGAGCAGGGAGCACATCGGTTCTCTTCTTGAGCTGTAAGGAAGTAAGAGTAAATTAAAGGAACACAGACATAGTACATCTCCACTGTATTTCCATTACATTCTCCATAGTTATTTACCACATTGGTTATGCTATTCCATGTTGAAAATATAAAACAAAAACAAATTACAATCCAACCAACCAGAAGTAGTAATTAATAATCTGATACTCACCCCCATTTTTAACACTAGAAAAAAAGTCACAGCACACACACATACACACAAACATTAACAGTACATTAAGCTGAAGCATTCTTACAAGTCAAAATGCTTATAAGTGTGCTATCATGATGTCCCTTGGATTTAGCTGCAGAAATTAAACAGGAAGCCAACTATCAGACATCTAATCAGAACTACTTCCAATGAGAGAAGTCATCAGGGCACCCAAGGAGAGTGAGCTCCCAGTAAGCATTTCTGTTAGGCAGCATGATCCAGGTAATAGACCAGGAATAAGCAGTCCTAAACTGGTCTAGTGACTCCATATTGTCACTTTATCATCTCGAGGGTGTTACTCTTATCTGCATGACTTAAGATGTATTTTGTGAAATTTTTAAAGCAAACGAGGGGAAAACAAACCAAAAAACCCCCACCAAACAAACGAAACAAAAATAAACACTAACAAATCAAAAAACCCTAAGCTAAGGCCATCATAACACAAATATTAACTTCCATGCTACTTAACATTAAACAGCCCAAGTTTCACCTTCTTCCCCAAAGTACTCACCTGGTCAGTTTAATAGTGTTGTCTAGGGAAGCAGAGAGAAGTAAACCATTGGACGGACCACTGAAAGCCAGTCCACGGATCTGTTTACTATGTATGGGAATGTACTGACTGCTTTTCATGTCAGCAGTACTGAACATCTTAACTCCAAAACCTGCCGAAGATAAGAGTGAGATACGTCACTGACGGTCAACTTAGGGCAAGCTATCTTTCCAAGTAGCTCCTTTGCCCACCTTTCTTAACAAGTACAGTTAAGATCCTAGAAAAAGTAAAAAAATAAATAAATAAATTAAAATTTCCTGGGGTTGTAACTTATTATAAAAAGTATATTCCACTTCAAGTATCAATAGGTATATGATAAACCACTGTATATACATACAACGGAATATTACCCAGTAATAACAAGGAATAAACTAACATACAAAATAATACAAATGACTCTCAAAAAACTTAACAGTGAATGGTGCCAGACCGCCCCTCCACCAAAATGATATAATTTATATGAAATTCTAGAACATGTAATCTAATCTACAGTGACAGAAAGTCCATCAATTGTTGCCTGGGGATGAGAAAAGAAAGGGACAGGTCAGAAGATGATTACAAGAGCACGTGAGAAAACTTCTGGCATGATGGATACATTCATTATCTTGATTGCAGTGATGGTTTCAGGGGTGTATACATATCGTATATTAAAACTCATCAAATGGTACACTTAAGTATGTACAGCTTGTTTTATATCAATTATACTTTCATGAAGCTGATGAAAGAGAGGGAGAAAGTACAAGACAGTGAGTGTGCTGGAGATCCTACTCTACTTGAAACACAAACATTCAAGATGCATTAAACAATAAAGAATAGACATAAGTGCTTGAGCAAGGGAAAACAAAGAAAAATATACACAACTGGACTACATCAACCTACAAAGTCTTTGCACAGCAAAGGAAGCCATCAACAAAAGAAAAGGCAATCTGCTGCATCGGAGGACATCTTCACCAATGATGCATCTCATAAGGGGTCAGGATCCCAAATTTATGAAGAACCCATACAACTCAATGCCAAAAAAACCACACAGTCCAATTACAAAATGGGCAGAGGAGCCCTGGCTAGTGTGGTTTGGTTGGAATGTCAGCCCATACACCAAAAGGATGCAGGTTCGATTCCCAGTTGGGGCACATACAGGAGGCAACCAATCGATGTTTCCCTCTCTCCCCCTCCCCACTTCCTCTCTCTCTAAAAGCAATGTCTTTAGGTGAGGATAAAAAAAAGGCAGAAGACCTGAACAGATACTTCTCCAAAGAGAATATACAGATGGCTACTAGACACATGAAAAGATGCTCAATATCACTATCATGAGAGAAATGCAAATTAAAATCATAAGGTATTACCTCACACCTGTCAGAATGGCAATTGATAAACCAACAGTGTTGGCGAGTATGTGGAGAAAAGGGAACCCTACTGCACTGGTGAGAATACAGATTGGTATAGCCACTGTGGAAGGCAGTATGAAGTTACCTCAAAAAATTAAAAATGAAACAACCCTATGACCTACCCTTACATTCTTTGGGTATATAGCCAAAGAAACTGAAAACACTAATTTGAAAGAATATATGCACCCCCATATTCACTGCAGCATTGTTTACAATAGCTGAGATACGGAAGCGAACCAACCGCCCAAAAGACAAGTGGATAAAGAAGTTGTGGTACACAGTTTTGAAGCATTTGATGGAACTTCTAGCGGGGAGACAAATGATATCAGGCTAAGGCAAAGGGACCTGAGAGTTGGCAAAAATCACATGCTGAAGACAGTGGAAAGAAACACCAACATTTAGGAATGATTTGCACACATGAGGAGATTTGATTTTCAACAGGACGATGTAAAATTAACCTTAAAAGCATAAAATCTAAGAATATTACTATACTATTGATAAAATAATGCATATATTCCCAAATTATTTTCATTTGGAATCTGTCAATTTGAACATGCCTGAAAATAAGTATTAGATCTTCTTTTTTAAATCCTCACGTAAGAAAATGTTTATTGATTTTAGAGAGGGGGGAGGGAGAGGGGAAGAGGTGGGGAGAAAAAGTGAAACATTAACTGGTTGCCTCCCATCTGCACCCCAATCAGGGATCAAACCTGCAATCTTTCGGTGCACAGGACAATGCTCCAACCAACTGAGCAACCCAGCCAGGGCTTAAATCTTGTTTTAATTTCAATCAACCCTCCAGGTAATATTTTTTCAAACATTTTCAGTCTAAAACAAATCTGTAACTTCAGTGGGACATATAGGAACACACAGTCCTTCTTGGACTATACCATTAACACACACTTCCAAGTACCTCATATTCTCTTTGTCACGGATTTTCAGTATTTCTGACCTCGTGGTGAATAAATTTACAGAATCAAGTCAACAGACAGTAAAGACACCTTTGCAGTATCCTGAAATATTTGCATGAACAGGAAACCACGAAAAAAGCTAATCTGGCCCTGACTAGTGTGGCTCAGTTGGTTGGGTGTTGTCCCACAAACTGGAAGTTGGCCGGTTCAGTTCCGAGTTGGTGTACGTATGAGAGGCAACCAACTGATGTTTCTTTCTCCCTCCCTTCCACTCTAAAAATAAATAAATAAAATCTTTTAAAAAAGAAAAAAGGTGATTTGGTGGCTGTGGACAGTGTTCACCCACTAGTGAGTCCTGAGTTCTCCAAAAAAAGGAGAAGAGAAATAAAGGGAGTCCAATAATGAACATGAAAGCTGAGGCTCTAGACTGTTCACCTGGAAGGAGGGTAGCCTGAGGAGAAGGCTGTGAAACCACCAGGCAGCTCAGAGAATCACAGTATGACATAATTCGGCAGTTTCCACTCTGAGACACTGTGAAGGTCTTCTGGAGACAGTACTTGTGCGGGCGCGATCTGCTTTGGGATGGTGCTTTGGAGCCCCTGGGATGCCGTAATAGCTGATCCCGATGTTGCAGAATAAGTTTTTGCAAGTCCTAAAATGAAAAAGATTTTGTAAACGTAAGCTTTTTCATTTGTTATTCCTCTCCTGCAAAATTTCTTGATCGAATACAAGAAGGTTTCTTACCCATTATATGAAAACGTTAACATGCATCCTAGAGAACTGCTGCAGTTTTTGCAGTATTGGCAACAAGCAATGAAATAGAGCACAGGATCATGAACAGTAGGGTTGAAAGTCATTTTTGTTTAAAACCGTCATTTTACTGGTAAATTCAGAAAGGTGAAGTGACTTGTTTTGGATTATCTGGTTTAATTTTTTAAAAATTCAGATTGCAGTAGAATTCATCAAAAAGCATATACGCTTTGGAAAAATGCCCTAGTCAGAAATAAAGAGCTGGTCATGTTTACTTGCTGAAAAACTTGATAAATCCTATTTGTATCTGAGATGAGCCTGAGTAATATTCAGTTGCCTTCTCAATTCTTATCCAAAAAGTTCTTTGGATTAGAAAAGGCAAACTTACCTGGACACGATTATGAAGCTTAGTGCATTCCTCAGTGAGGACTTGAAGTTGGAGCCGGCACTGTGCTGTTTCTACCTCGGCCTGCTTCCTTAGCATCTGCTCCTGTAGTAAGACACTAGAGGGGGAGAACCAGCAATAGGTAGATATTAGGAAGACTACAGAACACTTCCCATCAAGGGGGCATAATAAGCTCATGCTATGATATACACACTTTGCTGTAAATAAATCATGACAGTAAATAAAATACAACAAGAGAAAAATCTCTCAAGTCCAGAAACAATACAGAAATGTAGCAAGCAGGGCTGAATTCATGAGCCTACTAGGCTTTGGTGTTAAAGGAGACAGTGAGTTTGGTTCCTTAAGCAGTAAGGATTAAAAATGCAAAATGAGAGATCAGAGCCAAGCTCACTGTGTGAGGTCAGGCCAAATTATAAAAGAGTAAAATGACATGTTAAAAGAGTAAGGTTATTTCTTGGATAGAAACAAAATAAGCTACCAGGCATTCATCAGACACTCAAATAATGCTACAAAAGAGGCTGAGGTTAAAAAGAGAGGAAGCCTGTACCAGGAAAATGCTAACAAAAGGAGGACCAAGTAGAATTAAAAAGCATGAACAAGCATAAAGAGAACAATGCATAATGAAAGGGCACATTCACCAGGAATAAAAATCACAAATGTGCATGCACCTAAAGACAATTTGAATACATGAAATGCAAAAAAAAAAAAAAGATTTCCACTTCAATGAGACAGGAGAGAAAAAGAGATGAAATCTGGAAAGAAAGGAATAAAGTTGCCCTATTTATCCCATGAAAATTTCAGGAGAACCTACCAACTATTAAGAGTTCAGCAGGTGCTAGAATCAAGATTAAGACAATTAGATCAATCACATTCCCCACGTACTATATAACTGATTAGCAAATCAAAGCACTTTTGTAAAAGACACAAGAAAACCGTAACTGGAAAGATATGTAATATTCATGTTTGGAAAGATTCAAAATCATGAAGATGTCATTTCTCAAGTTATTCTAAAAACAATGCAATTTCAATCAAAACCTCAAAGAGTTTTCATGGAACTTAGCAAACTAATTTTAAAATTAGTATGGAGGAGCAATATGCCAAGAACCGCAAAGTCAAATTTAAGGAACAAGGTAAGAGAACGTATTTAAAACTACAATAAATTATAACTTGTAACGGAGTAAAAGTAAACCACCAGACCATGGAACAAAAGAGTAGTCCATTTGTACACATAAACTTAAATTAGGATAGAGGTAGCAATGAAAATTTATACAGAAAGAGCATACTATTTAATAATTACACTGTCACAAGTGGTTATCCAAAACCCAGATTTTAGATAGACTAAAAACCTGTATTAAAAAGTAAAACTTTTAAAGACCTTGAGAAGAAGATAGTATGTTTTTATGACCTTGAAGCAGTGGAGACCAAAAAGCACAAAAAAAGAAACTGATAAAGACTGGTGTTAAAATAAAAAACTCGTGTTCAATAAAAGATTCCATAAACAAGTTAGAAACAAGCCACACATTAGGGGAGGATTATGTGCAATGTACACAACTAACAAAAAATTAGTATAAGGAAAACATGAAAAACTATAAATCAGTAAGATATAATGTTTTGCTCAACAGAGATGAGCAAATGATATGAACACAACTCACAAAAGAGTACGTCCAACCTCATTAGCAACTGAGGAACTGCAAATTAGGAAAACACTACCTCATCTCAAGACAATGGCAAACCTGTCTGATAACTTAATGTAGGCAAGGGTACAAAAAATGAAAAAATATTGCTGGTGGACATACAGACTGGAAACAGCTGCTCAGAAGAGCAATTTGACACTGTCTAGGAAAGTTCAAATTACATGTAACCTACAATAAAGCAATTCCATTTCTAGACCTAAAGAAACTCACCAATCTCTCTGGAGCATTGCTTTTATTAACAAAGACTAGAAACCACCTTAACTGTCCACCACCACAAAATACCTAAAT
Source organism: Trachops cirrhosus (assembly GCA_028533065.1). Classification (NCBI taxonomy): domain Eukaryota; kingdom Metazoa; phylum Chordata; class Mammalia; order Chiroptera; family Phyllostomidae; genus Trachops; species Trachops cirrhosus. The sequence goes on from CM052550.1 coordinate 18,003,811, forward strand.
AAATTCTAATCAGAGAACTAAAATACTATACAAAAACTGAAAGAGTTACATGTATCAACTAGGATATGTATCCCAACATAATACTAAGCCCCCAGCACCCTCCAAAAATCAAGCTACAGAAGGAAAATTATAATCCAGTAACATCTGCATAAAATATAAAACTTCTTAAATCATACTATATGTAGATCCTCTGGGTAAAGAGATAGAATTAAGGAGAACTTAGTTCATAAGTAAGCTTCTATTGTATCTATAATACAACTGCCATTTTAAAATGCTACAAGTAAGTGCTTGTTGGAGCAAATAAGAAAAAACAAAGGAAATTAAAACTGTCCTTAATTCCATTCCTCAGTGACTAGTATTTTTTTCCTATCCACAAAAATATAATCACAATAATGTGCTTTGACATGACAACATATTATGTGCACTTCAAAAGCAGTTTTAATGAAACATACAGTATTCCGTCACAGTTCACTCAACCAATTAATTCTCTTGGTTTAGATTAACAATGCTAAATAAAAAGATTAACCAAATCTTTCCACATATCCTTACCTGTTTCTTTAGAATAGATGCCTAAAGTAGAATTACTTTAAAAATCTTGTTTTCATTCATTTTTCTTAAATGTCTGTATAGCTCACATTTCTCTATTTTCACTGTCAACACTATTGCAGATGTCTCCACCCCCCCAACTTCCTCCTCCCAGCTCCCACTCCCCCTTGCCTCTGACCATCACCACGAGCTGTCTGTGTCCATAGGTTATACATATATATATTCTTTGGCTAATCCCTTTACCTTCTTTCATCCAGTCTCCTGGGTTCTATGCATCTACGCCTCTGTTTCTATATTGTTTTTGTTTAGTTTGCTCATAAGATTCCATGTATTATCACACCGTACTTGTCTTTCTCTGGCTTATTTCACTCAGCATAATAACCTCCAGGTCCACCCATGCTGGTGCAAGAGTTAAGACTTCCTTCTTTTTTACAGTCATGTAGTATTCCACTGTGTAAATGCACCACAGGTTTGCCCCAGCAGGTGGCTCAGTTGGTTGGAGCAGTCGTCCCACAGACCATAAGGTTCTGGGTTCGATTCCTGGTCAGGGCACATAGCCAGGTTGCAGGTTTGATCCCTGGTCAGGATGCATACAAGAAGGCAACCGATCAATGTTTCTCTCCCCTTCCTCTCTAAAAAACAATGAAAAATTTCCCCAGGTGAGTATAAAAACAAACAAAATAAACAAACTATAGCTTTGAAGAATTATGTTTTTAAAGATTTTACTTATTTTTAGAGAGGAGAAGGGAGGGAGAAAAAGGGAGAAACATCAATTAGTTGCCTCTCACACAAACCCAACAGGGGACAGGCCCACAACCCAGGCCTGTCCCCACTAGAAATCACACCAGTGACCTTTCACTCTGCAGGATGACACTCAACCAACGGAGCCAGGATGGTCAGGGAATTACTTTGAAAGGCTGCTGAAAAATATAGCCAAGAGCTTCTCGAAATGGTTGTGCTTGTATACTTTCATTTATGAGTCTTCTGCATAGAGGGCTGTTATAGGAGAGTTTAGGAACACCATAAGCAAAAATGGCAACATTTAAGTAATATACTAGATCCTCTTAAAAATGTATATTAAGCCTATTCTAGCAAAGAGGAAACTAAGACTTGGAGAATGTTTCAGATGGCCAATTGGCTACAAAGATCGTACACCAGGAATCTCAAATTCAGTGTTCACAGTATTTAGCAGAAGAGACAGGCAGTAAATGTAATCCCTAAGTTAGAATCTGGATGGACAGGTTACAAAAAATCCAGGATATCTTTCTGCTGTAATACCAGGTATAAGGCATTACAGCAGGGCTATAGGTTTCTCTATGGCTTTTGATTTCAGGAAGGCTTAAGACACCATGGTCTGGATCTCCCCAGGTCATATTTACCAAAGGCGTAAATCCTTTAAAAATTTTTATTTTAGGGAGAGAAAGAGAGAAATATTAATTTGTCGTTCCAACTATTTATGCATTCATTGGTCGATTCTGACTGGGGAAGAACCCAAAATCTTGACTTATCGGGACAAAGCTATCCAGCCAGGCCCCTGCTGAGTGTTTTGAGAGGGCACCTGTAACAAAAGGTAAGAAACTGCTACCCTTCATAGGACTGATTTTGATCCCAAGGGGATGCACCATTCCCAAAAGTACTGCAATACCTGGTCAATACACAGAATGGACAGAGCAAGGATATTCCATCCTCATGCTCCAAAAATGCATTTAATATCCTCAGATAGAGGACAAATCAGATATTAAACTGATAAAAAAGATACAACACTTGATCTTAGTCAAAAGGTCAAGAGGCAATAAAAGCTTGAGTCTTACTATTTTTAATCCTCATACAAGGATATGTTAATTGATTTTAGAGAGAGAGGAAGGGAGGAGAGAGGGAGGAGGGGAGAGGAGAGAGAGGGGGAGAGATGGAGGGAGACAGGAAGAGAGAGGGTGGGGGAACACTGATGTAAGAAAGAAACATCGACTGGTTGCCCCCTTGGATGCACCCTGACCAGGGATCAACCCCACAACCTTTCAGTGTGTGGGACAACACTACAAACAACTGAACCACCCAGCCAGGGCAAATGCTTAAGTCTTAAGGTTGATTCCACCTTCATGGGAATGTCTAAGTGCTCCTGCAGAAGAAACAGCTGGTCCATTCCATCAGAACCTACCTGTTCCAATCAGCACACAACACTCAAGGTCTGAAAGCAGAGGCTTACAAGAGGTGCTGGGCACACGAAAGTAACAAGAGTCTTCCTCCTGCTGCCCTACTTTCATGTCTGTCTGCAACACTGGTTAGTACTCTGTATATTACAACAATAGAAACTTTAAAATGGCAAACTTAAATTGAAAACCAATGTACTGACTTGTATAAACTGAGAAACCCATGGAGTTTAACTTCAGGCATCGCTGAAATCACAATTACTTGCTACCTCAGATCCTCATTTTTAATGCTGTATGGAGAGCAAACAATGCAGACCTCTCTCAGAAGATGATCATATATGTATTACAAATCACAACATGAAACAAGACCGCCAACAATCCCCAGCCATAGCCCAAGTAAACCTTCAGAACCCCACTAAGAGTCACTCAAGGAACCAAAAAGGAACAACCCAGCTAGGCAGACTCTTTCTACCTACCTTTTTACGCGCTCATGTTCACTAGTGTCCAAAGCTCTCAGGGTTCGGGCATAAAGGACAACAATGTCACTGTGCTTGGCTTTCTTGTTGCACTAAAGAGCCCAACAGGATACAATTAGTAGGGTTCCAGGAATCCTCCTGACTTAACATGACTGTGCACATGCACAGACCCTGCGTGTAGTCCTTACCTGGGGACATTTTCGTGTCTGTCCTTTGAGCCACTTTGAAATGCACCTAAACCCAAAAAGGTGCCCACAGCGTAATGCGGAAAGCCGGTGATCCCCAGCATTGGTCCATTGTTCTAAACATATCGTGCAAGTGTCCCCTTCTTCCTCATCTGTACAAGCTGAAGGCAGAACAGAGCCGGACTTCTGGGGAGACTGCTGGATGGAAACCAGGACACATTCAAATGATAGAAAATGCAAAATCAGTCTTGAAGAGGACACACAACTATCAAATTAACAAAACCGCACAAAAATAATATAAACCCAATGGAAAACACTATAGGAAAACTGCAACACCTATGAATCACCTGTTGTTCTTTCTAGAATGCAATCTAGTCAAATTAATACAAGCCACAAAAATATTACTACCCCTTGATCTTACGAATTTGATTTTTTCATTCAAATAAAGAAAAAGGTATCTTTATAAAAAATACATATATATATAAACACAAACTAGCAGTTATCCAGACAACCAACAGGGAACAGGTTTGTTATTCATCCAAAATTAAGTTCAAAATCAACTAAAGAAGCTATAAAATACTTGGCTCATGTGAATCAAAGAAAAATACCAGAAAAACAAAGAATATAACTAGCTTACAAAAAAATACAAATCGTCAATAATTGTTCACTTACAATTAAAGGATTATAAGATAAAGACACCATTTTTTCATCTATTAGAGGGTATAAATTGATGTCTGATGACAGCAAGCACTGTTGAGGGTGAGGGAGAAATGGGCATGCTTACATATCATGCTGTAAGTAGAGAGTGGCGCGGATTTTCCAGAGGGCAATATGACATTATCTATCAAAACTAAAATATGCATCTTTCCTTTGACACAGCAATCTCTCTGCTAGGATTGCTTCCTTCTGTATATCATAAATACAGGCACAAAATTTGCCAATACATTTGTACAAGGATGCTCAATGCAGCATGATTTGTATTAGGAAAAAATAAAAGGGAACAACCATAGTGTACACAAGGGAAAAGTTAACTAAAATTTTATTTATGCGATGATACACTAATTATTAAGCAATTAATAAAAATGAGATTCAACTTTATGTACTGATAATAGCAAGCTCTCTAAAATGTAGTAAGTCAGGAGGAAAAGGAACAAAAAACAAGGTATATTATAATCTCATTTGTGGAAATTTAAAAATAGAACATTTATACACATAAATTTGCACATACATAAAATTTTTCTAGAGGGAATAAATAAAAACAGGGAGACCATAGAGAAACATGAAAAAAGTAGATCAATGATATTTTGGGATTGGCAGAGTCCATAGTCAATGTAAGTATCTCTCACATTAAGGATAATAACGTATTTTTTTTAATAAATATTGTTTATCATATAGTAATCACATTCTGCCAGACAGTTCACAAACTACATTCATGTCTACTATTTTAATTGCTACTTAACCTTGTTAGTTAGGCGGGACAAGCTATCCTCACATTTCTACTGTCTACTCCCCAACCTTTTTTTAACCTAAGAGAAAGAAGTCATACAAATGACTAACTTGGATAGGATCCACTCCTAGACCTCCTGTTTTCAAAGCCTGTAGGTTTTCCATTGTAGCCTACAGCCTCCTTTTTAAAACGAAATTCCAAACCTTTTATTTAAAAGGATGTTGATATTACCTCCTTGGGGAGGGTCTCTCTTCCATCAACATACACAACTTCTTGCTCTGCTGAAATATCACCTGCTGGTTCTGCCAAGTTGTTTCCAAAAATGACAGGAAAGGTAATAATAAGAGAAGACGTAAGTCATAAGGTATCAAAGGCTAGCAGGAAAAGACTGACTCACTCACCATTTCTAATCATAGTGTTGCTGTAAGAGACGACAGTTTCCCAAGTAGCATCAGCGAATTTATCTTTTTCACTGATTTTAGGTATTTTCAAGCACACTTAGAAGTACAACAGCATAACTAACCCATAGGCACCCATCACCCCATTTCAAAAATAGTATCTTGCCAGTCTTATTCCATTCTAAGCCCCATTCCCATTATTTTTCTTTTTTTCTAAAGATTTTATTTATTTTTGGATAGAGGGGAAGGGAGGGAGAAAGAGAGAGAGAGAAACAACAATGTGTGGCTGCCTCTCACACACCTCTCACTGGAGACCTGGCCCACAACCCAGGCATTTGCCCTGAGTGGGAATCGAACCGACAACCCTTTGGTTCGCAGGCCAGCACTCAATCCACTGAGCCACACCAGCCAGGGCTAAATGCTTAATTCTTTATTTACAAGCTTTCAGAGTCATGACTCAGGGCTCTAATAATTTACAATGATTGATGAATGAGGTTTTAAGAAAATATTTTCATAAATTTGATGTATTTCAATTCATAATTCAAGTGCACATTATTCTTTTTATTGCTGAAATTGTCCCATTTGAAGTCACGAAGAGCTTTTTCTAGGTTGCTCCTGTGCTTACTGACGTAAGTCTGAAGACTCATATGGTTTCCTTGCTTTCTAGCCTAATAAAATGCTCTAAGCCCACCATTTAGCTTTCTTATCCAAGACCTAGAAAGCCATTTTTCAAAAAAGCCCTGGTTCCATTTAGTACAGACAGCCCACAATCTGGAGTATGAGAGGGTTTTATATGTAAGCAAGACATGTGCTTTAGGTGGTCTCTGCCCATCTACTGCTCAATAAAAGCTCCACTTGTACAATATGTAACATTATACTAGGACCTAAAAAATAAAAGACTAGATGAGGTGATGAATTTAGAGCTTTTTGTAAAACAAAAAAACCCCCACAACCAACTTCTTTCTCACATGTCCAAAGATAATGAAAGGGAACATAAAATGTCATTACAAAATAAATGATTCACTGGGCCACAGATCACATTAAATTGAAAGTCAGATCAAATTCTCTCTATGTAATCATCGCCAGTGAAAGCTGCACTGTAAAGCAGGAATCTATAACATCAGGGTGTGTGTGTGTGTGGGGGGGTATTGAAACATGTATTTAGAGTTTCTAGCCTTTTATAATCTAAGTTTTCTAAATGTTAGCCTTGTGAACCTGAAGCTGGATAAAATGCTCACCTTCTAAAATGACAGCACCAGGTTCCTCTGCAGGGACAACAGCCTCTTCATACTCTATGGAACTGTCACTGTCGGAATCAGCACTACTGGATATCTGTAAGTCTTGAGAGACAAGATTGCTAGCCCCTGAATCATGAGAAGTGGCTGGCAAAGGAGGCTGACTCCTGCTCACTTGAAAGTAAGCATCCAGTGGTGCTCTGGACCTGTTTATGGAGAAAGACAACAGAATTATAATACAATGGACCACCATCACAAAAATCACCCACAGTACTTTGAAGGTAGATCCTAGTCATTTCAACCCATCTCCAGACCATTAAATGCTACCTTTGAACACTGAAGCATAAACAGCAGATTTAGTGAGATGCTGGATAGTCTACACACTCTCTTTTCTATTCAATTACATTAACCCACACTAGAACTTGACCCTTATGCTAAAAGCTATTTCTACTTTAGGGGCCTTTGGCTATGTGTCAATTTCTTTAAAAGGACACAACTTAGCAATTTGTCTGTTAGTATTAGAGGATGGGAAAGAGGGAGTGGGCAAGAAGAAAAAGGGCCCTGTCGTCCGTCAAATATGGTCTCATGGGATTCTGCTGCTGCAGCTAGACTGTTCAAGGTCTTCTGGAATGCAGTATAAAGCCTGGCTTCAGTCATCATTGTTTCACCTATTTCACTTTAAAAAAAAATCCTCACCCAAGGATATGTTTATTGATTTGAGAGAGAGGAAGGGAGAAAAAAACAAACACTGATGCGAGAGAAAAACATTGAGAGAAAAACATCGATCAATTGCCTCCTGCATATGCCCAACCTGCAACCCTTTGGTGTATGGGACAACACTCCAACCAACTGAGCCACCTGGCCAGAGCCACCTCTTCATTTAACACTCCAATTCCTTCTGGCTGGCTGAGTTTTAATCATGACCACCACAATACCTCAGTTTCTCTCAAATGCAAGATAACAAACCATACTCCACATAAAGCCTGGAATTAATGACATTCTATATTAAAAACCAAAATGGTACTCTGCACTTTAGAACATACTATGAGCTAATAATCACAAAGTATTACTACTGAAAGGTGACATACTTTAAGTTTTAGTAACTGTTTTTACATTGAGATATATCATTACCCAGAAACATTGTTGGAGATTATTCGCATAAAAGTTTTTTTGAATTCTGTGGGAGGGCTGGGATGCGAGTAAAAGAAAAAAACTGTACTTGAACAACAATTAAAATAAAATTTAAAATAATAATTTTTTTATTTCTCCTACCAAAAATTTATGGCAAAGTAGGGCTTTCTATTAAAAATGAATGATTAAATGGAATAAAAGAAATGTTATTCGATATCCAATTTAATAGAAAGACTTGGCCTTGCTAAAAAAAATAAAATAAAATAATGTGGCCCTGGCTTGTGTGGATTGGTTGGTTGGAGTGTTGTCCCATGAACTGAAAGGTTATGGGTTTGATGCCCCGTCAACGCACATGCCTGGGTTGCAGGTTTGAACCCCAGTCGGGGTGTGCAAGAGGCAACTGATCATGTTTCTATCACATCAGTGTTTCTCTTTTGCCCCCACCCCTTTTCTCTCTCTAAAAGCAATGTGGGAAAAGAAAAGTCCCCAGGTGAGGGGGAAAAAAGTACATAAAAACTATCATAGCAATTCTGAGTTCTTTCTGATTCACAATTTAAACGTATAATTCAGTGCTTTTTGCATAACCACGAAGTTAAACAACCATCACCACTATCTTCTCCAAAGTATTTTTTATTTTATCATTATTTTTTATCCTCACCAGAGGACATGCTTACCAAGCCACACAGGCCAACGCCCAAAACACATTTTCACCACACTTAAAATGAACTCTGTACCCATAAGCAGCCACTCCCTCTTTCCCCCTTCCCCTCAGCCTCTGGTACCACTAATTTACTTCATCTCTGTGGATCTGCCTGTTCTGGACATTCCATGAATGGGATCATATAATATGTAGCCTCTTAGCTCTGGCTTTTGTCACAACTTGATGATAAATACAGGATACAGGATTATGTTATGTGCAAATAGCTCTAGTTTTATTTTTTCCTCTCTAATCCAAATGCCCCCCACCCCCTTTTTACCTAATTGGCCTGGCTGGAATCTTCAGTACAATGGCGAATAGAAGTGAAAAAGCAGACATCCTTGTCTTGTTTCGAAATTAAGGGTAAAGCTTTCAGTCTTTATCCATTTGTAGATTTGCTGTGAGATTTTCATTGTTGCCCTTCATCAGGGTGAGCAAATTCTCTTCCATTCCTAGTTTGTTGAGTGTTTTGTTTTTTATGACAGGGTCAAGTGGTTTTTCTGTCATTTCCCCCTCTTCGCTGTGTTAATATGGTGTATCTTACTGATTTTTTTTTAAAGAAAAGATTTTATTTATTTTTAGAGAGGAGAAGTAGAAAGACAGAGAGAGAAACATCAATGTGCCACATAAACATGGATCAGCTGCTTCTCGTAAGCCCCCACCTGGGGACCTGGTAGGCATGTGCCCTGACCAGGAATCAAACCCAGGACCTCTCAGTGTAAGGGACAACACTCAACCCACTGAACCACACCAGTGAGGGCTTGCTGATTGCTTTTTACTTGTCGAATCAATTTTACTTTCCTGGAACAAATTCTATTTGGTTATGGTATATAATCCTTTTTGTATGTTGCTGGATTGAATTTGCTGGCATTTTGTTGAGTGTTCTTATATCTGTATTCACAAAGGGTAGTGCTCTATACTTTTCTTGTGATGTCTTTGTATGGTTTTGGTATCAAAGTAATACTGGCTTCAGATAACCAGATGGAAAGTGCTCTTGCCTCTTCCACTTTTTAGAACAGTTTATAAAGTATTGCTGTTATTTTCTCTTTAAATGTTTGCTATAATTAACCAGAGAAGTTCTGGGCTCTTGTGGAATTTTCTTATTTTAATTACTAGTTCATTTGGTATTGGTTTATTCAATTTTCCTTTTCTTGAGAGTACTGATAGCTCATGTCTTTTTAGAAACCTGTCAATTTCACCTAGGTTATCTAATTTCTTGGTATAAAAATGTTCACAGTAGTCCCTTATAGTATTGTTTTCTTCTGTAAAGTTGATAGCAATGTTCCCTCTTTCACTCCTGATTTTAAGTTTTTGGGTCTTCTATTTCTTGGTCTAGCTAGAAATAAAAAATTAAGTGACTGACTTTTTAAAAAGCTACTCAATGTTGCTTTTACATAGCAAAATAGGCATTTCCCAGGGCAGGTTGGGACATAGAAAAGGGCAACTATGAAGAGCAATAGGAGGCAGTGCTAGAGGTTTCTCTTTGGGAGTGCAAACTGAAACCTAAGAAATCCACCTCATTCCTTGCATTATTTTGATGATAATGTCCTTTATTATTTCTGAATTAAATAATACTATGATAAGCTCTTGCCCCTGCTTAACCTCTGTAGTCCTAAATTCCACAAGCTCCACAAGATCAGGTACCCTGATCTGTACTGTTCACCAATGTATCTCCAAGGCAAAGTACAGTCCCTCATATGGTGGGACGTTATAAATATTCAGAGGTAACAGGTGTTCATCTTGACCTAGGGATAGTCTGTCAAGAGAATAAATGCCTAACACCATGAGAAATTCATGTCAAGAAATTCAGAAGGTATAAGCAATCAGTCCTGTAATAGAGCATATTTTTAATGTAAATTTACTGTGGGATTTGCTTACAATATTTAGGGGAAAAAAGTTTTAGTACACATTATAAGGCTCCAGAATACATGTTCTTTACACAATCCCTGTCCTTTTAGGTTTATTGCACTTTATGGAAACAAACATGTGAGTCAGTCAAACTGCTTGACTAACATCTTTCAACATCTAAATTCTGTAACCAGAACACAGATTCTACATACATCAGGCAATTTCCTGATTAGTGTTTGTCTTCTGTGTGAAAATACCTCCTGGGAGAATCATGCCACCCATGCCAAAAATATAAATTGTTTCTGTAGCATTCTATTTCTTTGTGTAAATTGACATCGGGTTTATAAGTGTCACTCTCCTGTGAGTTGGTTAACACAATTAAGTGACCCCCATAAAAGCAATCAAATCCCCTTGAGTGTATGAACAACCAAGGCTGAGGAATACAGTGAGAGGCCTCCTGGTGCCACAGCCAGTTCCTAGGGACACCAAACCCTCAGTCCACTTAATCACTTCAACAGAGCCCCTAAACTGCACTACAAGGTAGTCACCTATCACACAAATGTGTGAAATCTTATTTTGCCTTCATAATCCGAGGGAATGACACCTTAAAATAACAGAGTAACATGTACTTGCAACTCCTGTCAACACAGAACTAGACACCCACCATCCCTGATAGGTCACATCCAGAAGTGACTGAGCACTAGAGTAGAGCCATGGTAATAGCAAACCCTGTTACTGTAATCATCAGGATTCATAGAAAAGGGCCCTGGCTGGTGTGGCTCAGTGGACTGAGTGCCTTTGAACCCACAGGTCACTGGTTCAATTCCCAGTTCCCAGTCAGGGCATATGCCTGGGTTGTGGGCCAGGTCCCCTACCGCCCAGTTGGGGGCATGTGAGAGGCCACCAATCGACATATCTCTCACACATTGATGTTTCTCTCCCTCTTTCTCCCTCCTTTCCCCTCTAAAAATAAATAAATAAAATCTTAAAAAAAAAAAGATACTGAATTCTGCAACTGAAGGCACAATCCCAATTCCAGAGTTACCCCCATCAAATCACAAATTATGCAAAAGGCTTCCTCATTTGTAAAACAGGTAAATAGATGGCCTAGCTACTTGTCTTTTTAGTATCATCTAACCGTTCTCACAGTGTTAAGAAAACAAATGGATCTGCTCAAATCTCCTTCTATCTGCCTATGTAGAAAATCAGTGATCCAGGTCCCAATGCCAGCTCTTATCTCCTTGATGTGGTAGCTATGAGACCCTGAACAAAACACTCAGGGTCCGTTAAAATTCAACTTCTTTAAACACAAAAATATTTAAAAGGCCAGATGTGAAATACAGTATTTCAAATAATGCAAGAGGAAGTTAAAAACATACAAGACAGACAACTGTTATTCTTTATAATAACCCTGTCAAGACTTGGCGGCTAAGCCCTTTAAGACATAAGTGCAAATTAAAAACTATGAAAGAAGAAATTTTCAACTCTTCAACACTTTTTCAGGTGAGAACTGGAATTCTTCCCACTTATAAGCTCCAAATTAAATTACATTCTACTTTTCACAAGGATTCTCTAAATCTAGTCTGCAATCTATGTGGAGTGCCATGAACAATGGATATTGGGTGAGTGGAGTGAACTTGCAAGTTAAGAAATACTCTTTTTTTTATATACAAGTTGCAAATTATCTAAAAAACAAAAAACAAAACAAAACAAAAAAAAAACCCAGCCTCTACAAGAGCCACTGCCAACAAACTACCACCTAGTTTTCAAAGTATTTAAGTATACCTATCTCCTCCATTACTTTGTTACGTAAATAAGGCAAGTACTTTGTTTTCATCTGACCTCCAGGGAAATGGGGGTTCAGAAAAGTTATGACTTGTCAGAAGTCACATGTCTATCCTATCAGCAGCAGCACTGGGAGTATGACCAGAGCCTAAGGTTCATAATTCTCAATCTGGTACTAATCCCATGATCTAGAAATTGTATTTACCTGGCACTGTCCGTTCTCTGAGACCCTCCGGCTCTCACTCTGCGTGAAGCTGTCCCTCTCCTCCTCCTGGCTCTCACTGGCCCCACACTGTGGTCTGAAGGTGGTCTCAGGAATTCTAGCATTCCATGAAGTCTCTGTAGCCCATTAAGGAAGCTGCTCATTGACTCCAATGAAGCTACTCGAACAGTGTGGTTAGCACCAGACTCCTGCCTATGCTCCTCTGAAGCTCCTGGATTGATGTTCTGCACATTCTCTTCTCCCAAGAGCTCCACTTCCTCTGTCAGGTCAATGGACACTTGCGGAGCAGGCTGCAGCAGGTGAGGGTCCCCTTGGGTGTTGACCACTTCAGCAGGAGCAGGCTGGAGCAGGGGTGGTCCCCCTTGGCTGCTGACATCTTCAGCCAAAGCAGGCTGAAGCAGGGGTGGTCCCTCTTGGCTGCTGACCACTTCAGCTGGAGCAGGCTGTTCGGCAGCATTATGATCTAACTGCACCTGAAGATCATATTCCATTGCTTCGTGAGCCATCACTGAGGAAGCAATATTTGTAAAAGGTATTTAGTAAAAAATAAAACATGTAGCCAATGTAATCATATATAGTTTTTTAGACTTTCTGTTTAAAATCATTCTTGGCAAAAACTGAGATTTTAATTACTTAATTTAAAGCAGAGGTATTTTGGTAATCACCCACTTTTTTAGCCATAACAACTGCTTACGACCAGTTAGTTGTCCAGTTCGTCCTTTGAAAACATTAAGTCATCTGACCATAGTACTATCTTCTAAAGCAGAAATAAGGGGATTGAATTATTGGGATCTGAAAGTGATCTCCCAGACCTCTTTCAGTTCTTTGTCATAACCTGAATTTACCAAAACAAGTGCACATAATGCTACATTCAATTTTAGTAAACAATACAGCACAAGTTAGAGGATAAACAAAAGAACACTTGCAAAATTACTTCAATTGCTAACGTAAAGTTGAAATTTACTGAATTTCTCCAAAAAGGTGGAACAACCTTTATTTACCCCATCCTTTGCATTACTTGTTTCCTTCTGTAATTCCATTTAACAAATACTTTCTGTTATGTGGTCAGACACCCCACAGATGCAACATGTAAGCTCCTGCATAAGATTTTACACTCTAGTGAGTGGGAAACAAACGTGAAAATTAGACATTGTGGTATTTGGTTTTGAGAGTGGAAGGCAAGAAATACCATTTCAGACACAATAGTGAGGGAAGGCCTCTCAGAAAGAATAAAACCGAGTCGAGATTAGAAGAAGCTGACCATCTAAGAGCCAAAAGAGTTTCAGGAGGAAATCAGTACACAGATCCCTGGCGAGCATGGATCAGGGGCAGCTGAGAAACCTGGCAGGCTAGTGCAGTAAGTATGGTAAGGAACAGTGGACAGTATGCAATGAGGTTGATAAGGTAGGGCACTATCAATGAAGGCTCCGGTAAAGAGTTTCTTCTGTGTTAGGAATGGACGATAGGGGAGCAAGAGTGCAATCAAGGTGTCCAGTTTACAGGCTATCGTGGAAGTGTACATTAGTGGATAATGGGGTAGTAGTGGAGCTGGAAAGCAGTGGACAGCTTGGAGAATCCTCAGCATAGGCAAGCTTCTTAAAATCATGGGAGAGATTAAATAAGGAATAGACACAGAGAACAAGCAGGCCAAGGACTAAAACTGGAGACACTAACATTAAAAGGATAAGAGACAGAGAGAACTCAGAGACAAAACTATAAAGTAGGAGGAAACCTGGGAGAATGGGATGTCTTGAAAGAATGTTTCAAAGAGAATGGTCATGTGTGTCATTTGCTAATGAGGGAAGGAATGGCTTTTACATTTAGCAATGTGGAAGTGACAGATAACCTAGAAAAGAGCAGTTTTCCCAAAATGATGGTGTCAGAGACCAGACTGGACAGAGTAAATGGAGGGAATTCTGATAAACAGGGTGGATGAAGCCCATCTATTTTCTCTCTCTAGTCATTCCTGAAAACCCATGAACATGACTTCCCTCCCCTCAAAAAAAAAAATCATAAAGACAAAGCAAGAGAAAACAGAATATAAGATATGTAAATCAGTGTTTTGGGCTGATAACTGTTAACTACATGGTAGACCTGAAAAGATGAAACTCAAGTGCCTGCAAAGAGGGGAAACTGAGTGCTCTTGAGAAGCAAGCTGATCACCACTGAGGGGATTGTAGAAACCAAGTACCACAGAAGGCAGTGTTGAAAGATGGAGTTGAAAAAGATTGGTTGAAAGCCTGTAATAGTTAACCTGTCTCCTAGTCAAACAAAAAAGCCAACCGCTAAACAAACAAAAACCTCCTCACCCTATTCTGTAGGAAAACTGGAGGCTTAAACCAGACAGACTTACGAGCAGCATGAGGGGCAGACTGGTGTAACCACTGTGGAAAACAGTATGAAGGGTCCTCAAAAAATTAAAAATGCAAACTGTCTTATGACCCAGGGATCCCACTTACCTGTATATATATCTGAAGAAACCCAAAACACTGATTCAAAAGAATATGTGCACCCCTATGTTCATTGCAGCATTATTTACAATAGCTAAGATATAAAAGCAACCCAACTACCCAGCAACAGACAAGCAGACAGAAAAGCTGTGGTACATATATACAACAAAATATTACTTGGTCTTGAAAAGAATAAAATCTTACCACTGTGACAGCATGGATGGACCTAAAGGGTATTGGGCTAAGTGAAACAGGTCAGTCAGAGAAAGACAAACACCGTATGCTTTCACTTATATGTGGAACATAAAGAACAACAACAAAACTGAAACAGAATCAACAGACACTAGGGGAGGTGGAAATGGGATGGAGGTGGGGAGGGGTGGGAGTAAAGGACAGAAAACTGTACTTGAACAATGATTAAAATAAAATTAGGAAAAAAAAAGTATATTCACACACACACACAAAATCAACAGACGCAAAGAACAAACTGATGGTTGCCAGAGGAGAGGGGGTTTGGGGGAATTAGTGAAAAAGTTGAAGTGGAGGCCTGTGAACCAAAGGATCGCCAGTTCAATCCCCAGTCAGGGCACATGCCTGGGTTGCAGGCCAGGTCCCCTAGAGTAGGGGATGCGCCAGAGGCAGCCACACATTAATGTTTCCCTTGTTCTCCCTTCCCTTCTAAAAATAAATAAAATCTTTAAAAAAGGAAGTATAAATTGGTTGTTATATAATAGTCACAGGGATGTAGAGGGAATATAGTCAATAATATTGTAATAACTATGCATGGTACCAGGTGTCTACTGGAAATACCAAGGGGAACACATTATGTAAAGGACAAAACTGTCTAACCACTATACTGTACAAGTGAAACGAATACGAAAGTAATACTGAATGTAAACTGTAATTAAAAAGTAATGTTAAAAAAATCAGCATGAGGGGTGGTAGCACAGCAGTGAAAACAAGGAGTTAAATGAAGTCTACAAACTGAAGAGTGTGACAAACCTCCAATTCTTCTACTCAGCTTCTCCACCTGCACAAATCCTGGACACAATACTCTGTCTGGTTCGTGTACATTCTCTACGCCCCAAGGCAGGAGATTATAGAATTGTTCTCTAGAGAAAAACAACTCAAGGAAAAAAGATCTATTAATACTCATAGTTGTGAATCCCCCAAGAAAATGGGTAGGTCTCTGTCCATATATCTAACACTAAAAGCCCAGTGGATGGTAAGGTTCAGCCACTCACACAGAGCTTCCAATCAGGTTTCTGGAGGTCTCCCCTTAAAAAAGGTAAGTAAATAAACAACCAGCCAAGGACCAAATGACGTCTGAGGAAAGCCTCCAAGATGAGGGAGACCAAAGCACAAGCAGAAGAAATTTGGAGGGAAGAAAGTAAGACAATGCAAGAAGGACAAAAAAATTTTCAAACTTACAAGAATGCTAGGGGAAAAAAGGACAAATCAGAAGAGTCCTTTGAGAGCTCCTACCCTTTGCAACAACATGGATGGAACTGGAAAGCATTATGCTAAGCAAAATAAGCCAGGTGGTAAAAGACAAATACCATATGATCTCACCTTTAACAGGAACCTAAACAACAAAACAAACAAACAAGCAAAATATAACCAAAGACACTGAAATAGAGAACAGGCTGACAATGACCAGAGTGGATTGGGGAGGGAATTTCGGGGGAAAAGGGGAAGGGTTTACAGAAACAAGTATAAAGGACACATGGACAAAAACTAGGGGGGTAGAAATGGGAGGAAGGTAGGGAGGGAGGGGTTGGTGGGCTGGAATGGGAGTGAAGGACAGAAAACTGTACTTGAACAATGATTAAAATAAAATTAGAAAAAAAAAGAGTCCTCTGAAATGAAAAATGGTAAGCAAAATAAAGATTTAATAGCAGTGGAAGATAAAGTGGAGTAACTCTTCCAGAAAACAGAATGAAAGGACAGCCAATTAAGACAATAATAAAATTAAAAGATCAAGCCAGGTATCTGATTGACTGAAGTACCAGAAAAAATGTGGAAAAGTGAAGAACAAAGTAAAGCAAAACCTCAGGTCAAGATATAATCATAAGCTCTCTTCCAAATAAAAACCTCAACACATTAAAATTTCCTCAAAAATTATAACCATTAGAAAAAAAAAGCAAGTTGCAAACAAATCCACTACAATTCCATTTTTAGGACACTGAAAAACATGCAAAATCATGTTATCTGGACTTGGAATATCAAATTCAGGAGGGTGAGGGAACGGGGCGGGAAGCACATGAAGCTTCAGCTATGTGTGTATTATTTTTATTTCTTTGAAACAACAACAAAAAACACCCAAAGCACCCTGGCCAGTGTGGCTCAGTTGTTTGGAGCATCATAAACTTAAAAGTCGCAGGTTCAATTCCTGGTCAGGGCACATACCTGGGTTGTGGGTTCCATCACCAACTGGGACCTGCACTGATAGGCAACCAATCCTTGATGTTTTCCTCCCCTCCCCCTAAAATCAATGAGCATGTCCAAGGGTGAGGATTTAAAGAAAAGTAATTATAACAAAAGGTAAAGTTCAAGATTTGTTAGATCTGGATGGTGAATGCACAGGTCTTTTAAAAATTATTCTCTATACTTTTCAGGATAAATACTAAAAAATTACTTTCTCCCATCATATGTCATTTCTGATTAGACAGCAATCAATTCTGATCACAACAGGAAAACCCAAATCTGAATCCATCAGCTTCATCACTTTTATTTTCCACAACTCAAGTACAAAGCAGATACTAAATGCCTCTTGAATTATTCACCATACACCTTAAAAAAAAAAAAAAACCAACAACTGAGAACATAGCCCTTAATATACAGAGCTACAGACATAGCAGAGATATAGAATCTTTTCATCTTGGCATAAAGTTCTATGTAACAGTGCAGTTCTGGAACAAATCTTCCCAACCATGTAAGGAAATGTTGATCCCTCCAACCCTTGGGGTAACCACGGGGTGCCTAGAGCAGCAATTTTCAACCTTTTTAATCTCATGGTGCACATAAAATTACTAAAATTCTGCAGCACACCAAAAAAATATGTATTTGCCAGTCTGACAAAAAAATAGGTATAATTTTGATTTATTCACACTGGACAGCTCTTGTGTTGGCTGTTGTCATTTTTTGACAATCTAAGCGAAAAGTCAGTGCCGCAGACTAAATAATCAGGTATTGCACGATTTTTGTTTGTTTTTAATCCTCACCCAGGCCATTTTTTCACTCCTTGTTTTAGAAACAGAGGAAGGGGGGAAACATCAATGGGTTGCCTTCCACAGGAGAGGGATCAGGCATGGAACCAGCAACCTGGGTGTGTGGCCTGACCAGGAATCGAACCTTGCAACTTTTCAGTTCCTGGACAACGCTCCAAGCAGCTGAGCCACACCTGCCAGAACTTAGGTACTGCATGTTTAAAAATTCTTGCCGCACGACGGTTGAAAAAATCGCTGGCCGAGAATAAAAGACCGTGAGCAAGTCACCCCAAGCCTTGAGCAACCTTGTCCTTGATTTTTCTCTGTGCTATGAGTTGGCGCTTCAAAGGTTAACCTCCCTCTAGTCATCTTACCAAGCTTGTTACTCAGATTTCAATGTCCACAACCAGCAGGGACGCGACGGCACCCAATTAACAAAATAAGAAACGGTACCAAGGAGTCTGGCGGACCCCGGCTCAAATGCTTGCTCCGTCAATCCTACCTACCCGTGGAACCTTAGGTGGGATTCCTACGCCGTTCAACTAGTTCACCTTAAAATGGGGATAAAAGTTTGTCCGTCCCAATGCTGCTGTGAGGTAAAGCTGGACTAAAACTAAAAGTTAACTCCTAAGGGATGCAACTAACAGGTGCTCAAAGGATAGCAGTTACTTGCAAAGGAAAAGTGTGAGGAGAAGTTACTTGCAGAAGAAAAGTTTGAGGACCGGCTCCCGGGAGAGTGGCTGGGTAACCTCGTGACTCCCAACTAGCCAAGAAATCGCCTCCCGCCTGCGGCGAAATGGCCTCCCAGCTCTGCAACTTCCGGGATCACTCGAACTTCCTGTCTCCCCCGCCCCCCGCACCCCGAATTCCAGCCTCTCAGAAACCCCGAAAAAACCCGAGTTCAGGTGACACGGCCCGGGCGGTTAAGGCCGCCCAGAACAGCCGGACCTCCTCAGGCCGCGGGGTACCACTGGGGTATCCCTATGTACTGACGCGGTATTCCCCGCGTCCAGGGACCAAGCCCGGGAAGTTATCCCAGAGCCAGAAGCGCAAAACCTGCGGGGAGGTAAGCGCCCTCCTCACCTGTGACCGGAGAAACTCGGTCGGGCACGCGAGCCTGCCGCACGAAGAACCCGCTTCTTCAGCAGACCTCAGGTCCCAGGACTGGTTCCAACCGCTCCTTCCCAGCAGCTCAAGCTGCCCGCCTTAGTCGCGGCCACGGCTTGCTCCTATTGGGCAGTAGTCCCAGCCGTCGACCAATACTGTCTCTTCTTATTCCTTTGGTTGCCGTTGGCTGAAAGAGTAGTGCTCTCATTGGTTGGCCCTTCACAAACTGATTAGGCGGGATCGTGCGCCAGTAGAACCCGTAGGATTGGTAAAAAGATGCTGTCCGTCATCTAGCGTTCAGCTCCCAAACAGAAGGGCGGGGGGAGGGTTTTACCGCTCTTTATTTGAACTTTCTGGCGGAAGAAGAGTAAGAGAAAGGTATCTGGGTTCATTTTGAAAATAAGATGCAATTATTAAAACTGGCTCCTACCTTGGCTGGTGTGGCTCAATGGATTGAACCCTGGCCTGCGAAAGAAAATGTCCCCACGATTCCCAGGGAGGGCACGCAGGCGGGTCCATTTTGGGGGCGTGGGAGAGTCAATCCATCCATTTTTCTGCTCTCTTTCCCCCTTCCACTCCTTGTATACATAAATAAAATCTTTAAAAAGAATAAATAAAACTGTGGCTCCTGCTTAGTAAAGGAACTATCTTTATCCAAAGGCTGGTAGCTAATCCAATAATTTTAAAATATTGTCCCCTGAAATCAGAGCCTATAAAGAGACGTGGGGCAATCCTGTTGGTAGAATCCTTTAAAAGGACAGAGACTCTATATCCTCCCTTGAGGTTGAAGAGCGCATGCAAAAGAATTTACTAACACGATCTAATTCCCAACCACTGCAATAAATTGCCTGCTACTAAACTATCGTCACATCACTAAACAACAAATATTTTTCAAACATCTCCCTGAAAGATGAAATCTCGCTAAAATCTAACCCGCGGCACAGACCACACTGCTAAAATTTTATTTACTCAGCTGCCAATTTTCAATGGAATTGGTAGAACATAACAAATGTTGAAAATCTTGACTAATCCAAACAATGACTTTTCAGTATTTTTCTCCTCCCAAACTGTCACCAAAGTTTGTACTTTTTTTTTCTTGCTATAGGTACTGAGCTTTAGCATGGGTAATGTGAGGACAAAGGAATTTTCTTTTGTCAACGAGTATGTTATGGAGTAGACAGTAAAACATTTTGACTGATTCTCACTGTTACATAAGTACTACATGTTCAATGCAAAACAATTGGAAAATTTTTTAATTAGAAAATTATAGAGGCAAAACAAAGTCTCTCCAGAGAAGTCATTATTAACTGTTTAAAATCTTCATCTAAATTTAGATATAGATGGGATCTTGTTTTAGTCTTAAAATATATCTGAGTGACTTTCCATGTTAATGCATACATAGGTACATTGTCAAGTGCTGAATATTCTTTGAAAATTTTTAAATGAAAAATTAATAGGTAAAAGGAAATTAATATGGTAAAAGGAATTTGGACAACACAAAGGGCTGCTTAGTGAAATGTATACAGAATGTTTAATAGATGGTTCCAAAAGTATATTAATTCATAATCCACTTAATGGCCATGTTTAGAGAAAGAGAATAAACAAAGCCAGAAACATACAGTCTTGTCTTCAACTTCCAAAAGTTATATATAGTTATAAAGAAAAGTGTTGGTTGTGTTCCTTTTAAGGGTGAAATTCACATCTTTATAGGTGATTACTTAAATGCTAACCTTCCTATTGAATTGTGGAACCTAAGGCGATTCATTTGATGTGAATCCTGAGAAAGAATTTACCTGCTGAGATGGATTCCCATGGTCAACCAAGGGCCCAAGTTTTATAAATAATAAGAGCTGACTTACTATGTGCTGACAGGAGCTTCCCACATATTCTGTATACCAAGAAGAGCTTCCTGCACTAAGCTCTCTTTGCTTATGTCCAGGTATAAGGGAGTTCCCAAGACCTGCCCTGTCCAATCAGAACTGTTCCATAATGACCAATCAGGAGTGGAAGGGAGTGATTACAAAGGAGCGTGAGAAAACTTTAGGAGTTGATGGATATGTTCATTGTCTTGATTATGGTGCTGTGTACATCAAAACATCAAATTGCACACTTTACACATCTGTAGTTTATTATGTGACAATTATACCTCAAAAATGCTTTTAAAAATCAGAATTGTGGGACAGGAGTGAGAAGAAGGACTGATTGCATGGGCATAATAGAACTTCCCAGCGTCAAGATAATGTTCATTACCTTGTTGAAGTTTGGGTTATTCATGTGTAGGCATTTGTCAAAACTCATTGAATGGTATATTTAAGACTTGTTCATTTTACAACATGAAAATTTACCTGCTAATCCCCCAAACACCCCTATAAACAAACACTAAACTTAAGTTTAATATAAATGCTGAATGAACTATTCTGGAATGGACTGTATTGATGCTTGAAATTTTCAAATCCATAAAAAAGTTAAGGTGGATTAATGGATAGAGTCACGAATAGATTGATAAGTTTGTGATGAACTAAATAAATTGTTGTACATTAGGTGGGTGTCCAATGTATAATTCTACTGACTTTTCTATGTATTTGAAAATTTTTATAAATAAATGGCAGGGAAAAATTAAGTACAGGGCCTTGGAAGATATCCTGTGTAAAGTGAGTGACCCTGGATATTAAGCTTTATTACTGTCACAGTAAATCTACCTCTGCTTCTAGGTCTAACAGAGTGTGAATAATTAATCTTCAAGGGAGGATTTTTACTGTAAGTCCAAGAGTAATGACAACAGGATTTTATTTTTATTTTTTTAGTTTTTTTAAGATTTTATTTATTTACTTATTAGAAAGAGGGGAAGGGAAGGACAAAGAGAGGGAGAAAAACATCAATGGGTAGTTACCTCTCACACACCCCCTGCTAGGGACCTGGCCTGCAACCCCAGGCATGTGCCCTGACCGGGAATCAAACCAGCGACCCCTTGGTTCACAGGCTGGCGCTCAATACACTGAGCCATACCAGCCAGGGCAACAACAGGATTTTAAAGAGGAAAATAGTAGAACCTAATGAAAAGCTCTAGAAAAGAATCACCTTAATATTTTTTTTTAATACTCATCCAAGGACTTTTTTTTTTCATTGCTTTTAGAGAGAAATGGAGAGAGACACATCTTATAAACGCCAGGGGGGATGGGACCTATAAACCTAGGTATGTACCCTGTCTGAGAATCAAACCCGCAACACTTTGGTTGCAGGACAGCTCCAACCAACTGAGCCACACTAGCCAGGGCTAGAAAAAAATCATTTTAGCCTTTACCCGTGTGGCTCAGTTGGTTGGGTGTCATCCTGCAAAGCAAAGGGTCACTAGTTCAATTCCTGATTCCCGGTCAGGGCATATGGCTGGGTTGCAGGTTTGGTCCCCGGTTGGAGTGCAAGAGAGAGGCAGCTGGTGGATGTGTCTCTCAGTCTCTTTCTCCTTCCTTTCCCCTCTCTCTAATTAATTAATTAATTAATTAAAAATCATTTTAAATGCTCAACCTGTCCATGTTTGTTCTACATTTTTTATTTGTAAAATCATGTTCTAGTTTAAAAAAAATAAGAGAGATACAAAAGAATATAAATCAGCCATAATTTTGTTCTCCAGAGATGATTACTAGAATATAAGCTCCAAGTGTATTTTGTTTATTGTGTCTCCTTAGTGCTTGAAACAACACCTGTCAGGCTTGCTGTTGAACGAATGGAGATGAGTTCTGGGCGGCTGATATTTAGAGGTGGGGTTACACCATGAGCAAAGGTAAAAATTCAGAACAAAAGGACCACACGCAGGAGATACGGGTTTGAATCTAACAGAGATTAAAATCTGGGAGTTCCTAAACTAATATATTTTGTTTGTCCTATATGGCATTAAAATAATTTTTGATTAGGTGCTAACCTTTAAAAACATGAACAATTTACAGAGAAATATGGATTTCCAGCTTCTTTTGACAAAATGGAAAGCTCTGGAAACATTGGGATCCCATTCCTACATGATAAAAGGCTGGAGCTAAGCAGAGGCTGTCCTTAACTAAGCTCATCTGTTCACTGAAGTCCCCTCCAGGCTCACCTCACTCATGAAGTTTTCCCTGGAGACACTGTAGGCATTAGAGATTGCACTATCTGGTAGGAGAACTCTGGGACTTGATTTTGGAAGTAAGGTTGGGGCAGAGATACAAGGCCACAGGTATCCAAATAGGGAGTTTATACCTCATTCAATGGGCAAGAGGAAGAATTAAACAGTGTTTGCTCAGTTACCACTATTGTGTAATAAGTCATCCCAAAACTTAGTGGCTTAAGACAATAATTATTTAGATCATAATTTTGTTAATGAGCAATTTGCTCTGGCTCATTTTTGTGATTCTTCTGGTCTTGACTCACTCAGAGTGTGAGTGGATCAGTTGTTGGCCCAGCTACTGGGGCCGGGTGGACCAGTGTGACCTCAGCTGGGACAGGTTATCTCCAGTCCGTGTGGTCTCTCATCCTCGAGCATACCAGCCTGGTTCATGTCTGGGTAGGGATCCAAGGGGGAAATTGGTAAGATCTCTTGAAGCCTCATCTTGGAATAGGCACACCATCACTTCTACATTTTTATCGGACAAAGCCAGTCACAATGCCAGCCGAGATTCAAATGGTGAGGAAGTAGACTCCACTTTGTTTTCATTTAAAAAAAATCACTTGTGGAAAGTTGTAAGCATATTCAGAAAAGAAGAGCATAAAACCATTATGTACCCATCATCCAGATTCAACAGTTAGCAACTCAAAGCTAATCTTATTTTACCATTTTCTTTACAAAATTATTCCCCCTCCCCTTGCATTATTTTGAATCCAATCCCAGTTTTATAATTCAATCATTTATAAATATTTGTTTGTAGGAAAGGGTATTTCTTTCTCTTGAATATAATTAACGTACAGTAGTACCTTAGTTTCACAAATAGACAGACTCCACCTTGTGATGGGAGGAGCTGCAAAGTCACAGTGCCAAGAGGTGTAGATACAGAGGGAAATACTTTTTAAAAAGAACTTTATTTATTTTGAAAGAGAAGGGAAGGGAGGGAAAGAGAGGGAGAGAAATATTGACGTGAGAGAGAAGCACCGATCGGTTGTCTCTTGTCCATGGCCCAGCTGGGGACAGCACCCAGACATGTGCCCTGACTGGGAATTGAACCAGCAACCTTTTGCTTTGCTGGACGATGCCCACCTAACTGAGCCACACCAGTCAGGGCAAGAGAGATACATTTTTGTAAAACATTTATCTCAGTCACTATCAGAGGTGCATTTTTAACAATATCGTTTGGAGGAGGATATGCTCTGCATGACTGGAAGTGCTTTCTGTTTGTGACGGAGAAGTGCTGCCTCCCTGCCCCCATAAATAGCTCATGCCAATGGATAAGGGGGAGAAAGATGCCCAGCTTGTACCTCTTCCAGCTTCTTGTTCAGGGACTCCTTAGTTTCCATTTCAATCCTCAGCTTTATAAAACTTAGACAGTTTCTCTAAGATTTCTGTAAATGAATGAACAGAGAGTTAGATAAGAGAAGGGAGATGAAGGCCAAGCTAGAAACACAAAGATGTTTCTACACTGCACAGTAGTGTAGAAACTACCCTCCTTTGGTCCAGCTGGAGCCTAAACCATCATCTGCATTCATGTCTTTGTGATACAAAGTTCCCTCTTTCTTGGTCAACTTCTCAAATACAAGTAGCTACTCAAATAAAAAGGAGGGTTAAAGTCACATCTTAGTGTGAATTAGTCTCAGGTATTAGAGATTCAATAATACCATGCAGACCCTGGGTCGTAGAACAGGAAGGAAGGAAGGGAGGGAGGGAGGTCTGGAGACAAAAGGGGGCAGGCAGTAATCTACCTTCCCAATCCACTTTAGACTAAACAATGTCCCTTAGCACAAGGCTTCTGAAGTCCTGTACTGTTGACATTTGGGCTGTAGAATTCTTTGTTGTAGGGGCCATCTTGTGCATTGTAGGATGTTGAATAGCATCTACCTACTAGATGCCGGTAGTATGCTCTACCCCACCCCATCTCCCCTGAGTTGTGTCAACCAAAAATATCTCTAGACATTTCCAAATGTTCCCAGAGGGGCAAAATCACCCCTGCTGTGGACCACAAGGGAAATCTTTCACAAAACACATGTGGCTCATGTTCTTTGGCGCAGAGAGGAGCCTACCACTAACACAGGGACGCCTGGAGGGCTCATACGCCCGACAATCATCAATGATCTCCTGCAACTCCAAAGGGCACTCTTCACCCAGTGGCTCCCGGTTCCGGCCCACAGCCACCAGCTGGTAGATCTTCTCAGAGTCACAGCCTGGCATGGAAACAACAGGATGGGAGGCTCACACATGGCTCTGGCACTCACACGTCCCTCTGGATGATGATGGCTGGCATCAGACCTAGGGACTTTGAGTGCTAAGGAAACAAGAGCTTCCAATGACTTCACTGACCGGCCCAGGCGGTACCCACATTAGAGAACAAAGCACCCAGGACACCATTGATGGGGATTCTCTAGTCTGTTGGAAAGGGACCCTATCCCAGCACCATCTGAGCTAGCCCTCATGCTGGTTACCTTCAAACGGGATCTTCCCAGTGACAATTTCCCAGAGGACAATTCCAAAGCTGAAAGAAAACCGAGGAACTGAGCAATCATAGTGTTTCCATTTTTCCACACCCCTTCGCCATTTCTAGAAACTTCAGTGAACTTTCTGATTGCCACCCAATTCCACTCAATAGACTAGATTATGATGGTCCTTGGATGTGGAGTTTGACTTGGACTTCCCTGTCTTGTTCATCTGAGCTAGAGTCTGTGCCAGAACAGGAACATACCTGTATATTTCAGCTTTTATGTCATATTTACTATACACATTTTCCAGTCTTTCAGGCGAGACATATGCTGAGGAACGGATTCTTTCTGCTGCTTTTCTCTTAGTTGCTCTACTGATGGAAGTCTTAGTTTTGCTCAACTCGAATCCTGAAAGCTAAGTAGAGAGGTGAATAGAAGGAGATAGAAGGAAACAACATGGTCTCGGGTTGGGGGTAGTGGGCGGGGTTGGTGCTGCACGTGACTGCCGTCGGATGTTCTTTTAACCTCAAGAAGTATTTCCAGTGGAGTCTTCTGTCTGCGTGGCTATCCTACTGGCTGGCATTATGGGTTCAGTGTACTGTATTTTGCCATGTATAATGCACACCTATATTTTTGGCCCAAACTTTCAGGAAAAAAAATCTTTCGTTTTAATTTTTAAATTCAATTATTTATTTATTTATTTATTTATTTATATTTAGAAACAAAACCGTATTCCAGGGTGTTACTTTGCATATGGATATCGTTATTGCTTTCTAGAGTTACACTGTTAATACATAAGCATAAATAAAAGAATTAAAAATATTTATATAGATACAGAACTAGTACTACCCCATGTATAATGTGCATCCTTCCTTTTCCCTCAAAAATTTGGGCAAAAACACGCACATTAGACGCAGCAAAATATTGTATTAGGGTACACTGACCAAGAGAAACACAAAGAATTTTCTTCTCTATAAAATGGGGTGATGAAGATTACTTTAGATCACCGTTACAAAGCCCCTGTAAGACTTGGGAAGTTGTAGTTGTTCTGGTATTACTGTGTTAGACACAGGGCTTTCTCACGTGAGGACTCAGCCCCACTAAGCCAGGGCAGACAGAGCTGCATAGAGCCGCGTGGCTTGCTTTCTCTCAGAAGTGGATGAAAAAATGCCATAGGGGCATCCCCTCTGTTCTAGCCGACCCTACAAAAGAGCCAGCCTGTTCCTTTGGGTTTTACAGGACAACTGTGAGTAACCCCCATTGACCCTGCATGACCAAGGCCATGCTCTTAAAGAAGCGACAGCACAATTAATGGGAGCAGATGTCCTTGCTCCATGCACACCTATCATTAGTACCACCAGTGTGCAGAGGGCTGCCAGCCCCAAACTCACTCAGATGTGCAAATCTGGGGGCAAGGTCAGGAAAAGGATGAGTCATAGGGTTCATCCCCTTTCCATGACATGTCTACTGAGCACTGACATCCAGTGCCATGATGCCAGAGACCAAAGGCTGAACAGCACATGTTATAGTCAGGCGGGACGAGGACCATGAGTGACGTAGACATGGTGCTTGTGGAGCACTTATATCACACTGCGAGGAGGAAAGGCACGGAAGGCAGAAAAGACCTGTCTTCTGTTTTTTGAGGGCTGTCCCTGACATTCATAAGGTTGGAAGAAAGCCATCAATGGATGACAAAGAAAATATTCTTTTAGCATTTGGGAATTGTGGACATTGAGTGAAGCCCTTCCTCTTCTGTATGAGAATCTGACTTTTTAGCTCCATTCCCCTGGGAACCTGCTAAAGGCAGACTATCCTCTTGCTCCTAAGTAATATTGTTGATGACAAAAAAATGGTCACTGATTGGCAAATGCTTATGGACAGTGGGTATGGGGACTACAAAGAGCTGTTAGGGATGTTGGGCCTTGTGGAGCCTCTATAACTGGAATGCCTCTTGTGGGGACACTTGAAGATACGCCTGGAGAATTGTTATAAGATAATATTGACTTCTGTGGGTCATGAGGCTTCTAGGGCTAGAGGGACCCACAGCCACCCAAGGAGAGTGTCTTTCTCCAGCACCTGGGGCAGGGCAAAGAGAATATCTCCTGGATAACTGTGGGGACTCCCTCAGCTGCCCTGCTGGCGAGCTCTGCTTCCTGCATAGTAACCTGCTCAGTGATTCCAAATGCAAAGTGTGGCCTCGTGTTAGTCCTGTAAGTCCCAATGCCTAGTTGGACCTGAGAAGACCCCCTGGTGTGTATTGGAGGAACGTAGGAGGGGTGTCCAGGTGTCAAAAGGGAAAGGACTCTTAGCCCATCCCTGCTAAGTGGGCGGTGAGGGGAGACAGGCATTATAACAGCAGGCAGGATTGAGTCCGTCCTGTCGGGGGCACATGGAAAGCTGTCCATGCAGGGAAACATTTGAGTTCAGTTCTAAGGTTAAAGCAGAGAAACAAGGAGGCACAGTCTTTCTGGGAAACAGGTGTCCCTCTCCCGGCACCAAACGGTCACAGAAGTCAAACTCAAAGAGCCCCCTGGAAGGCCATGCTCACCTTCACTTGGTAGCTGCTGGTTACCAGGAAGTTCGTGCTGTTGATGCTTCTGTGGAGTTCCGGGGTTTCTGAATGGTGCAGCCTGACACAACCAAAGGCGGGGAGCGTTAGTGGCCTTCGCACAGACCTTCCCGGGGGCCTTGACAGTCATTGCCGTGATGATGAGGCTGATCAGTACCATGCCTTCCTCATGGGTGGCTCTCCACCCACAGATGGGACAAGGGGAGAGGGACAGGGACAGGTGGGTACAAAACTCCTAGACACTTTTAGCTATCTACGAGGGTGAAGGGGCTCCAGTGCCCATGAAATTGCTCTGTAGATGGCAGCTGGGAGCTGTAAACAGCAAAGTAAGCCAGATGGGGGTGAATGCACAGAGCTGCTTAAAAGCATCTGAGACCATCTATATGATGCACTAACAACACCCCTACAGCCCAAAACTATTTCTCAGAAAACCCACCAGTGCAGGGAATTGAGTTAATATTAATTGTTAATTAACATTAGTTATTAACTATATATGAAATAAATAGCTAAGGCTATATTTGCAAAAGTATGGACTATGTGGTATGCAAGATGACATAGCAAGAAAATTGTCCTCCTTTTAAGTTCAGATTACATTAAGGAGGGAGTCTTAGTTTGGTGTCAGGTGTCTTTGATACCTCTCTAAATCTCCTTTGTACAAAGAAAGTGTGGGTCTGAATTATAGACCGGCAGGCAGCATTATCCAGACAGAATTTAGTAACGTTGTTTGGTTTCAGTTATGATCACCTATTTGGGGCAGGTGATTCTGGTCTTGGATTTATGATAGTAATAGAAAGTGTCCTTTCCTTTTACTTTATTTGTTTATTTTTAAATAGTGAGCTAATTTAAGGACATTATTAAGGAAATAATACTGGCAGAATTGTGGATATGGTAAATATCATGAAAGTGGCTTGTGAATGCCTGACCTGTGGGGACCCCGGGCTAAAGAAACCATCGCATCTGCATGTAAGAGTAGGGTGAGTTGCCAGATAGAATAAAGGACACCCAGTTGATTTTGAAGTTTTGATAATCAATGAATTTTTTTTAGCATAAGTATGTCCCAAAATTGCATGGGACATACTTCTACTAAAAATTATTTTATGTTATCTGAATTTTTAGTAAAAAGTGTATCTTATGTAATATTTGGGATATACACTTATATTTTAAAAATCACTGTTGCTTATCTGAAATTCAAATTTAATTGAGCATCTTGTATTTCTCTTCGCTAAATCTGGCAATTGTGAGTAAGGCCTTACTTAAGAGTAAGGCCTGTCCAGCTCCACAAGAGCAGCCTTCAGTTGTGTGATCCGGTGCTTCACTGGGTTAAGCGTCCCTTTCCCCTCCTGTCTAGGGTATTATAATCGGACTAAGTAACAACACAACTTAAGGAAGCGGAGACTACCTGGGGCTTCTGGCCTGTTCCCTCACCATCTCTGGGGCTATCAGTAGGGGAGGCAGACTCACTCTGTTCGTCCTGGCCGCTTTCAACCCACGTGGTACCTGTATAAGCCTCTGGCTGCTCCCACAATCAGGACGATGCGCTTAGAAAAACCGAGGTCCTTTTTCTGGTCCAGCAGCTCCCTCAGGGTCCCAAGCTCACAGTACTCCATGACAATGGAAAATTGAGGTGGGGTCACTGAAGGAAAGAAGATCAGCCCCACGGAGAGGCCCTTACTCTGCATCCATCTCCCCGTCTCTACAGAGACAGACTCAGCTCCACACTGTTTCTCTCCCACCTTCTACCTGCTTCTCACGGAGTTTGCATCTTGACCTCATTGAATGGGTCCAATACCCACAGAGTTCCCACACCTCTTCTTCGTCATATTTGGCACGTCATGATTATGCATTTCTCTTAGTTATCTGTCATGCCTCCCCCACTCAGGTGTAAGCCCCCAGAAGGCAGGATCTGTTTTGTTCACACAGCGTTCACAAAGAGCTTCGTAAATGTGTGTGGAAGGAATGAATGATGCATGTATTACAGTGGCCAGAGGAGGTCAGACTGGAGCACAGGTCCCAGGTCGTGGGCCTGAGATATCAGAACCCACACACAAAGAAAGGGCCAGTCACCTCAGCTACCACCCAGGATGACAAACATCACTGGGAGTTTTCCGTTAGTCCCCTGAGACTGTGGAGAAACTTCTAGAAGGGATAAGACAGGAGTTGCTGTGTCCCCTCTATAGGCAAGAGCAACAAAACATAACCCACAGGAGAGGCCATGCTGTGAGACAGAACGCAGCCACATTAAAAAATAAAGATTAAAAAGAACCTAGTGCATGAGGTTCTTGGTAAAGGGGCAGATCGATTGAGTTTTTAGGTGTGATCTACACTAATGATGATCAAGGGTAGATTCCTTATTCTGGTCAGTCAGCTTTACAATGTTTTATTGCAACAAAATGCACCCATCACTCAGGCCAGCATCTGAACAAGAGCCCCTGGGTTGCCAGTGGACTGGTAGGAAAAAATGTGGCCACATTAGTGCAAACCAGCCCTTCGACTGAAGCCAAATTCAAGCCCTCCTTTCCTGAAAGGAGATAGAAACCTACATCATGGGATATAAAAAAAATTAACACTGATAATAACAATACCATGTAAATTCCACTCTTTCAGCTGTTCTTTAAAAGTGCAATGCGTTCTAACATGGAAGATATATGAGACCACAAAAGGAGGACCAAACCCAGCAGCACTCCTTACCTGTTTCATCAATGCAAATCCCAAATATACGCAGGATGTTAGGAGAATCAAACTTCTTCATGGTTCTGATCTCATTATTGAAAGTGTGCCTCACTGCTCTGTGGGGATAAAAAGGACAATTAGGATTCCAGGACCGGAAGGTCTCTCGGAGAACATTTAGTGTAGGGACCACCTGTGTGTGTGTGGGACCTGAGGGCTAGGCAGCATCTCCTGTGGTGAGAACTGGTGCTGTGATGAGCTTGGCCATTGACGGCAGAGTGTGGAACCCCTCAGATGTTTGCTGGCAGAATTAGCATGTGTGGTACATGCTATAACATAGATTTACCTTGAAAATATCATGCTAGGTGAAAGGAGCTAGACACAAAAGGTCACGTACCATATTATTCCATTTATGTGAAATATCGAGAACAAGCAAATCCAGCCCTGGCTGGTGTGGCTCAGGGGACTGAGTGTCAGCCTGAAAACCAAGAGGTCGCCAGCTGGACTTCCAGCCAGGGCTCGTGCCTGGGTTGCAGGCAACTGACCGATGTTTCTCTTACACATCGATGTTTCTCTCCCTCTCTTTCTCCTTCCCTTCCCCCCCTCTCTAAAAATAAATAATAATAAATAAAATCTTTTAAAAATTAGTAAAAAAAAAAAAAGAACAAGCAAATCCATAGAGATAGAAAGTAGGTAAGTAGTTGTCTACGGCCAGAGGTGATGGGGATGAGAATGTATGGGGAGTGACTGCTAATGGGTATAGGGTTTCTTTCTGGGATGACAAAAATGTTCTAAAATCACTTTATGGCAATATATTAAAAGCCATTAAATTATACATTTTAAATGGGTGAATCTTATAATATGTAAATGATATTTCAATAAAGTTGTTTAAAAATACTATCCTAATCGAAATTTCAATGTGTACATTGAGGAATGTGTTATTTATTTAGCTTAGTCAACCTGAGAAAGAAGAGTCGAGAGGAGTACTAGATAATGAAGATTACTACACAGTCAAAATAAAACAAAACAGAACAAAACACAGGGCAAAGACAAAGTGACCAGTGGAATAAAATAGAGAGGTCAGAGCCAGATCCATGTCTAAACAGAAACTTAACAAACAATACATGTGGCACCAGAAATCAATGGAGAAGGACATTTCCCAGATGGCGTAGAGAAAATGGACTCACTGTGCAGATAAAAACGAAGCTAAGCCCTCCATAATAGGACATACAAAGGAGATTCCAGGAGGATGGAAGCCTGAATGGGAAGGACAGAGCTGCAAAGTTCACAGAAGAAATCTACAACACCTGGGGGTGGGGAAGGGCACCTCAAGAACACAAATAAAAAAAACTTCGGTTGAACATCAAAATTTAAGATGTTGGTTGATGGGCACCACTGACAAAATTAAAGTATAGAAAATATGATGACCTTTGCAATATCTAAAGCTTATAAATGATTAATTTCCACAACATATGAGGATCTTCTACAAATTGACAAGATAAAAATGGCAACTGTGATAGAAAGAAGGGCAGAGGATATGAACGGAGAAGTGGAAGCCCAAATAGCCAAGGCATATGAATAAATGTTCAAATTCATTAGTAAACAGAAACGCAAATTAAAATAACTATAAGATGTTACTTTATAACCATAAGGATGGCAAACATTAGAAAGCAGGCTAATACCCAGGGTACGCAGAGACATGTAACCATGGAGCTCTCACATGCTGCTGGAGGGGTATGGGCCTGTACCGCCCATCCTGAAGACTGACCTGGAGGCACTCAGTCAATTTCATATACACATGCTCTGTGATCCATTGGTTCCTCTCCTGGCAACACAGCCCGAAGGAATGCTTATACAGGTCCATAAAAGGGTACATATAGCAGTATTATTTTTAGTGGGAGAAAGTTAGAAATTGGTTGGGTTCCATCATTGGAAAAATAGGTAAAATGTGGATCTACACCAGTCGGCAGTCAGGAGGAAAGGGCTACAAATATATGTCCCGTGATGCTGAGTGAAAAAGGTAATAGTAGGCAACAGACTTATAACACTACCATTGGTGAAAGTTAAAAATTCACGCACATATAATAACATACATTTTAAAAAACACATACAAACAAAACATACTTTATTGTCTGTGGAGGGGATGGGGAACTGAGAAACAGAAATGGAAGGGAATAAATTTCTTAAAATAACTAAAATTCATAAATAAAAGAGAGAAGTTTGTGGAACTGAAGGAAGACATGCACTTAAGTCTGGGCTCTGCTCCTTAAGAGTAGGGGGCAAGTTATGTAACCCCTTGGGGCACAGGTTCCCCCACCTGAAAATGGAGACAGTGTGCCTCTCTCCTTGGGGAGTTATAGGGAGGAAGTGGAATGATACACGAGAGAACTATACAAAACAACTTACCCAATGTTTCTGGCCTGGATGTTTTTGAATACTTTTATGGCCACTAAAGATTGATAGTATTTTCCTTTAAAAACTTTGCTGAATTCATTTTCCCTTAGCGGGATCCCATCAAGGTCTGAAATCTCTTCCTTCTTAATCTCCTTGATTTGATATTCCGGGATCTTCTCTGCGCATTTCTGTAAGTCTGACCCTACTAATGAAGGAAATAAAGAGCCAATGAGCTGAGGAAGGTGTCCCACGGGAAGAGGTGTCTCAGGAACCGTGTGAGTGGGAAGCTCTGTGCCACGAAGCAAAGCTGGCCTGGAGCAACCTCGGAGCTTCTGATCGACTCATCCCGGGGGAGAGGTTCCAGTGCCTCTGAGCGATCAGTAGAGGCACTGGATGGTGATCAAAAACTGCCATGCACTTCCTTTCCCTCCTCTTCAAATCCTGTCTCTCCAGCCTAAACCTCCATTTCAATCCATCTCTCTCACTTTGGAGTTCTTACTCCTACTGCCACTTGAACTTGGCACTTGAACATTTAGCATTGTGTCTAGTCATTTCACTTCTAATTGAATACACACTTCAAGCTCAGCAATTCCACTGCTGGTATGTGTTCACATGTCTGTCCTTCCTCTCCTTTCCTCTGCCCTGTGGCTGTGAGCTTCTGAAAGGCAGGGTCTTTCTCTGCATCTTGCTTTTCTCTAGGCACAAGGCTCTGGCATAAAGCAGATACACATCTGTCAGATACAGAGTGATGAAGGAGTATTTTAAATCTGATTTGAATTTGTTCTTGGGAACAGCAAATGAAGCTTTGAAGCTATGGGAGGAAGCTGTCAGCACATAGGGAGGTGCTAGAAGATACCTTGCTGGTCAAGAAGTTCCCTTCAAATGCTACTCCATGGACAGAAGCCTGGGCTAGTCATGAGCACACCTCAAAGCCATGGGCTGTCTCCAGCCATCCAGCCCAGAAAATGGGCACAGATGGGGGTGGGGGCAGGCTGGATTCCTAGTAAACAAATGACTTCTGGTTTGGGGACAGTCAGAAGTGGCAGGGCACAAGGGAACTCACAATGCCTAATGGTCTCCATGACTTTTTTCTTTTCATTCTCAAGGATTTTATCCACATCGATTTCCAATTTTTTCAATGAAGCTTCAATACTTTCACTTCCTGCAGGAAAAAAAGAGTAGCAAATACTCAGAAATGCTCATTAAAAGTATATCGAGATCCCCCTCCCTTTTTTTTGCCTATCACATTCATTGTAGTAGGAATTACCACTACAGCTCATGAATATTCAGCTTTCTATTTCTAAGTGCACAGTAAGTGCCTTGAAGCATGGCCTTGTGACCTGCTTCGGCCCAGAAGCGAAGTGAAAGAAATGTCATGGAAGCTTGTGTCAACATAAAAGTGCTGTGATATTGCAAATTCCTGGAAAGGACAGCTACCTTGGAGAGTCTCCTGGACTTTGCTGACTAGGAAATAAACTTTTCTTCCTTTAAGACACTGAATTTATAAAACCACAGTATAATCTAATCTATCCTTATTTAAAGATATTTATTTGTTTGTTTGTTTATTTATTTTAGAGCGAGGTGAAGGGAGGGAGAAAGAGAGGGAGAGGCACATCGATCGGTTGCCACTTGCACACCCTCAACTGTGAACCTGGCCCACAACCCAGGCATGTGCCCTGACTGGGAATCGAACCAGTGACCTTTCAGCTTACAGGCCAGTGCTTAACCCACCGAGCCAGGGCTATTCTTATTTATATATTCAGAAATACATTTAAAAATTGATAAAAACACTATATAGGGTGGCCAACGATCCCTGCTTTCCTGCGCTGAGGAGTTCTGAGGACATGGGACCTTCAGTGCTAAAACCAGGAAGGTCTCTGATGGAGAGAAGTGTGGAGAAATATCCAGTCTCATACACTGCGGTAGGAAAGACAACTTCTTTCTTAACCTCTGTGGAGAACAACTGGCAATCTCTCTCAAAATTTAAAATGCCCATACTTTTCGACACAGCAATTATGTTCCTGAAGATATTCTGAAATGTATTCAAAGATGCTTAAGGCAGGACTATTCACAATTGGGAAAAATTGGACACAACTTAAATGTCCATCAGTAGAGAGCTGCTTAAATATATCTGGTCCACGTATACCAAGGAATACTCGACAACCCTATGGGAATTTATATGGAAGAGTATTCAAGATTTAAAGAGAAAAGCAAGAAGCAGAACAGTGTGCTTAGGATGCTGCTGATGGTGTAACAGTGACAACTAAATCTACATACTTCAGTATCTGGAAGGCTAGTCAGGAAACTGATGGGGGAGATTGTGTCTGGGAAGGAAACAGGCCCCTTGAGGTCAAGGGTGAGAGGGTCAAGGGTGACAGAGGCATTTACTTCTCATGCTGGGCCCTTTTTGTACCTCTTGTACTCTGTTAATGTATTCCTGGATTAATGTTTCTTAAAAACTGAAAAGCAAGAACAGAAAGTAAATCCTGTTCTCCAAGTTGACGACACCAACATGCCTCCTGCCTCCCGCCTCCACCAAGGAGCAGACCAGTGAGTGCTGAAGGTCAGGAAGGCTGGCGGCCACTCCTGCCTTTCAGCTGGGTCAGCCTCTGCACACACATCCCACCCGCAATCCCTGATTCTCTGTCTCCCTGTAGGGTGTTTGGTTGGGGGATTCCAGGTGTCTCACTTTCCCCCACCCCAAAAAGGACCCATTTTGCCCACAGGCCTCCTCCAGACCCAGTTTGTCCTGTTGGAGTGTCTCCTGCTGACCTGACTGGGGATGGACCACTCTCCACATCAAGGTGGCAGAACCGTTATTCCGCTGGGCTCCAGTGTCCAGAGGGTTCATTCAAATGTCCTTCACCCTCTCCTCACCTCCTCTCTCTCCACCCACAATCCTTGCAAAAGGGAAGAGTTTAGAATTCATAACACAAGGATCTGCAAAGGGGTAAAGAGACCACATTTTTTCCATCCTTCCACTCTGTTCCCTCCTCTGGTGGCCCTGGCTCCACTGTCGCCCCCTACTCCAACCTAGCCCATGTTTCATCTCCTTAGAGCCTTGTCTTCCACTAAGCCACCTAGTTCAAGGGCCACTCTAGTTCAAGCCACTGCCGTCAAACTGGTCTCCTAACTGGGCTCACACTTCTACTCTTGCCCCCTGGGGTATGTTGAATTATGGCTCCAATTCCTCACTCCTATGTGGTAGTATTATACACCATACTGCAGCCACAGTATAGTGGCTTCATAGTGGGCCCACTGTACTTCCCTGCCCCTTCACGCTGGGCTTGGCTATATCACTTTGCTTTGAATACGAGAGGATACAAGTAGAAACTTGAAAGGTGCTGGCACCGCTGGGCTTGCCTTCTTGCATTTCTGCTACAAGAAGAACATTCTCCAGGTAACTCAGTGCTCCTGTAGCCTTGGATCCAGAATGAGACACAATTAAACAGACTTAAATTAGACCCGATGCCTGGAGCCAAGCCCACCTGATATCAGGAGAACCCCAACAGGCCCAGATCTGCAAGCAGGAGAATTAACGACTATTGTTTTAAGCCTCTAAGTTTGGGGGTGCTTTGTTATGCAGTATTAGTGCGGGAACTAATACGTCCCACTGCGGCCCATTGCCACATGACAGCCCACGTGATGCTCCTTCAATATAAATCAAATCATGACAGGCCCACATTTAAAGACCTCCCTTCACTGGCTTCCTATGACTCTTAGAACAAAATCTAAATTTCTCATCATGCCTTCACGGCCCTGCACGACCTTGCTCCTGTATCTCCTGGCCTCGTTCATCTCGTACTGCTCCCTCTTCCGTGCCTACCACAGCAAAGCCATCCTGGCCTTCCAGCTGTTCCTGGCACTTGCCACATTGAGTCCCATCTCAGGGCCTTTGCATCCCATTTTCTCTGCTGAGAAGGTTCCCTTCCCTCACCTTCACACAGCTTGCCTCTTCCATCATTCAAAGTGTTTATTCCAACGTCACCCAGTCAGAGAGGCTTTCCCTGAACACTCAATCTGCACCCATGGTCACCTTCTATTTCATTGCCCTGCTTATGACTTACATTGCTCTTAGATAAAATGACTTACTGAGCCTGCTAGATGCAGACTTCATGTCCCATGAAGGCCAAGATCTCGTCCACTTTGTTCTAAGCTATATTTCAAACACTTAGAACAGTACCCGGCATATGGCAGATGTAGTCACGTGCCTCATAACAACGTTTCGGTCAGTGATGGACTGCATATAACCATGGTGGTCCATAAGATTATAATGGAGCTGAAAAATTAGTATGGCCTAGTGATGTTGCAGCACAGTATACTGCTTATGTGTTTGTGGTGATGCTGGTTTAAGCAAACCTACTGCGTTGCCAGTTGTGTGAAAGTACAGCACATACAATCATGTACAGTATATAATACTTGGTAATAAATGACTAGGTTATTGGTTTATGTATTTACTGTACTACACTTTTTAAAAAATTTTTATTTAGTTTTAGACAGAGGGGAAGGGAGGGAGAAAGAGAGGGACAGAAACATCAATGTGTGGTTGCCTCTTGCGCACCATCTACCGGGGACCTGGCCTGCAACCCAGGCATGTGCCCTGACTGGGAAGTGAACTGGCAACCCCTTGGTTCACAGGCTGGCACCCAATCCACTGAGCCACACCAGCCAGGACTATACTATACTTTTTATCATTATTTTAGAGTGTACTCTTTCTACTTATAAAAAAAGTTCATTGTAAAACAGCATGCCACGTTATGCCAGTAGTAACTTCCTGTGTCTTGTGTTTACTGTGTCTCTTGATTGCATCCCATTCCCCTGTGTTTGACTTAATCTTGTGTTGGCTTGTGCGGTGGCATGCTGTACTGTCTGTGTCCTCAGAGCCATGGGCTGTCCCATGCAACCCGGGTGTGCAGCAGGCTAGACCATTTGGGATTGTGTAAGTGCACTCCGATGTTCACACATCAACGAAATCACCTAATGGCACATTTCTTAGAATGTATCCCCATCATTAAGTAATGCATGACTGTACTCAATTCATGTTTAGTTAATTAGTTAATTCTCCCCCCTGGGTAACTTACATATTAACAGAAGGTCCTGGAGAAACTAAGGCTGGAAGGAATTGGCTCCTGGAATTCCAGGTGTCACATCACAGAGAGAATAGAGAGGCAAAGACTTACTAGCGTCAACACCCTCCCCCCTCCTCCACTCTGGCCCCCACCATATCTGGGTCCAGGGATGTTAGTTCTGAGTCACATGAATAAACACTTGCTCAAACTTCTTCAGCCTTCCTGCTCCTTCAGTAAATCAGAACAAGACTAGCTCTGACTGGTGTGGCTCAGTGGATTGAGCGCCAGCCTGTGAACTGAAGGGTCACCAGTTTGATTCCCCATCAGGGCACATGCCTGGGTTGCAGGCCAGGCCCCCAGTTTGGGGGGTGCGAAAAGCAACCAATCGATGATGTTTCTCTTGCTCAGCAATGTTTCTGTCCCTCTCTTTCTCCCTCTTTTCCTCTCTGTCTGAAAATAAGTAAATGAAATTAAAAAAAAAGAAGGGGAAAAAATGAGACTAAAATGAGACCAAAAATAAACCTTACCACTTGGGCTTCGGAGGACTCGCCAATCTTCCTCTGCATCCCGCTCATCTTCCTGCTCCCAGCTCGCTCCTTGGCTGATGCTTGGAGTAGGCACCAACTGATACACCTGAAGCCCCAGTGAGAGCTCCGTGTAGACATCATTCAACTCTTTGTTTATGTCTTTAAAGAGTACTTTGTCCTTCCCTGCAGTTACAAATTTAAGGACACTGGATTTACTGCTAAAATTATCTATCTGCTTCTTAGCTTTCTCTAGGACAGCCTGGAATTTGTTCAGGGCAGTGGTGATCATGTCGGGCGGGTTCTTGTCTCGGTTCTGGAGCTCTTGCAGAGGCTGCAGCAGGCCTTGGATCCGGTTCTTGAGACGCTGGCACTGTCCCTTGCAGTGCTGCATCATTTCACATTGGTTGTACACATACTGGCCTAAGGAGATGACAGCCCCCAATTTATCCATACCTGGAAGAAACTGATGGAATTTGTTAGAACCTCAGAATCTCCTGCGTATTTACTACTGGACTCAAGAGTGACTGTGCCTGGAATGGCTGAAGAGGTCTCCCCACAATTTCATGTAAGGCATGAAATGTGGCAGAGATGGTTTGCTGTCCACCAAAATGCCCTTCCATAATAACAGTGTGGCTGAAAAGTGTCGGCCCACCAAGGACTGCATCTCCCAGCCTTCCCTGCGGTGTGATGTGGCCATGTGACTAGTTCTCACGAATGGGGTGTGGTGGATATGATCTGTACTACTTTGAGCTGAGGCAGGTTTGTCTCCCCTCACACCATCAGGGGATGCATTGGATGACACAGCCCTGGGGGTGGAGGTAAAGCCCCAAGAAGGAAGGTGGAAACTCAAGAAGGCAGAATCCTGGATCCCTGAATAATCACTTGGAGGAAGGCTGCTCACAGACCTGGACCATCTACCATGGACTGTCAAGTGAACAAAAAATAAACTTCTATTGCACTTGAGCCATTATATTTTGGGGTCTATTTGTTATATCAGTTTAGCCTATTCTAACAAATTATCCTGCCAAGGTATAGCAGTGACCACAGCATGGTGGGTTGGAAAGCTCAGGGCCTGTCTGAAGAAGGCCAGAGTTACTCGGCAAAGATAAAGGGCCCAGTGGTGGAAGATCCTCCAGTTTTGAAAGAGCAGTCAGAAATCTGGATTTTTATGTCAAAGTTCTTGATTTAAAATCTTGCAACCAAGTCAAAAAATGCTTTTAAAAACTGCATAGTCCAGCACTGTGTGGGTCAAATAAAACATGGCTACCCCCTGGATACTGCCCGTGAAGCCCCCATTTGCAACCTTGGCCACAGTTGGCCAAGGACATTCAGGATTGTACTAGAAGTTGGCTTCTGTCGATCTCTACTTTTCATTTCTATCTCTCTCCCAATGCTTGAGCATTGCCTCCCTGGTCCTGGCCTCCCACTCTCTCTGTTGTGTTTTTAGCAGGCCGCAAATTGGTCATAGCCTCCCCATTGGCCTCAGCATCAGTAAGACTTCATGTTGTGAATGCTGCCCCCCTCAGAAGCATCTGCACTGACTCGGGGAATGTCCAGGCCCAGAGGGACTGTGGTGGACATCTGTGTTGCCTTCACAGTACCCACTTCTTCTCTGCTTCCTATTACTCCTAGATCTTAAGTGACTGTCTGCTTCTCCTCCATTCAGCAATGCATTTGAAGAGAGCTGGCCCCATCCCTGGTTCTAGGGGTTAAAGTTGATATATCTAAGAAAGCGGTTCTCCATTGAAGGTGATTTTGCCCTCCAGGGGATTTCTGCCATGTGTGAAGACATTTTTGATCACCACAACTGGGAGATGGGTGCTCTTCACATGTACTGGTTAGGTGTCGGGGCGCTGCGATGCACTGGACAGGCCCTCCACAACAGAGAATTATCCAGCCCAAAATGTCAATAGTGCAGGGGTTGAGAAAACTTGATTCTAACCATCAGACAATTCCTAATAGCCTGTAGCAATGATCTATTCAAAACTGGGCACCTGGGCTCACTTGAGTGGCGGGGAATGTTTGCTGGGGAGATTCCTGGATCCCCTAAGGCGGCCCAGGAAGCCAGCTCCTCTAACTCTCTCAATTATCTGAGTATAACTGAGAAAGCATGGGGCCCCTATCCTAAAGCCTTGGAAAGAGGCAACTACAAATGACAGAATGCTAAGAAAATGATGGGATCAGAGTCCTTGACAACACTCAGCCACTGGTTTGAAACGATCCTGAAGACTACCCCATTTCTCAATTACATGTTTCATGAACCAGTAGCCTTCCTTATTATTAAGCCAGTTTGAATTATATTTGCTACAATAATACCTGTTGTACCTTTAGTACTAAAGTGGTACCTGTTACTAAAGGCAACTGGGTTCAGTAATGAATGATGATAATGACAATGACCACACATCTCTCTACTCACTGTATGTTAAGTGCTTTGGAACCACGAGCTCACTGTCTATAGATGGAGATACTGAGGCTCAGGGAAGTTGCACATAAATAAGCACAAGACCATGGAAACAGTTTCCAAAGTACCTTCACACAGAGTTCATCTCAACAGCTCAGTGAAGCAGGTGGGACACCTATCATCACCATTTTACAGATCAGACAACAGTTTGGATGATGAAATTGACCTGAAACCCAAATCTGGCGTTAAAGCATGCATAAGAAACTAGCGGAAGTGAAACCAACTAAGCGACCAATTGATATACTTTTGTTTTTCTTGCCTTAAAGTTATATGGATCTGGCAAGGGGAGTAACAGGTACTAAGGCATAACTAAAAAGACTCAGTGGATCTCAGGCGACCCAGTTATTCCCAGTTGCTAAGCAGATGCCTTCAAGGCCACTGCTTGGGACCCATGAGGGCAATGGATGGGCTTTCACACTTTTCTCTGGTCCACTGGAGACAAAAGCAGATGTGAGAGTGTGGTTCAAGGAATCTTGTGGATTTCAGCTTCACAGCTTCAGGCTCCAATTACCTTACTACAGCTTCATCAAAAATCTACATCTCAGCAATAACTAATCAGAAAAGATAACAGGGAAAACGCTTCACTCATAGAAGTGACAATTTAAAACAATAATTTACAAG
The DNA here is from genome assembly GCA_028533065.1 of Trachops cirrhosus. Classification (NCBI taxonomy): domain Eukaryota; kingdom Metazoa; phylum Chordata; class Mammalia; order Chiroptera; family Phyllostomidae; genus Trachops; species Trachops cirrhosus. The sequence goes on from CM052550.1 coordinate 18,045,591, forward strand.
AAAAGTGATGATGCAGTATGAAGAGAACCACACAAAACAAAGCTTGAAGAAATGAAGAGAACTGTTATATTTTCTGGCTGGGAAGATTAAAAATGACAACCCTGACAATCCTCCTCAAATTTAAACCCAATTTAATGTAATTTCAATAGAAATCCCAATGGTGTATTTTTGTATTGAAACTAAATGACCCTAAACTTAATTTCAAAGAGGAAATTAGTAGGGATAACCAGGATTTAAAAATAAATAAATACATACATAAATGGACTTGCCTATAAGATGAAAATATATTAAAAATTGTAATTACTGAAATTGCTTAGGGCTTATTAAGTACTGATAAAGATATCAAATGGATAAAAGGGGCTATAAATACATATATATTTTGACCCAACAATGCAAATTTCTAGGAACTTATGCTGTAGAAAAGCTTGAACGTGTATAGCTAGGTGGATACTAAGATGTTCATTGCTGTGCTATATATATAGTATATAAAAGCTGCCAACAAGGAGGAAAAAAAGTTACTATTTTTAAAAGTGAAAAATCTTTAAATGGTAGTAAAACTACATATCCATAACTAATCTGCCACCCTTCCTCCCAGGAGCATGGCTGCTCCTTGCCCCTCCCCCCTCCTTCCCCCACAGGTGGGCATCCCCTAAACCCTAAGGGTCCCCACTAGGCTTGCAGCCAGGGAGCACTGAGCAGCTCCTCGGGACTAACCCTCTGCCCCTGCCCCCAAGTCCCCCTTTTCTCTGACTTCTTAGCCAAAACAGCTAGCCTAGGCTCATTTCCCCACCTAGTTCCTCTCCTGACGCTTCTTCTATGCCAAGCCCTTCCTTGTTTCACTGTCCCCAGCTTTAATAAACGTCCTCTAAAAATTCCCTGGAAAGAAAGTAATCTAATATCATTTCCTCTTCTCCTCAAAAACAAAAAAGAAAAAGAAAAAAGTATCAGGCACCCCTTTTTTGATGAGACAGTACTCTTTCTCCTTGTGCCTAAAATGGATCCCAGAATAGGAAGAGGGAATCATTAAGTTCTGGAATCATCTACCTCGGCAATCTGCCCCCCTGACAACCTGGAGTTCGTCTGTCTCGGGTGTCCTGGGCAGTTCTTCTGAGCGGGTTCCGAGGCCCCTCCGACCCCCACTCCATCCCCACCCCATTCCACGTCTTCTTTGGCAGAAGGCGGTCAGAGACCCGAGCAGGCAGCTCCACCATTGCAGAGGAAACGAAACCAACTCAGTCCTGAGTTCAAGGAAATCGAGCAATGGGTCACCACTCCACCACCCCCAACAGGCTCCCCGCCCCCACTCCCCGCACCACCCACACCACATCTCCCCTCCCAGTCCAGGCATCCAACCATAGCCCATTGCCCTCGCGCCCCAGGACGACCCCCAGACTCACCCCTGTCCCGCCTGAAGGCGTCCAATCTGTCCCGTGCACAGTTCCAGGAAGACCGCTCCAGCTAATCGGCGCCTTCTGCCCAGGTGAGAAGTCTGAGCCCCTGAGCCTCCCTCCCTCCCCTGAGCCCCGCTGCGCGCTCGCTCTCCACCGACAGGACTGCAGCAGCAGTAGGGCTGTCCTTCCCCCCAGAAGTAAAACTCCGTTGGGTGCTGTGCCTGAACGTGTTCTCCCAATCAGCTTGTGCGACGGCTGTTAGGACCTGCGCCCTCCAGAGGCCACCGCCCCTGGGCTGGGGCAGGGACCCGAAAGTCTGACAGGCCTGGGAGCTTTTCATACGGCTCTTGTTGCCCACCGCTCGGTGCCCTGGCTCCCAAGAACCCTTTTCTAAGCAGTTCAGAGCGAAGTCTTCTTCCTCCCTCCTGGTATTTTCCTCCTACCCTTTCCACACTCTCCCACCTTCCCACATTCACTCAGTAGCTATTGATAGAATACACGAAGTCCTCCCTTAACATCTCCCCACAGGTTCTTGGAAAGTGTGGTTCAATGGAAGCCACAAGTAATGAATCCAATTTTACCACAGGCTAAATGATATAAATAAGAGTTTAGTTACTACAGCATATTTCTGGTCACAAAACATCACCAAACTTCCAAACAAACACCCCAAATCACTTCTAATATTAAACATTGGGGGAAAATGTGAACTCTACATACACATAAGAAAGATTAATAAAAACAAGTAGGATCATTCTTTTCCAACCCGCTTATTCCAGTTTAGGGTTAGGTGGCTGGTACCTCTCCCCCAATCTCAGGGTGCAAGGTGGGACCCCACCCCCAAAAGGACACCCTTCGGCCCTTTCATCGCAGGGCGCCCTCATGCCCACGCTGCACTCACTCCAACTGGGACAACACAGACAGGCCAGTTCCGCTCATGGGCACATCTTTGGGATGTGGGAGGAAACTGGGGTCCCCAGAGAAAACAGACAGTGGCTGTGGTTGCTTTTTTTCCCCATCAGTGTTATAACAAAACCACATTGAACAAATCTATGTTATTTGAGGATCTGCTGTATTCCCTGGTGCCAGGCCTTCTGCTTGGGGCTAGGGGGTCAGAAAAGAATATAACGCCCCAGAGAAGTAGTATAACCAGGACACAGAATTGGAAGGATTTGATGAGCAAAGCATCATGTGCCTGTTTCTCTGTGCCTGAGAATAGTGGGGGGTGGGAGTGGGGCAAATAGACAAACCTCAGTGGGAAAAAATTACCTCCTCCTCAAAGGTCATTGCAATGCATTCTGTTTTATCTAAGTTTTATCTAAGTGTGGGACATGTTTTATCTAAGTTAGCTGTGTCCCCAGCTAGAAAGTCTCGGTGATGTCATTCATTTACTCATCCGACCATTTTTCTATGAAAGAAAGGACAGAATTGGGCCTCTTGGATTGGGAAGGCAGGGGTGGAGGAGACCTAGGGTGTGTATTTACTCGTTGATTTGTCCCTGCTTTTGTTCTCCATCTACTGCATCATCAGTTTTCTTCTTACCTTAGGTCAGGTTCCCTAGAAACAGTCTGAGAAAGAAATTCAGGTACAGGAGCTTTATTGAAGGAAGGTGCTCAGGACAGAGAACAGGATACAACAGGGGAGTATAAAAGTTAAGCAAGGATGTGGTCCCTGTGGAGACTAGCTTCAGCCAGATTCCATGGTGAGATTTGGAGCATGGAGCTCTGGGATGAGAAGCAGCTTCCATCCTGCCTAGCACAGATCACGAGTGAGGTCACAAAGTCTTAACAAATGTAAGATTAAAATCATACCAGTCCTGGCTGGTGTGGCTCAGTGGATTGAGTGCTGGCCTGTGAACCAAACGTCGCTGGTTTGATTCCCAGTCAAGGCACATGCCTGGGTTGTGGGCCAGGTTCCCAGTGGGCATGCGTGAGAGGCAACCAGACATTGATGTTTCTCTCCCTCACTTTCTCCCCTTCACTCTCTCTAAAAATAAGTAAATAAAATCATTTTAAAAAATCATGCCAACCCTGGCTAGCATAGCTCAGTGGATTGAGTGCGGGCTGCTAAGCAAAGGGCCGCAGGTTCAATTCCCAGTCAGGGCACATGCCTGGGTTGCGGGTCAGGTCCCCAGTGGGGGCCATGCGAGAGGCAGCAGCACACAGATGTTTCTCTCTCTCTCTCTTTCTCCCTCCCTTCCCATCTCTAAAAATAAGTAAATAAAATCTTTAAAAAAAATCATGCCAAATATTTTTTTGACCACAATGGAATAAAACTAGAACTCAACAGCAGAAGGAAAACTGGAAAGTACACAAATATGTGGGAATTAAACAACTCTTTTTTTTCCTTTTTTTAAATTGTTGTTCAAGTACAGTTGTGCCTGGAAACACAAGAGTGAAAAGGCAACCTATAGAATGGGAGAAAATATTTTCAAACTATGTAATTGATAAGGGGTTAGATTGGATGTCTCCCACATGCCCCCCACTAGGGACCTGGCCCACAACCCAGGCATGGGCCCTGACTGGGAGATGAATTAGCAATCTTTTGGTTCACAGGCTAGTGCTCAATCCTGGAGCCACACCAGCCAGGGCCTAATAACCAGATTATTAAAAATGGTTTAAGGGACTTGAATAGATGTTTTTCCCCTCAAATCAGACATACAGATGACCAAAATGTATATGAATAAGTGTTTACCATTATTGACCATTAGGGAAACACAAACTGAAACCACAGCGAAGTATCGCACACCTGTCAGGATGGCTGTTATTTAAAAAAAACAAACAAACCCCAAAAGACAGCAAGTATTGGTGAAGATGTAGGAAAATTGGAACACTTGCATCCTGTAGGGGGAAATGCAAAATGGTACAGTCATTACAGGAAACAGTATTGTGGTTTCTCAAAACATTAAAAGTAGAACTACATTATGGTGTAGTAACCCCATTTCTGGTATTTATCCAAAAGAATTGAAATCAGGATCTCAAAGAGATAGATAGCATTCCTATATTCATTGCAGAACTATTCAAGATAGCTAATATGTGAAAACAATCTAAATGTCCACAGACAGATGAATAAAGAAAATGTGATATATACATACAATGGAATACTATTCAGCCTTGAAAAAGAAAGGAAATTCTGTAATATACAATACTATGGATGAACCTTGAGGATGTTATGCTAAGTAAATAAACCAATCAAGAAAATACCATATGACTCTACTCATATGAAGTATATACAACAGTCAAATTCATAGGATCAAAGAGTGGAATGGGGGTTGTCAGGAGCAGGCGAGAGGGGAAAACACTGAGTCACCAATCAATGGGCACAAAGTCAAGCACAAGGAATAAGCTCCTGAGATCTGCTGTATGACATTGGACTACGGTCAATGGTAGGGCACCGTACACTTAAAAACTTGTCAAGAGGGTAGATTTTATGTTCAGTATTCTTTTTACAATAAAAAAGAAACAAAAAGGCTATAAGGGAATGCTGTGAACAATTTTATACCAATCTAAAATGAGAGACAGTTTCCCAGACACAAATGACCTGGCTCGAGAAGAATTAGAAAATCAGAAGAGACCTATAACAAGCAAAGAGACTGAATTAGTAATCAAAACCTCTCAACAAAGAGAAGTCCAGGCCAGATGGCTTCACTGGTGAATTTTACCGAACACTTAAAAACGAATTAACACGAATCCTTCTCAAACTCTTTCAAAGCAGGAAAAGGAGAGAACACTTCCTAACCCACTTTATCAGGCCAGCATTACCCTGATACCGACGCCAGGCAAAGACACCACAAGAAAGACACTGCAAACCAGTATCAGTGATGAAGACGAACACAAATTCTCAACAAAGTACTAGAAAACTGAATCCTAAAACACATTAAAGGATTATACACCATGGCCAAGTGGCATTTATTCCAGGAGTGCAAAGGTGGTTCAGTATGTGAAACCAATGTAGTACACCACATTAATAGAACAAAGACCCCCACACACCATCATCTCAGTTGTATTAAAAAGAAAACAAAACATTTGACAACATTCAACACCCTTTTATGATGAAAACGTGCAGCAAACCAAGAACAGAAGGGCACTCCTTTAAATGGTGAAAGACATTTACAAAAAACCCGCAGCTAATATCATACCTGATGGTGAAAGACTGAGATCTTCCCCCTAAGATCAGGAACAAGACAAGGACGCTTGCTCACGGCCACCATTGCCGTTCAACATTCTACTGGAAGTTCTAGCCAGAGCAATTAATTAGTCAAGAAAAAAATAAAGGCATCTGAACTGGATAAGAACGTAAACTATCTCTGTTCACGGATGACATACTCTTGTGTGCAGAAAATGCAGAGAACCATAAAGGTTTTTATTATAGTTCATAAGTGAATTCAGGAGAGTTCCAAGATACAAGATTAATATGCAAAAGTCAGTAGTGTTTCTATACACTAGCAATTGAAACTACAAAAAGGAAATTAAGAAAACAGTCCTGGCTGGTGTGGCCCAGCTGGTTGGAGCACCGTCCCATGGACCAAATGGTTGCAGGATTGGTTCCCACTCAGGGCACACGTGTGTGTTGCGGGTTCGATCCCTGGTCAGGGCGCACACAGGATGGCAGCCAATCAATGTTTCTCTCTCACATCGCTGTTTCTCTTCCCCTCTCTCTAAAAGCAGTGAAAAAATGTCCTCGGGTGAGGATAAAAAAATTAAGAAAACAATTCCACTTATGATAGCCTCTAAAAGAATAAAATACTCAGGAATAAGTTAAGTGGGTGAAGAGACCTGCACACCGAAAACAACGAAACGTTGCTGGAAGGATCAAAGAGCTGTGGGAATAAACAGCTGGACCTCGCGCTCCTGCACCCCACCACTCTGCCTCCAGTGCCTGTATGTGCAGAACTGGCAGCCAATGAGCAAAAAGCCACACTGGTAGCGTCCACACAGATCAGCCCCACAGAGCCCTGGGGCGAGAGGGGGGGAAGACGGGGAGTGACTCCTGAGAGCACACGGAAGATGTCTTTGTGGGTGCTTTTCTGCAGCATGCTGTTTCCATCGGCTTTTCCTGACGGTGGCGCCTTCTTTCCTTGTGGTTTGTTTTATTTTTATTGTAAGCTTATAGTCCTTGGAAACTTACAGTCCCTGGGAATTTTTTGAGGGCTGGATTGAAGTTGCATTTCTCCACAGAAATCTGTAAATGTTTCTTCTGAGAGCCTTTTGACTTTACCAGCCAGGGACATTTTACATGGCATTTTTGACTTGAGGTGTTTCAGACTAACCGGTTTGTGTGAATTCAGGCCATGAGGGCTATGGTAGTTCTATATTCTCAAAAGAGCCTTTCTCTGCTCCATGCAGGCAATTCTACTTGCAGTGCCCAGGAAGGTGGGTTTGCTTCTGGTTTGGTCTCACACTGAGGGTACAGAACTATCACAGACGCATTTGGTGATCCTTGTCATATGCCTCTGGTCCATCTCTGGTCCTACCCTCAGTTGTGGTGGAAGGTTCAGCACAAACACTGTCTTGGCTTTGATTTCAGCCATAGTTCTGGTAGAAAGTTCTTAACATCCTTGCACACAACTTAGACTGGCTGTGTCCCACTTCAAGGGCACACGTCCACCCTTCTGTTCTTGATCTAGGATCTTTGTCAAGGCCAAGGGCTCTGGTTAGCTTGCATGCCAGGGCAGCTCCTAGGTGAGGATGGAGCTGTCACTCCTGAAGACAATTCTCAACCAGTAGGTGAGGAAGCTGCTGGATAAATGTTCCAGCCTCTTGTCCTTTAGGTGCACAATCCTGGCAGGTCTCCATCTGTTTATCAAGATCCCTTTGCAGTATCCATATGAGAACCTCACATCCTGGTTCTTATATGGCTCCCCCACCTTCCCTTTCTAATCCTTCCTGTCTCTCATTCCTTATTTCTGCAATCCACTCCCAAAAAACTTCCTGCATCCAAGTTCCTGCTTTAGGTTTTGCTTTTTAGGGAACCTGAATGAAGACATGATTCTCACCCCCTACCCACCATTGTTCTTCTGCCAAAACAAGATTTTTTCTTTTTCTTATTGTTCCTTCTTCTTTCCTGCTACAAGCTTATAAGGTATCTGAGATGAAGTGAAGATGACAGTCCTGGCATTATCCAAATTCCACATCTACCCTGTAGCATCTTTAATAGATACATTTTATTCATTGTGCAGTTATCACCTAACTGTAAAGAAGGTCCAGTCCATTTTTTGCAGCCATCATATCTTTATAGAAAGTTAGAACTGGAAGGTCCATATACGCAGTTCCACCTTCCTCCCAAAGATGGTAGATGAGATGAAAAAGTCAAGAGAACAGGTATGGTGGAAAAGTGCTGGAATTTTACAATCACAGCCACCTGATTTCAAAACAGTCGCTATGAAGGCAGTCGTAGGGGGCAGAGTGTCAGGCTGTCACCAGGGGGCAGCAGAAGCCAGGGAACAGGTGGAGAAGGCAGGGCCGAACAAGGTAAACTGTCAGAGATCTGATAGAGGCAAGATGAACATTTACTGGGGCTGGTTACAAGTTGGGTGTTGTGCTGGCACAATCAGAAATCCTACGCGGTTCAAAGGCGGGGACTGGAGGTCAGAGCCAGTGGGAAGTTGAACAAAATCCAGTTGAGAGGGCAGTTCTTCAGGTAGGCCAGGAAGTGCCCGAAGACAGCAAGCATGCCCGGAAGTACAATGCCAGAAGTAAATATGCACAATGGCTGTGGGCCTGTCCTCTGCCAGGGCAGCTGGGCTGTTGCTGGAGCATCACGTACAGTAAGGTAAATCGCCAGGACCATTGACAGTCAGGCAACCTGAGTATTTGCTTTACACTGGTCAGAATTTAAATGGCCTTTGCTGAGCGAGCATGAAACATCTTCGATGATTTTTGTGTCTTCTCTCACTACAGAAATACACATAATTACATGTCATAAATTTCAGGCTCTTCCATCATGTTGGATGTGTTGGTATTTTAATAATGTCCCATGCTTGTTTTAGTGTCTAATCTTTGATTCTGTGTCTCTCGTATTGGATGATAAAATTCTCCAACTCTACCAGATGGTCCCTGAGTACGGACTGCACCACGATTGTCAACTGGCTTGAGATTAAGGGCTTGGTGGCATTTCCTACGTTCCTCTCATCTGTAAGGCAGAGCTCGCTCTCTCTTCCAAAGGCCTCGTGGGAATTCCCAACCCCCCGGAAAGTCACAGCGGGGGCAACCAGAAGCTCTTGGAGAATCCATTCCATGTGCACTGAGCAGATCTTTTTATTAACAGGTTGGCTTAGTTTTGTGAGGTTTTTTTCTACTATTCCCCCCACTCCCACCCCTACAAATTTAATTGACAAACTCACTTAGATTTTGGTGTTACTTTCTGGTTCTTTTTCAATCTTTTTAAATAAATACTTTTCAATTAATTTTTTGCTCACCTCACTCAACTTAGACTCTTCTCTGGTGGACCTGTATATTTACAACGTGCCAATTTCTTCCTTTGCTCCCCCTTGGGTATGATGCTCCATGGTCGGATTTCCAGTACCATCTAGGAAATGGGGGTTGTGACCCGTGACAGATTCCAGGCACTCGAGGGAGGGGTGGCTCAGGCAGGTGGCACTTATCTTCAGGCTGGGAGCTGCAGGGACAGAGCCACCATGGGCTGACAGAGCAGGGAGACGCAGCGAGGGCCGGGGCTCCCTCCACGTGGCCAGAACCTCGCCAACATTAGTTCACACCCACTTCAGCTTCCGAGTTTGCCTCTGCATCTGCTTCTGCTTCCGCACCCTTGGGTAGGGAAACCCAGGGCCCTCCTCTGCCGGGCCTGCTGAACTGCACTCTGTGTTGCAAACTTGGATCTGTACTTGGACAGATTCCTCAGGCGGTTCAGGTGTGGTAACTGCGAAGACATCCTCAGAAACCGTTTCACCAAGACTGCGCTGGCCTGATGTTCTAGTTCCCACTGTGGGTATTTGTTGCTAGAGTCTTCCTCCTTTGTTTTAGGGACGTCAACTGGAATCTCAGCGGGATCTGATAAAGTCCAGAGGACACATCTCCCCAGTGGTGTGCCAAGACGGTTGACGGGAGTGAATGCCCCCGTAATCCCCACACCCTCACCCCATGTGTAGGCAATAAGGGGAAATGCTGTCTGCAGAGAATTTTAAAACAGTAATAAAACCAAGTCAGAAAATAGGAGTCGGTTGGCCTTTTGTTATCGCCATGCCCCAGCAAGTCTACACGACCTGGTCAGCGGCAAACACTCCTCCCTGCTGGACGGACCGTCCCCATCCCGTGCCCTTCGTGACGAAGTCTGGTGACTCAGCATCAATAAGTTGCAACTAATCTCTGTTGGTTTCCTTTAAAATGTTTTTATTTTTCAAAATATACAATTTATTTACACCTTTATTTCACAACTGCAGTTTGTATATTTATTCCAAAATCTTTAAATAACTCCACAGTAAACAGTACAAATCACAGGATCGGTCAACTGCTTCTCTTTAGCCTTTATGTTCGAGTTTTTTTTTTGTTTTTTTTTTTTTAAGTTTCAAGTAGTAACGGTTGGTGGGTCAGAAGGGAATAAAAATAGGACAAAATTTACATAAGCTCAACACATAGGATTAGAAAGGGCATCTGAGCAGCTACGGGAGCATTTACATGGTTTATAAATAAGCCCCTCCTGCGAGCAGCGAGGGTTTTGGTTACAGGGAAGAAGGGGCTGGAACCTCATCTGCCGGAGGGAGGGTAGGGAAGCAAATGGGGAGAGAGATAAGGCACCAAATAAAGGCTCCTTCTTAGCCTAAGGAGACACTGGCCGGAAGGGTCCTGAGTGAGGGGGTGGGGGCCCACCTGTGCCGGGAGGCGGTCAAGAATGCCTGGGAATGGGGTTGGGCTCCCACCCACAGAGATGCCTCTCTGGCCTCCCTGGAGAAAAGCTTTGAGACCCTGGAGGCAGGGGAGAGATGGCTAGAGCAGCTGGTGGTTCCTAAAGAAACGGGCTTGGGCTCCCGCCAGCCTCGAGGCCAAGGCCAGCTGGCCTTACCCATCTGCACGGGCAGATGAGGGCCAGGCGCTGCCTCAGCCGGAGGTGTCTGGTGGTGCCGCCGAAACTTGTGACTGGCAGTGGACAAAGGCACTGCCCTGGGATCTGGGGTGGCCTGTGGGAGGCATCATGCTCTCTCTTCTGGGGAGAGCCCTTCATCCACCTCAGTGTTCTCCACTCACCAGGAGAAAGCCAAGCCAGCAAACCGCCTCCAGGAAGGGAAGGTGCGGAAGACCAGGCTGAGGCCCTGCAGACCCCATTCTTTGCTGTGGGGGGTGGCTCCCAGGGGGTGACACAGGTGGATCACAGGCCTGTCAGGAAGTCACAGGGGTCCATTTCCTTCATTCCCCTTGGGGCTGATCATGTTGGCGGGGTCCTAACGCAGTCCTGTGGGCTAAGACTCTGGGCAGAGATGCTGCTGGAGAGGCTGGGATGCTGTGGAAGAGAGCTAATCCCTTAGGGCCATTTGGCCACCAAGTGGGTCAGGAGGACAGTCTCAGGGTCATACTCAGTCTTCAGGGCCTCCCCAGCACCCTTCACCAAGCCCGAGAGCTGGACAAAGCCCATCCTGCCTGGCCAAGCAAACCTCCTTGGCAGGGTCTGGATGGGGGCAGGGGTGGGGCAGGGGCCGCACCGGGGCCGGGAGCTGTCACTGCCTCTTCGGGTGGGGTTCTTCCGGCATAAGGGTGTGGAAAAAGTAATCCCAGAATTTAGTGCTGATGCCAAATCCTAGAGAGGGAGACGAATAGGGAGAAGGTGAGGTACCGTCCCAGGAAAGGGATAAATCTGCTCAGAAAGGGAGCCAGTCTGACGCTGCTGGCCTTCCCGACTCTCAGGGCCATCCTGGCAGAAGTCCAAAGCAGGGCGCCTGTGTTTCCGGTCCCCCAGGGGGGCCCCTGGAATAAACCCACATTCTTCATCTGGTCTGACTTCCTAGGAGAGCCTGGCCCCTGCCTGCCTCTTCCTCCCCTTCTCTTTGAGGATCCAAGTTCATTTCTTCTTCAAGGCTTTGCACCCGCTGCTCCCGAGCTGCTCTTTGCCCAGACGTAGGGTGCTGACTTCTCTTAGGTTAGGCCTCGGCTGTGACAGCACCTCTGCAGTGACATCTTCCCGGGCCACTTTATCTACTGCTCCGCCTTCCGACATGATGGCCACTAGCCCACAGGACCGCTAAACATGGGACATGTGGCAAAGAACTAAATTTCTAATCTCATTTAATTTTAATCAACTGAAAATCCAATTTAAAAACTTACACTCAATTCAATTACTGGAAACCTTTTAAGCACATTCAGAGCAATGTGAATCTACTTTTTTTTTTTTTTACTGTAAATGTCATAAACTCTAAATACAGATTAAGTATTTCCAATGAAAATTTAGTACCTGGATGAAGATGTGCTGTAATTGCAAAATACTCACTGCACATGGAAGATTTAATGTAAGAAAAAAAAATGTAAAATATCTCATTAACAATATTTTACATTGGTTATATATTGAAATGATAATATTTTGGCTATTGTTGGCTCACTAAAATATACTGTTAAAAGGATTAATTTCACCCATTTATTTTTACTGGCAAATGTGGCCACTCGAAAGTCTAAAAATCACATCTGTGACTTGCACATTTTATTAGACAGGGCTGGACCCCTCCCCCGCTTTACACGGCTCCTCTAACATCGTCTTGCTGTATTCTCTTGGTGGCACTTACTTCCCGGAGTGATCTTTTACTATTGACCGAATTCCCTGTTTGTCTCTGGACAGCCGCCATGCCAGAGGGCAGGATGGGAGCCCTGGGCTCGCCTTGCTGTCTGTGTGTCCCCAGCACCCAGAACGGTGCCTGGCCCTTGGCAGGGGCTTAGTGGTGGCTGTCGAATAAACAAATGATCAAATGAGCGAGTCTGGGAGGCGCTGGCCGATCCTTACCTAACTTCTGATGTGCAAAGTGATGCTTGACGTGGTGGGCCTTCATGCTGTACAGGTAGGAGCCCTTGTGCGGCGAGCCGAAGTGCAAGTAGTAGTGGGTCATGTCGTAGAGGATGTAGCCCAGGAGGCCCCCGGCAAACACAGTGCCCCCCACCGCCTCGGGCAGGAGGAGCTGTAAGACTGTGTACATCAAGGCGATCACCAGAGAAGCCGGCGCAGGGGGGAAGACCAGGCGGGACTCGTCGAAGGGTGCCTGTGGGTAGAGACGCAGGGGTCAGAGCGCGGCCAGGGCCCTGCCTACAGTCAGGATGGAGGCCCCCCTCAGGGGACGGGGGTGGAGCAGCCCAGTCATCCCAGGGAGGGGGCAGCGACTCATCCTGGGCAGGCGTGGCACCTTCAGTGGCTTTGGGCAGGGCGGGCCACCATGCCTGAAAGCCCTAGAGACACTGCCCTGTTCCCAATTTCCCAGCCCGGATGGGACGCGGAACACGGTGCGAGAACACAGGGTGGGTATGACGAGGGGTTCATGGTTTAGCATCCTGCTTTATACTCAAGGGGCCACTTTGGCTGTGGCATCTGTACGGTGCTGAAGAGGAGCCCCAACTCCGATTGCCAGGTGGGGCACTTAGACCAGGGCCTGACTGTCCGGGAGGACGACAGGCTGAAACTGAGGTGAATGCCGACTCACGTGGTGGGAGGATGCTGGGCATGTTCACGGACTTTCTCCCCACCCCCTGTCCTAACAGGGGCCCTTCTTTGCTCCAGGGGGGTGTTGTCATATTAAACAACAAGAGAAATAGGCCTTAAGCTCTGGAGCTTTAAAAGCCAAAGGCCTGGCACAGAGGTCAGATTTTAGTGACTGCTTAGTGAGGATTCTGAGAAGAGACAGGCCCGTCTCTGGGCTGGCAGAAAGAGAGAAAGCCGACAATAGTCCTGCAGCGATGCACTGATGAGGGCCTCTCACCCTCACACCCTCAGGAGCAACAGGACAGAGGTGTGCTGGAGAGCCAGGCTCAGGAGGGAGCGAGGGAGGGGCGCCAGGGACAGTCCGAGAGCAGCATGGTGTGGGGGCAGTGGGATGCAGCCTCCTCTGGGCAGACCTGGCTTCCAGTCCCTGCCACGGGGACCACGGTATGGCCCTTGAAGAGCCCCAGGGTGGTGGGTGGTTGAGAGCAGACTCTGGAATCCACAGAGAGGGACACAAGATTCTGGCTGTGACAGGTGTGACCTGGGGTGTGTTCCTTAGTTTCTTAATTCCCCCAAGCCTCAGTTTGCTGCTGTGTGGAATGGGAAGAACTGCAGCACCATCTTCAGCCGGAAGCTCCACAAGGGCAGTGATCTTGGACTCTTTTGGTCAGTGGTGTCTAGAATCGTGCCTGGTACAGAGTGAGAACTCAGTGAACTCTTGCTGAATGAATGAACGGGTTGTTGTGAGGGTTAAAGGTGGTACATGAAAGGTACCTGAGGGTGCCTGGTGTCAGTAATGGGAGCATACAGACACACATGCTCACTCTGCGCATGTCTGGTCCAGATGAGGACCGAGTCCTTCTTCTGAGCAGCAGCGCATGCTCTGATTTCCTTTTGTGCCCAGCAGGACCCACGGAAGGACTGGCAGCTCCTGTGAGTTGGTTGGTGATGCCAGGCCCCAGGAGGGAGCCCGCCCCGCTCACCTTGTGGTGCTGGCCATGCAAGATGAAGTGCAGCGTGATGAAGTAATAGCTGTTGCCAGGAGGCTTCATGTGGAACAGGAAGCGGTGGAGGAGGTACTCCAGCAGACTCCAGAGCAACATCCCCAGCACGAAGAGGCCCGGGAACGCAGACTTAGGCATGGCTACTGAGTACTCTGCAGGGTGAGGAGAGAGGCAAGGTCAGAGCACGTGGCCTCAGCGGGTGACAAGGCCTGGTGGCTACAGATGTCCCACCTCACCACCCCGTCACCTTGGGATCTGCTGTCCTCTGTCCAGCAGCTATAGGGCCAGGGTCACAGCTGGGGCTCTTGGGTCAAAATGGGAAGGAGGCTGTGAGGACCTTTGCTGGGCTTGGAGGGGTCGTCTCAGGGAAGAGTGGGGCCACTGGCCAGAGATCTGAGCTCTTCCTTATGGGGACGAAGAGGAGCAGCTGTGCCAGGTGCTGGACCTTTGCCTGGTGCTATGGTCTGAATTCCTTCCAAATTCCTATGTTGAAAGCTAACTCCCATGGTGATGGTATTAAGAGGCGGTGCCTTTGGGAGGTGATTAGCTCAAGAGGGTGGAGCCCTCATGAACCGGATCAATGCCCTTATAAAGGAGGGCCATGGAGCTCCCTTCTGCTTTCATCCACTCAAGAACACAAGAAGTTGGTGACCTGGAAGAGGACCCTCACCTGACCAGGCTGGCACCTCGATTAGAACTTCCAGCTTCTAGAATTAAATGTCTGCTGTTTATAAGTCACCCAGTCCGTGATGTTTCCCTGTTGCAGTCCAAATGGCCAAGACACCTGAGAAGGGTGGCCTTGCCTCCCGGGCATGGGGGAGCAGGAGGGACCATCCCAACCAAGCCGGAGGAGCCGGGCAGTCATTGATGAACAATGTTAACAACCAGGGGCTGGAGAGCCGGGGGGACAAGAAAACACACGTGGAGAAAACTCAATGGGCAAGACTTGAAATCACAGCATAGGAGGAAGATTAGAAAAAAGCGCAGATGATCAGCCTGGAGAGCAGAGGACTGGAGAGGTCACTGTCATCGTGAGGCTCCCAGCACCCACCCTCAGTGACGGCCTGCAGCCCTGGGGCTCTGGCTTCTTTTCTCCACTTCATTCATTCCTTGACTTCAGCTCTTGTCACTGTTCCTGCCTGGCCTATCCTCGCCCTCTTAGCTTTACTTTTCTCCACAAGCCAATGCTTTGGCCACACTTTCTCTGTCTTTTTTGAAAGCAACAGCTTTATGAAATATAATTCATGTATCATACAACCCACTCACTTAAAGTGTACAGTTGGATGGTTTTTACTACATTTGGAATGGTGCAACCATCACCAGGGACAACTTTACCACCCAAGAAGAAGCCCTGTCCCCATTAGCAGTCACTCCCACTTCCTCCAGCCCGGAAACCACACATTTCCTTTCTGCATATAGATTTGCCAGTCTGGACATTTAATATAAATGGAATCACACAATATGTAGACTTTTATGATTGGCTTCCCTGACTTAGAATATTTCCAAGGCTCATCCATGTCATAGCACATGTCACGATGTCACTCCTTTGTAAGGCTGAATGTGCTCCGTTGGATGGACACACCACATTTGTCAGTCCATTTGTCAGTTGATGGACACCTGCGTTGTTCCTACTCTTTGGCTATTTTCAGTAATGCTGCTATGAACATTCTCATGCAAACTTTGTGTGGACACATGTTTTTGGTTGTCTTGGGTATATGCCCAGGAGTGGAATTGCTGGAACATGTAACCAAGCTACACTTTTGAGGAACCACGAACTGTTTCCCAAAGATAGCCATTCTCTTTTGACCTTGACTCCACCTCCATCACATGCCTCCACGAACCCCCGATCCTGGATCGGTAGAAGAACCCGTTGCTCCACCACACACCCAAGCTGCTGAGTGTGGAGGGCGAGTTGTGCGGCCACGGCTCTGGTGCCTTCGGTCTCACAGCTAGACCCCAGACACTGTCTGGTGACCCTTTTATGTCCCCACGTCCAGCTCTCTCCCCGCTGCCCTCAAACATTCCCCTCTCCTTCCACCTAACCTCCTATCTGCTGGCGAGACAAGGCCTCAGGAAGGAGGAGGAAGCGGAGAATGGCTCCCTCTACACGCTCGCTCCCACCTCAACCACATCTGGTTCCGCCTACACCCCTGGAACTTCCTTCTTGCTTCTCAGGGGAGAAGTGTGCCCCAAGCACCTGGGCACTGGATGGTGGTGATGGTGGTGATGATGATGATGATGATGATGATATCAATAACAATAATAATAGATATGTATTGATTGGTATCTATGCTCCAGGCACTTGGTCAAGGGCTTTACATGGATGACTTCACACTTCATCTCAATCCACCCTCACAAGCACTGGCATTGCCCACATGAGTGAGGATGGGGAGTCACAGACAACTTATGTTACTGGCCCTCAGCTTGCCTTCCCCAAAACCCCTCCATCCTAACACCCACTCTGGGCATCTTCCACTCCTCCATTCGTCCTTCAGCTCATCTCCAAGACTGTCCTGCCATGGACTCCGCCCCTTCACAGCCGAGCCTACTGAAAAGGTAGGCTGGACTCATGACTCTAAGTCAATGCTCCCTGTTTGCTCAATGGGAACCTACAACTGTCTTCTGTGAAGAGTGGTGAAGGCCATTCATGATGCATTTCTTGCCAGATGTAAGTAATATTTCATTAATCTCTTACATGGCTGTGGCCAAATAAGTGACCACACTCTTCTTGAATCTGCAACCCCACAGGTTCTTCACCAGAGCCTTATGAACACCCAGAGTCCTTGGCTGGGTTCCAGAGCATCTGTTGAAATGATATCCCAAAACAATGCATCTACGTGCATTTTCTCTGTGGAGTGAGACCGCACTTTTCAGATTCTCAATGGTCTGGAACCAAAAAGGTTGGAATACACAGCTCCCCTCTCCGCCTGTTGGGACACTCAGCTTTTTGCCTCTTCTCTAGCTGCCCTTTGTCAGGCTCCATCACGGACACTCAATCTCTGTCCCCAGGGTCAAAGCCTTGACCCTCCACTCTCCCCTACTCTCTGCTCAATCCCAGACGCCAGCCATACCCACATGCTGACCACACACAGATCTATACCTTCGACCCAGCCCTGGACAGCCGCTTGCTCCTGGGCATGTCCCTGCAGCTGTCCACAGGCCCCCCAAGTCAATAGCTCCCAAATGAAGACAATCATCTTCTTCCTTCCTGTCCACCCCATCACCCAGGCTGTTGTGGTTCCTCTTGGGTTCCTTCCTCAGGGAAGGGTGTACATGTCCACACATTACCAAAGGCTTAACTTATCCCTCTCCCCGCATCCAACCAGTCACCAAGCTCTGTCGGCCCCCGCTCCTTAATGTCTGTTGGCAAAGTAAAAGAAGCTGATACCAAAGACCACATGTCGTACAATTCCATTTGTATGCAGCATCCAGAAGAGGCAAATATACACACAGCAAACTGGTGGCCCAAGGGGTCAGAGGAGGTGGAAATGGGGAACAACTGCTCAGTGGGTCTGGGTTCCCTCGTGGGGTAATAGAAATGTTTTGCAACAAGATGGAGGTGGGGGCTGCACAACACTGTGAGTATACTGAATGTCACTGTATTTTTTACTTTAAAACAGTCAATTTTATGTTATTGAATTTTACCTCAATTAAAAAAAAATAGCTCTGGCTGGTGTAGCTCAGTGGATTGAGTGCAGGCCTGCAAACCAAAGGGTCGCCGGTTCAATTCCCAGTCAGGGCACATACCTGGGTTGTGGGCCAGGTACCCTCCCCCCTGCCCAGTAGGGGGCGCACGAGAGGCAACTACATATTGTTTCTCTCCCTCTCTTTCGCCCTCCCTTCCCCTCTCTCTAAAAATAAATAAATAAAATCATATATATATACACACATACATATATATATATATATCTTGCTTTTCCCATAAGTGGCCTGAAATGACTTCTGAAAATGGTTCACTATTCACTTGATCCAGAAAACCCCACAAAATCATGAAAATCTAGAGGTTCAAATCTTCGCATTCCCTTTAAGAACACTCATGAAACTGCCCAAGTCATCAAGGGGGTGCATATCCAAAAATCCGCCAAGTGTCTGAAGGACGTCACTCTACAGAAGCAGTGTGTGCCGGTCTGTAACTCCAACGGTAAAGTTGGTGGGAGTGCCCTGTCCAAACAGGGGGGCTGGATGCAGCGTTGGTGGTCCCAAAAGTGCTGCATTTTTGCTGTCCATGCGTAGAAATGCAAAGGGTCATGCTGAGCTTAAGAGTTTAGATGCAGAATCTCTGGTCCCTGAGCACATCCAGGTGAACAAAGCTCCCAAGATGAACTTACAGAGCTCGTGGGCAGGTTGAGCCACACAAGAGCTCTCCTTGCCACACTGAGGTGATCTTACTGGAAAGAGCAGGTTGTTCCTAAAACAGAGGAGGACATTGCACAGAAGAAAGAGATGTCCCAGAAGACACTGAAGAAACAAAAACTTATGGCCCGTGAGTAAATTCAGCATAAAATGCTAATAAAGGTGAAAAATAAAAGTCTCTCTCGGGTTAGTTCGGGCTTGCAATTCCCCACTCCCTTATCACCAATTGCTCCAGTGACTGCATCAGCCTCACTCCCTGCCTCCACGCAGTTAAAACCCTTCTCTGGGGACTCACAACCTTCAGGGAAGTTCAAACCCCCAAAGCGGCACGGAAGGTTCCTCAAGAACTGGGTGTGTGGGCCCCCTCCCTGCCTCACCTCCCCATCACCCTATACTGGGACCAAACCAAACCACCTCCAGCTCCTTAGATGCACCACGTTCGCCCCGCCCCCACCCCCATACCCCTAATTTGCTCTTGTCTCCTCCCCTGGAATTCCCTCCCTGCCTTCCCTATTCTGGCAGATCCAGCCCACGTGCCTCCTCCTGTGAAGAGCCTCTGCAGATACCCCTCAACACCATCTCGCCCTCTGCATCACCCTTTGTCACAGTATCACCCTTTGTCACACTGCACTGTGGCTGCGGTTTGACTCATTCGTCCCTGCTAGGTTATGAGCATTTTGTTGGCAGAGAGGCCGGTTCGTTTTGTCTCCAGTGCTTAAACCAGCAGGTGGGCAATCACATGCCTCTGTGGAGGGCTGAACATGATGAGGTTTGGTCTGAGCTCTTCCAAGGGAAGAAGCACGGGCCGAGGGAGGCAGCTTCCAGTTCTGAGCAAGGAAGCACTTCTGAATGGGTGTGCCCAGTGTGGATGACCCCAGGTGGCTGCCTTGGAAGGAGAAAAGCCCAGGAAGGTGGGACAGGGAGGTGACTTTCCAGATCTTTGGGCCAGATCCCAGGCCCAGACCTGTTCCAAAAGTTTCACATGACTCTATGCAGTGGGAGGGTTTTTTGTGCCTCGCCTGGACACTAACATGTGATGCAGCTCAGACCAAATCCCCAAAGGGTCCACCTCTAGGTTGGATTAAGTTAGTCTGACATCTGTCCTCAGTGGGGCCTGCTGTGTCCATGTCCAGAACAAGGCACCTGCTTGACAGGGCTGCCTGCGAGTGGCCGTTCAGCCCTGGCTGGGCTGCTCTGGTTGGCCAGAAGCCCTGCTTCCAGGGAAGCTGTGACTCTTTCGGGGCCTTTCCAAACACTGTGACGAAGTGCAGAGAGCACAGGTTTTGGATTTGCACACCTGGCTTCAATCCTGCACCACCTACGTGTTTTCTCAACAGTAAAACATCCTACCCTTCATAAAGGACTATTGTCAGGACAGAAGGAATATAATACCTGATTATATGATAAGTATATATTATATTAAGAATAACATTATTATATATTAATACTTTTAATACTCATGTATAATAAGTAGCTACTACAATTTTAAAGTATAATGAGTCAAAATACATCTAAGATCTAATCTGTGGTCCTACTTTTACCCACCTTCTCTGATTCTCCTTAAAGAACTCAGGAGGGTCCCTGGTTGGGGGAGAGAGTTTCCCATCCCCCTGCTCTCCCCACATCAGAGTGCAGGAGCCCTCCCTTGTTGCTTAGCTCTCTTGTCAGCAGGGAAAGGACCGGACCTGCTGGAGCATTTCTGGTTGCGGACTTGTCTTGACCTCATCTGGGGCTCCCACGGCATTGTAGAAGGCCTGCACCTGTACCTAGGATGCCGCTTGCTTCCGGCCCAGCACACACGCTGACCCACTCCCAGGCACTGCTCTTGGGGCTATTCCAAATGTGCAGAGCCCCTCTGCACTTCAGGACATCTTCGTGCATGCGTCTAGGAATTTCAGCCTTGATCTGGTGTCTCTTCAGCTTCCACTGCTTCCTGGCTCCCTGACTCCTCCCGCATGGATTCTAGTGCACCCTTTGTCCAGCAGCTGTGCAAGGACCCTGCTCAGCCTCCCCTTGCCTTGTTCTGTGGCTCTTGTTTTCTCTCCCTTCCATGATGAGCTGGGAGGTGAGGGATGCATGTGGACCTATCCCTCAGGCTGCCACTGCTGGCATCACAGTCACAGGCTCCACACTGGGCCTTTATTAAACAGCACATCTCAGCTCTCTGCAGAGGCCTGTGGTTCTGACCAGGCCCTCAAGCCACCCTCCCTGCCATGCAGATGAGTCCCTTCCTATAGGCCTGCTCCCTCACCCCAGCATCACCCCTGTGGGCCCATCCGCTGGAGCTGGTACAGAGTGGCATCTCTAGAGGAATCCTGCAGAGGGACGTGGGCCAAAGCTCTGGCAGCCCCTTCCCCCTCCAGCCGCCAGCACTGGCGGCAATGCCACTGTTGGTGATTGTTAGGGGAGTGCCGGGCGGACAGTGGGCGATTCAGTGAGCAGGCCTTCTGAGCAACAAGCCCTGGGCTGTGCCTGAGCTATTCAGCGTGGGCAGAAAAGGGTAACCTCGGCTCGCGGGCGTGCTGTTAACCCTTGGTGACCGGGAGCAGTTCTGGGCTCTGGGGGACTTTCCACAGCTTGTTCATCCCCTGCCACACCCTGGGCCAGGCAGGAAAACAGGCTCCCGTCACTGTGGCCATGGCCTCTCTCATCTTAACCATTCAGGTCCTCCCAGGAAAGGTGGGCAGAAGGGAGGTCTCAGAGTGTGGGGAGAAGGAGCCCGTATTCGGTAGAGAGGGGGCGCTCCAAAGGCTCCCAGTCAGGAACATTACATGTGATCCCAAAAGGAAAGCCCACCTGAGCTACCCCAGCACTCTACTCCTGCCTGTCCCCTGCCATGGCCTCCATCCAAGCCACCTGCCACAGGCCAGCACCTCCCTGAGGCAGGCTGTGCCAGGCCGAACAGGCCACCTGGGCAGGCCGCCTGTAGCTGGAGGCCCAAGGTAGGTGGTAAGCTTGGGAGGCAGGAGTGGCCGCACCCAAACCTATGGCTGCCCTGAGAGTCTCAGTCCCACAGGCTCTTTGGAAGCTGCCCCATGTCAGCCCTCTCTCTGTCCCCTAATCCCTGAAACTGGGGGGCACCTGGCATCCACATCCTAGCCACGTGACCCTGAATTGCTCGCTTGACTTCTCTGAGGCTTCATTTCCTCATCTCTAAAGGGCATGATGATAGTACCTTTCTCCTGGGGCTGTCAGGAGGGTGTGCCGAGATGGCTCCTGGAAGGAACCAGGCTTGCCACTTGCTAAGTGCTTAGGAGAGGTTAGTGGGGTTGTTACTCTGAGTCCAGGGGTCCTGCTACCCGGATCTTTGCCTGGGAGACACTGCAGGACACTCTCAGGTCCTTCTCTCCCAGGCTCTAATCTGTGCTGTGTTCATGGACCACTCTGAGTCTAGCCCTCAGCTGTGCCACCTGAAGAATGATTTTACTTACTTCTTTGGCAATTCCAGATCACAGCTTTTCTAGTATTAGACTCAGTGACAAGCCTGTTTCTTCACTGCTATGTCTCTGGACAAAATTATTTTATTTAGTTTCTACTAATGTGTTGCTATTCTTGTTTTTTTTTCTTTTTAAATTAAATAAAATTTAATTTTTACACAGAGGAGAAGGGAGGGAGAAAGAGGGGGAAACATCAATGTCTTGTTGCCTCTCGCATGCCCCCTACTGGGGACCTGGTCTGCAACCGAGGCATGTGCCCTGACTGGGAATCGAACTGGCGACTCTTTGGTTTGCAGGCCAATGCTCAGCCCACTGAGCCACACCAGCCAGGGCTGTTCTTCTGTTTTTAAAATTCATTTGGGGTTGGGGTTGGGGTTGGGGTTGTGGGAGTCTTACAACTTTTTTCTTTGGAAGACTATTTCTACAGATAGATGTCATTTTTAAATGTTTGTGATAGGTTTTGGGGTTCTGTTTTCCCAGAAACTCAGTGCCACAAAGAACACCAAGGTCTCCCACCTCCAGGAGCCATGGGAGCAAGCCAGGAATGAACCAACATTACCTGTGGTGAAGGAAGCGAAGAGTCGGACATTGCCCTGGGCGAGGGTTCGGTAGTAGGACCAACTGAGGTACAGCATCAGTGGCATCCAGATGATGGGGACAGTGTACCTGCAGGAGGGCCACCAGGGTGAGAGACATACATGCCCAGGGGCTCGACAGGGTCCAGCTTCCCCAGACAGACCTCTCGACTAGAGGGGGTTAGGGGGATGACATGATACCAAAGCATGTGCAGAAAGGGACACTGCTGAGGGATGGGGAGGAGAAAACAAAAGAAAGGTCGTGAGTCTATCTGCCCAGGCCTCTAAGATGAGTTATTGGCAGAAAAGAACTGTGTCCAGGTGGCTACGAACTCTGTGCAGCTGGATACATGCTGACCCCTTGTGGCAATGTAACTAATTGCAGGCAAAATTGTTCCCAAGGGTATTAGAGACTGGAAACCCTTCATGGGAAGAATGTGGAATAGAATAGGGGTGGCTTTCAGAGTGGTTTCTGGTAGTATGTTGGGGTGTCACTCACTCAGTGAACAAACCATGAATAGGAATGGATTATACCTATGGCATGTTCCACTATATCTGAGAGCTTACAGTAGAGCTCTGGGCTCAGGGGGGCAGGGGTTACCCAGATGCCCTTTCCCCTAGTGTATCAATATCTGACTGACACCATCAGGAGAGAGGGACAGCCCGCCATGGGCTCAGTGCAGGGCTCACCAGACAGTCTTGGTGAGGGCCTCGACCAAGTCTGACTGGAAGAGGCGGATGGGCCTGGTCACTGGCTGGTGCACCCACTCGTCGTACTTCTCTCCCAGGTGGCCCACCTGCCACAGCAGGGGCTTCTGCCAGTCCACCAGGTCCTGCAAGAGACAAAGTCAGTGGATACTTGGGATTCATACCTGCACACACTCCTTCTCCTGTCTCTCAGTTATAGTATCCCAGTCACCATCCTCTACTTCACATGGTCTGTATGGGGCTACCTACCCTCTCACTTCAGTGATTCAGGGCTGACCCAGCCATCATCTCAGCTCCTGGCCACAGAAAGGGACCAGGGCAGGCTCATGACCTAAGCTGGTGCAATAAGCCATCAGACACCCTCTGCTCCTGCTGGAGCTGCTAAGTTGGTGAGGTATGGGCCTGGGGTTGCTAGCAGGGCCTGCCTGAGGACTCAGTCAATACAGAGGGGGGTCAACCCAGGATCTAAAGACACCGAATCCAGGCGATGACACCTGAGCAGCCAGATTCAGCCATGCCTGAAGCTTGAAGTCGTGCCCAGGACTCTTTAGGTACAGGAGCCAATACCTTCTGTACTAGGAATGAAACAGGCCCTTTCTCCTCTACCATGGGCTTTCTTCTTGGTGTTGGCCTGGGCAAGGCATTCATTCATCCAATCAAACAATCATTCATTCACAGATTTACTTGATATTTCCTATATATATACTTCTAAACTAGACAGTGGGAAGAATAACAGGAATGCGAGAGATCACCTTTGCTTTTCATAGCTTAGTGCTTAATCAGAGTTCAGACTCTGGAGTCAGACCTGGTACAAATTCTGACTTCATCACTTATGTGTGACCTTGGGCAAATTACTTTACTTCTCTGAGGCTCAGTTTCTCCACCTATGAAATGGAAGTAGTAATAATGGTACCTGCATAAAGTGCTCAGCAAGATAAGGCACACCAGGCAAGACAGTTAGTGCAGATACAGGCAAGCTGCAACTGGGAGGCAGAATGACTGGTACACGTGCCTGGGTCCAGGGTAGAAGGAAAGCGCTTTGCAGAGAGCTACCGTATCTGACTGATACCATCGGGAGAGAGGGATGGAACTCACACAATATGGAGGACTTGGTAAGGGGGAGAGGGAAACGTGGGGGGCGGGTTGTAGGCTGAGATGTGCACTTGACTTCCTGCAGGGCAGGAAGAAACCTGCTGAGGGTTTTAGATGATGGAACACTCCATACCAGGCCCAGGAGTTGCTACTTCATCCTCCAGACCAGGTGTCTCCACGGTGGGGATGAACACATACCCCAGGGGTACTCACGGGCTGATCCCCAGAGGCATGGAGAGAATATTAGAGAATCTACTTGTATTTATCTCATCTTTAAACTGTATTTGAATGTTTTTTCATGCACTTAATACAATAGTGCATTAGCTCATGCAAGTAACTTATAGATAATTGAAATGGAAATATAATGGAAAGGGTGCTCTAATGTTTTACTTATAGGGATGAGAGATCCAAAAGTTTGGAACCTGCAGCTCTAGGTAATGGGAAGCCCTTAAAGGTTTTTGATGAGTCAGGTTTTGAAGAAGATTAATATGGACCAAAATCAGCAAACCAAAACCAGTAAAGAGCAATGCAGTTGTGGTGAGGGACCACCTTTAAGGCCTGGCTCTGCCATTTATCAGCCATGGGATCCTGGGCAAGTGCCTTTACCTCTCTGGTCTATAAAGCCGACGTGCCCACCACCGATGACAACAGAGAGGGCAAGATGTGCCCAGTGTTTGGTGCTTCTGGACTGTAATACAAAGCAGTGAGGTGGCTACTGCAGGTAAGGAGGTAGTGCCATGAAAGAAAAGGAGAGGAGAAAGAGATAAACAGAGTATGTGGAGGAGAAGCACTCAAGCCTGGGAGAAAGAGTCAGCAGTGATTCTGAAACCTGCCTTCCTGCATCTGTGGCTGGAACCTCATCCTTGTACCAGCAAAGCTGGCTCGGCCCCAGGAGGCCTCCCAGCCCTGCTGGAGGTGGAGCAGCCCTGTTGTCACAGCCTTGGAGCAGGGGTGCAGGGATCTTGGGCAAACCGGGAAGGTCTCTGGGCATTCTGTGTCTGCGACCAGGGAAAAGGCACAAAGGTTTCCTGTTATGTGAACTTGGCAGTGCCCAGGTGCTGGCTGCCTTCCTGTTTTCCAGGCTGGAAGATGACTCAGGTCAGCCTGGAGCCATCCTGTTCAGCACAGCTTAAACAAGGTAATCACCCAAACCCCACCTAGTCGCTTGATTTTCCCCGGTCCCCATGTCTCCTTGACCTTCTCCCTGGAGTCCAGTAGGAAATGGATTCATTGGGTTCAACCTGTCTCATTCCTTCCATTTCTCTGCATCAGGCCTCCACACACAAATGCACACGTACATGCCCCCTCACACATACGTGCATGCATGTACCCACACACCGGCACCACCACCACCAGGAAAAACTGGAGGAACCAGCTAGTGGCCTGTGTTTACACCTTATCTTGCGCAGCCTATAGAGCCCCACCTCAGAAGAAGCTAAGCCAGGGTCACGGCGAGAGCTTGAGGCTTTGTCCCAGTTGGAACACCGTTTAGAGCTAACACTCTCAGAGCATTTGTTATATGCAGGCACGGTTCTAAACACTTAATCACTGGATCGCCACTGTACCCCTAAGTAGGCAAGCACTATTATTACTGTCATCTCACAGATGTGAAGATTGAAGCCCAGCAACTTGTCCAAGGTTGCCCAGTCATGTCTTTTTGATAAATTGGCCCCTTAATCATTGGGAAATAGCCATCTCGGTCCCTGGTAATACTCCTCGTCCCGAGTCTTAATAGAGCCACACCAGGCTTCCTTATGCTTGGCATTGCACGGTCTATCTGTTCCCATTCTTTCTTTCAAACTGTGTGCATCTTTACATTTAAAGTGCCTCTCTTGCAGACAGCATATAGCTGGGTCTTGCTTTTTTTTTAAACCTAGTCAGACAATCTCTGCCTTTTAGTGAGCGTGTTTAGTCCATTTATATTTAATGCTGCAGTAGTCCCACCATCTTGCCATTTCCTTTCTGTTTGTCCCTTCTAGTCTCCCTTTTCTGCCTTGTTTGTATTAACCAAGCATCTCAAAAATATTCTATATTATCTCCTTTATTGACTTTTTAGCTGTGCCCTTTTGTTTTTCTTCCCCCAGTTATTACTCTAAGGATGATAATATTCATCCTTAACTTATCACCATCTTTCTCAAATTAAAACACTCGTTTTCACATGTTCTACTTTCATATGTCACACATGACACTCTGCCCGGTTTTCACTTGTACACTTGATTAGACTTATTCCTGGGACAATGAATGCTTCCAGCTAAAGCCCGGAGGTGCAGCCAGGCAGGCTTTTCTCTGAGTCCTGCAGTAGACTGGGCAAATTCTCACCTGTTGACCTATTTTGCCCTTACTTTATAAAGAGGGCAGAGCAGCACAGGATTCACAAGCTTAAGTCGAATGAGACCCAGGAAAAATGTCTAGGCGAGCAGCAGGCAGGGGTTCCAGCCCAAACCTCACCCTGCTGTGAAGGGGACAGAACGAAAGGACAGAGCAGGCGTGGAGCGCTGACGCTGCAGCGCTGCAGTCGTCTGTGTGCAGGTGCGGTGGGGGCAGAGCCAGCGACTCCCGCACCCACCCCCTCGAACACTGGGGTCTGTCCTCTGATGTCCTGTTGCCCCTCTGGTCTTTGTGCACCACCTTGGTTTCTCCTTGGATAGACCAGCGGGCACTGGCTGCCATACAGACTGGTGGGCTTGCTGTCCGGAGTTGGCCCCGAGGCTGCCTCTGACCAGCTCCCTGGCTTTGGAGGGCCTCAAACCCAGGCTCTGTGTCTAGCCTCCAGCATATTTCCGTGAGGAAGCGCGCTTGGTACCGGAGTGACCACTTCACGCCGGGGGCTAAAGTACCACCCTGGAGGAATCCCAAGAAGGCTTACTCTTACTCTGCAAGCACGTCCCTCAGTCCACAAAGGTCAACACCTATACTTCCACCACTGGAGCCTCAGCCCACTATTCCAGGGGAAGTAAAATGAGTCTTCCATGTAAGTACAGAACTTCAGGGCTGCTGATCTTCTCCCCATTTTACAGATGGGGACACTGAGAACCAGGGGCTTAAGTGATTCTTGAGATGGGGTTGGTTGGTCCTGGAGTGGGAGCCTCCCTACCCCCGCCCCCAGTTGTAGCACCTTCCATACACTGTGCCAGGAGCTGGGACATGCCCTGTGTGCACCAGTTGATTTTGATGGCATGTGTGCTGGCAGGGTGTCTTTTCTCAATTCTCTTCCAGTTCTGATTATTGGAGGAGAGGGTCTCAGATGGGTGCTAATATGTTCCACACCTCTCACTTGCTGGTCATTTCGAACATAGCTGGACACTCATCTTCAGATGGAAGGATGGCAAGAAATGACAGCTCGGATCCAATGAGTGGGAAGGGGCTCAGGATAAATTTCACTTTCTCTGCTACCTGGCAGAACACCCCTTGGCTAACTCACAAACAGTTCTCTTCCTCCCAAGCTGGTATCTGGTCTTGTTCCCTTCCCGCCCCTACTTCCTAAGGCTTGGGGGACACAGGGGAGGCATTGAAGGCATCTGCAAAGGTCTGCCAGCCTCTGTAGGAGGGTGGGTGGGGGAAGGAAGTGGGGAACAGGCCATACCTCCAGTTCTCAGCCATCTGGGGGCTTCCATAGCAACCCTCACAATAGCGAACCTTCCTTCTACAGCTGTGGAACCTGATGCTCGAAGAGGGCAAGTGATTCCCTCAGGGTTGCCCAACTAATGTAGGACTACATGGATGACAGTGAGGGATCCTTTGGTGAACTGAAAGACCCCAAGCAACAGGCTGGGACCCAAAAAGCACATGCAAGTCCATGGAGAGGTTGGCGAAAGCACCTAGTGCCTACTGTGTGTTCCATTCCCCTCCCCCACCAGGCTCTGCCCCTGCCCCAACTGGAGGGGGAGGGCTTCAGCCTCCGGCTATGCCAGGAATGCAGCCGCAGCTGGGCCAGGCGGGGAAAGGGCAGCCCGCAGCCTGTTGCCCAGAGAGGGTGGGTGGAAGGGCATGTGTGCTGCCAGGCTGGGTAGGGGGCCTCCTCTGCTCTCCCCGCCTTCCCACTTCCCAGGTCCCCCTCCTGGGGGCAACACAGGAAGCAGGTGGCACAGAACTCTTTCCAGGAAGGTGGAAATCTGCTCATCTCCAGAAGGGGCAAATGTGGGGAGAGGGGGCAGCTGCTCTGTGCCAGCAGCTCCTCCCATGACCGCAGCCACCAGCCAAGGCAACTGTTTAAAGAACTGCCCACCCAGACCCCAGAACTCACAGCTGCAGGGCAGCTTTCTGAGCCGGGAAGGCAGGGATGGGCTTCCAACCAGTGGGGTCTGGTGGGGATGGGAGTGAGGACAAGAAGCTCGACAAGAATCCCAGCACTCATTGTTTCTGTGCCCTTGTCACAGGCCACTGGGATCTGACTTCATGTCCATTACTCTTCGTAAGCTGTGATTTTGAGAACTGGGGGATGAGGAGACTGAGGTCAGATGCTCAGCTGTGTGAGCTGGAGGTGGGACCTGCACCTCAGTCCACCTTACCCCGGGGCCAGGCGGCCTCCTGTCAGCTGGGTCAGGACCCCCATGGCTGTGAACATGCCAGCACAGACGCTGTGAGGGACCCCGCAGGGGTGTCAGGTGCGGGGGTCAGGGGTGGGGGGGAGGAGGTCCTGGTGGCCTCGCAGGGGTGGTTCCTCCAATTGGGAGCTCCTACATTCAAGTCCAGAGGCAGTTCTGGACCACCTGGCTCCTCCCCATGCCCAGCATGAGGTAGCTGGGGAGGTCGCCTCAGGCTCCCCCTGTGAGGGTTTGGGAAGATGAGAGTGGACGGGAGCAGGGGGCAAAGGGGTCAAAACCTAGGAACTGAGGAAGGATAGACATGCCCCATGCAGAATGCCAGTGTGACCTCAGTCCTGGGGACAGAAGGACAGTGAAGGGGGTCTGCCTCCATGGCCCATCTGAAAGCAAGCGAAGGAGGCTGGTCTTCCACTAGCAGCTAGCTCACTTTCTGACACCCCTTTGCACACTCTGCCAGATCCTCCTGTCACCCCACCCCATCCTGGGCGGGAACTGTTTCCCTCATCCTGCTGAGGGAGAAACGGAACACAGCGGTCTATGATCACCCCTCTCCTGACTGGGGTCTGGCTTATCCACCCCCTTCGAGGGACACAGAGGGCAGCTCCCAGCCCACCGACCTGGGTTCTCTCTGGGGGAGGTGGGGTGGGTATTTTTTTGAGTACTCCTGAGCTCTTTGGAAGAGGGGTCTGGAGCTCAGGGAAAGAGGGCAAGCGGGGAGAAAATTCGAGACCCTGGCCCAGCAAGGATGGTCTTGGGGAGGTCCCTGTGTGTCACTCCAGGCAGCCAGCCTCTCCAGACTCCTGCTCTGGGGAGGGTCAAGGGGAGAAAGGAGGCCCAGGGGGATGTGGACGGGGTTGCAGAATGCTGGGAGGTGAGCCAGGGCGGCACCCACAAGGTTGAGGTCGGCCTTGTCCAGGGCTGGCTGGCCAAGGGGGCCCTCGTTCAGATACAAGGACTATTTTCCTGAGTCCTCAGTGACTTCATTGAGGGTCCCAAGAGATTAAACCCACGTGGCCAACATCACCTCTGCCAGGCCCTCCCTGAGGACCCTCAGAGCAGCCCCCGATGCTGAGTGTGTGTCTGTGCGTGAGGGTGGCAAGGGGGCTTTGAGAGCCCGCCACTGCACTTGGCCTTGGGACACAACTAGCTGGATGAGTCTGCCTGCCTCTTAAGGGAAGAGAGCGGCCTCTACCCAGTGTAACTAGAGCCAGTTCTGCTGGAGTCTGGCTTAGCCTGAGGGGCAGGATTCGGAAGAGGATGGGCAAAGCTTTGGAGACACTTCACTCCTGGGACCTGCACAGCCTCCTGCCTCCCTTCAGCCACCCCCTCTTCCAGTCACAGGCCTCAAGGGTGGACAGGGTCCAGACACCGAGGGGTGCTTGGCAGGGGTGAGGGGCTCAGCCGTAAGCAAGGGCTGTGCTATGAGAACCAGCAGAGTGATTTTGGGCAGGAGACTTAAGCTCTTCCTTACTGTTAAACTGTTAATCTTACCTCTTTGTGTGAGGATTACATCAGATAATGGATCATTTACTTAAAGTGCTTGGCCTGCAGTGTCTGGCACGTGGTAAGAGCTCAATAAAAGAAGTGTTAATTTGGCCCTAAGGGCTGCCCAGAGGGATCTGGGCAGGAACTTCTGTGTGCCCTTCAAATCAGGCTGGTTTCATCTGGTTCCAGAAGGCTGGCCCCCAAAGCTGGCAGGGAGGAGGAGGCTGCCCGGGACGGTTCTGAAACGGACACACGCAGCAGTGAAAAGAGGTGGTGGGACAAATGGGGCAGGTGTGCCCAGAAGCCGAGAGCCGTGGGCAGCGCCCGCCACCAAGCCCCAGGCTGGCTGAGTCCCAGAAAGCAGGGAGGCTTGTAGGGGGTAACGCAGGGTGAGGGGCTACGACCCGGATTCTCACCCCACAAGGAAGCCAAGGTCCTGCCCGACTGGGTGATCACAGGGATGACTTAGAAACAGTTCCGATAAACTCCCAGGTAGAACCCGGAAATCGGACCATTTCACACCTCTAAGCAGGGTGGGGACTGGTTTTCTGGCCTTTCTGCTGTATTTTCAAGACCTTCTCCCTGTGCCCTGTACCCCAGGTCCCCTCCTTCTTTCCAGCATGGCCCACTCTGTCCTCAGGTCCTAGGGCTGGGAGGCTTGGGCGTGGGAACCCAAGACTCCATTCCTCAGCAGCACCCAGAAGAGCTCCCCTTGAATGCAAAACAGGAAGGGTTACCTTTGGCAAGTCCCTTTGCCCCAGGAGCAGGTGTGTAAACCACCCCCCAACCCCAGGACCCGTGACAGAGAAAAAGCTATTGCCCTCTTGGCCTCTCTCCGCAGCTCTTCAAGGTTCAGACCCAAGAGAACCACCCAAGCCCTTGGCCTGAGTTAGAAACAGATGCAGAGCTTAAATTAGATAAGGGGGTTGGGGGAGCTCCCAGCCTCTTCACTCCCCACAAAGGGGCTGGAATTGACTCCAAGGTAGATGAATAAAAAGAAAAGCAAGCACTGTTCACCTTTCTGGGAAGTCCAGCTCCCCAGGTTGGGTCTTCTCAGGGAGCTGGGGAAGGCAGGGAGCCCACCCCTCATTGCCCCCTGGGGGCCTGGGGGCTCTTTGTCAGGGCGGCCTCCACACCCTCTCTTGGGCCAGCCCTTGCCCTCTCTCTCAGCCCAGATGGGAGGAGGAAGATAGAGGGTGTGCATGAAGGAACGGCAGAGAGGTGGGGAAGGTGCCAGGCGTGACCTGTCTGAACGTGCTGGCAAGGAGCCAGGAGCAGGCCCTAGGGAAGAAGGAAAAGGAGGGGTCCCTTTTCCCC
Source organism: Trachops cirrhosus (assembly GCA_028533065.1). NCBI lineage: Eukaryota > Metazoa > Chordata > Mammalia > Chiroptera > Phyllostomidae > Trachops > Trachops cirrhosus. Next base: position 18,077,119 of record CM052550.1, read on the forward strand.
TTGGGTTGGGGCACAGGTGATGGGGGAACAGGCCTGGGTGAACTTAATCCCCACCCACCTGACCCCCCATGCAGTGACAGTGTTGGGGTCAGCCTTGAACCTGAAGCCCAGGTAGACTGTGGGAGGGTCCTTCCCCAGAGCAGGACACTTACCCAGCCCTGGTCAGCTCTCTCATTAAAGTCCTTCCTTTCCAACATCTAACCCCTAAGCCAAACCCACAGATGCTGGTGGACTCCTCAGGACTCCTTTCAGGCCGGTCCCCTGGCCCTGAACCCTCAGCAGGACCCACTGCAGCGTCATCTCTGGTCCTGTCCTCACCCCTATTCCCTCCTTGTCTGCCGCTGTGGCTCCTCCCTTCCCAGGGTGAGGTCCTGACTCCACAGCTTTGGGGTCTTGGTCCTGCTCAAGCTGGCTGTCTCCCGCTCCGTCCTGCCCATGTACAGAAAAAGCCCAAGTCACCAAAACTTCCAGAGAAGTCGAGAACACCAAGAGGTGTCTGTTGCCAGGCTGTGCAGACAAACACTGCAGACGGTTGCCTGTCCCGCTGGCCTCAGCAGGCTCCCGTGCTGGTGACGCTTGCAAGTGATTGCCGGTGCCCGGGCAGCTCTGCCTTGTGCCCAGGTCAAGCAGGGCATGTCTGAGCCTGCTGACCCTACAGTGTGCCCCTCTCGGTGTCAGGGGTCCTTGTGGAAGCCTGCCCCCTGGGACACATGGGGCCCGGCTGTGCACAGACCCCCCCTCCATGTGCAGCTTTCCCGCACCCATCACAGCCGTGGTCATGCCCGTGCTGCCGAGGTCGTGCTTGCAAGCTGTGGGCACCTGCTTCCCAACCTTGTCTTTCCTGGGCAAATGCCACAAACAACCACAGCCTTTGTCTCCACACACCCTCTCCTTAGCCCTGGGGCCCCCCGGTCACCATGCCACCCCACCTTGTGCCAGTTACCTTGTCCCAGTCTATCACTTTGAGCTTTGGCTCCATCACTGGGTCTGGCTTCTGAGTGTTCGCAGAGGCTGCAGCCCCGTTCTCCATGGAACCCTGGAGAGAGAAGGTACGAGGTGATCACTTCCAGTGGGTGAGGGCAGAGAGCCCAGAGCTGCCCTCACTGGGGCAGCCAGGAGTGGTGACAGCTTCATGGTGGGGCAGGGTGGGCGGAGACCAAGGACCCCGAGTATTTTGAACACAGGTGGACACTGATGTGGATGGTATTATTCTCTGCATTTTTCTTTTCCCTTAAAAAAATAATTTCTCTAAAAACAAGAGGCAGAAAGATCTGGGAGGGAAAAGAAGCAGGCGGAGAGTCTGAAGGAAAATGAGCTGTTAGTGGGAGTGCTCTGGGACAGGAGGTCCCAGCCAGCCTCCCTCCAGGTCCCTGGCAGGTGTCAGGCAGAGAGAGTCACAGGAAGTCACCTGGCGGGCTCACTGGGCCACACCCAGTGACTCCCTCCCTGGTAATAATTCCACAGAGCCACGGGTCACAGGCTTGGCCATCTGGGTCCACGTGCCCACAAGAAAGAAAGGCAGCAGAGACTGAGGAACATGGTCCCTCCAGGAACTCCCCTGTGTGGGTCAGCAGCCACACGTAGGGTGAGCCTGGCAGAGGAGTGCCCAAATGGAGTCAAGGTTAAATCACAGCAGCAAAGAGGCAAAGTCAGAAGGAAACAGAATGTACTAGGAAAGTCACATGGCCCCAGCTGGCCCCTACGTCACATGGGGTGAGGCTGGAGAGGGCAGGCTGGCACGTAGCTAAAACCCACGCTTCTCTGCAGGAAGGGTGGGGAGACCACTGCCAACGGGGGGCCTGCCCTGAGAACCTGTGACTAAAGGACACCGTGGTGCTGGTGGCCGCAGAGGAGGCCTTGGAAACTAAGTATCGACAGGGACCCAAGAAGACTGAGCAGCCAGCTGGGGTTTCTATTGTCACAATTCTTACATTTTTGCTTCTAAATGAACCAAGAGAACCTGACAGTGATGGTGAGGCTGGCGTTTTCTGGGAAAACCCATATGCAACCCAAATAAAAGTGGCTATTGCGGTCTTATCTTGGTCTGCGTATCTCAGTATTTTTAGTCTGTGTCACCATTCTTCATTTTTATTTATTTACTTATTTATTATAATATTGCTGTAGTTTCTCTTTTTTAATCCTCACCCAAGGATATATTTATCGATTTTAGAGAGAAAGGAAGGGAGAGAGAGAGAGAGAAAGAGAAACACTGATGTGAGAGAGAAACATTGGCCAGTTGCTGACTGGGGATCGAACCCACAACATTTTGGGGCTCCAAAATGCTTTGGTTTGATGCTCCAACCAACTGAGCCACCCAGCCAGGGCAAATACCTGCATTTTTTTAAAGCATCTCTGATGATCTTCTAAGGACAAAGAGGAGTGGATTTTATAGTATATCATACAACAAAACCTCCTAAGTAGCCAATGCCATATAATAATCTTGCCTTTTCCAAATCTGTTTCACCCTCAGAAACACCAGAGTGTCCCTAGTCATCCAGTTCTTGATTCTCCCTCTCTCCTGAGTATTTTCTCCTGGTCACCCCAAGTCGTTTCTTAAGTAGGGTGATCCGATCCTTCTCTGTGCCCCCAGCCCCACCTACTGCAACTCCATCCTCTCTCTCAACAAAACAAAAGGCTCACTTGGGGGCCCGCCCACCCCACGCAGGGAAAGGGTTCTCACGAGTATTACCTTTTAACGGTTCTGCCCGTGCTACACTTTCAGACATCCCCGAGTGGCAGACACAGACCTGCGCTGGGCACATCCACCTGAACAGTCTCTGGAGGCAGGAGAAAGGGTGGTGGCCTGCGGCCCTGGGCGCGGGCCCTGCACGCAGCCCTGCCTCCACTCTCTCCAGCGCGGCTGTTCCCTGAGAGCCCCAGGCCTCGGCTCAGCTGCCTGCCTCGGGTCTCCAGGGAGCACTCCTGGTCCTTCCCCTCTAGGACTGTACAAGCTCTCTCTTTTTTTTTTCATCTCACCAGACTATACTTATTTGTGGACAGCCAGTACCCCTACCCCCTGCCATATGCTTTTCTCCAAGACCCTCTTAGGACATAACAGGGTCTCTAAGCATAGGGGTTGGTTCATGTTGCTCTGCCAAAGGAGGTTAGATAGGACCATGCAGAGCGCCCGCGCCTCCCTTGTATGGAATGCTATCTTCCAGGTCACGAGAACTGAGCTCCTGTTGGCCCTGTTGGCTGCCACACGACAAGGCTCATTCACTTAGCATATGGCCACTGACGCTTATTTCATGGAGCACTGCTGCTGGCGTGGTGTGGAGAGCTTGTATGGTCCAGGAAGTGACAGGGACTGGGACCTGTTCACTGGAGGGCCCAAAGATGTGTGAGAAAGACTGGGGCGCAGAGCAGTGACGACTGGGAAGCAGTGGGCAGTGGAAAGCAGAGAAAGCCGGAGAAATGGGATCAGCAAGGGGAGTTTGCAGGGACAGGAAGCCCTAGCTCCATACCAGCCTCCTCTTCGGGGGCTGGAGGTCTTGGTGAACTATTACTACAGTCCCCTTCGTCTTCCCTCCTGCGAGGACCCCATCCAGAGCCACTGCCTTCACCTACTCATCCAGACACATGCATTTGAGCATCTGAAACGCAACAGAGAAGCACCTCAGAAGGCTCGTCTCTGACCCCAGCCAGGCTCCCTGGCCCTGGAGAATGACTCCAACCGTCCACATCACAGTCTGCCCCAAAAGCCATGTGGTCTCACCTCTGGCACCACACTCCTAAAGGTGAACACAACTGCAAGTCAGCTCGTTGGCTTCTTTCCCCCGCATTTCCAAATTCCTCTCCGGTGAAGCCCTTGGATTAACCCTAATGTTTCCCTCTAGCCAGTAGGGATGACTTCCCATTTTCTAAACAAGCTCCTTTCCAAATGTCACCCTGTTCAGGATGATGACAGGTGTTAATGTTCACGGATGCTTACTACGTGCATCCGTGAACATTTAGTCCTCGCAACGACTGTGGGAAGTAAGATTATTATCCTCACTTGGCACCTGAGGGGACCTAGGCTCCAGGTAGGCCCGCAGCTAGTGAGAGGTGGAGTCAGTGGTTGGCTCCAGAATATTCTCTCGGCCACCACACACTTCTTCCCTAACCCTTCTAGCCAACTTTCAGGAAACTCATACTTTGCATGAGTCTCACTGCGTCAGTTGGTATTCACAATTTCCTGCCTCTTGTTGTCTTTGTATGTTTGGGTAATTATCTTGTTCGTCCAATGTTACAGATTCCAACAGGGCAGGACACTGCTGTTTCCTTTTCTCAGGGTGGGGCTCTTGATCCTATGAGATGCTCCATCCACCTTCCCTCAGGGGACCATGTTCCAATGCCAGATCTTTGCAAAACAGCCAAGGTCCCCAGCGACTCCTGCAGGGCTCTGGGCTGGGCCGCTGCGGACGGAGCCCCGAAGCTCTGCAGGGCACATGCTCCTTGGGACTATAAAACAAACGGGGTGGGCATGTTTGCTTAGATGAGAGGGGTGGCCCAGGACACTGAACACAGCTTCTTAGGACGTCCCTCTGGGCTGGACAGGACAGTGTCCAGAAATAAGGGTCAAAGTTGCAATTCGGACCACGTGCTCACTCTCAGTGCCCTTTGGCGGAGGACACAGGACAGGCACGAGCAGAGAAGCAGTACAGCAGACTGACAGGAGCTGGCCAGCATTTTACTTTGCCAAGAAAAAAATACTTCCTGAATTGCCATCAGCAGCACTTCATGAATGAAAGGATATTTCAAAACCAAATAGGTAGGAAAAGCATAATTTCAGAGTCAAAGTCAGTTCTTCCCAAGGAAGGGCAGTTGACAACTTTACACTGACATTTTAAAAAAAAGACTCTACTTAAAAATATTTATTAATGTACAAAAATTACAGTCTAAAATTTTCTTTTGTGAGCATGAATTGTACTTAATTTTGGGGGGGTTCAAGGTGGTTCGTGTGGGGCTTTCTAACTTATCGGTAATGGGAAGTAGATCCAACGTTCACTTTGTTCCAGTTTTAAAGTTTAACTTTAAAAATTACCGAAAATCCAGTTTTGCAGAGGGATGTTGGCTAAAAATGTAAATGCTTTTCAGGGTTTTTTGCCTGGAAGTATCCCAGGTGAAGTGAGGGGCGAGGAGGAGCCCCGTTGCCGTCTGCCTCTGTCCTGAGAGCCGGGAGGAAGGGGTGAACATTTAGTCTTTGAAACGAAGCACGGAGCAGCAGGGATGCCCTCAGGTCACTTCACACACAGCCTGTCAGTGTGTTCTTTCACTCAGTGTACACGGCAGCACACAGAATCTGCACCCGTGTTTCTAATGGGGCGCAGCATTCCACTGCGTGAACGCCCCCACGGGTTATTTAACCGGTCCCCTAGAGATGAACGTTTAGGTTGTTTCATTTTTTCCCTCCATATTGAACAATGTAAAAGTAAACATTCTCAAACAAACATTTTTGAGCACTGTGGAACCACATCCAGGGACCAGCACCATTGGGGGCACACTGCGCACAGAGGAGGAGGAAGAGAGGGCAGGAAAGAGGCAAGTAGGGGTCATTTTCTCCTGTCCTTCCCCTCCTTCCTGTGGCTGCCCCAGCTTAATCACCATTTAAAAGTCCTGGAGCCACTAGGCAGTAATGTCATGGGTGACAGGCTTTTCACAAATAAATCTCCAGGCTGACCATATAAACAAGGTGCTTTCTGGGTGGCCCCGCTGGGACCACACCCCTCCCTGGCAGAAGCCCAGGTTATTAGTCACAAGACTGCACACACCTCCAGTATGCGAGGAGATTTCAAGGAGAGCCAGAGCAGGCAGCCCTCAGCACCACCAGGAGCAGAAATGCCCTCGGGTACCAGGAAGTGTCCTCTGGCGCATCCTCCATGGACTATTTTTCTCGAGTCTAGCTGTGAGGTTGCAAAAGGTCTAATAACTTTCTCCACATGCAGGCGGGACAAAGACCCTCCTGAAGGAGGTCTCCCATTCCCACGCAGGGGCTGCTCACATCTGAACCTGGAGGGTGGGCTGGGGGCTTCCGGGAACCGAGTGCCACTGGGAACCGCTGCACCACTGATCTGGGCCACGTTTTCCAGACTCCCATGGCCCCGTGTTTATTTTTGCGTTGAGCCAGGCTCACCCTTGAATTCCACAAGCAAACACCATGCATGAATCAGACGTGTGTAAAGGTCATTCCTGGGAGCCAGGGTACTGCTCAAACTTTAAAAGACTTAAAAAAAAAACCTTTCTTGGAAACTTCCACAATACATTATTTAAAAGATTCTCCTGATCCTGGAATTAAACCAAAGGGAGCTTTAAAAACCAAAAAAGATCAGAAAGTGAAGAAGACACATGCTCTTTTCCAGTATTTGAAAATTGTTCTGGGGGGTGCCTTTGGATTAATTAAGTATTTTGGTAAGGGAAGTGAATGATTCTGTCGTCAGACACACCGGCTTTCACAAGAATGGTCAGCCCAAGTTAACGGGTGTGGCTGGAGGTGCGTTGTCCAACACACCTGTGTCAGGTGGCAGTTTTCTCAGGGGGTCTGCCTGAGGGACACAGGACTGACCTGGGCAACAAGGATGGAGGTGAAGACCCACCCCTCACCCTGGCCCCTCCTGACGTCTCCGCCCTGGGAAGGAAGGCTGGGATGTGACTAGAAGCACTTTTGTGGTCAGGCCACGGCTGGCTGGGAGGAGCCTGGCGAGGCCAGTAGGGCAGCGCTCAGGCGAGAGCACCTCGCTCTCCTTACGCACTTGCCTGTGCTGGACGGTCTCCCAAGCTGGAACCCAAGCCCCATGAGGGTAGAGACCCTTCTGTCTTCTTGCTCACTGCTAGGTCCCCTGTAGCTGGCACAAGATCAGCACGCAAATACTTGCTGCATGTACATTAATGAGTAGATGGCAGTCTGTTTAACCTCTGGAGGCCCAGGCCTGGAGAGGCTACCAAAGTATGGGCAGAACAGGCAGGAAGGGAGCTGCCTGACGCCTTCCAAAGCCTGCCTGTACTTGGGGAGAGAAGGGGGCTGCGGAAGCAGGCACTGACCTTTCTGAACTGAGAACCACTAGATGTGCTGGGCCATGTGGTGGGGGCAGCGAGGAAGGCATGCTGATCTCCTTAGATTCCCCCCGGCCCCGGCCCTAGGCCACAGGGAAAAAAGCCAGCAAGACAAATCCTCGCTTCTCCCAGCATGAGGCCCATTCCTGGCTGGCCATCAAGCATTATCTCCTCTCACGTCAGCACAAGCCGTGGTGCTCCTCTCATGGAGATGGCCCTGGTGGCACCACTGCCTCTTCTCCTGGGCTCCATCCTCCACCTGCCTCTCAGGTTGAGTTCAGCTCGCTCAGACCCAAACTCATGGGGCACCCAGGAGCTCCCTGAGGTTCCCACCAGTCCGTGTATCACTCCTGTCTGTCAGGGAGGCAATCCTCACTCAGGACAGCCTGGGGCAGGGGGCGGAACCCAGGGTCAGTACTTAGTGCTAGATGCTGCAATTCAAGACAGGGTCTGGACCAGGCTTCATTATCAGCTTGCCATGTGCCTTGAGGGTCTACCTCCTGGAGTGAGAAGTCACTTCTCTCTGGCAGGGGTACCCCAAGTTCCTGCTCTGTCCTCAGAGGTTGGGGAGGTAACACCAGGGAGTGAGGCAGGCAGGGTGTGGTACTGATACAGACCAATTTTGTCTGCATGATAAACATGTAGGGCCCTGGCAGGTGTGGCTAAGTTGGATGGAGCATCAGTCCATTACCGAAAGGTTGCAGGTTCAATTCCCAGTCAGAGCACATACCCAGGTTGTGGGTTTGATCCCCAGTCCGGGCACATGCAAGAAGGCAACCAATTGATGTTTCTCTTTCACATCCATGTTTCTCTCCCTTCCTCTCTCTCTGAAAACAATGAAAAAAAAAAAAAAGGTCCTCGGGTGAGGATTAAAAAAATAAAATAAAAATAAATGAACATGTAGGAGTATGCTTCATCTCTACAAAGAATGACGCTTACTTTCATTTTCCTTAGAACATGAGGCACAGGAAGCAACACCCAAACAAACCATGAGGTACCCTTTTGCTAGAGATCTTGGTACAGAGTAAAAAAGACAGGAGCCCACATGGGCCAGCCAGGACTACAGGGCCAGCTATCCCAAGACCCTTGGAGGCCAAGGGGTGACAGGCTGGCCCCAGGGGGACTGGAACCCCAGCAAGTTACAGTGAAGGGTGATCCCAGGCCTCCCCTCCCCCTTGCCTAACTGAGAGGATTGGCTTTAAGAGAAGCAGGGGTTCTGGGAGCAGAAGTGGGTGGTGGCTGCTGGTTTTACGGGTCCTCTTCCCCCTGTGGTGTCTGGAAGGAGAGAAAATCCATGAGGGTGAAGGAATCACAATGGAGGTGCAGGCCACGCACTGAGGAAGTTACCTCTAGGGTCTCACTTCCCACTCGGAGGCTTGTTGTGGGTTGAATGGTGTACACCTCCTCCTCAAATCCATGTGTTGAAGTCCGAACCCCCAGGAGCTCAGGATGTGACTTTATTTGGAAATAGGATCCTTGCAGATGTACTTGGTCATTAGGATGGGCCCTAACCCAGTATCACTGGTGTCCTTATAAAAAGGGGGCATTTGGACACAGAGACACACAGAGAGAGGAGGCATGTGGAGATGAAGGCAGACATTGGGTTGACATAGCTGCAAGCCAAGAAATGCCAGAGATTTCCAGCAAACTACCAGCAGCTGGGGGACAGCCTGAAAGGGATCCTCCCTCACAGCCCTCGGAGGAGCCAACGCTGTAAACACCTTGACCTCGGGTGTCATTGCGCCTCCAGACTGGGACACGCGCACTTCTGCAGCCGAGCTGCCCAGGGACCGGCATCTTGTCGAGCAGCCCTAGGTCACTGACACGGAGCCAGAGCCAGTTTCCCCGGGACCAAGGCAGAGCCTTGGAAGAAGGTATTCGACCAGGACAGAGAACAACCAAGGGAAGCATTGGGGACTGCGGAGACCCGAGTCTGCCTCTCCTCTGATGCCGAGGGGGTGCCAGAAACCAGGCTCTGGCCACCAGCACAGCTCCCAACCAGGGAGCAGTCCACATGATAGCTCCCGAAGTGGGGAGACCATTCAGGTACCCCCTCCCCTGCCCACTGTTTCCTGTCTAGGAGCTGGGGTGGCCTTGTTCTCCTTCTTCACGGTCTGAGAAGTCACCCTCCAGTTTTCACCAGGGAAAATGCTGTGCATGAGAGGCAGGCTGAACTGGGGGGTTCAGGCAAACTGGAGCCCTCTTTAGCCTCTTGGCCTACTTTGCACGCCTCCCCCCAGCCATGTGGCTCTTGGGACAGCCACACCACCTCCCTGTTGAGTGTCATTACCATCCTGGTATGTCACTGCTATCAACACAATTCTTCCTGAGGGACTGGCAGGAGGTGTTCCACAGATGGGGGAAACTGAGGCACAGGAGGACCAAGTCACTGATTCAAGGACTCTCGAATGATTGCTGGGAGAGCTAGATCGGATGCCCTTCCAAGGCTGTCCCTGCTGAGACTTCCTGAGCCCTCCTCCGGACCCTCTGGAGGACCCACTGGGGTGCTCCCAGCCTCTGCCTTAGACCCCTGCCCTTCTCCAGGGCCCCAGACCCTGTGTCCCCAGAGAGGGTTAGCTTGGAGGGTGCATGAGGGGGAGAGAAAAGAGAAGAACAACAGAAAGCCTGCGCTCTGCAAGGCAAACAAACAAGCTGACCACAGAGGCGGTGAAAGGAGGCAGTGTCCTAGGGGGCGGGGGCTGCCAGAGGCGGGGGAGCCGGCATAAAGGAATGTTGTTCAGGAAAGCCAGGGCTGGGCACCGAGGGATGGACAAATGGCCTTTTATCCCGAAGCCTGGGTTTGGCCTGAAAACCCCTTTTCTGAAATGAGATGGAGCCCCAGGCCCTGTGTCCAGCTGCCCCTGGCCCACGGAGGCTCGGAGGCAGGTGGGGGCTCTGGGTGTCCCGGCGCACCTGGGTAGCACCTGAGTAGCACACGCGCTGGGCAGGCAGGAAGGGGCAGGTCTGGGAGGAAGAGGGTGGGGATGGAGCCATAGCTGCACCTAGAACCTTCCTTGGAGAGAAGCCTCTGTGTTAAGCCCACCTCTGAAGCACCCAGGGAGCAGTCTCTTCAGAGCTGGCTGTTTTCAATAGCCAGAAATCTGGGGCTAAATGAAGACACCAGGAGCTCCTTGCTTTCGTTTCTAATAAGCCTGAGGAGGACCAAATCAGACGCCAGGCCCAGCCAGGTCCTGCGGCTTATCCTATCCTTAAAACATTTTAAATAAACCCTGTATGCAAAAACAAAACAAAAAGAACAAAAAGACAAAACTCGTACCTGGCAAGTGGCAAACCACAGAACCCCAGAGCACACCCGCTCCTCAGCTGCCCACAGCGGCTGCGAGGCCGTCAGCACTGCCGACTGACCGCTATCTCAGCGTTCACAGCAGGAAGCAGAAAGGAAAAGAGGGGACGGGTAGGAGACTTGTGCCCAAGGTGTGACCAACTCCTCCTGCTCAGGAGATGCGGGGATTGGAATGGGACCAGGCGGTCAGTCCCGGCCTCCAGGGTCCCTGACAGGGGTTCGCCATGGAACTGGCCTTGCTTCTGCTCAGGAAATGAGCCCCCGCAGATGACATCTCCAGCAACCTTGTCACCAGAAGCAGAGGCCAGCAGAGGTGGGCAATCCGGGACATCAGAAAAGGGGGTCAGTGGACTGAAAATACTACATGGCCACTCAAAACTCGCCAGAGTGTGCCCCGCTGTTAACCTGGCCCTCCGCAGACCCTGTCATGGACGGGCCGCATCCACGCAGACTCTCTCCTCTCCAGCCTCTGCCCACACACCAGGGCACCACTTCCAGCAAGGCACTGTGAGTTAAGGGGGTACATGTTTTGTTTTCAATGAAAGCCTGACTCTAGGGTTTGGAACAGCCTGAGAGGACAATCACAGCTGGGAGCCTGGGGTTGGGGTTGTGACCCGTGCTTGGTCTGGAGGCACAGGGCCTGTCTGAGGCTCACCTCCCCGGTCCTGCCCTCTGGAGCTCCATCTGGTGCTCCAGCGGCAGGAGGGCTGGGGCCAGGGCTTCTCCTCTGATGAGCAGCACCCACAGCCTTCTGCAGATTGGATGGGCCGCTTCCAGATGGTCGTCTCTCAGCGCTTAGACCTCAAGGCACCGCAGGCGGGCTGATGGAGCATGCTCCCCACAGGGAAGCGCACCTGAGCCACCGGACATACGTTACCTCCTTATGGACCCAGCTTCCATCATCAAACAAGTTTCGGATCTACCCAATTTGTAAGGATCACCTCCAAATACTGTATTTTGCTGGTTTTTAAAAATAGTTTATTTTTATTGTATTTTTTTCATTACCATTTATCCCTCTTATACCCTCTTCCTCCTCCCCCATCGCAATCACCATTCTGTTGTCCGTGTCCATGAGTTACTTCTCTTTATTGCTCAATCCCTCCACCCCTACTCCCATCCCCCAGGGGCTGACAGCCTGCTCTCTATCTATGAGTCTGTCTCTATTTTGCTTGTTAGTGCAGTTTGTTCATTAGATTCCACATAGGAGTGAAATCATACAGTATCTGTCTTTCTCTGACTGACTTATTTCACTTAGCATAATGTTCTCCAGGTCCATCCATGCTGTTGCAAAAGGTAAAAAAAAAAATTTTAAGGGAAAACAAGAGCACTGATTTACAAATGACCTCATATATTACTATTCCAGAAACAATATTTCTAAATTTTTCTTTTATACTCTAATAATTTTTAAAAGAAAAATAATTGTTTTCATCACCGTTTACAAAATGGCAGATGACTCTACAGTCAAAAACAATAGGAGTCACTAAACTGCTCTGGAAACACAACAATAATAACAACAAAACAGCCCATCAGAACCTACTCATTCTTTGTCCTGATTCAGAAATACGGACTCACTCCATTCCCTCTCCCCCTGCCAAGACGTGGAATCTTCTCCCATTAATAGCTGAGGATGTTTCTGTTCACAGAGCTGACTCGCCGGTCTCAGCAGCATGGTTAGTTCTAGAAGACAAGGCTGCTGGACTCCAAGCCTGTGCCTTCATTCCACGCTTATTTAACCTGACAACTTCCAGCCCCATTGCACATTTATGAAACTAGCCAGTTTTGCACAGTGAGCCCTAGAACCAGTGTCTCCTCATGAGCTACACCTGTACCCCATGATCCATCCTCATTGCACACCATGTTTGCACTCATCGCTGTAATGATGCTTCAAGGAGATGACGTCCTTGACCAACCCCAGGGCAAGCGTCCCTCTGGGCGGTCAGTGCCCCTCTGACACGGCCACAGGCTCCAGACATCACTAAATGCACAATCTGGTGTGGTAGAGCAGAGAGGAAAAGAAAGAACCATTGTGAATGACGTGGGTGACAAAGGGACACCAGCTTCCTGGACCAGAGCCACCCAATTAGGATGCCATTATCCGAGAGAGAAACGCTTTGTGACTCTGGGCCACAGCTCAACATCATCACTGGCCAACAGAAATCTCCGCGAGGACGGACATGCTCGTATCTGTGCCGCCCAATCAGTAGCCACCAGCCGTATGTGTCTGCTGAGCACTTGGAACGTGGCTAGTGTGTCTTGGGAACTACATTTTTATTTCATTTAATAATTTTAATTAAATTTAAATAGCTGCATGTGGCTAGCAGTTACCATATTGGAAAGCATAGCTCTGGATTCATATACTCAACTGCAATTTGAAATCTCTATCTGGGTTTTTCCTTGGCATCTCAAACCTAATGTGGCCCCGGCGAACTTTGCCCCATTCCGAACCTGGGTTCCCAATCCAGCATTCATCATTTCCATAAACCAAACAGCCCGGTTGCTCAGGTCAAAGCCTTGACATCATATTGAGCATCTCTTTCCCTCACTCCTGCCATCTAACCCATTGGCAAGTTCTCGTGGTTCCACCTCCAAGACATTCCCAATCTCAATCCACTTCTTTCCTACCGATGGGTAGCCAGGCCACACCCATCCAGGCTCCCTGCCACCTGGACAACAGTAATGGCCTCTTCGCTCTCTTCCTGCTCCCACTCTCCATCCCCTTCAGTGTGCCCTCCACATGGCAGCCAGAATGAACTAATAAAACATAGATTAACTTTGTCAGTCTTCCACTCAAAACCCTCCAACCCATTCTCAGAATAAAATGTAAAGCCCCCTACAATGGTCCAGGAGCCCTGCTGAGGCAGGGCCCCTGCTTACCTGCACACTTCATCCCACACCATGCTCCCGCAAACCCGCGATGCTCCAACAGTACAGGGCCTCCTTTTGGAGTCCTGATGTTGTACCCCAGGGCCTTTGCACTTGTTGTTCCCTCTGCCTGGAATGGTTTTATTTTTTTAACCACGTTCTCCTTATCTCAGCTCCTTTTCATCCATTAGAAGAAGCCTTCTCTGACCCCCCTCATTAGAAGCTACAGGTGCCACCCTGTCACAGCCCCCTGCTCTGAAATATATGACCTATTCTGTTATATATAACATATGTACACAGACTATATATAATATATTCTGTTGTAACTCTCACCACCACCTGTAGCTCTCCCATCTATCTCCCTCCCTCTACTGGCAGGAATGACCCATGAGGGCAGGGACCAGTTGTCTTTTTGCCCCCAGCAGCAAGAGCAGTCTGGGCATGAAGAGAAGTCCACTATATTTGTGGTTGAATAGGGGAAGGACAGTAGGGCAAAGGGGGCAGCCCTGCACACCATTGGCACCACGTGGGGACTCTGACAGCCTCATCTTAGGAGACTGTCTGTCCCTGACCAGGGTAAGAGTCCTCAGGGCTGCACCTGCCCAGGTGAAGATGGAATGAGGGCAGCAGGTCAGTGCAGACCTCGCCTACCCAGACTGGTGGAAGGGGCAACTCTGAGAGACTGGAAAGTCCTCCCTGCTCAGCTCCACCACTTGCACAAGAGGGTCTGAGCACATAGCAACCAGGTTCTGAAAACATCCTTCCTCACTACCTAACAGGAATCGACCTTTTCTTGGCAGAAGCTGGGGCTGAAGGGGCTTGTAATCACCCTGCTTCAGTTTAATCCACGCGTTCTGTTTTACAGCTCTCACGTGATCCCACTGTAGCCACACAAAACCCTGCAGGGAAGCAGGAAACCAAGACTGGGAGAGGTTACTGGCTCATGCAAGGTCACACAGCCAATGAGCTGCAGAGCTGGACCCAGGGCATGCCTCAGGACGCAGATCCCAGCTCCTCCTCTCGCGGGGGTGTTTGGGTGAGGGGGACAGGGTGGGCTGCCCATTCGCTGTCCACAGCACACCTGCGCTGCGCCATCTGGGGACGCTGATCTTTAGTGATCCCGTGAGATCTGCCCACCGAGTCACCTTCAGTGCCTCCAGTTTTCCCATCTCCAGTTTCCCTCTGCCCCATCTTCTAGAATAGTGGGTTGTATCTTGATGATGCTGATGAGTCCCTCAGAGTGCTTGTTAAAAATACCGGTGTCTGGGGTTTGCTTCCAGAGATTCTGCTTTTATAGGTTTGGGGAGGTTCCCGAAAACCTATTTATACATATATAATTATAATATATAAGTCCTTATTCTAATTAATTCTTTAATTTAGTGACATGTGGTTTTTTCCACTCAAATGAAATATCAAACTTTTTGCAAGTCTTCAGGACTGGAATCTCCATCACCACTGAAGCCATTTTTCTGAAACACAACACAGTTCTCTGGGGCACCTTTGTGGAGATGGACGCAGAGACTGAAGTGCTATATCTACAAGCCAAGGACTGCTGGCCCCACCAGAAGCAAGGAACAGATTCTCCCTCGGAGCCGCCAGGAGGAACCAACCCTGTAGACAGCTTGGTTTCAGACTTCTAGACTCCTGACCTGGAGGGAATAGATTTCTGTTGTTTTAAGCCTCCCAGTTCCCAGTGCTGTGTTTACAGCTGCTCTAGGAAACTAATACGGTATCACCAGAAATGTGATGCCTTGTTGCACAAAGCCATTCGCGTGCGGCCACTTTGCTTTATTTTATTTTTCCACTCATCCTTTGAGAACGTATCTGTGAGTGATGTCCACAGTGTAACTACATGGTATTTTTTCCATCATTTTATTAAGAAAACATTTAAACATACAGTCAAGCTGAAAGAATCTCACCTGGAACACCTGTATTCCCAATACATAGATTCTAGCTTTCATATTCTACTATTTTTAAAAAGAAATCCTTAAAGATCTGTGTATACCAACATCTAACTCTTGCAAACTTGAGGGTAAATCCTGAAGAGTGATTCCTAGTATGTATTAAATTTGTTTGCTTCCATTAAAAATGGGTATAATTTTCATATCATAAAAATTACCTGTCTTAAGTGTCCAGTTTGCTACATTTTGACAGTGATATGCCTCCTCGTAGCCAATGCCCAAATCGAGATGTAGAACATTTCCACCATCCCAGAAAGCCCCAGGAATCTGTTTTACTAAGCTGCTCGTTCGATTATGACACAAGGAAGGTGAGAGGCAAGTATGCCGTTGCCTTGGCCAGGGAGACAAGAAGTTGGAGATTTACAGGACTTTGCAAGGGAGGTGCCAGGTTCCCTATTAGCAAACACAGTAGCTTCCCTGTTCTCTTAGCCGCTGGCTGTTCACACACCCAGAGAACTTGACCTGTGGCCCCTCCCCCAGCCACACGCTGTGGACACAGTGCAGGAAAGGTACACAGGACCCACAGGCACGCTGACTTCCAGCAGCAAGGCTGCTTTCGGACGCTCCCTCCTCGGCCCTCCCCACTCCTGCATTCCCCACTGAAATCCCTACCATTCCACGACCGCTTGGACACCCACTTCAGACCCTCCCATGAGCTTGCTGGCTGGGGCCTGTCGCCTGCGTGGGCTTCCCTGAGCTGCTTCCTCCCTGCTCCAGCCACACAGCCTCAGGGTCAGGGAGGGCATGCCAGCAGCTTCAGCCCCTGCAAGTCAGGCTCACTATGTTTCCCCAAGGCCGGCAACATGGCCCAGAAATGACTCAGCACCTGCCCTGCCCTTTACTTTCTCTGATGGAGCAGGTGGGAGCAGCATCCTGGCTTGGATGGAACAGAAGGAGGAAAAAAACCTAATGGCCAAAACCTAACTTAAAAAATGAGTAATTTCATTGGCAAAGAATAGAGTCCACAAATAGACTAAAATATATCAGTGAATAACTGATGTATCAAAATGTTTTTTAAATCAGTGGGAAAAGATAGATTATTCCATAAATCTACTGGGATAAACAGTTGGTCATTTGGAAAAATATAAACCTAAAATAATGTCTATTTTGTTCCTTACATCAAAAAAATTATAGGTTAGGCAAATCATTTAAGCAAAAACAAACAACAACAAAACATTGAGCATAAAATTAGCAGAATACTAAACTTTTTTTATATATAAAATCTTAAAGTAGAGGTGGTCTTTCTAAGAATGATGAAATATCTTTTTCTACATGGAAAATTTAAAGGTTTAAATGGAGAAAAAATATTAAGCAAATCAAAAGACAATTGAAAACTAGAGGACAAATGGTAATACATATGATGGAAAAAAGGATATAAACATATCCTTTATATAGAGAGAGTGATTATAAATCAGTAAGAAAAAGATCCCCCTGGTATAATCTCATGCCTAGGACTCATCCCTAGTGGGTGTGCAGTGGAAATACCGGACACCCGGAGACCGGCCCTCCAGGGTCTCTGGGTGCTACTGTTTTCTCACCTATGGAGTGGGAGAACTAACATCTACCCACCTACTTTACGGGTTCGAAATAAAAATCTGCGGGAAAATACTCTAGAAATGTAAAATGCTATACAGACTTAGGTGTGTAACTACTAGCTGGGCAGGGATCACTGCTACCCAAGCGTCCTTGGATCTAAGCCTCTGAGGACACGAGCTGCACAGGACAGCAAAAACCACGTTAACATGCACTGACTATTCACTCCTACCCAACACTGACCCCCGTGGCCCCTCAGTCCACCGAGGCAAAGTAATGGCAGGGGCCGCTATCAATGCAGCAAAATGCAAACTGACTGTGAAGGAAAATCCAAACAAAAATACAGACAATGTTATGAACTCAGTGAAAGTGATAGCAATCTGTTTTACTCACAATTCCATTGCCAAATAAGGATCTGGCAAAGGTGACACGAATATACAGGCAATGAACAAAGGATGAGACCCTTTGAAAGACAATGACCTGTTTGTTAAAGGATTGAAAAAAGATCCTTAGCCCTTAAATAGTCTTGCTAAAATGGCCCTCTTTATGATCATGCTATGAACAGCCAATGAGACGTTGAGAATGTTGTGCTTCCGTACAATTTTATGAAAAAACCACACAGGTGCACAAAAACATTGAGTCATGATTTGCTCAAGTTCTGAATGGGCATGTAATTGCCGTCTAAATTTTGCTGTCAAGTTAAAATAAACTAAAAAGATATGTTTTAGTTTCGTTTTTGAAGATAATCAATTTCCTTCTCCCAACTCCTGCCCCATTTTCTATAACATTTCGGTCTTCATTTAAAGTAGATTCATTTTCAGTGATCTTTTATCCTACGAGTCAAGGGCTTTTCTACTTATGTTCAAGGAATAACTACAACAACCAACTCGCACAAGTCCCCGCATGTGGGGCTCCAGAGGGCCTTGCCTGGGGTGAGAGAACGCAACCACTGAATCAGGTCGGCCTGGCCTTTTCCCTGGTTTACAAGGAACACATACAAGACTGTGCGAGCCAATAGCCCAGTACGGGTGCTCCTCATTCCTCCGTGGCAGCCAGTCTCCAAGTGTGGGCCTTGAACTAACTTAAAAATTTGAGATATTTGGGGGTAAATGATGCCCATTTCACAGACTTCCATTATTACATATGACTAGGGACTATGTATTAGCAACTAAGTGTTATTATGGGCTATTAACATTTGGAATTTATAAAACTAAAACTAGCCATTCCTGGCTAGTTTTGCTCTGTAATGGCTAGTTTTGCTCATCCCGTAATGCTCTGATTCCATTTTCCCATGGAAGTCTGAACATCATGAAATAATAAGCAATGTATAAAAGATTCTACAGTGTACAGAAGAATGTGAAGAACTACAATTTGACTCCTTTTAAAGGGGCAATTACGACTAATTCACTTTGGTAATTGCCAACCGAATTTGTACAGATTGTGTGATTCGCTCCAAGTGTGTAGTCACGTGGATTTGCATCAGCAGAATTCCTGGCTATTAGTTTTCCTATAACAGGACTTTAAGGCATTCTAAATGCACTGTAGTTCAAATATACTAAAACAAATCCACCCAAATTTGCTTATCTGGCACCGCTACTTAAACATCTTGTGATATACTACCAAGGTAAGAAAACAAAGAATTTGGATAATTATGTTTCGGGGCAAAGCTTCACAACAAAAAATCCCGAGCATGAGGTTCCTGTTTCTCGATGACACACTGAATGAGTGTTGCTAGCATCAGGTCTGCTGTTCTCCAGCTTTATCTTTCCGACCAGGCTCTCTTTCCACTGGGGAGCCAGGGCAGGTGGGGAGATGGACTGAGAAGTCTCCTGCCCATCACAGGGGAGTGGCAGTTAGATAAGAAGGGTCTTTTCTGAGACTGCACGATCTAGAGACATTCTCATGGAAAAACACAGGAAAGAGTGAACGGAGCTGGAAATCCAGGCAGCCTGGGTCTTGCCTGTGCGTGGCATCCAGACCTGTACAGCTACATGGGGACTGCTTGCAGCTCTGAGAGCAATGAGGGCTCTCAGTCGGCATTTTCTACAGCAACGGTCCCCCAACTTTTTGGCACCAGGGATTGGTTTTGTGGAAGATGATTTTTCCACAGACTGGGGGTGGGGGGATGGTTCTGGGATGATTCAAGTGAATTACATTCAAGGTCACTTCCACTGTGTGGTCCAGTTCCTAACAGGCCCAGACTGGTACCGGTCCGCGGCCCAGAGGTTGGGGACCCCTGTTCTATCCCTGTTAACTTCACTTCTGCCCTTGTAGGGGGCTCATGGGCAACAGTGAACTGCAGCAGGCAGGCATGGCATGTTTTGCCAACTCCCTCGGGCTGCAAATAACCGAGGGCAAAGGCAGAAAGTCAGACTCAACTGACAGCCTCCCAGCCTTCCTATCAACTCCCAACCCTTTCAGCTAACAAAAAAGAAACTAGAGGATTTTAACGTTTTAATTCTAGAAGTGTTGTGTGTGTGCTAATATTACCATTTTCTCTCACAATTATGCACATATCTGTTTTCTAAGCACTCATAATTCATTTATTCAAACATTTATTAGCTCCTCTTGGCATGCACCAGTGTGTTAGTGTGTCCTAGAGAAATCCAGATGAATCAGACAATTCTAGTCTGTAGAGAGTTTAGATTTTAGTAGAGAAGGTAAGACAAATAGTGAAAATACAGTAAATGAGGAAGAACATTTATGAATGCTGTAATGTCGGTATAGGCAAAGTGCTATGAGAGTTTGGGAGAAGGAGAAAAACCAGTTCTAGATGGGGAGGTAGGGAGAGGATCTGTGGAAAAAGTAGCATTTGAACTGGACTCAAAGGATGTGGCAGTGGGGAGCCATTGAAGACTTAGGAATACTGCCGGAACACAACCGAGTTCTCTTTAGGAAAGTTCACAGGCAATGAGGTGCAGGAAGCACTGGCAGGGAGAGACCTGCCCAGGAGGCCACTGCAACACTGAGCATAACAGGGCTCTGGCCGAAACAGGTAGGAGTGGAGAGGTGTCCTGCAGGGAAGACTGAGAAGGCTCGTGGGGATGAGCATGTGGTCTGTCCAATCCACAGGCTCTGCTTTTTTCTAGTTATTACCCATTTTCCCCCTTCTATAACCTGTGGATTGTCTAGGACAGAGCAGGCAATTGAGACAGGTACCGTTAAGAGTAAGGAAAACACAGAATCTCCCAGACATAGTACCAAGGAAAAGAAGCTGTGCAGCAGAGTATACACTGTGTGATTCCATTTCAGCTTTGTGCACTTTTTTGGGAAATGAAGAGCAAGAGAAACATGCAACGGAGACTGAGAAGTAATGACCAGGGGTACAGCTGGTGAGGGAGGTGAAATAATGCACCCCCTCCAAAGTCTATGTCTCAATCCCTGGAATCTGGGAATATGTCAACTTACATAGCAAAAGAGACTTTGCAAATGTAAGGTAAGGGCCTTGAGATAGGGAGATTATCCTTCATTATCCGAGTAGGCTCAGTGTACCCACAAAGGTCCTTAAAAGTCAAAGATGGAGGCAGGACAGTCAGAGTCAGAGAAGAAGTGACGTGAGAGCAGAGGTTTGAGCAATGCGGTTGCTGGCTGGAGCCGCAAGCCAAGGAAAAAGAGCAGCCTCTCAAAGCTGGGAAGGGCCAGGACACAGATTCTCCCTGGAGCCTCCAGAAGGAGGGCTGCCCTGCCAACTCATTTTTCACTTCTGACCTCCCAAACCATAAGAGGAGACATTTGGGTTCTTTAAGTCACTGAGTTTGTGGTAATTTGTTAGAACAGCAACAGAGCACTAGGGCAGATCGAAAACCAAAAGGGTGTGGTATCCAGGAGCCAAGTAAGGAAAGTGTAGCAAGGAGGGAGCAGTGGCCACCATGTCCAGCGTGGCTGCCAGGCCGGGCGAGATGAGGTGAGAACTGCCCGCGGGGTTTAGTGAGGTGAAGGTCCTGGTGACTCCGGCAAGGGCGGTTCCCGCACCCGGATGAGTTCTGGGACAGCAGCGTGTTTGTTACCTGTCTGTGTCAATGAATAAAGACAGCACGCAGACCAACAACGAGTGTGTGTCATGAGAAAAATAAATACGGAGAGGGCTCATGAGGGAAGCTGAGCACGTGTCTGTGTGGGTTCTTTCCTGGGAATGGTCCCAAAGATGATGACTCTCAGGCGTTTCTGGGATTCCTGCGTGTGTCTTTTTATTTCTCTCAGAGTCCTCACTTCTGATCATCCACCCAGTTGGGGTCTTGAAGCCCCTTTACTCACTGAATCCTGGAGTGACACCCGAGAGCACTCCTGAAACCTGTGTTCACCCTGGTGTCACATGGGACCACAGTGACCTGGGTCCCTGGACCTCTACCAGCTGGCCCTGGGTTCACCCTCCAGGTAAGTCTAGCCTGGCACCACAGCAGGCCAGAGCTTGGAAGTCCCTGGCAGGTACCAAAGGATGATGGTCGCTGATTGGCCAGGCAGACTCAACAGGGAAGCCCTCTCATATGTGAAATGGATCACAACCCCCTTCCGTTAGCAGACTTCTGACGTCCACCGTGCTCTGCAGGCGGGGCAATTTGCCAAAGTTCCCCAAGCATCATTTTTAAAACCTGAATTCCCAGCTCAGACAAGCTTTCCAAGTTGGGTTGTGCTCAAGGCATCCTGGAGCCTGAGCTGGGGTGGGAACCCCGAGTCTTACTGCATTTAGATTCCCCCGCCCCGATCATCCATCCCCACTGAATTACTCAAACCCTGAAGCTCGGGATGGCCAGACCCCATGTGGCAGAATCTGTGTACTTCTCAGCCTCTCGGGTGTAGATGCACCCTGTGGGATTAGGACATGGCACAGAGACATTTAGACCTCAGGGTGACACCCACAGCAGTGGCTGAGGAGCTGAGGCCTGTCTTCCTCCAGGGTCCGCCCAAACAGAGGGCTTAATTTGGGGCACACTCAGGTGTTTGCGCAGGAGACCTCTCGAGGTCTGTGTGAGAGGTGGGGACAGGTGAGCGTCCTTTCATAGGAACTATCCTCTCGGTGGCATGTTTATGGGGAGGGAAGGATTCTGGTTGGACTGTGATGAAAGCTGTAGTTCTCTCCCTGGAAAAAGGCACAATTTTGCCTTTCGATACACAATTTCATTTCTTTCATCAGTTCCAGAAAGTGATCTACACACACCAGGGTTAAGAAGCTCTGCTCCGAATGTTCTCCAGAGTGCGATATATACCCCACTGATGGCATCCAAGATGACTTCAGGGGTATGAGGATGAGCATTTCTTATTTTAATAGCTCAATATTTATTTTAAAGTGCATGTAAAATCTGTGGTTTCCCTGGTAGTATTGCCTAGAGTGACTGAATGGTAAAATAAAAGGCAAATCTAGTTGAATAGTAAATAGAATAGTTCAAGTGGTATGCCAACTCAGAAAAAACAGGGACTGATTCACGGACGACCCAATTCTGGAAAACAATACCTATGGCCTTGGGAGGTCTGGACCCAAAGTTCTTTCCCTTTCCTATTTCTTTCTTATTTTACATGCTGGTTTCAGCTCAATAAATGAACTTCATGCCCCGCAAACAATGTGAGCTGCTGTTGAAACATTGCTCTTACCTAAGCTTGGTGTGAGGAGCTGGATCCTACTGGCCCTTGAGGGCCAGGGTGGGTAGGGGGCCTCGCTTCCCTGCTCAGCCGTTGCTCTCTCACTTACTCAAGGTGGGCAGCTTGGCTTCCTCAAGTCCCAAGGCCATGGCAACAGCAGACCTTGTCTCATCCCCACAGTATGCTGGCTTGAACGGGTTTGACTTGTTTTGTGTGTGTGCCTTCATGTAAGTGTGAATGTGTGTGTGAGTGTGTACACAAAGGGGTGTGGCAAAGTAGGGAACAGGGGAAACCAATGAAGCCCGTCCTTCTCCCTGGAAATTTCATAGAGTTCCAGGAGGCTCCCCTCCAAAGATCCCCTGCGGGGCAGGTCACCATTCAGAAAAGAGCACTAAACAACAGAGTGGGTTCAGGACACGCCCCTTCCCCATCCAGATTTCCTCTGGTCCTCACATCATGGGAGCTGGTCTCTAATCTCTTGTTCCAGCAGGAGGAGAGAAGGGAGGTGGAGAAGGCAGCAAGGAGGTTGCTAGAGAGAACAGAAATGTCTCGTCTCCACTCAGGCCTTAAGAAGAGGGCTTCTCTCTGAAAGGATACCCCACTCCATATTTCTCCTCTGATGGCCTCTGTCCCTCAATTTAAAGGCAACCCTATGGGATGAGTGGCCAGAGGGGCAATAAAGGCGGGGCCTCCCCATTGCAATCTAACAAAGTACTTAATACAGGAGGCTAAAAGCAAAAGCTCACACGTTGACCCAGTAATCCTGAGCCTGGTTTGATAAGGCTGCCAGGCATTCCAAACAGCAGGTGAAACTATGATAGTTCAGGAGATGGGGAGCCTTGAAAGTCTGTGTGTGTCATCTCCACTAGCGGGGAAAAGGAAAACCCTGAGACTGTATATTCATCCCAAGGCCTGGAAGGGGGAAAAGGAGGGGTCTACAGCGCCCAAAGAAAGGGCCCATGAACAGCTTTAGGTAACTGCCTGTCTCCCATTACGTATGCAAATAAACAAATAGAGTCTGGAGCAGGATAAGGATTCGGGCTAACAGACCACCCCCATACCTACGTTTGGGTAGTCATGTCTCCCCTGGAAAGCTGGCACCACCTTTACCCGTCAATCAATATGTAGCTTCTTCATCCCCGCTGTGCCAACTATGTAAGTCCTCAGGACAAAGGACTCTCTCTCTTCTCATGGCCCCTTGGATTTTTTGCCATATGGTGGGGGGTCCTGGCCACCCAGCTTCTGGCCAAAAGAGGGGCCTTTGGCCTCTCTTTTGGTCACCCGGCCTCCGGCCACCCCACTTTTGCCACCCCTGCTCTAGACACCTTTGCTTTGCCTTCCTAACTTAGCATTAATAAACTTTGCTTGCACACTAGTAGGCTCACTGTCCTGTAATTCTTTACTGCGTCGCTGAGAAGAACTGAGTTTCTGGGAGTTCCTCCTGTAACACCTATACTAGGTTCTGGAATAGACATCTGTAGACAGACACTGACAGGTAACTGGAGTACTGGGTGAGTGTGGCTATTGGTCAAGTTCGAACCACAGGTCTGTGTGATGATAGTTTTCGTGTTTTCCCCCATCTCCCCAGGTTGGGGATCAGTATAAGGATGCCTGCAACATGGCCACAGTGGGACTCTTGGGGCAAGTGCAGGGTAGGAAGCAAACCTGGTCTCAGTACTCTCCGAGTGCAACCCCTGAGAGTCACAAAGCAAAGCAAAATCAAACCGGAATAATGGCTGGTCAGCAGAGCTGGGAGGTAGAGCCATCCAAGGCAGCTGGCCAGGAGTGATGCTCACGACGGCAGAGGGATGAGAAGCCACACCCTGAGGCTCCTGTTTATAGGACACAATTACAATGTAGGATGGCTCCCACACGCCATCACAAGTCTGAAAGTCTCTGGTATTCTGGTCCCAACCTCTCATTTCCTGCACTCAGCTTTTGCTGTATCTATGACTAAACCTGCCCCTTCAGCACGACCCGACATCAAACATCAAATTCCAATAATGAGTTGGGCTCCCACTGCAGAATGCTGAGTCTTGTTACTGTACCTATAAAAAGTCTCCCAAATTCAACCCTTCTCTCCCCTCACTCAGAGCCACCACAGGGGTGGCCACCATTACCTCTTGCAGCAGCCTCCTACCTTGACTCCTCCCACTTACTTGGGCTCCCTCTATTCCCTCTCAGCACTGCCGCCTTCCAAATGCTCAAATCTCTTCCAAAGTTGCAAATCTGACCATGCCACACCCACGCTTAAACCCCTTCCCTGGCTTCACACTGTTCTTAAAATCAGGTTCCAAATCTTGACCACAACCTAGGAGAACTGGCCCCAGCTGATCTCTGGCCTTCACCCACTTCCATCTCCTTGCCTACCACCTCTGGTCACAGTGGTTTTATTTCTGTCCCTTGACTGTGCCAAGCCCTTACCCTTCAGAGCTTTCACACGTGCTGTTCCCTTGGCTAGAACACTTTCCCTACCATACTTCACCTGGCTAAGCCCTATCCATTGATTACCTCTCAGAGTAAATGTCACTTTCTCAAGGAAGCTCACCTTGAACCTCCCCTCCAGATCCATTCTCTGATGGCACTAGATAATTAAATAATTACTGTGTAATTAGTACATTCCCCCTCCTCCTCATTAGCCTGTTAGCTCCACAAAGACTGGCATTGGTTTGTCCATTGGTGCCTCCCCAGTACCTAGCTCAGTGCTGCCGGCCATTAAGGGATCAAGTGAGTGAGTGATTAAAGAATTAGGCATCATGGTCTAATGAGGAGCCACCTGCAAGAGTGAGAGGCAAGTACTTTCATTCAAAGATGTAAAAGCACTTGCTAAGGACATCTTGAAAACAAGAGCTAGAAAGAGGGAACACCTATTGGTTTATACCCAAGCATGATGGCCCCACTGACACCGGTCCTGAAGCCTGGCCTGGGGAGGGTCCAAGGGATCAGTCTGACCTCTGGCCTGACCTGCCTGGAGTTCTGTGGATAGGAGCTACCTCTCACGCCCAAAGATCCTTGGGACGGAGGCAACATCGATTTTGGAATCAGATACACTTGGCTTTTCCACTACTTAGCTGTTCGACCTTGCGCAAATTACAGAGCCACCCAAAGCCTCAGTTTCCACATCCAAAAACAGGGATAACAAAACCTACCCCACGCTCAGTTAGAGACTTAATTACCATTATGAACCTGTACGGCACAGCAGCATGCGGCACAAAGTGCTAATCCCTTCTCCCCAGCAAAACTGGCTTAGCCCTGTCATTTCACCCTTTTGGACACCCGAGCCAGCAGGCAAGACAGGAATGAAGGGAGGTCTGAGGGGTGGGATGACATAGTCCACTCAAGCCACTGCCTTGACCTTTCCACCCACCCAGAGGAACCCTAGAGCAAGACTAGGGTAACACCAGGAAATCCAGACTAGCTGAGTAGGGTGACTGATCTGTGCCCTTTAGGAGCTGGAGTAGGTTGAGATGGGGAAGGGAGGACAGGCGAGCTTGGAAGCTATTATTCAAACAGAAATAAACAGCAATTGCAAAGAGGGAAAGGCCAGTAAGGGAACAGGAAGGAAAGACTGGGCAGGTGAGGGGCTGAGAAAAGGCGATCCTAGTTGTCAGATGGCAGAGGCTGCAGAAAGAACAAACAGGAAGGAGGGAGTAACTTGGGTGGTGGAAGAAGTACCAGATAGAGAGGGTCATGGTTAAGGCTGGAGAGGAACGGCAAACTCCTGGTGAGGAGGTGGGGGTTGGGGGTGGGCATTGACTTGCTTGCTGGAGTGAGGAGAATCGGAGGTGAGGACGGAGGCTGTCACCTTGAGTCTTCCTAGAGGGCAGGTAAACGGGGCTTGAGGGGAGTGGAGAGTTGGAGGAGGAGGGATTAATGGGGAGGGGTCCGTGACCATGGGCCCCGCTGTACCTGAGGGTCTCCTTGCAGCTCGCCCACGTAGTACTGCTCGAGCCAGCGGCGCGCGTTGGCCGAGTGCCGGTGCGGCGGCCCGTCCAGGTCGGCGCTAACATCCTGGCCAGCTCGCGCCCGCAGCAGCTGCTCGCCCCCCGGGTGCTGCCGCAAGAAACCCGTGAGGTCGTAGAGGCGGGCCCCGCAGCGGACCCAGCAAGCGCCGGCTGCCAGTCGTTGCTGGACCTCGGCGGGTGAGAAAGAGGCGGCGGGGGGCGGAGCGGGGACCATGGCCGAAGAACGGAGCTCGCCGCTCGTAGTCCGGGCGTCTGCTCGGCGGCCGCCCAGCGCGCCTCTAACATCCCCTGAGCTGCGGCCGCCTGGACCGGCCGGCCGCCGCCGCACCTGCTCATTTGCATGCCGCGTTCCCATTGGCTATTCCTCGGGACACTGCGCGAGCCCGGAGGGGCCGTCATCCCCATTGGCCTGCAGGAAGCCGGGCAGACTGGAGCGGGGCGGGCCTGGAGGTGCCCGCCGCCCGCCAGGTGGCCCTGGGCAGGTAGAGGGCGCGCCCGCCAGGTGTGTCCCGTCTCAGGAGGAAAGCCAAGGGGGCGGGCGGATGCGGACGGAGCAAGTCTTCCTGTCTCCGGTAGCTCTCTGGACTGACACACTCTGTGGCCTGATTGCCCCCGGAATAACTCTTCTGCTGTTGCTTATGAGAAAAACTTTCAGTTTTACATCCTCAGGCTCCAGGAGGGTGCAGGGAGGACGGAGACATGGGGAGGGCTAGAGTAAGGCGGGTGAGGCTCCAGACTCAGTAATTACAACGTATAACATTTTAATGTAATATTTTAAAAATCATATTGTTGCACAATGTGAATGTACTTAACGCCATTTAACTATAAATTAAAAAATGGTAACTTATGTATATTTCACCACAATAATATATGTACATATATAATATAAAAAATTCCTTTTCAAAAAATCATATCGGCAAACGACAGCCTGCAGGTTTGCCACCTATTTCTTTCTGTAAATAAAGTTTTATTGGAACTGGGACTAGTGAGGTGAGGCAGGATGATGAAAGTGAAGGGTGAGATCTTGTTTTTAATACCTAAAGTTTTGGGATTTTGTTCATCATGGATTTTTTGCATTTTAATATTTTAAATGTCGCATTAAAATATTCATTATATTGAGTACTGAGGGTTTCTTTTTTGACGTGCCCTAAGGTTTTGCACCCAGAGAGACTGCCTCACTCGCCTCACTCTGGTCTCACCCTGCAAGGAGAATCCTGAGGAGAGAACAGAGAATCCTGTCTCTATCACACAGGGGAAACAGGGACCTAAAGGAGAAGAGCCCACTGGTCATGCTACATGGAAAGGGAAACAGTGCGCTCTTCAGTTTTATTTATGAGAGAGAAGAACTGCGCATAACGTTACTTGCCCACCAACTGGGGAATCTCCCTTGAACTCATGATTTGTAATCAAAGGATCCTCATCCAGTCGGCCTCAGTCTCTCTCAGGAAAAGATACGTTCTGGGCCCCCCTTGTTTACACTCTCCTGGGGCCGGGCATCTATACCAGGCCAGCGCTGCGGAGGAAGTCTGGCCCAGATACCTCGGGCAATGCCAACAATAGACGTGCCCAAAGTCAGGAGAGTTGTCTCTTCCTTCTCTCCCAGGCCTCTCCTGGCTCGCCCTCAGGGATTAGGCAAGAGTTGGGCTGAGTCTATGAATCTGCTATGGAAGGCCTGGAGGCCTTAGGTCGCTAATGTTGCTTTTCTCAAGTGCAAATACACAGTCACCCTTACACCACTTCCACACCTACCCTGTTCCAAATACCCTGCATGTGCAAAAGCAGTCAAACCCACACTTGTAGGTGTCCTCAGGTTCTTTCTGCTGGCAATATCTGCGTGGCAAAATCCACTTGGATTTCTCACCATCGCCTTAAACTCCTATTATCTCAAGTTGAACAAGCAATGTAGTCATCTATTCAGAAATGTAACACACTTCTTGCCATAGTTAATTCCACTTCTAGAAATTTCATCCTAAAGATACACTATATAAAGATGTATGTATAATAATATTAAGTACAACCTCGTTTATAGAGTAGGAACAACCCAAATATTCATTAGAAAGGACTGATCAAATAAATGGTACATTCAGTTAAATACTACGTTGTCCTTAGAAAGAATGAGATTCATGTGTACAGAGAGGGATTAATCTCCAGGGCATTGTAAATGGAAAAAACAAGAATGGTGTGTATAGTGTACTAACAATTATTTTGCTATTTTATTCTTTAATCTTTAAAAATATTTTTACTTATTGATTTGAGAGAGGAGAAAGAGAGAGAGAGAGAGAGAGAGAGAGAGAGAAGAGACATCAGTTTGTTGTTCCACTTATTCACCCATTCATTGGTTGAATTGGTTGATTCTTATACAGGCCTTGACTGGGGATTGAACCTGAAACCTTGTGTATTGGGATGATGCTTTAACCATCTGAGCTATCTGGCCAGGGAAAAAATATTGTTAATGCAAAGAAAAGTGTATTTATTTGTAAGTTATAAAACAAAAATAGTATAATTAACTCAATGAATTTGCCTCCCAACCCAAGAGCTAGGACACTTGCTTCTATATTCCAAAACTTCTGCTGCTCCGCCTCCTCCCAAGGGGTAATCACTGTCCTGACTTTTGGGCTTATCCTTCCCTTGATTTTATTTTTAATATATTTATCACATCTATGTGTATGTCTATGCAATATGTTGTTTTGATTAGCTTGTCTGAGTTTTATGAAAATCACATGATACTGTATTTTGCTTTACGTGGCATTGCATGTTTTTCAATAGTGTTTTAAGGTTCATCCATGTTGTTGAGGGTCACGGTAGTTGATCAATTTTCACTGCAATGTCATATTCTACTATATGAATTTCTTTAAAGGTTTCCTTTACTTACAGGTAGGAATTTGAGTTGTTTTATTTTTTTTCCTGTTATAAGCATTCTTGTCCATATGGGTAAGAGTTTCTATAGCCTGTATACCTAGGAATGCAGCTGCTGGGTAATAGGGTATGTAAGTGTTCCCATTTACAAGAAAATGTAAGTTAACTTCTAAGCGGCTGTACTATCTCCATGAAAAATATATGAAAAATCCACTGGTGCAGCTCAGTTGGTTGTAGTGTCATCCCATAAACTGTAAGGTCGTGGGTTTGGTTCCAGGTCAGGACACAGGCCTGGGTTTGCAGGCCAGATCCCCAGTCAGGGCGTGTATGAGGGGTAATTGATCGATCTTTCTCTCTCACATCGATGTTTCTCTTTCTCTCTCTTTTCTCTCTCTCTCTCTCTTCTCTTCCCTCATTCCCTCCCTCCCCTCTCTCTTAAATCAATAAGCATGTCATCCAGTGAGGATAAAATATTTCTTTAAAAAGATATATGAATATCCTTAGTCCGAAATCTAGGAACAAGGCAAGGATGCCCATTCTCATCACTAATATTCAACATTGCATCAGAGGTCCTACCCAGTGATATAAAGCAAACAAAAAAATTAAAAGGCATGAAGAGCAGAAATGAAGGCTTTAAATATTCTCTATTTACAGATAACATGGTGGTTTACATAGAAAACCTCAATTAGCCCTGGCTGGTGTAGCTCAGTGGATTGAGCTCCGGCTGCAAACCAAAGGGTCATTGGTTCGATTTCCAGTCAGGGTATATGCCTGCCTGGGTTTCAAGCCAGGTTCCCAGTGGGGGCCATGTGAGAGACAACCACACACTGATGTTTCTCTCCCTCTCTTTCTCCCTCACTTCCCCTCTCTAAAAATAAATAAATAAAATCTTAAAACAACACCTCAATTAATTTGCAAAACAACTAGAACTTTTAAGTGAACGCTGAAAGTTCACAGGATCCAAAATCAAAATACAAAAATCAGTTGTATTTTAATTACTAGCAGCAAACAAAGTGGAAAACGGAAATTTAAAATCCCACTTATAGTAATGTCAGGAATATAAAATATGTAAAAATAAATTTGATAAGAAACATCCAGGATGTCCAGCTGCAAACTATGACATACTGCTGAGCGAGATTACAGAATATCTAAATAAACGGCATTCATGGATGTAACAAGTTCCAACGCAGTGGATTGGATAACTCAGTATGAAGACCTCCGATCCTCCAATTAATCAACAAATTCAACACGATCCCTGTCATAATGCCACTAGGTTTGTTGAGATTTTTTTTAGAAATTGACAAACTATTATGTAATAGAAATTTACCAAGTGAGTGGAACTCAAATGCTCTCACCAACAAAAAATAAAAAAAAATTTATGAACGACTTCTAAAATTTGTATGTTAATGTAAAGGACCTAGAGTATTCAATGCAATACTGAGAAACAACAAAGTTGCAGGATTTAATACTTCCTGACTTCATGACTTAATACATGTAAAACCGAATATTCAAGACAGTGCGGTACTTGCATAACAGCCAACATGGGACCAACAGAATCCAGAAACAGACCTGAACAAATAAGGTCATTTTGTTCTTTTATGGAGATACAATCCACATACAGTAAAATTTGGCCTTTTTAACATACAGTTAGTTATATGAGTTTGAGGGCATCTTCTATACTCCTGGGAATCGGGCTTGTCTCTGCCTTTGCCGGTAAGTACTACAGTGTTTTTATTATTATTGTTTTATAAGCTAACAGAGCTTCTGACACGTAACAGGTGTTTACAAATACTTGCTGAGATTGAACTCCCCCCTAATTCAGATGGTCCTCTCATATGGAGACTAGCGCTGTGGCCTCACAACCTCTCTTCCTCCAAGCTCCACTTCCTCTGCTCCATCTTCAACACCACTGAAGAACTGCAATTCAATTCAGCGCACGTCGTCAGCCTGTTCAGAACCCGTCAGAGGCTCTCTCTTGCAAAAGTGATGAGATCAGAACTGAACCTGGGATGCAGGCCCTAACTGCCTCTTCAGACGCTCTCCTTCAGAGGGAGAGATCCTTGTATCTCTCTGCCTGGCAGGCCTGACCCGCAGGTTTGAGGGCCTCCTCTCCACAGAACCATCTCTGATTCATTTACTGCCTGCAGCACTCACATTGCTCTCAGCATACAGTTCCCTGTCCTGTTACCCTCACCCCTTAACTAGACAGGAAGGGCTTGAGGGTAGGGAATGTTTCTCCTGTTAGTTTGAATCTTCAGCACTTAGCACACAGTAGAAAAATCAACAATTATTTCCCAATAATTATACCAGTGAATGTAAACACGAATTCCCCTCAAGCATACATGCGTACCCGGAAAACACACACATATGCATACATTTTAAGCACTCTTTTGAGCACTAAACATTCTGCCTATATTAGGAAATCTGAAGGTAATAGGTATCTTTTTCTTCCACGTGTTATTGAATATGTACCTCATTCATTGTGGGATAAATCCTAGGTTTACTGTCTTTTTTTGTATATGTGAGGTTTTTGTTTGTTCGTTGGTTGCATGATATCACTTTTATGTGGAATCTAACACAAATAAAAGCCCAAATTCAGAAAAAGATCACATTTGTGGTTACCAGAGGCAGAGGCATTGGTTTTTGAGTCAGGAGCCCTGAATCCACCGTGGGTCTTAACATTGACCTTGGTGTGACTTCAGCACATTTCTTAAGCTAGTGAACACCAGTGTCTCTCCCCCTCAAATTTTTTGGGTTAATTATTAAACAAGAAATATGAGTAAGTAATATATTCACATCGTTCAATATTTTAAAAGAGTAAATGTCCCCCAGCATCTAGTTTGTTGTTGTTGTTGTTGTTTTAATGAGGTAACATTGGCTAGTAACAGTATATAACGTTCAGGTGTACAACATTATAATTCAACATCCGTATACTCTCTCGCATGTTCACCATCATTCCTTCCATTACCGTATATTTGACCCCTTTACCCCATTAGCCCTCCCTCTACCCCATCCCCTTTGTATCTCTCTGCCATTCTGTTGTCTGTACCTACGAGTTCGTTCTGCTAACATAAAATGTATCATTTGAATCACTTTGACATATCAATTCAGTGGCATTGAGTACATTCACAGTGCTGTACAACCATCACCTCTATCAATGGGAAACTCCACACCCTTGGCAGTCACTCTCCACTCCCTTCTGACCCCCACCTCTACCCCAGCTCCTGGTAACCAGTAATCTGCTCTCTGTCTCTATGGCTTGGCCTATGCTGAATATTTAATATAAATGGAATCATAAAACATGCGGCCTTTTGTATCTGCTTTCTTTTATTTAGCATAGTTTTTGAGGTTCCTCCATGTGGTAGCATGTAGCAGTATTTTATTCCTTTTGAAGGCTGAATAGTATTCCACGGTGTGAAGACAGTACCTTTGCTTTATTCCTTCATCGGCTGATAGACATTTGTTGGGTTGTTTCTACCTTTTGACTGTGGTGTAGAGCGCTGCTATGAGTGTTCGGCTTCTTCCTGTGTAGTAGAGGGCCAATGAAAACCCTGGCCTGGCTACCTCAAGGGCCGTAACCCAAATGAGAGCACATGAAAGCGCTTCACGAGCTGCCTGGCCCCGTGCATATGTGTAGTGGGAGTTGCTGGTAGTGAAATATTATGGTTACAGTCAGGACGATAGATATAGTTATGGGCAGGCTCACCTGTTCCGGCCTCAGGGACAAAGAGACAGATGTCCCCGGCCCCAGCCCTCCCTCAGTGCCAGATTATCACCCCATGCCCAGTGCCAGGTCTGGTGGAGACCAGCTGGTCACAACTGAAGCTAGAAGTCCATGCTTGGCCATTTCACATAAAGCAATCAGGGCAAAAGGGCCAATTATCTACAAGGACAATAACTTGCTTTGGGGTTCTGAGTCATAATTTGGCCTTGCTACCAGGACCCAAGTTATTTGCAGGTGAGTGGAATAACATCTAGACAAATCTGCTGGGGGAGGTGCATCTAGACAGATGGGATGGGCATGGGCGAATGGGATTATTGAGAAACTCCTCAGTGCTCGATGCTGGACCAAAGTGCAGTGCAGAGGGTGACCTGCATTGCCTTCATCTTGGCCAAGTGTCCACGTCTCCTGAGTGGGGACACCAAGGAAAGAGAACATATCATCCATATGCCCCACCACCACAAAGGAAAAAGAATGTGTGAAGCTGGAGAGCATTTATGAAGCAACTCATTTAGAAAAAGTGTCTAAACTGCTATGGTGCTAAGTACAGAAAGCAGAGGGAATATATGCATTAAGAGATGATATTTTAGTGGAATTAAATAGAAAAGGCCCCCAGGCAATGTGTGCTCAAGTGACTTAGAAAGGGAAAGCGAGATGGGTATAAATGATTCTTAACAATCCCAGGGTATTTGCTCGGGGGTCAGGGTCCCCATCCGATCTTCTGTGACGTCTGCACACCGATGGTGTGAGGGGCTGGAGTCTTCCTCCCTACCCCCCAGCTGGTAGTACCATCCTCTTCACCCACCTCCGTGTTCCCATGCTCACCACCCCAGATCAGAGACGGAAAGGGAGGAAGGGAAGCTGGAGCCATGGAGTCTTGGGGCCTTGGAGAGAGGTGGGGCCTCTCTACTCTGTGGCCTGTGTCAGCCCCAGTGCAGTGCGTCAGTGCGAGCGTGTCCACTGGCGTCTTAGGGCCGGCCGCTCTCGTTCCAGTCTCATTCCTGAACACAACCTCCTCCTTGTGGATTCTGGCCCCTTCCCTGGCATTCACTCTCCTAATTCTTCGCCATCCTCTTTGATGGCACCTTCTTTTTCCCCCTCACTGGAATATTTTCCTTTTCCCACTGCCTCTGAGAGAGCTATTTCACAAGGTGGCCACGTCTCATTCTTTCCTATCCTCTTTCCCTTGGTGACTATCTACTTCCTTCACGTCAACAACCACTTCTAGTTGTTAAATTCTGAATCTGTAGCTCCATCTCCGACCGTCTCTCCAGATTAGAGAGCTATTTCTGACCACATGCGAGCCACCTACCTGCCCAACATGCCAAACCCAAACCCAAACTCAAACCCATTATCTTGCCCTTAAAACCAGCTGCTCCTGTATCTGTATTGACATCACGAAACTTTAAGTACTAGGCGAGGCACCTCAGAACCCCCTTTTATTTCTCCTCTCCCATACTCCCTAAAGCAATGAGCCGCTGAATTATGTCCATTCTACCTCTGAGATGCCTCTCATCTTCACCCCACGCTCACCACGTGGGTTCAGATTCTTGCATCACTCACCTGGACCATGGAACCTCACATTACTTCATTCAGTAAAGGGTGCGGGGTAACTAGTTAGTGACTAGGGCAAAGTAAAGTATGTGTGTCGACTTGGAAAGTAGGAAGCAAACATTGGAGGACGTAGCAGAGCTGCCTGGTTCAGCTGCATGTCTATTTGAGACAGTTGGAAGAATATGCACCAAGATGTTATCAGAGTTACCTCACATTTCCATATTTATATTTCATGCTTACTTTTCTGAAACAAGCATGTGTAGATACTGGAAAGAGGAAAAATAACCTTATTTAGATGAACACTTATTTACACAGGTGACACACAAATGTTCTATTACTACAAAAAATCCTGCAAGGGACAAAAATCAGATCAAGAACTATGGGTGAGGGAGAGGACCGAGTACACAGGGGCATGAGGGACCTTTTCTTGGGCAATGGAAATATTCTCTCTCTTGATTTTTGGTGGTGGCAACATAACAATGTATTTGTCAAAACTCACAGAACTGTCTATCTAATCGGGGTGAATTTTACTCTATGGAAGTTATACCTCAATAAAACTAACTGAAACCTAAAGAAGAGAGTTATACAATATAGAAGTTTTTAGAGTGAGTCAGGCAAGCTTTTTTTAGCCATCATGTCCCCAGACAAGTCCTTCCAATTCTACCTTCCTGACAAGAAGTAGCCACTTTTCACATTTTGGCACATTTCCTTCTAGTTTTCTCCCCACCCCACCCCTACTTTGGCCCCACATATGCTTTTTAAAAGTTTTTATTTTTTAAAGATTTTATTTATTTATTTGGTTTTAGAGAGAGGGGAAGCCAGGGAGAGAAACATCAGTGTGTGGCTGCCTCTCGCACACCCCCTATTGGGGACCTGGCCCACAACCCAGGCATGTGCCCTGACTGGGAATCAAACCAACGATCCTTTGGATCACAGGCTGGCACTCAATTCACTGAGCCACACCAGCCAGGGCCACCTTTTTTTAGATGCAATTGACATATGACATTGTATTAGCTTCAGGTGTACAACATAGTGATTTGATGTCTGTATATGTGGTGAAATGATCAATAAGTTAGTTAACATCTACCACTACACATAATTATAATTTTATTGTACCAGAACTTTAAAGATCTACTCTCGAAACAACTTTCAAAAAGACAATACAGTATTGTTAGCTACAGTCATCATGCTGTACATCACCTCCCAGGACTTACTTATCTTATAACTAGAACTGTGTACCTCTTGACCACCTTCACCTGTGTCACCCAGCCTCTTACACCTTGCCTCTGGCAACCATCAAACTGTTCTCTATATCTATGAGTTCGTTTTTTTTTTTTTGAGATTCTACATACAAGTGAGATCATATTGTACAATATTCGTCTTTCTCCCTTAGCTTTCATGGTCCCTCCATGTTGTCGCAAGTGGCAGGATTTCCCTTTTCACAGTTGAATAATATTCTATTGTATATCTGCACCTTTTTCTACTTAATAACATAGCTTAGAAATCACTTCATATCAATTCATTTTCTTCTACAGCTTCATAGTATTCCACTGTGTGGCTATGACATGGTTTATTAAACCAGTCTCCTTCTTGCATGTGTGCATTCAGATTATCACTGTTATCTTGCATTTACAAAATATTCCAGAATGGGTAGTCATATGCACATTATTTTCATTTAATGATGAGTGTCTTCTTGCATGTGTGCATTCAGATTATCACTGTTATCTTGCATTTACAAAATATTCCAGAATGGGTAGTCATATGCACATTATTTTCATTTAATGATGAGTGTCTTCAGGGTAGATTCCTAAAAATGAACTTGCTGGGTTAAGGGGTAAATGCATTCCTGGTTTTGTTAGGTCGGACTAAATCCCCTTCCGCAGAGGTAGTGCCCTTCTGCACGCTCACCAGTAATACGTGAGCGTCAACAGAGTGTGTAGTTGAACTTTCAAATGCTTGCCCATCTGATAGGAAAGAAATTACGTAGTCTTCACTTGCATTTGTCTTGTTATGAATCAGCATAATTGTTTAAAAGCTTTTCTGCTGTTGAGTTTCTTTCCATTTAAATACTTCCCACATACTGTTGCCACATTCAACATCTTTCCTAAAGCTTGTTCACTATAACCCACACTCCTCCCCATTCAATATCCTCTGCCATTGATCTCAATCCATCTTTCAACTGTATCTCCAACTCTTGTCCCATCTCAGAAGGGGAGGTAGACTGGATTCATTACCCTTAACAACACCCCAACTTTTCTTGCCTCTGAGGCTTTAACTCATTTGTGGTAATACCCTCTCTGGGGATGGCAGCTATTCTCTTTCCATGAGTCGATATTTTGTCTATATTTCAGTGTCCAGCTCGAGCACCCACCCTGATTTTCCTCATTCATATTTGTTGTGTCTGTTTTTAAGACATTCTCCCAACCAGACGGTAGAAATTATACCAGTGACTTTCTCTAGGGAAAGAGAGACATATCAAATCACCGGAGGAAGATTTTTCTTTTAACAAACATACTCATATGTTCAGCATATCACTCAACACCAGGTATATGAAAATTTCTGGAGAAATTTGGCATGTTCTAGGGGATGTGGATACAGTGATGAAGAAAACAGCCAGTTCTCTCTCTTTAGGAGCTTACATTCCGGGGGGGAGGGGAGGCAGTTGAATAAATCAGTACTTGAAGAAGTCAGAGGATGAAAAGCACCAATCAGAGAATTAAAACAGGGTGATGTAGAGACTTCATCTTCCATTCAAGATAGAGTAAACCAATGAAACCAAGCTAGTTCTTTGGAAAAAATCATTAAAATTAATAAATCTCCAGCCAGGCTGATAAAAAAGAAAACATAAGTTACTGAAGTCAGGAGTGAGAGAGATGAGATCAATATCAATTCTACAGCTATTAAAAAGTTAATACATTTTTATCTTGAAAAAATTTTCTCTAATAAATTGAATAATTTCAATAAAATGGATTCATTTCTTAAAAGACACAAACGCATTTAAGAATAGATCACCCAAATAGCCCTATACCTATTAATAAAAGTTAATTTATAAACTTTAAAACCTTCTCTCAACAAAAATTTTAGACCCAGATGGCTTCACTGGTTAATTCTACCAAACATTAGCTTCACTGATTAATCTACTGAATGTTAAAGACAGAAATAATACCAATACAACACAAACACTTCAAAAAACTGAACCAGAGGCAATACTTTAACTCATACTCCGAGGCCAACATTACTCTGATACCCAAAGTAGGTTTAAAAATCCCAAGAAAATAAAACTACAGGCTGGCATCACTCATCATTATCACTGCAAAAATTCTTTAAAAAACTTAAGCAAAATAAACACAGATAATATGTCATGACCAAGTAGGGTCTATCAGAAATTCAAGCTTGGTTTAACAATAAACACTCATTCAACAATATTACCATATTAACAAGCTAAAAATGAAAAACCATTTGATCATCACAATAAATGCAAAAAAAGCACTTGACAAAATTCAAAATCTATTTCTTTTTTTCCCCCAATTCTTTTATTGTGGTATAGTACACATAACATAAAATCTACCATCTTATTTTGAAGGGTACACTTCAGTGGTATTAAATACATTCATATTGCTGTGTAGCCATCACCACCCTCCGTCTTTGTCACTCTTTTTGTCTTGCAGAACTGAAACTATATGCCTAT
Source organism: Trachops cirrhosus (assembly GCA_028533065.1). Lineage (NCBI taxonomy): Eukaryota > Metazoa > Chordata > Mammalia > Chiroptera > Phyllostomidae > Trachops > Trachops cirrhosus. The sequence goes on from CM052550.1 coordinate 18,115,166, forward strand.
TAAACAATAACTCCCCATTCCCTCCTGCCCCTGGAAACCATCATTATACTTTCTGTCTATATGATTTTTAAAAATTTTTAAAAGATTTTATTTATTTATTTTAGACAGAGGGGAAGGGAGGGAAAAAGAAAGGGAAAGAAACATCAGTGTGTGGTTGCCTCTTGTGCACCCCCTACTGAGGACCTGACCCACAACCCAGGCATGTGCCCTAACTGGAATCGAACCAGGGACCTTTTGGTTCACAGGCCAGCATTCAATCCACTGAACCACACCAGCCAGGGCTGTCCATAAGATTTTGACTATTCTGAGTATATCAAAGAAGTGGAATAATATAGTATTTGTCTTTATGGCTGGCTTATTTTACTTAGCTTAATGTCCTCAAGTTTCATTCATGTCATTCATGTCAGAATTTTTTCCTTTTCAAGGCTGAATAATATTCCATTGTGTAGGTATACTACATTTTGTGTATCCATTCATCTGTCAACCAATATCCATTTCTGTCATCCGCTCATATCCTCTCATCAAAGTAGAAATAGAAGGAATTTATCCACTCATTAGTTGATAGACCTTTAAGTTGTTTTGACTTTTTGGCTATTATGAATAATACTGCTATGAACATTCATGTACAAGTTTTTGTGTGAACATGTTTTCAACTCTATACCTAGGATTGGAATTATGGTGACTCTGTATTTAACATTTGGAGGAACTGTGAGGCAGTTTTCCAAAGTGGGTGCACTACTTTACATTCCCAGAAGAAGTTTATGAGAGTTCTAGTTTCTCTACATCCCACCAACACATGTTATTAGCTGCTCTTTGTTTGTTTGTAATTATAGCCATCCTAATGGTTTGAAGTGGTATCTTATTGTGATTTTGCTCTAAATTTTCCTGATGGCTAATTAAGAAAGTATTAGCACAAGGATAGAAAAATTGACCAATGGAACAGAACAAAACCCAGGTCAAATCCATGCCTGGAAGGAAACTTGATATATGATAGAGGTGGCTTTGCAAACCAGTAAAAAGACCTTACTTGCCATCCCTCACTTGTTGCAGAGAGAGGTTCTTATTCATATGGGGGAAAAATATATCCTTATTATATGCTATTGGCTATTTGTATATTTTCTTTGGAAAAATGTGCATTATTCAGATCCTTTGCTAATTTTTAGATTGGGCTATTTGTCTTTTTATTGTTGAGTTCTTTATATATTCTGGATACAAGCCCTTTATCAGATATATGATTTGAAAATTTTTATCTGATTCAGCAAGCTGTTTTTTTTCACTCCCTTAGTGGTGTCCCATAATGCATAAGAGCTTTTCATTTTCAAAATGTCCAATTTGTCTATTTTCCTGTTGATGCTTGAACATTTGATGTCATAAATAAGGAACAATCACCTAATCCAAGGTCATGAAGATATACTCCTCTGTTTTCTTCTAAGAATTTTATAATTTTTGCTTTCACATTTAGGTATTCAATTCATTTTTAGTTAATTTTTGTATATGGTGTGACGTAGAGATAGAATTTCCCCTTTTTGCATGATTTCCAGAACCATTTGCAGAAAGGCTGTTCTTTCCCCCATTTAGTGATCTTGACATCCTTGTAAAAAAATCAGTTTGTCACAAATGTGGGGGTTTGTTTCTGGATGCTTATTGTGTTCCATTGCTCTACAGGTCTGTCCTCATCCTAGTGCCACACCATCTTGATTCAGGCAGCTCTGCAGTCAGTTTTGAAATCAGTAAGTGCTAGTCTTCTAACTTTAATCTTTTTTTCAAGATCGTTTTCATTATTCTGGATTCTCTGAATTTCCAGATGAATTTTAGGATCAGTTTCTCAACTTCTTCCAAAAAGTCAGCTGGGATTTTGATAGAGATTGCAGTGGATCTGTAGATCAATTTGAGGCGTGTAGTAGTCTGCTCAGTCTGCCATCACAAAATATCATAGATTGTGTGGCTTAAAACCCAGAAATTTATTTCTCACAGTTCTAGAGGCTAGGATGTCCAAGACTGAGGTGCTGTCAAGGTAGGTTTCATTCTGAAACCTCTTCTCTTGGTTTGTAGGGAGCTGCCATCTCTGTGTGCTCACAAGACTTCTTTACATATATATTCAGAGAGAGAGAGAGAGAGAGAATAAGCTCTTCTTATGAACAGTGAAGAGAGAACAGTGTCTCCTCTTATGAAGGCACTAATCACATCAGACCAGGGCCCCACACTCATAACTTCATCTAATCTTAATGGACTCCCAAAAACCTGTCTCCAACTGCCATCACATTGAGGGTTAGGGCCTCAACATATGTGCTGAAAGAGCGGGGTGGATGCAAGCGTTCAGTCTATAACGGAATACTGCTGTCTAAACAATATTAGGTCTTCTGATAATTTTCAGAATACCTTGGGATATTTTTCCATTTTTTAGGTCTTTAATTTCTCTTGACAATATTTTGTAGTTTTTAAAATATAAGCTCTGCACATGTTTTATTAAATTTATTCTGGAGTATTTTATTTCTTTGGTACTATTTTAAATGGAATTGTTTTCTTTTAAAAAAATATATTTTATTGATTATGTTTTTACAGTGGTTCCAATTTTTCCCCTTTTCCCCCCTCTGCCCAGTACCTGCCCCCTTCCTTACAGCAATCCTCTCCCTAAGTTCATGTCCATGGGTCATGCATATAAGCTCCTTAGCTCTCCATTTCTTATACTATTCCTAACATCCCCCTGTCTATTTTGGACCTACCATTTATACTTCTTAATCCCTGCACCTTTCCTCCCATTCTCCCCCTTCCTCCTCCCAGCTGATAACCCTCCAAATGATCTCAATGTCTATGTTTCTGTTCCTGTTCTTGTTGTTTGTTTACTTTGTTTTTTAGATTAAGTTGTTGATAGTTGTGAATCTGTTATCCTTTTAATATTCATAGTTTTGATCTTGTTTTTCTTAAATAACTCCCTTTAACATTTCATGTAATAAGTCCTGGTGATAATGAACTCCTTTAGCTTTACCTTGTCTGGGAAGCACTTTATCTGCCCTTCAATTCTAAATGATAGCTTTGCTGGATAGAGTAATCTAGGTTATAGGTCCTTGCTTTTCATCACTTTGAATACTTCTTGCCAGTCCCTTCTTGCCTGCAAAGTTTCATTTGAGAAATTAGCTGACAGTCTTATGGGAACTCCTTTGTAGGTAGCTATCTGCTTTTCTCTTGCTGTTTTTAAGATTCTCTCTTTATATTTAACCTTTGGCATTTTAATTATGATGTGTGTGTCTTGGTGTGGTCCTCGTTGGATCCAATTTGTTTGGGACTCTCTGTGCTTCCTGGACTTGTAAGTCTATTTCCTTCACCTAAAGTTTTCTTTCATTATTTTTTCAAATAGGCTTTCAATTTCTTGCTCTTCCTCTTCTTCTGGCACTCTTATGATTCAGATGTTCGTGTGTTTAAATTTGTCCCAGGGGTTCCTAACCCTATTCTCATTTTTTAAAATTCTTTTTTCTTGTTACTGTTCTGATTGAATGCTTTTTCCTTCCTTGTGTTTATTGATTTGTTTCTCAGCTTTATCCTCTCCACTGTTGGCTCCCTGTAGATTTTTCTTTATCTCACTTCATGTAAGCTTCATTTCTTCCTTTATGTTTTTGCTGTACTCAATGAGTTCTTAGAACATCCTGACCACCAGGGTTCTGAACTCTGCATCTGATAGGATGGCCATCTCCATTTCATTTAGTTCTTTTTCTGGGGTTTTGTTCTGTTCTTTCATATGGGCCATATTTCTTTGTCTTCTCAATTCAGCAGCCTCCTTGTGTTTATTTCTGTGTATGAGGTAGAGCTGCTCTGATTCCCTGTCTTAGACAAGCCTCCTGTAAATTATGTGGGGCAGAGCCTTAGGTAATCGCCAGGGCAGGGCAACCCGCTTCACCGCTTTATGGCTCTGTGTAGAAAGAGGACTTGGAGAGGGGACAATGCCACTGCCTGGCTACTGGAGGTTTGCTGGCACTCCCCCATTTCCAGTCACTTCACCCACTTCCTGGCTGCCACTGGCACTCTGCCAGCTGTTGCCCTGCTGGTGAATCCCAGAGTGGGTGGGTTTGTGTACGTTCTAAGTCTGTGTGGGCCCTTTAAATGGGCTCTCCTGAAAATTCAGCAGTTTCTTCTGCCACCTCAATCCCCACTGGTTTTTACAGTCAGAAGTTTTGGGGATTTATCTTCCTGTTGCTGGAACCCTGGGCTGCATGGTCTGGCCTGGGGCTGGGATTTCTCACTCCCAAGGTATCCCTCCCAATTTTTGTCCACCACATGTGAATATGGGACTGCCCATTCAGCTGCCTCTCCATGCCACACTGTGTATCCTCACCTTTCCACCTGTCTCTGCAACTCTACCTCTCCTACCTGTCTGGATGAATGTGACTTCTTTAAATACTTGGTTGTTGGGCTTCCATATAGCTCAATTTTCTGACAGTTCTGGTATCTACCTACACTTCCATCTTGACTGGAAGTCCTGGAATTACTTTCTTAATTTTATTTTCAGCTCTTCATTGCTAGTGTATAGAAATACAATTGGCTTTTGTAGATTAATCTTATATTGCACAAACTTTTGAAACTTATTAGTTCTAATATTTTTTTCCTTTTTTAGAAAGAGGTGAAGGGAGGGAGAAAGAGAAGGAGAGAAACATTAATGTGTGGTTGCTTCTCAAGCACCCTTTACTGGGAACCTGGCCTGCAACCATGTGCCCTGAATGGGAATCAAACCAGCAACCCTTTAGTTCACAAGCCGGCAGTCAATCCACTGAGCTAAAGCAGCCAAGGCTAGTTCTAATAGTTTTAAAAGTGCATTCCTTAGTATTTTCTACATACAAAGTCATCATCTGCAAGTAGAGATAGTTTTACTTCTTCCTTTTTGATCTGGATGCCTTTTATTTCCATTTCTTGCCTAATTTCCCTGATGAGAATCTACAACACATGTTGAATGAAAGTGGTGAGAGCATGCATGCTTGTCTCATCCCTAACCTTCAGGATAAAGCTTTCAGCCTTGCTAGCCATGGGTTTTTCATGGATGCCCCTTGTTAGGTCGAGGACATTCCCTTCTAATCCTACTTTTTTTAGTGTTCTTTCTCATGACTGGTATTGAATTTTGTCAAATTTTCATCCTGCATTTATTGAAAATTCATGTGGTTCCCCCATTTATTCTATTGATTATATGTAATGTACTATGTATAATACAGTATAATATAGCGTATGCCATTGTTTTCAAATATCAAGTGAATCTTGCATTCCTAGAATTAATCCTACTTGATCATGTTGTATAATCCTTTTTATATGCTGCTGGATTTGACTTGCTAGTATTTTGTTAGGGATTTTGTTTATATATTCATAACGTATTAGTCTGTAGTTTACTTTTGATGTGTTTGGTTTGGGTAGCAGAGTAATACTGGCCTTTATAGCAAGTTGGGAAGTATTCTTTCCCCTTCTATTATTTTTGGATAAATTGCAAAGAATTAGTATGAATTCTCTCTAAACGTTTGGTAGAGTTTACCAGTAAATCTGGGCCTGGGCTTTTCTTCATGGGTGGTTTTTCAAATTAGTATTCAGTATCTTTACCTTTTAAGTCTATTCAGATTTTCTATTCCTTCCTGAGTCAGTTTTAGTAGTTCATGTCTTTCTAGGAATGTGTCCATTTCATCAAATTTGTTGGCACACAGCTGTTTTCTGTAAGGTCCCAGTAATGTTCCCTTTTTCGTTACTAGTTTTTGAAGTGTCTCGCTCTCTCTCTGGAGTAAGGATGACTCACCCATGGCAGAGAGAGTCTGGTACAGACGTAAGCAGATGTTTCGACAGCATAGACATAGAGTCATTGTCTGACTCTTCTACTTTCTCAATAAAGTATGAGGCAAGGTCCCAAGTGGTGATGGGGCTTGGGACCAAAAGGGAGGAGCAGGTTAGTACTGGTGCTGTAGACAACAGGCCAACCGGCTGGGCAATCATCTCTATAACTGCCTGGTAGGAATGGTGTTTGTTGGGTGAAGTCTATTAGTAGATATTACACTGACTTCAACAATCAAACAATACTGTGTTCACATGCACGTATAACAGTGACTTTGGCCAGAGGTAAGCCCTCAACTGTGCATAAAATCTATGCATATGTTAAACCTTCCCAGTGCCTAACACACAGTAGGAGCTCTAGGGATGTTATTAAATTGATTTGGATACAGAATATACATTTCTTTGCCTACAAAGAAAATCGTCTGATGGACTATCGGAAAACATAGACTTTGAGATATATTTCTAGGGTTCAGGATAGCTTTCTGGAGATCTATCCACACCTTCTACCCAGAATCCACAGCACACAGTAGGGATACAGACACAAATATCTGTCTACACAGGTATGCACAGTATGAAAATAAATAAAGCTGGACGTTAGTTAAAGCAGTAAAAACAGGTTTTACTCAGAAAATACTGATAGTAGAGCAAAGGACTGAGCTCCTTTCTGATTTGTGCAGATGTGACTTGGCATTTGAAAGAGGGGAAGAGAGTGGGGACTCAAGTAAATAATAACAAAGGATTGGTAGTGTAAATGCTGATTATGCCGGCTGTGTCCATTAGCCGGCAATCGGGAAAGTTGGGATTCTATCCCACCTCTGAGACTGGGAGATAGAGGCCCAGTCCTTCCTAATGGGAATGGCTCTCTGGTCCTTGGGAAAGACTCCTGAGTTGTAGGAGATACATATGTATCTCCAAGGGACAGAGGAAGGATTCACAATTGTGAGCCCTTTTTAGTAAATGCTCTAAGAAAGGGGGGTCACAGAGGGCTTAGAACAAACAGTAAATTTCCCTGGCAGCCTCGAGCTTTCTCAGGCAGACATTGTAGGGTGGGGTCTAGGGGAGCTGGAGGCACACTGGAGTCATCCTAGGGACAGGCCTTATGCTGCTAGAAGCCATGTAGGAGTTTGGACAGAGTCCTTATGTGCCGGGAGTTCTGCAGTTCAGCACACATGTGTATGCACACGTGTACACACTCACATTCTCATTCAGTAACTTGGTCCACCCCAGCTCTACAGGATCCATATTAAAATTCCCCCTCTCCTTTGGAAACCCCATGGGTAAGTCTTGAATAGAGCAACGTGTGATGCTGAGGCCCAATCCTGGTGAAAATGCAGGGCAAGGGCCTGTTGAGGAAGGATGTTGGCCATACAGAGAACTTGTGCAAGGCCCATCCCGTCTGCTTCCACACCCATCTCTGGAGCTTCCCTGAGCCCAGCCACACACCCAAGGAACACAGCAAGTGGCTTTCCAGCTCCAGCCCAGGATGCACACTTGCATATCCACATGGGGGAAAGGAGAAGCTCTCCGAAACGCCACCAACCGCACAGCCTGTGAATAACTTGTCCCTCCAGCATTCAGAGCACCTAACCCAGGACACGGCCCGCATGGCCAGTCCCTCTGGGCACTGCTGCTAAACGCTGAAGCGCCACCATCCCCTCTGCCTTCCTCTTTCAGTGTTCCCCAAACGGTTGGATGATCTTACCGTGATGATACCGAATGCCACAGTAAGGAAATCACTTCCTTGTCAATTCCTGCCCCTCCCCCGTCCCCCAACACCATCCTTCTGACTATGTCACAGAGACAGCCTCTGTCTGATGCTGCTAAGTCTTTAACACCTTGCTGGAGATTAGAATCTTGGACAGTGAACCAAAAGCTAACTAGAATTTATTGACAACGATGTAACTGTTTTGTTTTTGTTGTATTTTTATTTATAGTCTCCTTATATATTTTTTGCAAGTGATACTGGGTTTTCCTTTGGTGATAGTGATGTCAAGTTTTCTTTTTATATGCATTTATTTTGGTAAAAAAAAAAGTAGATCCATGAAAGAAAATTACTACATATGTAAATAATGGTGAGATGGCAAAATTCATGAGGGTAGTTCTGACTGTGCTTAGAGATCAAAAAGCAAGTCCCCTGTATGTGTCCCAGGTGGGTGTCACCACCCATGTGAAAGCCTCCTGGGACGGGAAGGAGAATAAATGGTAACTCTCCCTCTGCCCTTGGGCTGTTATCCCAGCATCACCTGAAAAAGAGCCACGTTACCAGGGGTCATGCCCGCAGGTACCTGGAGGAGGATTCAGGAGAGGAAATTTAAGTGGGAATAGGGGGGTTCATCAGCCTTTGGGGTCCTGGGAGCGGCGGTCGTGTTGGGGCGCTGGATGGTCGCAAGGCAGATGCGGAGCCGAGCGCAGGGCCCACGCTCACCGCCCTTCACCACTGGGTGGCGGACTCGCGCTCCCAGCGGGAGAAGCAAGGGCTGGGCGCAGTGGCCGCCTTGCACCCTGCATCAGGCCGCTCTCATGCCGCGTCACAACCTTGCCTAAGGGCCCTTCAGATGGCGAGGCTCCAGGCACGTGGAATTCAGTCACATTCCCCTTTAAAACCAAATTCCAGAACACCAGGAAATGAACTCGACCATTTTTGTATAGACACCTTTAGAAGCCTGGTGAAGCTCTGGTGCTCTTCTCCGAGTAAAGTTTTCAGATGCGTAAGTATGTAGGAATAAATAACAAGGTCTAGTAATTCTGAAAAAAATGATGGATGCAAGTGATTTCTCTAGCTCTCCTGCAATGCCTATAATATGACATGAAAATGTCTTCAGTTTCTATTGGTGCTGTTAATACCACCATCATTTATTTGTTGCCTATATCCATCATTGAAAAAAATCTGAAATATCACCTAGGACATTTAGTAAGAATAAAGACTTAATTATTTTCCACTACAGGTTCAGTGACTTCATGAATTCTATCTGTGAACGCCAGGTTAAGAAACCCTTAGCAAAAACAGAGGTCGTAAAGATGGGAAAACTGGGCGCCTTAAATCTCACATACGGCAGCTTTAGCCTCTCCATGCCAGGGCTTGTAGAGAATTTCCTGAGCTGTCCCAGGCTCAGCACTTAGTGTTTCCTCGACCTTGACCCTGCGAAGCTGGCTATGAGCACCGCTGGACAGAAGCAGAGCCCAGGCCACCAGGGATGCAGGGCCATTCCTAAAATAAGCGGAGATTGGTGGGAGCCTAAAATATCATCTAGAACGTGCACCCATTTGGTTTCCAGACATTGAGACCCAGGAGGAAGTAAGTGCCCAGTGTCTTAGCACTCAGTAGGGGCAGAGCCAAGGTCCGTCTTCCATATCCATACCCCACTTTGGGGCTAGAGGACAAATGGGGAGGGACGTGCTAAGGAAGACCTCCCTGAAGCAGACCGGGGGACTCTCCAGAGCCACGCTAAGTCACCAGAGAGCCTTGATGGGGAAGCCTCTGGTTTCTGTGGGAAATTCTGAGGTACACACATAGGCCTCCCCCAGAAAATGACATGTGAGCCAACACTTGAAAAAGGGAGGAACAGGCCAGGAGGAGAGCAGAGGGAAGAGGGTGTTAGAAAGTGCAGAGATGGCAATACGCCTGGAGTGATGCCAGAAGGAAGCCACGTGGCTGAAGCAGACAGAGCACAGGATGAGCAGGGGAGTGGACAACAGGAAATGAGATCCCAGAGGTAACCAGAGACCACGTCTAGAAAAGCATCCCACCCCTTGGTGGGACTCTGGCTTTTATGCTATGTGAAATGTGGACCCAGCAGAGGGTTTTGAGCGGAGAAGGAACACAACCTGACTTCTGTTTTAACCGAGATGATTACAGGTTCCGGTTTGCTGGGGCTAGTACTGACTTACTCCTGTTGTCCAGTGTAATTATTATTAGCATTCCTTTTTGCTCTCAAAGCAAAGTAACTTACAGTCATTTTAGCAAGATCACCTAGGGGGCACTGTATTCGTGGCTGCGACATTCCTAACTGGCCCTTCACCCTGTGACTTCTCTTCTCACGTCCCTAGACTCCCACAAGAACCGTTTCCTTTCAGAGGGTTCTTTCCATGTCCACCCCCAGGGCTCCTGCAGGTGTTTTATCAGAGATCGCTTGACCCAAAATCTGCATTTTCATTTGGCTCTGGGTCCCAGTGCAAAATGCAGGGCCCGCGTTAAAAAAAAAAAGTTAGAAATTTCAAGATGGGGGCATGAGAGCATTAAACCAAGTCCAGGGCCCTGCGCAATGCCTCTCTCCACCCAGCACTCCTCAGTCCCTCAGGCGATGCCCCCACCATTGTTCATGTCCATGGGTCATGTGTAAGTTCTGTGGCTACTCCATTTCCTATACTGTACTTTACATCCCCACGGCTACTTGTGCTGGATGTGGAGATTCCCAGGTGAAGCCAAGCTGTGAATCCAGGCTGGCTGCTGCTAGTGAAGGGCCAGTTAGTAACACCGCAGCAACGAATAACGTGGCAGAAGCCTCCTGCCCTGCACTAACCCAATCTGGTAGAGTAACCGAAAGCCCAGTAAGCCTAAGGAAGGTGATGCACAGTGACACCGGTATGCAGAAATGAAGACAAGACAAGCCCTGCCAAGGTCAAGGGTTGTAGGGATACTGCTTAGGAAGGGTCTGGCAAGACAAGATGAGTTTGCGGATCTCCTAGGGTATTTGCTTAGAAAATCATGATGGTAACTAGGCAAAGATAGTAATTCTTCCAGATGTTCTACACAATCCAGGGGCAGATTCTCTTTCCCATCAATGAAACCTGGCCTGACTCATTCTTCTTTGTGGGTGTTTGTTTATGATCTTTGCTCTAATCTATCTCACTTGATCTGAGCTCCAAGAAGCATTGCACACTTAAATAAGAGTAGCAGCCAGAGTCCATTCAGGAAATCAGCAACCACAGAGAAGCACTCATTTAAACCAATTTTAACAGAGAGAATTCATCAGGTACTGGGGAATAAAAAGCAAAAAGGGAATTGTGACATAACACGGACAGTATAACCTCAGGAAGCAACTCCCATTCAGAGGGCTGGGAGAACAAAGAGAGAGGTGGGGCTTGCTGGAACCTCAAAGCTCAAGGGAGGGCTCTGCGGAATTGGGGCCTAGACCTCTGAGGAGAAGGCGCTGCCAGGCTAGTGTGGCTACCTCGGCCAATTCCCTCAGCTGGGATTGGGCAGGAAATCCCCCATTTCTACTCCCCAATTTCTGTCAGGAACAAATATGTTGAAACCTAACAGCAGCTGCCTAAAGATTCTGCAAAAGCCTTTACAGGACAACGGCCCAAGCTCATAAAGTCTAAAGGAGGAAGGTCCAAACATCATCCATGCCCTGAAATGACCCAGGTCCCAGGACCCCCAGAGGTCTTGGGCCCGAGCCCCCAACATGAGCTGGAGGCACAGTGGGTCCCGATGAGTTTGTTTCAGGGAAGCAGAGGAAAGGGGGACAATGACCGTGGTCTGGCCCTGTCTTTGAGGACAGCCGGGCAAGGGCTAAATATTACAACCCAGATCAAAGCTCTGCCTTGATCTGGATGTCGCCCTGGGTGGCTGTGCCTCCTCAGGCTTCTCTGACAGCCGGGGTCACACCACCAGCACCCCGCATCGCAAACACCAAAGCACCAAAAACTGCACGCCAAAACTGCAAATGGTACTGCCTCCTCTGCTTCCAGAAGTGGAGCTAGCCCAGCAAATCCGGCGAGAACTCCCATCTCCACCCGACCCGGTGCTGTTCTAACAGGGACTGGGTGCATGGACATTTTTCTACCCTCCCCACCTGTTCCTTCTAAACCAGAAAAGCCCAGTTTTTGGCTAAAAACCCATTTCCCTAAGAAATCTCCTCCACTCCATATAGGCATTCACACAGATGAGAACTGTTCATCCTGACTTCACAGTCTTACAGCTTTGAGATGATATTTCCCCTTCATTTTGATAATTTATCTCTGTCTTGGAGGTATTGGAGACTTGGAGCGGGACCAGCCAGCTGAACTGGAAAACTAGCCTGATTCCCCTGCAGCCTTGGGGAAAAGCGCTGGACAGGACCGAGGCGCGGCACGGTTTGTCCCTATGTGACTGCAGCAGATCTCCTAACTGGGCCGCTGCACCTGTCCTGCAGCTGCGGGGTGTTACTTGCTAACTGCTCACACCTACACCTCCTCCTGCCTTGGCTGACCGTGGCTACCTCGCCTGGAGATGCCTGGGAAGTGATGTCCTGTCCTCTGGAGGCAGCCTATAACCAATGACTGATGGTGTGGGGGCGTGACAACCTTGCCCCTGGTATATGTAGGGGACGACCTTTGTGATACATTTCACGTGCCAGAGTTCCCCTGGCATCACACTGAGACTAGCCTTAATCTCAACCCACGTCTTGGCTTGGCTCATCCCTTTCCCTCACTTCCTTAAAACTAGAATAACCAACCACTTTAGGTGCTGCTTCTGGAAAAAAAAATTCCTATAATAGTGTCTTGCCTGATACCAGTCCTGTAAGATGATCAATGAGAAAGGTTCCATGACCAAACAGTCTGAGCAACTGCAAATTTTGTTCTCTTCTAGAGTCAAAATGTATATTTAAAGTTCTGAGAAATATGGCAATAAGTCTGTTTCACTGTGCTTAATCCTGTTAGCGCCTATTAGTATCACATACTTTAGGAAAACTCATCTAGCACCGTGCCCCAAGGAGCCAGTCAAGTTCAGGAGGAGTAGGGTGGGGGCAGGAAAGGAATATCGGAAGAATCACTGATCTAGAATATTCTGAGACTAAGTCTATTGTGAGGCTGGCTTAGGCAGCTGGATTCAGTTTGGCTGGGGATTAGAGAGAGGATTTGTGCTGTGACTCACTTGTAACCCTGGGGAAGCTTCCAGACCAGTAGTGACCCGAGTCCAGCCCTGAACAAAAATGACAAGGCTGAACCAGCCCGATGGTGTGCAAGCATCGCTCCTGTCACCCTGCTGGCTCCACTGCTGACCTACAGCCACGGCTGCTGTACCTTGCTGTCCCCAGGGACCACACAGGAGGGCCACCTCTCCTCCTCCCACTGACAAATAAGAAGAGTATCATTTAACTCTAGGAAACTTCTGGCTTTTTTGGAACTGAAGAATTTCCAAAGTCAAATTCAATCTAGGAAAAGAATTCATCATAATCCCTCTCCTCTTCTCTCTGCTCCAAGAAGGCGGAGACTGTTCTCTACCAACAAAGTGGGTTGGCGATGGGACGGCAATGGTGGCAGGGAATCAGATCAGCACGAACAGGGCAGCGCTGGAAGACCAGAGGGTCATAAAGGGGCAGGGCAAGCGAGACAGAACCGATCTCTCCTAGTTACTGTTTCCTGGCCCCCGATTCAGGGCGACACTGACGAGCTGGAGCCAGGGCCCGCTTCCCAGATGGTCCTCCGTAACCTCCTTCTGGGGCCTGGCTGCGCGGCCCATTCCGTCTGACCAGAGACCTTGCACCCCCGTCTGCTGCTCATGGAGGAACTTGGGCCTGACTGGATGAGCGGTGAACCCCAGTGCCTAGGGGCCTACTCTGGGGAGCTCCAGGCTTGAACGAGCATCTGCGTGAGGGAACTGGCCTCCACGTCCCACCTCCAAGGCTGCCTCGAAAACTCTGAACCCCCAAACCTGCAAACTACAAATAAAAAGCCAAAACACACTGAAGAGAAGAATTTGAAGTGTCTGAACACCTGATTTTACAATTCCACTTAAGAACATAATATCACATACAAAACCTACTTGAGTGAGCCAGCTATACTTAACCAATAATCGAACTGTCCCCAGATGTGAAAAGGCCATGAAAACCAGGGGCTTGGAGGTAGGTCTGGGAAAAAAATAAAATAAAAATAAACTTGATCAGAATACCAACCCATGTTAACTGGAAGTGATACAAGTCTAATAAAAAAGGCATAATAACAAGTGCTGGTGAGAATGTGGCAAAGTTGGAACCCTCATAGACTGTGGTGGGAATGTAAACTAGTCTAGCGACTTCGGAAAACAGTCCGGCAGTTCCTCAAAAGGTTAAACATAGAGTTACCACATGACCCAGAAATTCAACTCATAGGTATATATTCCAGAGAAATGGAAACATATGTCCACAGAAAAACTTGTACACAAATGTTCACAGAAGCATTATTCATAATAGCCAAAAGGTAGACACAAGCGTCCATCAACTGATGAATGGATAAACAAATGTGGTGTGTCCTAAAAATGGAATGCTATTCAGCCATAAAAAGAAATGGAATGCTATTCAGCCATAAAAAGAAAGGTGCATTCTACAACATGGAAACTATTGGAAACATCGTGTTAAGTCAAAAAAGACAGTCATGACTTGTGGACTTCCAGCCAAGATGGAGGCATAGGTAGACATGCTGTGCCTCCTTGCACAACCAAGATACGGACAACAACAATATAGAAACAGAATAACAACCAGAGCTGACAGAAAACTGAACTGTATGGAAGTCGGACAACCAAGGATTTAACATAGACACATTCATCCAGACCGGTAGGAGGGGCGGAGTTGGGCAGCCAGGTGGAGAGGGGTCGCTTGGCACAAAGAGCGTTGGGACTGAGCACGTAAGACTGCAGTGGGCAGACCCTGGGTGTGCAAGCAGCGGCTGGCAAACCAGGGCCCAGGGGTGGCAACCGGCAGACCCAGCAAGGGGGCGATTGTGAAGCACGGCACTGAAGATAAAAAATATGAACAGTAAAAAGACAGCAAACTCACATTTATTAACCACACCTAAAATAAAAACAAACTAAGCAAACAACTAGAATACAAACAGAACCACAGAAATAGAGATCACATGGAGGGATAGCAACAGGGGAGTGGGAGGAGGAGAGAGGAGGAAAGGTACAGAGAATAAGTAGCATAGATGGTAGATAGAAAATAGACAGGGGGAGGGCAAGAATAGCATGGGAAATGCAGAAGCTAAAGAATTTATGACACATGGACATGAACTAAAGGGGGGAATGTGGGTGGGGAGGGTGTGCAGGGTGGAGGGGAATGAAGGGGGGAAAATGGGACAACTGTAATAGCATAATCAATAAAATATATTTTTAAAAAAACAGGAACCTAAACAACAAAACAAACAAAATATAACCAAAGACACTGAAATAGAGAAAAGGCTGACAGTGACCAGAGGGGAAAGGGGAGGGAATTTCAGGGGAAAAGGGGAAGGATCTACAGGAACAAGTATAAAGGACACATGGACAAAAGCTGGGGGGGGTGGAAATGGGAGGGAGGTGGGGAGGGCTGGGCGGGTGGGCTGGGATGGGAGTAAAAGACAGAAAACTATACTTGAACAACAATTAAAATACAATTTTTAAAAAAGCCAGTCACAAAAGACTACATATTGTATGATCCATGTATAATGAATGCCCAAACGAGGCTAATCTATAAAGACAGAAAGTAGAGGCTGTTATATTTCTCCACACCAAGCTCCTCTCCCTTTTTGGAGAGTGAATAAAAACTTTATTCTCTAAAAAAAACAACAAAAAACGGACAGAAAGTAGATTGGTGGTTGTCAGAGGCTGGGAGAAGATCGGGAGGTCAGATTACATTAATGTCCTAGGGCAGCCAGAACAAATTACCACGAGGTTGGCGGCTTAAAACAACAGACATGTATCCTCCCAGCTCAGGAGGCCAGAAGTCAAAAATCAAGCTGTGGCGGGGCCGGTTCCCTCCGGAGCTCGGAGGGAGACTCCGTGTACCTCTCCTGGCTGGTTGCTGGCAACCCTTTGGTGCCCCTGGGCTTGGGGCTTTATTAACTCTGATCTCTGCCTCCACCCTCACTTTGCCCTCTCCCTGGGTCTCTGCACCTACCCCTTGTCTGTCTCTTATAAAAACACTCATCACTGGATTTAATGACCCTAATCCAGAATGACCTCATTTCAAGGTCTTTAATGACATCTGCAGATTCTTAATCCAAATAAGCCCATGTTTTGAAATTCCAGATGGACACATTTTTGAGGCCTCAATTCAACCCACTCCAGGGGACGATGGCTATAGGATACAGGGTTTCTTTTGGGATGATAGAGATATTCTAAAATCGATTGTGGAAATGGTTGTACACCTTGGTGAGTAATACTGTGAGCCACTGAGTCGTGTACTTTAAATGGGTGAATTGCATAGTATGTGAATTCTGTCTTATTTTTTTAAAAAGAGTCACAGCATCTTATTGCGCCGCCTATTCCTATGAGTGACAGACCTCTTCCTTTACTTAGTAGTGGTGCAGCTTAGGGCTAGTTTGTTAACATTTCTAATCCTCAGTTCCCTCATGTGGAGAGTGAACATAACAATGGTTTGTCATCACAGTTCTGCTGTGAAGATTTTTCTTCTGCTGTAATCACAGTTCTGCTGTGAAGGAGGATTAAAAACAACAGAAAAACAGCATTGCCTCTCTCCCTGAATCTCCAGCATAGTAAGACTCCCTGAAAATACAGCTATTGACTGAGTCACTCACTAAGTGGTTTTTGACAGAAAGACAGAAAATTGGCTGGTTAGCCATCTTTTCAAAGTCCGTTAGACCTTCAAGATTATCAGAGTAGCAGTTGAGGACTGAATTCCCAAATCAAACTGAATAAACAACGACAAAAAAACCTCAGTATCGTTTCCTGCATTTTTATAAATTGTTATTGAGATGTCCTTAAAAGGCAAACAACTTTTCCATCAATGTTTATCTACTACTCCCTACATGACAGAAATACTAAGCACATGAGGCCAAATACTAAGATTAAAGCTCAGATACCAGCATGTCCCTTGCCTTGATTTGGTGCCTTATGAGAAAGTCAAGACTAGTCTGGTTGTCAAATTTGCACAGGGGAGAGATGCATGATGATGTCTTCCATGCTTTTGAAATGTGGACAAAGGGAGTAAAGCCCACCACAGCAAGTGGGCACCCTTGAGTCTCCTACTGATGTCTGCAGAGAGTGAGCACCAGCTCAGATGCCACCTCCTCCAGGAAGGCCTCCTGATGCTTTGGACACAGCTCTCCTCCATGTGTACTCCTGTGGTAGTTGGCACATTCCTCTCCACATAGTCTAGTTTAGAGTAGATATTCAATAAACTAGTTAAATGTAAACCAAATGGAAGCCACTAATGCAAGGCGTCTATGAAAACTTAAATTTTCCAGAGGCCCCATTTAAGAACATAAAAAGAAAGAGGTGAAATCAATTTTAAGTTAATTAATACATTTTATTTAATTCAATATGCCTAAAATATGAAGACAAATTCCATCACTATATAAACTTTAATGAGACATCTTATTCCTTTCTTGATGCATTAAGTCTCTGAAACACAGTATGTGTTTTACACTCTCAGGACATCTTCATCTGGACCAGCCACGTTTCTAGTGCTCAGCGCCACACGTGGCCAGCAGCTACCATATCGTGCAGCACAGATGTAGGGCATCTGCTACACAGTAGCCACTCTGCTGAGTACTTTATATCCACATCACCACAATAAAAACAACTATAATCAGCCTGCACTGCAAGCTGCATACTTAAGCCATGGCAGGCATTATGCTAGGAGCTTCACGTGGATTACTGCATTAATCTTCACAGCAGAACTGTGATTACAAACCATTGTTAGTTCACTCTGCACATGAGGGAACTGAGGATTAGAAATGTTAACAAACTAGCCCTAACCTAAGCTGCATAGCTACTGAGCGAAGGAGCCAGTCCAAGATGCCCCAGGAGAAGCTGCATTCACGAAAACCTTCCACATGGTTACTTAAAATTCCCACACCCACCTCGAAAAGCAGCTTTGTATTATGAGTCTTTTTGAAAAATATGTCTACCTGTGCACCCTTCAGGCTGAGTTAGTAAAGACTGAGCTTTAAACATGCATTTATTTGGCCCTGGCAGGTGTGGCTCAGTGGATTGAGCACCGGCCTGTAAACCAGAGGGTCGTAGGTTCGATTCCCAGTCAGGGCACTTGCCTGGGTTGCGGGACAGGTCCCCAGGAGGGGGCGCACAAGAGGTAACCACACATTGATGTTTCTCTCCCTCTTTCTCCCTCCCTTCCCCTTGCTCTACAAATAAATAAATTAAATATTTTAAAATAAATACATACATATGCATTTGTTTTGGCCATCTTTATCCTCACCACCATAACATCACTGGCTACTAATATATAGGGTCCGCCAGAAGTGACACCTGGTCGAGTGTGGTTGGTAGGGTACATAAATGTCTCACACGAGATGGACAGCAATTTGAACACTTCACCTAAAATGTCATATGGTGTGTTTGAGTG
This sequence comes from Trachops cirrhosus, assembly GCA_028533065.1. NCBI lineage: Eukaryota > Metazoa > Chordata > Mammalia > Chiroptera > Phyllostomidae > Trachops > Trachops cirrhosus. The sequence goes on from CM052550.1 coordinate 18,133,225, forward strand.
TGATATTGTCATGTTACCTAATTACATGCTTATGATTTTGTAATAAAAGATTTGGTGTAGATTACCAACGCATAAAAAAGGGGCATTATTTGTGCTGGACCCTGTATTACTAAAAAATAGGGTGTGAGCTCAATTGTATCCATCTATTCGCCTTTAACTCTGAAGTAAAAGACCATTAATTTATGTCCCTATTAATTTGATTTATGATTTCCAGTTATGCAGGTTGTTAATTTTCAAGCAAGAAATCAGAACAGGAAATAGCTGTTTCACTTCTACCATGTTTTGCAAGGTGTTTTAAATGGTTCTCAGAAAGGCTAAAACCCCTTAAACCACACCACCTTCAATCTTCCCCAGCAGCACGCGGGGCGTTGCAGAAACAACAGTGTGATGGCCAGCAAGGGCATCAAGCTCTGGGGCAACTTCTACCATTTGGACATGGGGTCCCTACGATTAGGGAGGTTTTCTATTCTCTTTAGGAGAGGAAAAAGCGAGAAAAGAGGGATATGATCCCTGGTTGCAGATTCTGAAGCTCTTAAAATTTCTGGTATCGTGTAAATTCCACTGTTTTGCCTGCTCAGCATGGCTGATTTTAAAATGTGGTGGCCCAGTCATGATTTTGAAGAAGTGGTTTCTCAAATTTTAGGCTTTGGCAAGAATCACTTGGAGATGTTTATAAAAATGCACACTTTTGCCCCAACCCTCTGAGATGTTGATTCAATATCTTTAGGGTAGACTTGGGAATCTATAGAACCTCCAAAAATTCTCTCCTCCATAACACAATTAGAAAACAGGCAAATTGTTCAGAGTTCTATAAATTAGCCAAAATCTTGCAACAATCCAGGGAGCACTCATTCAAGAAAAGTGGCCAAATCCTTGGCGAGCCTTGTGGCATTTTTTAACTTGCCCTGGTCCTAACCCTCTCTTTCCACTTCCACAGTAACACTGAAAAAAACAGCCTGAAATAATGGGGAGATCCAGGAATCTGATGGTGGTTCCCTGGAAGACCACTAGCAAAGTTGTCTTATTTCACCTGACTGGGAGCTCACCCACTGACAAAAAGCCTTTCCCCTCGGGCATCTGTCAAAGACATTTAGAGACAATTGTTTAATTTCATAGTTGCTTGAGGTGGTGAACAATGGCTGGGGCCAAACAATACGCTTTATTTAAAAAAGGTACTTAAAAGGAAAAGCTGGGTTATGAGATTTTCATAGAGTTGTGATGAGCTCCAGTACATTCTTGGGCCTTTAGAAAGCCATGCATTGTGTCAGGTTGTGTGCGGCTGTGTGCATGCTCAAGAATGAGATGAGAAAGCCCTAAATTCTCACCACTCGCTGACCTTAAAGCGCTGCACAAGCAGGAGATGAAGGCTAAGCTGGAGCTGTCAGCTGCCTGGCTGAGTGTTGAAAGCAAGCCCCTACAGGCACACACAGCCCTTTGGCAAAGACTTATTGGTTCCAGGCACTAAAGAAAATCTCTGTCCAATAATTAGTTGACACTAAGCAAACTGAGCAGAGACCTCAATGGACAAGCATGACCAAAAAAAAAAAATACAGACTTCACAGAAATACTTCAGAAAGGTCACTAAACAACAAAACCAACATTAGCAGCAGCAACAAACCCTGGTGGGAAAGTGTAGAGGGATCCGATTTCCAGATCTGCTGAGTTAAATTACTTAAAATGTCCAGTTTTCAATTAAAAATTATGAGACATACAAAGTAACAAGGAAGTACAGCCCATACACAGGAAAAAACAATCAACAGAAACTCTCCTTGACAATGCCCAGACATTGGACTTACTGACAAAGATTTAAAGTCAGCTCTTTTCAAATAACTAGAAAAAAAAAAACCCAACCAAACACATTTATAAAGAACTAAAAAGAGAACTAAGGAGAAGTTTGAGAATGTTATCTCACCAAATAGAAAACGGCAGAAGATAGCATTTATTAATAAAAAAGAAGCAAATACAAATTCTAGAGGTGAAAAGCATGACAACTGCCATGAAAAATTCACTAGAAAGGCCCAACAACATATTAGAACAGGCAGGAGAAAAAGTCACATAACTTGAAGATAGGTCAACTGAGAATATCCAGTCTGAGGAAGGGAAAGAAAAACGGACAAACATGTACAGAGCCTCAGAAACCTCTGAGTCACCAGTAAGTGTGCCAATATGTGCAGGAAAAAAGGAAAGGAGCAAAAAGAATATTTGAAGAAGAATGTCTGAAAATGCCCCAAATTTGATTTAAAAAATTAATCTATACATCCAAGAAACTCAACAAACTCCAAGTAGAATAAACAGAAAAGGGCTCACGCCAAGACACATCATAATGAAGCTTTTGAAAGAAAAAGACAAAGAGAATCTCAAAAGCCCTGAGAGAGACGCAACTCATCGTGTTCAAGGAAGCCTCTGCCCATTTAGCTGCTGAGCTCTCATCTGAAGCCATAGAGGCCGAGGACTGTGGGATGACACATTCAGACTGCTGAAAGAACAAATTCAGAATTCCAAATTTGGAAAACTGCCCTGCAAAATGGAGGACAGATTAATAGATCCTCAGAAAAATAAAAACAGAGAATTCATTACAAACAAACCTGCCCTGCAAGACATACCAAACGGAGTCCTTCAGGCTGCAATGATAAGGCGCCATACAGTAACTGAAATCCACATGAAGAAATTAAGAAAGTAAAGGCACCTATGTAGGTAGACAGAAAAGACACTATTAAGGTATTTTTGGTTGAATTTTCCCCTATCTGATTTAAAAGACAGCTGCATAAAGCAATGATTTTAAAGCTGTGTTGATGTGCATGTAATTTATAAAGATGTAATCTATATGACAATATTAGCACAAACGAAGGGGAGATGATGAGGCTACCTAGGAGCAAAGATTGGTGTACTACTGAGATTAATTGTGTTAATCAGAGCTAGATTCTTTAGGGTAAGATGTTAATTGCAGTTCCCAGGGCAAACATACACATACACCACCTCAAAAACCCATTCAAAGTAATGACAAAGGAAATGTCTATTTAACACAAAGGCACTAATAGGGGTGTGTTTGAGGAAGAGTTAGAGGACCAGGAAACTCGGGTAAGACTAATTTTTTAATCAAATTTAGGGCATGTTCACTCATTATCCTTCAAATATTTTTTTGCTCTTTTCTCTGGAACTCCCATTATGCAGTGTAAGAATATAAAATTGGAGAGGTGGGCGGGACCTCGCTGGTCACGCAAAGCCTTGTGAGCTATGGCACAGAGTGTGGATCTGATCAAAGGACAGAGGCACAGCGGATTCTGGTCGTGGGTGTGCACATTGTCTGTCTGTCTGTCTCTCTCATAGATAAAATAAATAGCAGGCAGACACTCTTCAGTGTCCCTCCCAGCTCTTGGGGACCCCTGACTGATATAAGTAGACCCAATCTAAGAAAGTCCAGCTAGATTTACACCACCAAATAATTATTCAAGGAAAGAACAGCGTCTTTTAGGCAGAAGGATAATGTGCAATTAACTGTTGTAAGTGTTTTGCTATGTTGCCACAGAGATAAATGTTTTTCTATATGAATTTTTTAAGATTTAAAAAATAATTTTTTAGTGCAAGGGGGATGGAAGGAGAAAGACAAGGAAAGAAAGAGAAACATTGATGTGTGAGAGAAACATTGACTGGGTGCCTCCCGTGTGCCCCCAACTCAAGACATGGCCAATAACCCAGGCGTGTGCCCTGATCAGGAATTGAACCAGCGACGTTTTGGTTCACAGGCCGGCATTCAATCCACTGAGTCACACCAGCCAGGGCTCTGTATGAATTTTCAATAATTTTCCTGCATTCTTGCTCACACTGCTCATGCATTCATTTGTATTTGGTGTGAAGGCAAATGTCCACTTGGATGCCTTCTGGAGTATCATCGTGCTCATTAACGAGGCTTAATTTTATAAAACACTTCTTGTGCAATATAAAATACTTCTCGATGACTGCCTGAACCAGATCCTTTCCTTATTTACGTCTTGGTGTGACTCACAAGAGGTAAAGCCGCACTAACTCTTGCTCTTCATCAAAGTTGCAGGAAACAGGGACAGGGCAAGTGCCTGCCAGCGTGCCACCCTGCGAGCTGAGTCTTCGCAGAGCTGCAGGGGGCAGGGTCGCTGTGTCTGAAAAGCAGTTGTCAGGAGACTCATAGTGGAACTCATAGGAAGCTTCGGAGAAGGTTGAAGGTTTGCGCCTAAGACTTAAGTAAAGGGATTTTCTCTCCTAACTGCACTTTTAAGAATGACTCTTCATGCCCCATGCCTTGTCCTTGTCAGAGCTTCTACATTACAAGTATAACACCTGGAAAGTTAAAAGGAGAAGAATTCAAATGGGAAATATTCCTCCCCACCTCACTTTCCATGATTGCTCTATTGATTCTTATCCTGCTTCTCCCTCTTATTCCATCCTTCTTAAGGCACGCTGACCACTTATGAGATTTCATTCACTCATTCAACAAATATTTATTCATGCCCTGCCTCACTCTTTTAGGGATCCAGGGATGACTGTGTTAGTCATGATTCTTGGTTGCCATCAGCAGAAACAACTCCACACAAAGAGAGGAGTAGATGGAAGGCAGGAGAACTGGCCTTGGGAAATGGACAGGAAACAGGGCAGCTGTGGACAACCAGTGAGCAGGAAGGCAACATCACCTCTTAGCAGAAACCACTTGGTCAGGATGCTACCCGCACTGCTGCCACAGGCCACCGCCGGACACCACCATCCCCGTGGACAAGGTCTAACCATCTCATCGTCTTTGTGGTGCCAGCTCGATATCCTGTGCCTGCCCCAGGTGGGAAAAGGAATTGGCCAAGCCAGGTCCTATGCCCATGCCCTAGTGGCTTAAGACAGGGAAAGAGTGTGTCTTGCACTTTTATGCTTCCATGGTGGGGAGGTAAACTGAGACAATGGCAGAGGGAGGAGGGAGCTCAAAAATAGAAAGGGTTTTGGCAGCCAAAAACAGCTACACATTTCAATATGTAAGGCGCTGAACTTGTCCTTTGGAAATTCCTAGTCTTGGAGGAGATGCACAATAAATAAGTCAAACCCAACACAGAATAATAAACACAATATCAGAGACGTGACAAGTACAGCGCCAAGGTTCCGAGCCCAAGCTCTGGATTCAGATGAACTGGAGCTAAGTCTTGGCTCTGCTAGCTACAACCTCTGGTTGCTTCCTCACTAGTAAAGAGAAGTTAGTAACTGTAATCTCTTTGGAGGACTGTTAGTAAATAAAGTATGCAAAGCAGTTAGCACAATGCCTGATACGCAGTGACACCCCAATAAATGTTAGTAACAATTATTGTTACAGAGGGCCATGGGAGCGCTCCCAGAACTGGCCAAAAAGTTCTTGATCTCTCACACAAAACTCAGACCTAAGGGTTCAATCTACTCATTTTAACTTTGTCTTTGGAAGCAGATAAGTAACTCTGTCTAAAGCAGGGCCATAAACTACAATCACATTTTCCAACCTTTCCCCCAGTACTTCATTGAACTCATAGAAAAATGAACTGGGTGGGGTGGAGACTGGTCATAATTCCTGATGCAAGAATTATGGTTCTTGCATCAGGTTCTCAAAAGGTTTAGCAACTTGATCAACAAAAATTGGGAGCCTCCACACGAGCAGGAAGCTGTGCAGGAAGTTTTTGAGAGCCACAGTGTTGGGGACGAACTGGAACTGCAAGCACACACCAAGCTACGCGTGTCCAACGCGGCCGGCTGAAATTCTAAAAACATTGCCCCCTTCCCTGGCTCTCTGTCACCTGGCCACTGTGTAATATTCTGGGGTTAGGAAAAGAGTGTTTCTCTTTATGCTTCTACAGGCTTGTCCTGTGCTCTCTGTAAAGTCAGATAATGATTTCATACCTTGGCTTTATCCTCCAAAGCAGCGCTGTCTGCTAGAACTTTCTGCAGCGGTGGGAATGGTCTGTATCTGCACTGTTCAACATGGTAGCCACTAACTATTGAGCACTTAAAATATGGCTAGTGTGATTTAGAAATGGAACTTTAAATTTTAATTAATTGAAATTTAAAACAGCCACATGTGGCTACTGGTTACCATATGTCAACTTGTGTGGGCTATGGAATGCCCAGATAGCTTGTAAGACATTATTTATGGGTATGTCTATGAGGGTGTTTCTGGAGGCAATTAGTGTTGGAATCAGCAGACCGAGTAAAGAAGATCACCCTCACCACTGTGGGTGGGCACCATCCAATCTGTTGAGGCTCCAAATACAACAGAAAGGCGGAGGAAGAGGGAATCACAACGCCTTTAGGATTTTGCAGCAAACCCTGCCATCATGCATAGAGAACTACTCTTCTTTTGAGAAACAGCTCTTGGCCTGCTACCGGGCCTCAGTAGAGACTGAACGTGACCACGAGCCACCAAGTTCCCACATAACCTGAGCTGCCCATCACCATAAACCAGGTAATTGTTATCTGACTCACCAAGCCATTAGGTTGGGTGTGCACAGCAACACTTCACCCTCACATGGAAGCGGCATGTACGTACGGGATCAGGCCGCACAGGCCCCAAAGGCACAAGCTGTGGGATGAAGTGGCCTGGATGCCCGTGGTCCACACTCCTACTACACTGCCCTCTCTCTCCCAGGCCGCATCTGTGACTCCATGGGGAGTTCCCTCTGATCAGCTGACAGAGGAAGAAAAGGCTCAGGCCTTGTTTACGGATGGTTCTGTATGTTTTGTGGGCACCATACAAGGGGACACCTGTGGCTCTTCCGCCCCTTTCTGGGACATCCCTGAAGGATAACAGTGAAAGGAAATCCTGCCAGTGGTCAGAACCTCAGGCAGTGCAGCTGGTTGTTTATTTTGCTGGGAAGGAGAAATGGCCATCATGAAGTCTCATGCTAATTCATAGTCTGTAGCCATGGTTTGGGCGGATAGTCAGGGACTTGGAAGGAACACGATTGGAAAATTGGTAACAGAGAAATCTGGGAAAAGAGGTATGGAGATGGGCCTCTCTGAGGGAGCAAAAAAATATGAAGATATTTGTGTCTCATGAATGCTCACCAAGAGTGACCTGAACACAGCCTATCTGATAGTCCAGTGGACAGGACGGCCTATTCTGTGGGTACCGGTCAGCCTCTTTCCCCACCCACTCCTGTCGTCGCCCAGTGGGCTCATGGAGAAAGTGGCCATGGTGGCAGGGATGGAGGTTATGCGTGAGCTCAGCAACGTGAACTTCTGCTCGACGAGGCTGACCTGGCTACAGCCACCACTGAGTGCCCAATCTGGCAGCAGTGAAGACCAACCCTGAGCCCTTGACATGAAACCGTTCTCTGGCTGGCTGCGCAGGCACCCACGTGGTGGCAGGTTGATTACATTGGACCACTTCCATCACGGAAGGGGCAGCGTTCTGTCTTTACTGCAAGAGACGGTTACTCTGGATACAGATTTGCCTTCCCTGCATGCCATGGTTCTGCCCAAACTACCATCTGTGGACTTCCAGAATGTCTTACCATCATCATGGCACTCTACACAGCATTGCTTCTGATCAAGAAACTTACTTCACAGCAAAAGAAGTGCAGCAATGGGACCAAGCTCATGAAATTCGCTGGTCATACCATGCTCCCCACCATCCTGGAGCAGCTGGCTTGATAGAATGATGGGCCAGCCTTTGTAAGATTCAGTTACAGTGCCAGCTAGGTAGCAGTACCTTGTAGGACTGGGGCAAGGCTCTTCAGAAGGCTACGTGTGCTCTGAGTCAGTGTCTAATATATGGTGCTGTCTCTCCAATAGCCTGGATTCACTGGTCCAGGAATCAAGGGGTGGAAATGGGTGGGAGTGGCAGCACTCACTACTGCCCCCAGTGACCCACTAGCAATATCGTTGCTTCCTGTCCCCATAACTTTATACTCTGCTAGCCTGGAAGTCTCAGTTCCAGAGGGAGAAATGCTTCCAGCAGGAGACACAACAATGATTCCTTTGGCCTGGAGGTTAAGCCTGCCACCTGGCCACTTTGGCCTCCTCATCCCTCTGAATCGACAAGCCAAGGAGTTGCGATGTTGGGTGCTTGATCCGACCACCAAGGGGAAACGGGACTGCCATTCCACAGTGAGCATAAGGAAGAGAACATCTGCAGTCCAGGATGTCTCTACGCAGGGCGTCTCTGCACAGTACCGTGCCTGGGAGCAAGGTCGAGGGAACACAACGACGGCTGGATCCAGGCTGGCCCACTGCTGGCCCAGGCCCTTCAGGAAGGAGGGTCTGAGTCACCCTGACAGGCGGAGAACCCTGACCAGCTGGGGCGCCTGCTGAAGGCAAGGGGAATACAGAATGGTAGTAGAAGGTAGTTATAAATACCAGCAGCAACCATGTGACCAGCCACAGAAACGAGGACTGCAATTGCCATGATTATTTCCTCCTTATATTCTTGTGAATATGTCTGATTTTATTTATATATATATATTTTTTTTTTCTCTCTCTCTCTGGAGAACCCTAACACAAAAACCAAGAAGGAACCCTTAGAAAGGACAGTGGTGCATGACTTGGGTGATGGCAGAATAGCTTCCAATAAGTTCAGTGGGAAACACATTCTACTGATAATAACAATAATAACTAACATTTACGATGCTCTCACTTTGTGTAGACACTGTTCTAAGCATTTTGTGTGACTCATTTTATACTGCTTTATTAAGATATAATTATATGTATACCATATAACTCACCCATTTTGAAGTATACAAGTCAGTGATTTTTAGTATATTCAGAGTTGAGCAACTATCACCACAATCAGTTTTAGAACATCTGCATCACCCCAAAGGGAAACGCTGTACCCATTAGTAATCACTTCTCATTTTCCCCCAAGCACCCAGCCCCTGGAATCCGTTAATACTATCTATCTCTCTGTCTGCCTATTCTGGACATTAATTAACTCATTTTAATCTTCACAACCACCTTATGAAGTGGGTACTGTTATTTCCCCCATAAGGAAAGAGAGGCACAGAGAGGTTAAGTAACATGCCACAGGTAACACAGGTAGAAAGTGGTATAACTGAAATTTGAACCAGTCTGTCTCCAGAGCCTACATGACATCCCCCTGATTCTCACCAGTAGGAGCAGCCCTTTGTTACTGAGCTGTTTGAGCAAGTCATCCCTGCATCCCAAGGAACTTGCAGACAATGCACAACACAAACCCCATATACCACAAAAGGAATAACATCTAACATACTTGAATGGAATACTGCCAACTAGGCACTCATAGTACAAAAGAACCCCAGGAAGGAGACGGCCTCAGCTCACCAACCAGGTTGCTCCTGTCTTCTTTCCTACTAATGCAGCTGTGTTAAAAGTTAAGAGCAGACTACAGAACAATCCGAATGCATACCCAACTTCAATGTCAAATTTATGATGCTAGTTGGGGAAGGAGGGATGTCCCAGCTTGGGTCTAAATTCTGTCCACCGCTGAGGCTCAACTATGTCTAGGCACATCTTGGCAACCTTAGGAGAAGAAAAGGGCTGGCAGCCAGAATGCCAGATAGCTGTTTACATGAAGGGCTGAGAAGGTTATGGGAGAGGCTACCTTTGGTGGAAGGGGAAGCAGAACTGAAAACAAAGCCTTAGCCACAGAACTGAGTCACCCCCAGCACTCCCAGCCACCTCGCCCTCAATGCCCCCCTGGCCCAATCCAAGACCCACCTCCGCATCCTAGGGCAGGAAATGATTCATCTGATTGGTTGAGGCAGGGTTATTTGAGGCAGTGCACTAGCAGCTCGGGCCCTCTCTGTCAGAGAGCAGGAAGACACACACTCCTACTTTGCCTCAGGCCATGAGGTAGCCCTGGTCTCTCTAGGGTTCTGGAGCATCACCAGAACCTTGGTGGGAGCTGGTGGGAACAGCAGCAGGATGTGATGAGCAACTGGCCTTCCCAAGCGCAGCTCTAACATGGGGAACTGGGGGAGTGATGAACGGAAGGGAGGAGGCCTGTGCTCGTCTCGAGTCCACCAAGTGGATACCTTCCAGGGGCCAACTGGATTGTGCACACACGCACACACACACACACACACAGATGAGATTCCACCACCACCACCACCACCCTGGCCCCGGAAGCTCTTAGAAATGCTTAGGGGCAAGAATCTGTAGATTTTGGTTTATAACTGCTAATGTGACTCCTTGAAAGTTCCCATATCCAGCCTCTGGTTTGGTGTTAAAAAGCAGAAAACTGATTCTAAACAGCTTTCCTACTTTAATTTTCTTTTCTCTGGATAATCCTTTTTATTATCCTCACCTGAGGACATTTTTATTTGCTTTTTTTAGAGAGAGAGAGACAGAGGAAGGGAGAGAGAAACATCAACGTGAGAGAAGCATTGAATGGCCGCCTTTGCACACACCCAGACTGGAGACCCACACTGGGACTGGGTATCTCATCTGTCCAGAGAGGGGGTCGCACATGTCTGCACCCCTACCAAGGGTGAGCCTGCAACCTAGGTGTGTGCCCTGACCAAAATCGAACCTGCAACCTTTTGGTTACTAGATGATGTTCCATCCACTGAGTCACACCAGCCAGGACCCCTCTGGATAATTCCTTACACTTTGCTCTACATTTTTTGTTGTTGTTCAACTAATGTTTATTTAAGTATCTACCACCTGGGATTAAGTACCTGGGATTATGCCCGGTCTGAGGACATGGAGGGGATAAAAGTTGGCCTTTTCCTGGGAAGCTTATGGTCCAGGGAGAGAGGAGATGCAATACGGAGGAGACCAAACTGGGAGGGGAGGAAAGCCTGGGGAGGGGTGGGTGAGAGGCACCCAGCCTGGGGTGGAGGAAAAGCACACATCCACCAAGGGCCTCTCGTCTCCTCTTCTCTGAAAGCCAGTTTTCCTCCTCAATGGTCCTGTTCCATTGCTTTCTTCTTATGATCTCCACACATAACCTCACACATTCTATCAGAATAAAAATGGGAAGACTATATATTATCTTCATCAGGTTACTCTTGAAAAATACACCAATGAAGGTGGTAAAAGATACAGACTTTGTGTGAGAAGTCAGTCCTGGGGATGTAAAGCACAGCAGGGCGACTATACAGGGTGGGGTAAAAGTAGGTTTATCGTTGGAAGTACGTGAAACAGAGTTTATTCTTGTGTTATCATTTATTAATTATTGTATTATTTTCCATAGGAGTAAGTGTAAACCTACTTCTGCTCCACCCTGTAGTTAACAATACTGCATTGTATATTTAAATTGCTAAGAGAGTAAATCTTAAAAGTTCTCATCACAAGGAAAAATTATATCTATGTGTGGTAATGAATGTTAACGAAACGAATCATTTCACAATATACAGCGTCTGTTTGGAAAAAGTCCAACCATTGTTAATGTAATGAGAATGGTTTGCACGACACTGATGTAACCCGGCAGCCAAGGAGAGTGGACTGGAATGCACATGAATGAACAGTGACAACTTCACTGTACTAGTCAGTGGGGGGCAGTAGACGCCACTGAGTGAGTGAGCATGTGTACTGTGTGGGCATGGCATTCAAAATGACTGAGTACAGCAACAAATCTGCATCAAATTTTGTGTTAAGCTTGAACATTCCTCCTCAGAAACTATTGGGATGATTCAGAAGGCCACAGCTATGGGTAACTGGTGATTGACAGCTTCATCACGACAACATACCCACTCATGCGTCATGTCTCATGCAGAGTTTTTTGGCGAAATATCAAATCGCCCAAGTGACTCAGCCCCACTGTGGCCCAGATTTGGGGTCCTGTGACTTTTGACTTTTCTCAAAACTAAAATCATTTTTGAAAGGTAAGAGATTTCAGACCACTGATTAAATTCAGGAAAATACGACAGGGCAGTTGATAGCAACTGGGAGAAGTGTATGAGGTTGCAAGGTGCCTACTTTGAAGGCGACTGAGGCATCATTGTCCTGTGTACAGTGTTTCTCATGTATGTTCTTTAATAAATGTCTCTGTTTGACATTATATGGCCAGATACCTTCTGGAATGACCTCGTATACATATATACAATCATTGTGTTGTATACCTAAAACTTATACAATGCTATATGTCAATTATATCTCAATTTCAGAAATTGAAAAAATAGATCAGTAATATTTACTCTCATTAAACAAGATGGAACATCACTTACAAAATTTGGTAGTAGAGTCATTCAATGAGTAATAAGCAACCAAATATTTACCCCTTAGAATAAATCAGAGAAAAGGAGAGACATAATTAAGGACCGATTTCCTACTAATAACAATGTTTACCTTATTGATAATACCTTGTTAATTACCTAATGATAGTAATTACATTATTAGTAATGTTAACAATATTGTTAATCATCAACACTAAACACTCAATAAATGTACCCATTTAGAACCTAGATATTCATTAGCTACTCGAAAATGATAAACCAAGCCTCTTTTCATGAGATCTTTAGAACCTGTATAGTTTAAAAGAAGAGAATGTTTTCAAACAAAGCAAAGATTCTTTCTAATTACACTTTTTGAAAAGCGTTTCTAGCTAAAACTAGTAGAGTCTAACAAATTAGTTGACCCATATTACCTGCCAACAGGAGTTTTTTGCTTCCATGGGGAGAATTAATAGTCCAGGATTTTTCCTTAAGTACATTCAGTTATTATCATTTCATTTATTTTATGGTTTCTCGTAATAGATATTTTTAAACCTAAAGTATTAACTTTATTTATTGACTGACTTTAGAGCGAGAGACACCCACTCACTTCCGCACTCCCCGGTTGATTCCTGCGTGTGCCCTGACCTGGGGTCGAGCTCGCAGCCTCGAACCAGAATCAGGGTGATGCTCTCACCAGCAGAGCTGCCCAGCCGGGGCCTAAAGTACTAACTTTAAAAGCGCTGCAGAGTTATAAAGATTTGTAAAGAGCCTGAGAGGAAGAGTTAATGAAGGCTCATTCTACCCACAAGGAAGTGGCCCTTGAGTTACACCGGCATCGTTTTCCTAAGGCAGCAACTGTCACACCTGCCTTATCAGTACCAACTGCTTATCTGCATGACCCTCCACCCTGGCGAGGGTTCCAGCTTCAGAAAGTTTTTCCTTGTTTCATTTGTCCTTGGTCATTAATTTCTCCTCCTAAAAGATGGACAAGCTACAGTCAAATAGGACTTTCACCTTCTGTGGCGTTCAGGACTCTTTTGCTGTCTTGTCCCTGCCTCAGTCTATATATTCTGGGCCAGGAGAAGAGCCTATAACAATTCTATCTATCTATCTATTATCTATCTATCTATCTCTCTATCTATCTATCTATCTATCTATCATCTATCTATCTATCTCTCTATCTATCCATTATGTTTGCTTAAGACTACTCAAATTTCTTATTTTACACTTCTGGAGGTCAGAAGTCCAAAATGGGTCTTTTGGGCCAAAGTCAAAGTTTTGGCAGAACTATGTTTCCTTGCCTTTGCCAGCTTCTAGAGCTGCCCATACTTCTTAGCTTGTGGCCCCTCCCTCTATCTTCACAGCACATCACGCCAACACCAGCTCACGTCTTCCGTCTCTCCTCTGCTTCTGACTCTCCTGCCTCCCTCTGGTAAGGACGCCCATGAAGACACTGGGCCCACCCTGGTTAATCCAGGATAATTTCCCTATCTCAAGATCCTTAGTGACATCTACAAAATCACTCTTGTTATGTCCTGTGGGCTGAATGTTTGTACCCTACCCCATCCATATGTTGAAACCTAATCCCCAATGTGATGGGGTTCGGAATGGGGCCTTTGGGAGGTGACAGGGGATGACAGGGAAGCCTGCACGAATCTGGAGCTCTTGTAAAAGAGGTCCCTCGCTCCCTCCCCCATGTGAAGACACAGGAAGAAGCCAGCTGTCTAAGAGCCAGGAAGAAGTTCTCTGAATCTGCCAGCCTCCAGAACTGTGAGAAATAAGTTTCTGTTGTTTAGAGGCCTCCCAGTCTATGGCATTTTGTACGGCAGCCTGAACAGACTACACCACCATGTAAGACAACGTATTCACAGGGTCCTGGAATTAGGATGCACACTTCTCTGGGGGAGCACTATTCAGCCTACCAGAGAGATTTTATGCTGTAAGCCGTCTATAATAATGCTTTTACAAATAAGCGGAAAATGGAATTTTACCTCTGGCCTTGATTTTATTAGCTCACTTCATTAGTTGAACCCAACTTGACCAGAGCTAAGCAGCCATGGTAACCCCTGAGAGTTTGCAAAAACCCTCCAGGATTGAGATGCATAAATAGCACTTGAAAAGGTGAGAATGGATGCCGAGGACTCTCCGCTCTGTGAGCTGAGCAAGGCACGGCTGGCTCACTTCCTTGGGGTATCTCCAACTACACTCCCAAGATCACACACAATGTCCCTAATGGCAAAGTCTTGAAAGATCATCAGAGTCTATAAGGGAAAAAAGAAGCTACCATAATAAAAATGATAGTCATCTTTTTATAGATGACTATCTACAAAAAGTCCTATGAAAATAATAACGTCTCAAGCTAAAATGCCATAATTTAGAGTCTAGGTTGCATTCTGTTTTTAAAGAAGTACCAGTATATAGAATTTTTAAAGCTACCATATATATAGAATTTAGAAAGTATATAATTTTTTGTACTTAATAGTTTACAGAATAGATTATTTCAAATGTAATAGAAACTGAAATGTTTCTGTAAAACAAAGATAAATCAACAGTAGAAATGGGCTACTGAGCCGGGAGACCTCAGTAATCTCCATCTTTAGGTGTGTTGCTTAATAGTAAAGGAAATAATACAGGTTACTTTACATAATACCTTCACCCAAAAGCCCCAAGGCCCATTCCAACTATGTGCGGATGTGAACATTCTGCACAACTGAGCGAACAATGGCTGTAAAGGTACTTCTGTGTTCGAGGTATGCAGATGTCACAATCAATCTGTTGCACCACAGTATTTGTGTAAATGAGCTCTTTTCAGTAGGTCTTTCACCTACAAACATGAAGAAATGGAAGGGTAGAAGGTAGCAAGTCCGAGTAGACAGGACATCCACCTGAGACAACTGAGGTGTGTGCTAAACACCAGCACCAGGTCACGCGGATTGCCTCCTTCGGACTCAGCAACACGGTGGAAAGGCAGTCCTGAGTGACAGTCCTGGCTTTTCAATGGAGAACTTATCGTGAGAGACACTTGCTTAATTTCTCAGTGGCTACTTCTTTGCCTAAAAGAACATCAATAAGAATGAGAAACTTTGAGGCTGGGTGAAACAGGTGAAGAAATTAAGAGGTACAAATTGGCAGTTACAAAACAGTCACGGGGATGCAAAGTGCAGCACGGGGAATACCGTCAATAGTATCGTAATAGCTATGTGTGGTGCCAGGTGGGTACTGGACTTATCTACCGGGGGGATTACTTGGTGAATTACATAATATCTAACTACTGTGCTGTACACTGGAAACTAACACAAAATAATAATGAATGCCAAATGACAGACCTAGGCAGGCCTAGGAGGAATGGAAAATCACCAGGCAGGAAACTACTGTGGGAAGCTGCCTGCCAGCCCTGCCCAGGACAAACAGATGCCCGGCTAAGACTGGGGCCTGGGGTTGGCCTATCTGGCATAATAGGATGCAGCTTTAACCCGAGGCTGACGAGATGTCTCAAGAACAATGGTCAGCAGAAATGGCACCCAGCAACCAGCTCTAGCCAATCAGACTGACACCCCAACCAGTTGTCACCCTTCACGCGTTTTTGTGCTTGAAAACCCTGCCTAAGAACAACCAAGCGAGTCTTAACCTCCGTCGGTTGGCTCCACTTCCCCTTGTATTCCCCGCTAATAAACCCTGCTCCATGGCTCGCTGCGTCTGTCTGGTTTCTTCAGCGACTCTGACCTAACACCAACTGCAATAGGGAAAAAAAAAACCTTAACCAGGGAACACACTTTATTTGGAGTTTTAAGTTTGATTTGTTAACGAACGACTCTGAAATGGGGGCTGATGATGTGGACACAGAAACAAAACATAAGGAGAGTACAGAGTTCAGCGAGCTCTTACAGGCAGCAGCAAGACTGGCTGCAACTCAAGTTGGGGGCGCGAGAAGTGGTACCAAATTCCATCTCCCTGAATTAGAAAGTAAAGATAGGTAAGGATGAAATCTGAAAGATGACCAGAATGTGTGATGGCCTGGGTCAGGAAATTTATCATGAACCCCAGTTCGAAGACGTGGAGTTGAGAGCCAGACGGGAAAAGCCCTGAGCGTGTCCATCAATGGTCTGGTGGACCCAAGTCCCTGTGTTCCTGCTGCCTTCTTGGCCAATTGCCCTGAATCTCTCTCGGGTGTCGTGACAAGCTTGAGATGCTTACTCAGCTCCCCTTAAACAGATAAATGAGGCCCAGGCTGCATGGCTCACTTGGTTGGAGCATTGTCCAGTACACCAAAAGGCTGTGGGTTCGATCCCTGGTGAGGGCACATACCTGGGTTGTGGGGTCAACCCCCAGGTGAGGCCCATGTGGCACTGATGTTTCTCTCTCTCTCTCTCCTTGACCCCCACCCACTCCTCTCTCTCTAGGGTCAATAAACATATCCTTGGGGGAGGATTTTTTTTAAAGTGGATTAGTTAGTTCAAAATCCTAGAAAATCGTAAATAATAAACACAGAGATGATGAGGAAATAAAGTTTTCATATAAACTGTGTCAACCCTGATGTGAAAAGGTATATAATCATTGTACTTCTTTTTATAGGTTTTATTCAGTTTTCAGTGGTTTGAATGAAACATGTCACAATCTGATATACTAGAGAATTTAACATATAATTTTAATTGTAATCCTTAGAAAAGTTTAACTAATTAAGTGTACAGTCAACATTTAAATGCAGACAAATCTAATTTTCTAAATGTAGATGTTTGATTTTTAATGTACAGAAATACTTTAAGATTTTTATCTTACTAAATGTATATTTTGATTTATTGGATTTAAAAGAGTTATCTAAATCCCGAGCAAGATCTTTTTTTCCTAGCAAGATTTTTAAAAAAGAATTTATTTATTTACTTTTAGAGAGAGGGGAAGAGAGGAAGAAAGAAGGGGAGAAACATCAATGTGTGTGAGATAGATCAATCAGCTGATTGATGAGCCTCTCACACACCCCCAACTGGGAATCCAGCCTGCAACCCAGGCATGTGCTCTGACTGGGAATTGAACCGGCAACCTTTCAGCTTGCAGGCTGGCGCTCAATCCACTGAGCCACACCAGCCAGGGCTCCCTAGCAAGATTTTATTGCTAGATTTATAAGGCTCTCTCATAGGTGCTTACAATATTCAGATTTAAGGAAAGAGCTTAACTTTCCTCCATAAGCTGTATAGGAGAGTAATTCTTTATAGAAGAATACTGGCTAATGAATACAGAAAGAATGAAAGAAAGGAATAGCATCATTCTGCACACCCTAACAAAGTAATGATTCTGGGCAATGACCCTCACCTGCCAACACCATCAGGTGGAAAGCTGGGGCGTTATAGTAACAATGGATACATCTGGCTGACGAAACTGGAACCCATGGGCCATTCTTCACATCACAAAAGGGGAAACCACCACATATTATGTGTCTCCTGATGGAAATACACACCATATTGAATGTATTCTTGTCAAAACCAAAGCCGAATGTGATCAAGTCTCTAAACTACAGTTGCCAAATTTAGTAAATAGAAATACAAGATGACCAAACACTGCATGGAGCATACTTACTCTAAAAAAATGCTCATTGTTTAGTTGAAATTCAAATGTAACTGGGAACCCTAGTTTGTTTTACCTGGAAACCCTACTCCAGCCCTAACTGGCATTTCACAGAAAATACCTAGGAATGTAATCAGCAAAATCTGGAATGGAAAAACTCCACAATACAAATGTCCTTCATCAAATAAATTGCAAACAATAGTTTATTTGCTAATTGGGAAAAATGATTTGTTCTTTGACTGATAAATTGCAAGAATGAAAGGAGGAAACCCATAGATCCTTAAGATTAAAAGAGACTCTCGAGGCATAGCGATAAACTCGATGTGTGGACTTTGGATCCCCATCATCTTCGTAATCTGCGGGGAATTGCTTCTGGGATACCAAAATCAACAGATGCTCAAGTCCCTTTCATAAAATAGCATAGCATTTGCATATAATCTATGTACATCCTTTCACATGCCTTAAGTCATCTCTAGATTACTTACAATACCTAGTGCAATGCACACGCTGTGTACATCGCTGTTGTGCTGCCTCGTTCAGGAGAGGACAAGAAAGTCTGCACACGTTCGGTGCAGACGTAATGTCTAACTACACAGTATGTACACATCAGCAACAGTGGGACACTTTTTTCTGAATACTTTTGACCTATAGTTGGGTTGATTCTGGGGATGGAGGCCTGAATGTACTAAATGAGTATTTTTAAATGATTGTTAAAAGTGTTAAGTATTGTGGTTGTGCTTCACAGAAGAATTTTTATCTTTTAAAGATACATACTGGAGTGCTATGGATGAAATGGAATGATGTCTGAGGTTTGCTTCGAAACCGTGCCCTGGCAAAGCGGGATGGGAAAGGCGACAGGAATAGAGAGACAAAATGCGGTTAGCAGGTGCCGACAGTTGACAGTCACTGAGGCTGGGTGACAAGTATGTGAGGGTCATTATACTCTCCTATCTTTGTATATAGTTGGAAGTTTTAAAAAGTGTTTAAAGGGTGGGTGTTTAAGACAAACTAAGGTTTACATGTAGAATTTAAGTAAAATGTTAAGATTCAATGCACTATAAATATGCATGCCTCATAATAACGGAAAGCAATGATAAACTTAAATTATAGTTTAGTGAAAATAAATGTACTGTATTTTCCCCATCTGTTTACAGACCCATTTATTCTGCCTGGAGATGCCTCTGGAACCCTGAGGGTCTCAGATTAGGAGCTCCAAACTTGAGCAGAACAAAAAAAAGGTCTTGGAAGTTCCCAGGAAGGGAACTGAAATGCACGTGGGTACAGCCACCTTAACGATGGTGGACTAAGTGGAAGAGACATTATGGAAACAGAAAAATCGATGCCCCACATTCTTTAATTTCACCATGGCTGGAAAATGCACCTGAAGTCAGAAGCCTACTAGCACTCAGGGAGAAAACTTGAAAATAATGAGAGCATGCTATTGGTGCACCATCGTGCCAGGTTAAAGGACAATTTAGCAAATATTTATAAATCCTCTCCCACAATATTTCATTTCTGACACCATAACTCAGGGGTGTCAAACTCATTTTCACTGGGGGCTACATTGGCCTCGTGGTTGCCTTCAAAGGGCCGAATATAATTTTAGGACTGTATAATGTAACTACTCCTTAATCAGGGGCAAGGAGCTCGGTGCTGCCGCCGGGTAGAAACAAGGTGCCAGGCTGGATAAAACAAGGTGGAGGGCTGGATTTGACCTGCGGGCCTTGTGTTTGCCACCTGTGCCATATCTTATGTATGATACCATAATGATGGATACATGTTACTATACACTTGACTAAACCTATAGAATGTATACCAAGGATGAGCTATAAGGTAAACTATGGCCTTTGGGTGATTATGGTGTGTCAGTGTAGGTTCACTGATTGCAACAAAAGTACCACCCTGGTGGGGGGTGTTGATAATGGGGGAGGCTGTCTGTGTATGTGCGGGGGGGGGGTGGTGTATGGGAATTCCATACTATCCACTCACTTTGCTATAAACATAAAAGTTTTTTTAAAGTGAGGTTCCCTTTGATCATCACTGCCAATCTTTGTCTCCCTGTTGCTCTAAGGTAACCATAGTTATTGGTTTAATGTGTGTCCTTCCAGAATGTTCTCTATGTATAGCTATATATATGTACCAATAGAAAATGCATAGAGTCATATTGTGGACTTCTGTTCACTTATCTTGCATCTTTTTCTTGTGGCCATTTGTTAAATAACATGATTAAATGTTAAGTGATTATTAAGCTACTGACTGATAACCCTTTGATCTGTGACCCTGGTATACATCATTTGCTAAAAACGAAAAAAATGACTTTTGAGATAAGAAAGGCGACCAATATGCTAAGGATTAGGTTACGTAGATAAAAACTTGCTCTGTCACTTTGAAAGTGGCATCAGTCCGACAAAATGTGTCATGCTTGTGGGTGAGACAGAGGAAAGCAGGCCTGACACCGAAGGCTGCTTTGATACCGGCACCCTCAGCCAGGTCTTGCTGTTCTCCTGGTGAACACAGATGATTCCACAGAACGTCAACGTCAGGCAGGGCCACTTGGGAATCATGTCCAAACACAGATAACAGCTGAGCACCACCTGACCCACAAGACACCAACCACCCCTCTCCCCGCCAATAGGAGTAAGTGCTGCCTCTTCACCAAGTACAGTGGTAGCCCCACTCTGGCCTCCCCTTCCTGTAATTCAGTTTTGTTAATAGAGCCAATCATAGAATTATCCTCCCTTCCGACAGGAACATAGTGTCCAACCCAGACCAAACCTCCAATTCCAGGAACCCCCATCGAAATCATCTAACGCCAGTGCAGACCCTGTCACAAGGTTCTCGTAGGGCCCTCTCATTCAGATGCCCGGGTTCCACCGTGAGCGGTCTCCCTCTATGCAAGGAGCCACGAGCCCGACTGATCACCCACGATGTGCTCCTGGTGATCTTCGTCTAGGTGGTATTGACAGGGGTTTTCTTAAAAACTTTAAAAGCAACGGATCCTGTCCGGAAATACTCACAGGTCAACTCTCATTAATGACTGCCTCCCACAGTGGATTTAGCGATTTCCTTCCCAGCATCCATCTCCCGTCTCTCTTCGAAACCACCACTAATTTCATTCTTGCAGGTAATGGCCCCCTACTCAGCCTACCTGTTCAACTCCTTGGCTTCCAGGGGTCCACCAGGACCCGGATCCTTCACATGGGGCCAGGGTAGACATCCTCCCGCAGGCGCCCAGGACCTCCTGCACGGCCCTCTGAGCCGGCCGCCACACACTTTCCCCGCGGCCGCGCAGGCGCTACTCGGCACTACACCCAGCAGCCCAAAGCCCTCAGCAGCTGCTTGGTGTAGCAGGGGCGGGTGCCCTGGAGTCGGAAACAGGATTATTATTGTCCCATGATTACGAACGTATATATGCACAGTTTTTTGTTTTATAAAATTGAAATACTAACATAAATATAAGTTCTTTACCATGCCCTCTTTACTTAATGTATTATTATTATTTGCTCCAAATTGTTACAAACTTCTGGAAATTCAAATTTCTTGAAATGGTCTTCAACTAGCCTATTTGAGGTAAAATCTCTTCTTTTACTTTCTGTAATTGTCTTTTGAGACTATGGTGGAAGAAGAGTCAAATTTTCTTGGTGGCATTATTATTCCAAGGGACTATGTAATATATACACAATGACAAAACTCTTTAGGGCAGGACCTGTAAAATATGAATTTAATTGTCAGCACCTATTAACTAAGCTACGAACCTTAAGGTAATGACAGGCTGATGGCTTGCAGACAACAAGAAGTCACATCTGAAATGTAAAACACGCCCATCGATTTACCTGGTAATAAATCTGCTCAATAAAACTCTAAAACTATAAGTGCATACTTTGGGTATGTGCTTTTTTAACTCATACAAGCATTTTGCCCCAGGCACAGCACTCCTGTTTAAAACAAAATTGAGGAAATACAGTGGTTCGCACTTGGCTGCCTCCTATACACAAAAGTCTTCTCAGACAGGCACTGAGCAGTCAGCAAAACTTTGCTTTATATTTTTTTAAAATTGCTTTTGGCATGGAAACCTTACAATATTTAACTACATTTTTTTTACATTGAAAAGTCAAAGCAACATATTAAAAACTCAAACTACAAAAAATTAAAATTAAAAAGTAAAACCATTTTCCACCCCAAACCGCTCTAGGTCTGTGCTCCAGAGAACATTTCGACTAATAGTGTATCCGTCCAGAAAATTTCCATGCATTTATAAATGTATTCATCATAGGAAACAGAAACAGGGCCAGCCTTCACACACAGCCTGTCAGTGTGTTCTTTCGCTCAGTATGTATGCAGCACACAGAATCTGCACCCGTGTTGCTAACGGGGCGCAGTATCGCACTGTGCGAGCACCCCCATGGGTTATTTAACGGTCCCCTAGTGATGAGCACTTAGGTGGTTTCGTTTTTCCTATGATAAATGATATTAAAGTCAACAGACTCACACAAACATCTTTGTGCACTTGTGGAAGTGCACTATGGAGTAAATCGAGTCAGAGGGGTGGGCACCGAACAGGTTGAGAACTATCGCCAAACTTATCTAAGAAGTCCAGTAATGAGTCTTTCCAGCTTCTTCATCTTTGCCAGTCCCAGTGGAAAATGGCATTTCCTCTGCATGTGAGCACACACACACGTGCCCTTAGCCAGCACCCCAGGAGTGAAAGGTTGGTTCCTGTCGTTTCTGAACATGGTGACCCAATTAAATGAGATCGGGGAGTAACAGGGATGGATACTATTTCAAAAGTGCATCCTTATTTCTAAGATGATTAATTGGCTTTTCAGCCTAATTTGGAAAGATTATATACTGAGCAGTGCTTTGGTGTCACTTTCTGATTACTCCTTGATCTGAAAATGTCAAGCTAAGAATTAAGGCAAGGGAAGCTTATAATATTTATATGTTACCCTCCGGATAACATAGGCGTAATTACAGTTTTGATTCAACTATTTAGAAATGTCAGCACATGTCATTTGAAATAGTGATAATGAGGACAATTCATATTGTATATTTACGAGAAAAAGGCAGTGCCAAGAGTAGGTTAAATGGAGAAGTGAGTGTAAATCTTCAACCATTTTTCACCTCTTGTGAGCAGCTTTGCAAGTTACTAACTCTTGCCACTAAGAGAAATTGTAAATCCCTTACCAACATACATTTAAATAACTTGTTTGTTTTAGAAGAGTTTTAGACTTACAGAAAAATTACAAAGAGAGTACAGACGGTTCCCATATACTCCACACCAGTTTCCTTTTGTATTAACATCTTACATTGTATTTGCCACAATTAATGAACCAGTATTGATACACTACTATTAACTAAAGTCCACACTTTATCCAGATCTCCTTAATGGTTCCCTACTGTGCTTCTTCTGTTCCAGGACCCTGTTCAGGTTGCCGCATTGCATTTACTTGGAACTTTGGCTCCTCTTAGCTGTGACAGGTTTGCAGACTTCCCTTGCCTTTGATGACCTTAACGTCTGAGAAGTACTGACCAGGTATTCTGTAGAATGTCTGGGGTTATGGCTCGGGGGCAGGGGGGAGGATGACCCTAGGGGTAAAATGCCCTAGTTTTCACGTGGTATCTACTATCATGTCGCACTGTCCCTATGACTAATTACTGTTGCTGTTGACCTTGATCACCTGGCTGAGTGAAACACATTTAGAAACTCCCTGTGTTGACAGAAGCGAAGATATAGGACATGATGAGTTGGGTCCCAAGGGTTTCCAAAGCAAACCCCTTGACGGTGATGTGATTAGGGGCAGGAGACCCCTAATTCTCCAGCAGACCCTGCTAAGGGAGCAGAAGGAACCCCATGACAGAGCGTAACAAACTTCAAAGCGATATTGGAAATTGTGAAACACGTTGTTCAGGGGAGGTAAGTACCGCACAGGGAATGCAGCCAGTAGAATGTAGTAACTGTGTGCGGTGCCGGGCAGATCGCTTCATAAGCTATATAATTGTCCAACCACTATGACGTACGCCTTAAACTAATGTAAAACAATACTGAATGTCAACTGTAACTGAACAAATAAAAATTTTTTAAAAAAGAAACACATTGTTCAAAACAACCCCATTGGGGTAAGTACTGTCACTCACACTTTTGGGAGGGGGACACCGAGGCCCACAGTTCAGGGGACACAAGCAGGCCAAGACGTAGTCACGAGGCTGGGCCACAGGGTCCAGGCTCTCACCACTGCAGGCACTGCTGTCTCCTGTCCCAACCTGCACTTCCCAGGCTACTAGTGAGATTGGGTACCCAGGAACAGATTCAAGGTGAGCCCCAAAATCAGAACTGGGAGAACCTGGGGCGGGGGGAGGGTGTGCCATGCTCGGAGTGGGGGCTGAGCAGCATCGCCCATGCCAGCAGCAGGGATCCCCTCGGGGTGTAATTTAGGTATGACCCTTGGCTGGGTTGCTGGGTTTAGTAAACAAAAATACAAGATCCCCACTCAAATCTGAACTTCAGGTGAACAACAAATAAGTGTGTTACTCCTGAAATTCAAAGTTGCCTGGGCATCCTGTCTTATATCTGGCAACCCTCTCCCTGGCTTCGTGAGCCCTCCTCCTTGGTGGAGTCCATTGTGTGCCATCAAAACCCCTCACACCGTGACTCTGTCAGCGTGGGGCGGTGAACAAAAGACCTTGAAGGTTGTGTTCCAAGAGAAAGATGGGTATGAATACAATTTGTGGTGTAAGAGAACAGTGCCATGTGTCTAATGCAAAGTGCCTTTCTTAGGAATTCCCGTTAAGATGTCATAACACCTGTTTGCTTCATGGCCTTATGTTATATGTCCAAACTTTATTGGCTTTGGAGTTTGCGACATCCAGAAGAACTGCGCACCTGTACTTTGCAGATGAGCAACTAGAGATGTGCATAGGGACTGTGCCTTCCCTAGGGTCACGTGGCAAAAGCTGGGGTGAGAACAAAGGTCCCCAGATTCACAGATGCTATTCCCAGTACTCCAAATTCCTAACCTAGA
Source organism: Trachops cirrhosus (assembly GCA_028533065.1). Classification (NCBI taxonomy): domain Eukaryota; kingdom Metazoa; phylum Chordata; class Mammalia; order Chiroptera; family Phyllostomidae; genus Trachops; species Trachops cirrhosus. The sequence goes on from CM052550.1 coordinate 18,157,907, forward strand.
AAGCCCTCGTTATACTAAGCTTAGTGCATACTAAAAGGGAGGCTCATAAAATGGCAGGAATCATGTCTAATTAACTAATGTGCTCCTACAAAGGGTAGGCACAATGCCTAAAATGAATCAGATACCTGTTAAGTGGATGGATAGAAAAGTAGAATCAGATGTATAAGAGGTAATCTGCTATTTAAGTGTTACTGTATTAAGGCACATTGAATTCTTGCCAACCCAAAGTGGATCTTCAAATGCAAGCACATGATAAGGCAGGTAGAGGGAAAGGCAGCGAGTTTCATTCATCAGGATTTCTACAGTTCGTCTGGTGCAGCCTCCTAACCAATGCAAAAATTCTCTCTACAACACCTTTAACAGATGCTACCAATCAAATTCTTCTAGTGATGGGGAGCTCACTACCTAATGTTGGACCATTTTAAGTCTCCTCCAGTGTGATCCAGACGTCCCCAACCCCTCCACCCTGCTGAAGTCCCCTTTATCTTTAATACCTATGCAAGGCAGTTCTGGGCTGTCCCCCGCAACATTCTCACATAGTTCTCTGACACCAGCATGAATCTAGGCCGTCCAGGCTAGCGTTTGTTTGCTCACACCTCAGCGCCCGCCTTCACTGTCTTCTCCTACTGATCACTTCACATCACCCTGAATCTTAGTCCTCGCTTTTCATTCCCAAACCCTCAGGACACAAAGTCACTGCGTGTGGCAGGCTTACTGTAGGGTTAGTAGCAGCTGAGGGCGATTATAGCACGGAATAGGAAATAACGTCAAATTGAATGTAAAGGATCACTGCTCCAAGAAATTGTTTAGCCGCTCCCCACCTCAGCCAGTTTCTCACTCAGGGGTCCCACCAGGGGCTACATTTTCTGCCAGGCTGCTCTCCCCCAGCACTCCTCACCTTTCACCCTTCTTCCCATAGCTCTACAGGGAACATAAAAATTCCTCTCATCTTATTAGAGAGGAATACTGAGCTCTTATTTTTTGTATCTTCTCCTCTCTGACCACACCAGAGGCAGCTCACCTTTCATACTCAGAGAAGCTCATCAGGGTTATTTTCCTACATAGAAATACTCTAAAATGAGACACATAAATTACTAATGTCATTGCAATCGACTATTTTTTTCTGCTACCACCGATACCGAGCTGAAATCTATTTCCTTGTAATCTGTTTCCATTAATCCTACTTTTGACTTCTGGAACTACAGGATAAATCTAATTGACTTTCGGCCAGTATAAGTCAGTGTTTCATGTCTTCTCCAAAGCTTCTCTTGGGCAGGTCAAAACTTTCCAATTTTTGTAATAATTTCTTCATTTTATATAGTTTCCACACTCTTCACCAAACTTACTTATTCTTTGAACACTGGTCCCGTAAAATGCCCAGAACTGAACAGAATGGACCACATGTGGGCTGATAAGGTGACAAATAAGACTATTACCGCTCCCCATCCAAACAAGAAAGTCTAAGAATTCAGTGACTTTTTGGCTACAAATGACCATTGTCGGCCCATATTGAGCACACAGCTAAAATTTCCAGGTCTTTTTCACGTGAATTCCCTCATCCTGAACTTCTGCAGTTAATTATTTCTAACTTCAGACTGCACTCATCCTTTACAAACCTTATCTTTTTAGTCCAAATCCATGACCATCATTTGTTGAGTTTTTTAAAATCCTGATTTAATGCAATTATGTGACACGAATTACCCATCTCAGATCTGTTTTATCGGCCGATCTAAAAGGCACGGGTTTTCTAGTGAGCCGTCTGTCAGAGGTTCGCTGTACAACCCTCCTGGTATAACAGCGCCATACAGTGAACGTCAGGCCAAACTACAGGGAAGCCGGGTTCCGATCCAGCTTTGCCATTCTTTCTGTCACCTTGAGCACGAAGTCTCTGAGCCTCAGTCTCACCGACTGCAAAATGGGCTGTTTCCCTTATGAAGGTCAATGTTGGAAATAGAAAAAGTACGTAAAAAAGACATCTACCTGATTTCAGCTTGACATTTTTTTAAATTATTTTCTTTTATTTTATTTGCTCCTTCGTTCCACTTCTGCCTTTCTCTTTCGCTTCTAGAATCAACGCTGATGGAATTCTCTGCACCACCTTACTGACCAGGTTCCTGGACTGATGTCACCTCATTCACATTTTTACTAATAACTGTATTTTAGCTAGGGTTCTCATTTTAAAATGTAATTTAAAATTAATGGTGAAACTCAGATTTTAGCAATGTATGAGAAATGTTCATACTTAAGAAGCTGAGACCCTAAGGTTTCAAAAGGCTTTGCTTTTCTGATGGTATGTGGTCGTCCAATCTCTGGATCGATGACTCTAAGGTAAATTACAAGTAAGTAGATCCTTTACTTCACAGCTAGAGAAACAGGTATAGACTAGTCTGGACCAAACTTCACCCTCAACCTTACTTCAAATCAATTCGATTCACCAAATCTAGATCTCTGCTGCCACCTAGTGTAAATAATGTCTCGGTTTTACAGATGTAACCGAAGTTCTGTATTCTAAAAATTCCACTTTGAGCTCCTTAGGCAACCTCTAGTTCAGGATTTCCAGCTCTGTCAAAGCCTTCTGTGAGGAAAACAAGGCACAGTATATCTTTAAGTTCTATTGGATCAAATGCGTCTAAAATGTTTACAGAAGAAAAATGTTTGATTCCTTTAGGATACAGACTGGTTCAAGCTTTCTAAAGCCATTAAGCATATTAGTTCCAGGACATTCTGCTGATAGAAAAGAAAATCCACCTGTTTGAGACACCAGCGTTGATTTTCTTCACCCTTCCTTCCATTTCTTATCTCCATTAGGAAAAGAAGAAACAGAGACAGTCTTGAGGGTGCTCTCCATCAAAGATTCTCTGCACACTCAGAATGTGACAGAAGAAAGCAATGTCTGGTCTGGCCCCAGCCTGGAAACCTGAGTTATTCCCCATCTGGGCACAAAGGCGCCAGAGCGCCCAGCAGCATGGGCCAGTTCATGCCGGCAAACCTTCCACCCTTCTGCAAGCATGGAGAGTGAGAGAGTGCTTTCTTGAACGGCAGTCCACAGTGGTGACAGCAAAAAGCTGAGCACAGTGAAAAAGATGTCATTTCTAACTGTTTTCTCAACTTTCCTATTATATTTCCACTTAATGTAGCAAAGCAAAGGTAGCAATTGGAGACCGTTTGAGATTTATACTACTGTAAGAGAAGTATCTTTATGAAACCCGTGTCCGTGCTTTTCTTACCTTATTTTCTGTTCTCCAATCTGAGTTTACCTGTGGGGCTTGCCACGTGTGAACAGGCACCTTCTCTGGTGGCAGCACTGGGGACTTCGGGCATCTGGTTTGGGAGGCGATAACCAGTCTCCCAGGATCAGCTGTGTATTTTCAAAGTGATGGCAGATAACCACACGTATCATCTGCTCCTGAAAGTTCTAACTGCTTTCCAACCACCAGCAGTATTACTGGCAAATCATTCCAACCACCATAGGGGATCAGAGTAAAAGATTAAAATTGGAACGAGGAACTAGCCATTGTAAGTCAGTGTTTCATGTCTTCTCTACATCTTCTGTTTGCCAGGTCAAAACTGTCCAATTTTTATAATTTTTTTTAATTAAAAATTTTATTTATTTCTTTGTAGAGAGGAGAAGGGAGGAAGAGAGGGAGAAACACATCAATGTGTGGTTGCTTCTCACACTCCCTCTACTGGGGACCTGGCCAGCAACCCAGGCATGTGTCCTGACTGAGAATTGAACCAGTGACCGTTTGGTTTGCAGGTCAGCACTCAATCCACTGAGCCACACCAGTCAGGACTAATTCTTCATTTTATATAGTTTCCAAACTCTTCACCACCTTTCTTATTCTTTCAACACTGTTCTCCAGCTTTATAATTTTGTCAGTTCAGGAGTGGTATATAGTGAGAATCATACAGAATGTAACCTTTATGGACTTTTTCACTCGGCATAATTCCCACGGAAGTCATCCAGGTGGTTATACGTACCCCTAGCCCCACAGTTTATTTAACCATTCACTAATTGACAGGCATCTGGGCCAATTCCAGCGGGCTATTACAAACCACCATTTCGGTATTTGTTTTCTGTTCGTTTCCTGTTCCTCATGTCTTCCTGTGAGTTACTTGAAGATTTTTAGAATACCATCTTGACTTACTTAGTTTTTTCTTTCCAATTTCTTATTGTGGTAAAATGCACATAACATAAAATTTACTATCGTAACCATTTTTAAGTGTGAAGTTCAGTGGTATTAAGTACATTCATAGTTATGCAGCCATCACCACCATCCATCTCCATAATTCATCTTGCAAAACTGAAACCAGACCCATTAAATAATACCTTTCCACTCTCTCCTTCTCCCAGCCTCAGGCAACAACCACTCCACTCTCTCTCCCTATGGTTTTGAGCATACGAAGTACCCCACGTAAGTGGAATCATACAGCCTTTGTCTTTTTATGACTGGTTCATTTTATTTAGCATAATGTCCTCCAGGTTCGTCTATGTTATAGCATATTGCACGATTCTCTTCCTTTCTTAAGGCTGAATAATATTTCATTGTATAAATATGCCACATTTGGCTTATCCATTCATCCATTGATGGACATTTGGTTTGCTTCCACATTGTAGCTATTATGAATAATGGTGCTGTGAACATGGATATAAAAATATCTCTTTGGGACTCTGCTTTCAATTCTTTTTTTTTTTTAAGATTTTATTTATTTATCTTTTAGAGGGAAAGGGAAAGAGAGAGGGAGAGAAATATCAATGCATGGTTGCTTCCTGTGTATTCCCTACTGGGAACTGGCCTGCAACCCAGGCATGTGCCCTGACTGGGAATCGAACCGTGATCTCTTGGTTCACAGGCCCGCGCTTAATCCACTAAGCTACACCAGCCAGGGCTGCTTTCACTTCTTTTTGGTATATATCCAGACGTGGAATTGCTGATAACTCTATATAGAATTATACGACAATTCTAATTTAGATTTTTTTGATGAATGCCACCCATACTCTTTTCTACACTGGCTGTACCATTTTATGTTTACTGTGTTTTTGCATATATCATTCTGTATAGTGTCCCTAGGGGTGGCTCTGGGTATTACAATATACATGTGACTTACCAGTCTACTGGTATTAACGTTTTACCCCTTCAGGCGAAGTGTGAAAAACTTCTTTTCATTCAGGTCCCTTTACCTCCCCCATTTTAAACGTCATTTTTTGAGTACCAAATGTGTTATAATTTGTTTCACTCATCAAATATGATTTAACTCATAATTATTATTATATGTACCCATATTTCTGCTCTGTCCATTGTTCATCCTTCCTGCTGCTCCAACACCCTTCTTTTATCATTCACGTCTGTCTGAATAACCAACCTCCTTTAGCCATTCTTTCAGGGTCAGTCTGCTAGTGACAAAATTCCCTTCATCCTTGAAGGATAATTTTGAAAGATACATAATTCTAGGTTGACAGTTTTCTTCCAACTTCTGAAAAACTGTTATCCACTCTTACGTATTTTATTTAGAGAGAGGAGAAGGAAGGGGGAGAAAGGGAGAGAATCTTCGATCCCCGTTGCCTCTCGTTTGCACCCCGACCGGGGACTGAACCCCCAACCCAGGCCCATGTCCTGACCAGGAATTGAACCGTTGACCTCTCCCTTTGTGGAAGGACCCCCAACCAACTGAGCCACACTGGTCAGTGCTGCTGTCTACTTCTTTCAAGCCGCCATAGTTTACGCTGAGAAATTCATTGTCATTTGAGTTGGTACATCCAAGATTTTTTGTCTTTAGTTTTCAGGTTCATTATGATGTCTCTTGACATGGATTTCTTTGAATTTATCCTATTTGGATTAATTAATAAATTTAAAACAACAAATAAATCTCAACTGGTTGAATTGGTAGGTTTCTGCTTTTCACTAAATTTGATAAGTATTTGGACATTATTTCTTTGAATGCCATTCCCAGCCCCTCTCTTCTGGGGTCCCCTTCTGGGGCTCTGATGATACAACTGTTGTATCTTCTGTTGTTGTCCCTGAGGCTCTGATCGCTTTTTCCACCCCCGGCAACTTTTTCTCTGTTCTAATTGGTTAAATTCTATCCCAAATTTTGTTGATTCTATTCTGTCATTTCCACTCTGCACTTGACTTCAGTAAGTCTTTAAAATTTGTCATTTTCAGTTCTATAATCTCCATTTAGTTATTTTTATAACTTCTATTTCTTTGCTGAGATTTTCTATCTTTTAAATGTGTTTCAAATGAGTTTGGAATAGGTTGCGGAAGCTTTTTTTGAAGGCTGCTTCAAAATCCTTGTCAAGTAATTCCAACACCCACTCATCGCAGTGTCGCAACAGCTAATTGTCTTTTCTCATTCAAGTTCTGATTGTCTTATTTCTTGGTATAATATGTGATTTCCAATTGCTTCCTGAACATTTTGGCTATTAGGTTAGGAGATTCTGGGTCCTATTTAAATCTTGTGTTCAATATTTTAGCAGGTAATCACCCTACTAAGGCTTTGATAAGTGGGTTTGGCCTACTTTGCAGGGCTGTGGTTCCAAAGACAATTTAATTCTCAGAGCCTTTGTGGTGTCACTCTGGTCTGGATAATTTATCTGGTGCCACTGGCGTGCCGCTGGTTCCTGCTGGTGCTGCCTGTGGGGCCAAAGGAGTTTTGCAGGCCAGCTGCTTGGCACCTCCAGGGATGTGGGGACAAAGAGGCTTTCTGAGCCAGGCTCTGGGTCCCTTGAGAGATCCTTTGCCATTGTCCCCAGCCACCTGGTGTCTCAGTGGGGGAGGGGATGTTCAGGTCCAAAAGGCAAGGAGAGTGTTAGGTCACCAGCTGTCTTTCCGTGGGGGAGGGTCTCACATCAGAGGTAAGGCAGAGTGCCTCCCCAGCTGCTGACCCCAAACAGGGGACTGCCCAGCTCCTGGGTATCAGCCAGACCCTCTTGCTGGGGCTGCCCAGTTCCGCTGGCATTGGCGGGGCCCTCCTTCCTCCTGGGCTGCCCTCTACTGCTAGGTTGGGGGCCATGAAATGCTGGGCACAGGTCACCTTCTTCTTTTGGGTGGAGGGTTATAAAACAGCTTCCCTCTCTGTCATTTCTCCAGCGCTGGTGTCCCTAACCAGTTCACCTTTCAGAGTGCTCTGGTTGTCTCTTGTGTTATTTCCAGGATTGGCAGTTATACTCTGCACAGAGGGGCAGAGAAGTCCAGGCACACTACCATATCCAGTTTTGATATTTCAAATATCAAACGGAAAGTTATCCTTTTACATTACATCCATTACTGGAGGAATGTCATAACGTATTTTCAAGTAAGAAGCTAACTGTAGTGTAAAGCACAAAACCACATTTTTCTACATACAAAAAATTCCTTCTAGTATTTGCATATCTGTATGAGAGAAAAGTATACAAGAATAAGTTGGCTGCTGGGGAAACAGCAGGAAGATCACTAATTTTATTTACTCCTTTATATTGTTTCACTGATCGCAGTAAAAATCTTTGTTTTTAAAGAAACTAAGAAAATAATTTTCAAAAGTGAATTCTGAAAACTGGAAACAACCCAAATGTCCTTCTGATGGGGAAACGCAAGAGCTAAAATCTTTAGCCCTGACCTGCGTGGCTCAGTTGGCTGGGCGTCATCCCACAAAGCAAAATGAGAATCGGTTTGATTCCCATTCAGGGCACATGACTGGGTTGCAGGCCAGGTTCCTCTCTTTCTCCTTCCCTTCCCCTCTCTAAATATAAATAAATAAAATCTTTAAAAACAATAATAAAAAATTTTAATAAAAATATTTTAGTTTTCGTTTTATAGTTAATAGGCTTACTGATTAACGCATGTAGAAAGCTATTGCTCCAGGAACTGGAACGCACGACCAGACCCACCCTGACTCCAGAGGGCCTGCCAACAGTTCAACCTCTGTGCCCCAGGAGGACTGCAAGCAATCAAGATGGTACCTTAGCCATTGTGGACCAGGATGCAGCTAAAGAATAGCTGGTCAGCAGCTGAAGGGATGCTAGGAAAATCACCAGACTGCAACTTTTATTTAACATTTTCCCCCGAATTCCAAACCCCTAACCTGCACTTTTCTTCTCCTTAGAAAAGAGGTTGGCTTGAGATAAGATATTAAGACGGTTTTTAGGGTACATAACCAAACATCTCAGATTGCCAGCATCTGAATAAAGCTCCCATAAAGATTCAATCCTTGTCTCTACGTATCGGTTCTGGTAGTGACAGGCAGCATGAATTCCGACTTTTCCCATTTCACTTCAACAACTCAACAGGTTAACGGTTCAACCTACTGACGAATATTTAAGTCTTCTAAAAATCTGATGATTTTCTTTGCTTGTTAGAGAAAGGAACAGATGACATTATCACTGTGCACATCTTTAAAGGCACAGCCAAATGCTGCAATGAAAAAAAGGGGAATGAGAATCCAATTATTGCTTTTTCAGCTTCTGAGAAATGTGATCATTTTTTGCCCACTGGACAAAATGCTGAATGAAGTGTTCAGGGGAAAATCTCTCCATAATTTATTATCCATGTTTAAATAAAAAATATCAAGAATTTTATCACATCAAAATATCAAGGCTCTAAACAGTAACACCAGTTAGTGTTTAATAACCACCAAACGCTTGTTTGCATCCTCAGTGACCTATTAGGGACTTTCCTACTTAACAGGGAAAAGAGAGTAAAAATTAAAATAGACCAGACATGGAACCTCACCCATCCTTTATGTTACACACCATCAAGCCAAAGATACGTTCTTTGACGATGACTGGTGTGATTGATTTAAACACTTCTGTTAGTGATTTTTTAAAAATTAAAATTGGTGCTCTGTATTTGTGCGGAACATCCCTTATGCAGCTGGTAGATAATAAAAGGTGGGGAAGATCTCGCTTACAGGTAAAGCTCAGACTCCACGGCATACTGGGGACCCGCTGTGCTGACTCCTGCCCTGCTCCACAGCCTCGATTCTCTGCGCCAGCCCAAGCCTCGCCTGGAAGAAACCACGTACAGCACCTCCGAGTGCCACGCTCGCTTGTCCACCCTTGCCTTAGCCCTTCCCATCCCTGCCTTTCCTCTCCTGCTCACCTGAAGAACACTCACCCTTAAACTCGGCCAAACCTTTCTCTGTATAATCTCTGCCCTCAGTGGAGTGACTCCTTCCTCCCCACGGAGGCCAACAGCACACTGTGGTGTAAGCGTTTATGTAAACACGTGAATTCCTGCTGTAGTTTACACTCCAGCAGGGCGGAGACCACACCCTTTACATTCGCCTCTGTCCAAGTGCTCATCTCATGGTAAATACTTGGTGAATTAAATCAGACCTTCATAGACTTAACGAAAAATACCAAGTCAGAGACACTGTGGAACAAATGTGCCAGTGTTATGGAATGCCAACAGGAGGACAGTGAGCTTGAAGGAAAACAGGGAAGCTAAGGTATGTGTGTTCTCCCCTGGGTCCTGTCCTTTCAGTGTGTGTGAGACCCTGTTGCCAGCTCTAACTCTGAGGAAGGCATGAAATGGTAAGCCGTAAAGTAGAGGGTGTTATTTATAACCCTGTTTTCTGAACTTTTTCCACTGACAGTAAAATCAATCTTCTAAGAAATCATTCTGTTGCAGAGAGCCCACCACCGAGCTCCCCCACCCTCAGCATTTCTGCATCAGTCTTCTTACAAAATGATTGGCTCCTGTCTTTCCCTCAAGTTCCTGCTGCAATAAGCCACCTTAAAGGAACCAGCTCCCCCTACATTCTGCCAGCCGCCCAGGGAATCACTGAACACTAAGGAAAGGAGCTCCCAGCATGTGAACTCAGCACCTCAGACTGACTGTATTTTTACATCAGGTGAAAATTTACCAAAAAAAGTTAAAGCAACCTTGATTCTGTCTACATGGCGTTACCAAGGAAAACACTAAGAACTTGTGTTTTACAGGGGCCTGTGCACAGGGGAACAAAGTCAAGCTGGTGGTCACTCAGAAGGCTCAGCCCGATCCCCACTCTTTCGGCAGGCCACCTGAGCAACTTTTTGTTTCTGGTGCACAAATAAGGCTGCTAGCTCTGTTTTCTTTGCCAAGATCAAGGGTACTTCGGAACACAGCTTGTATTATTATTTTTTAAACAAACAAACGAAAAAGGACTTAGGTGCTTGTAATAATCTATTCTGAGGCATAGAGAATACCAACCATGGCCAACACCCAGACCGACATGTTTCCCATAGTGAACCTTTTTAATTAGACTTTTGTTCTGGTAACTCAGAAATTCAAAAGGAATATATATTTAAAAAAGACAGAGATGGTATGACTTTAGGTGGTGGACACACAGTGCACATATACAGATCTAGTATCACAGAAATCTACACTAGAAACCTACATGATCTTATTAACTAATGGCACCCAATAAATTTAATGTAAGAAAGAAGACGTTATATAATGTTTTAAGCTTCCAAGTTCTTCACACCCATTAGTAAGGTTTTTTCAGTTTAGAAGACAAGACTCCTATAAACATATAAACTAAGACAACAAACACATTTAATTCTTGACAGGGACGGACAGGGATATATTTTTACATTAGCTCGAAGACTCGGGCACTGGGAAGCACTGTTCTCTGTGGATGGTGTGATTGCACAGAGGACACAACAGATCCTTCACGTCAGTGAACCCGGTCAATCTGCTCTGTGATCGCCGTGACAGCAGCGTCACCACCACCAAGTGAAAGGCCAAGAGGACAAAGGCGGGTTTCCTTGGCTGCCTCCTCTGTCAGCCCCCACGTGCCTGCTGCGCCTCCTTGTTCTGTCCACGCTGCGCAGACCCTGGCATCCGACCTCGGAGCAGAGCGCGGGTCGAGTCCCTGCTCTCACTGTGCGGGCCCTCGGCTTTCCTTACGTCACGTTGTTTTGCGCCAAGTAACACAAGGGGCAAAGTATAAACCTCATCCAAAACAGTGTTTTGAAGATGTTCTGACCGCAAGCTCAGTAAGAAATGAATTGACACTGTGACCCACTCTACACGTGTGCAGGTTCTCGCATATACGCTTATAAACGAGTCACACAGAACGATACCTACCCGAACCACGAACGGTCATTCTGATCATTTTCTTCTACTTGATTTCATGTTTTCAATGCTGGTTTTGCCCACTAAATTGACTTCACAACCCACTGAGGAGCCCTGGCCCGTAGTTTAATGAGACACAACGATGGCAGCACATAGTACCCCGCGCAGCTATATTTCCTAAGTTAATCAATTTGAAATGGTAAAAGTCTAAGAAACAAATATACATTTCAGTAGCAGTACCAACAAGATTTCTTTTTCCAGGCACACACCAAATGCGAAGCGTTGGAAGTGACCCTGAAGAGTGGGTGGGCATGTGAGTCGTGAGCAGGGAGCGCAGATGAACAGGGCAAAGGCTGTGCGGGGGCCCGAGCGAAGAGCCTGCACGGCGGCTGCGGACACTGTCGCCTCAGCGCCGCCACGGGGCCCCTCGTTTTCCTCCTGCTGGAAGAACTCATTAAAAGACTCTTGGGGTTGAGAAGAACCTTAAATGTCAAACTGTCTTTTCTTCGGCCAGATGACAAGAGTAAATCAGCATTTCCTTTGAAAATCTGAGCACTCATTTGTTCCTGGCCAAGAGTTAACTTCAAGTAGGAGTGGGGTAAAAAAAAAAGATTCACTAAATCATCATCTGATTTCCTCTGTTTTAAAAACAATTACTAGAATTTTATTAGCCAAGGGAGAGCAACTGAAAAAGAAATAACAAACAAAAAATACATCTTAAGACCCATTAAGTACACCATATATTTACAATTTAAGTATTCTATTTTAAAAGACCACTATCCGTCAGTTCATGAAATGTACCAACATATATCATACACCCACTTGTCAACTAAATTAATGTCCACTGTCCTTTGGCTCAGGAGACTGTCCTTTGCATCTGATCTTGGTCTCTGTACAGGCATCAGAAAGGATGCTGTTCGGTGGTTTAAGGCTGACACCTTTAAAGTTAACATGGCTCAGGAGGCAGGTGCTTTTCTTCGAGAAAACTTCTACTTGGCTACACAGCTCTTGCACACCTGCCCTCATCCACCTCCAGTGACATCCATGCCACCAACAATCACGCTGAAGAGAGGGCCAAGGCTCACGCAGCTGGTGAGGGAAACATGCCCCAGTCTAGTTAGGAATGGGTTCTGTGGCCTCTCCCGGCAGAGAGCTTGTCACGCAGCACTTGTGGGGTCCTCTTGGATTTCTGGCAATTCTCACGGTCTGTAAGTTCAGAAAGTACTTTCGAGCAGGCAGTGACACCCACACCCGGTGGGACACACCTCCTGGGTCCGAAACCACTCCATCATGTGGCTGGTATGCCCCCCGTGCCCGCAGGTCAGGCAGAAATTGGACGATCCTCGGACTGCCACGTGGCAGATGGCACACTGGAACGTGAAGCCTTTGCAGATGGTGCACTGCGTGCCACGAACCTCGCTCCGGCAGTGGCTGCAGTACACGCCGAACTCTGGAAGTGGTTGGAGATGGCCAAAACAAGGGACACATGAGTTTAGTTCTGCAAAAGCAAACTGGGCATTGTGAGCTAAGGTAGATGAACACACCTTAGGACTCTGTAGTATCCTATCAGGCCAATGATTTTCAATTTTCTTTTTTTTTAATGAGCAGAACACCTTCTTTTACTGTCTCATTAAGTGTTATAAAGAGGAGCTGCTGACCCTGTGCAGCAGGGTGCCAGCAGTGGGCGTGGCGGGCGCCTGGCTCGCACAGATCCTGGTCAGAGCCCCAGCGCCTGCAGCGTCTCATTCCTCTTCCCACCCCCAACTGCTGCAGGGGCCTGACGCACAGAAGGTGATGAACAAGTGTGTGCTGAAAGAACTGAAGGACGCGGTAAACACTCAGATGAGAGCTAGCTGGTCTTCCTATCTCTTTCCTACCTGCCTGCCGATGACCAAGCAGCAGGTCAGGACCCGCAGTGCCCTGCACCACTGGGGAAGGTGCCAGGACCTGTCTGCTATGACTGGTCCCCAGCCTCCTGGAAGAGACCCCGAGGGCTAATCCCAGCCCCACCCATCCCAGCGCTGCCTCCAGTGCAAACCTTCACCTGTGCTCCCTATACTCTTCTCAGGAGAAGCAGGGGCAGGATGGGTGGGCACTGTGTCCCATCACTGCCTCCATACTGTCACTTTTCTTCTTGAGGCTAATGCCACCTGGCTTCACCAGCCTTTCCTCTTTTCTCAGCTGTCACCTACCGATGACACTTCCAAACACTGAAAATTTCTCTTGGTTATCAGTCTTCTCCCCGCCTTAATTTCTGGCATGATCCCAGTGTCTTCAAAATTCACGCCGCTAACCCTCTCCACACCAGACATCTCAGGTCACTGCCCTCTCACCTCTCGTCTACCACCTTCACTTTCACTTTCATCCCCTCGTTAAATACACTCAACGCCTTTGCCCTTCTCTCCCTCCACGGTACCAGCTGATAAAACCTGCGCCCTGGCTGACCCCTATCACCTGCCTGCTCGTCTGCCCTGGAGTGGTCCTGAGAGAAGGCCCACCACCGTGGTGTGCGTCTCACGGCGCTGTGCAGTGGTCTGATGCTGTGTCTCTTCCACTCCCTAGGAGGCCACTTCGTACCACGGCCACATTCCAAAAACGCCTCCCTCACACCCATGCCCCCCTCTGTCACCTGATGGCCTCTTCTCTCACTTCCCTGAGAGAACAAAAGCCTTCCAAGAGGGGCCCCTTCATCCCTCCACCACCAAATCTTCAAGCCTCCCTCGGTTTGTCCCTCTTGTCCTACTTAACAGGCAGTTCCTCTGCTTCAAGACAACTGGCCATCATAAAATCACCAACAAATACTTTTTAAATACACAGTCACTTCAGAGAAAATTTTATAGTAGTCCCAGTGAAGGTAAATTGCGAGCCAAATTAGACTGGCTTGATAATTGTGGTTTAACAATAGCTATGCCTACTAGCCACACACACACAACTTAAAGGGTGAAATACTCTGTATACTATGTCGCGTTACCAAAACCAGCGTTGCTTTCCACCCCCCCCACTCCCGAGGAAAAGCCTTTCAACCCAGTTAACTGTGTCTTTTGTTTTTACCTCCCCATCTCTAAACAACCTGCTTATAAAGCTGCTTCTTAGTTCTCACTCTTAAGCATTATCTGTCGACTTTCTACGGAGGAAGGGCTCTCACTCCCCAGCCCCCCGACCACACACACACCACCTGTCCCTCATCTTCCCCAGACAGCTCTGTTAGCGTATGGCTGGACCGCTGTTCTGTCTTCTCGTTATCCATCTAGGTGAACGTTATTCGAGTCGCCTGCCATGACAACTTCCCCCGTCTTGCACATTTTATCTTTCCTGGAGTTGACAACTGTCTCATTTCGTTCATCTGCTTAGTGTGCTGTGAATTATCAGTAATTCATCTCTAAACTCTCCCTTAAATACCTGATTCTTCTATAAAGACACTGTATGTTGAAATACACTAGATGTTTTTTTTCTCGTTTCCTCGTCTTGGACACACCGCTCCGGAAACTCCAAGCCGGGCGGTCTACCTCCGGGCCTGCCACATAGCTCCCCCTCACCGTCACCCTGCCTCCCTGGTTTCCTGGGTTGGATGCGTCCCCCGCTTTGAATAGGCCGCGCATTCACATTCACACTCGACTGGTCCTTTGGGCACAGAATTCTAGGTTAGAGGTCATTTTCTTGAGAATTCTGAAGGTACCGCTGCATTGCCATCTAGTTTCCAGTGTCTAGTTCACTGCTTCTGAGGAGGGTCCCTTGTGTGTGACCTGCATTCTGTCTCTGGAAGCTTCTGGGGTCTTCTCTTTAACCTAGGCCTTTCTTCACTCATCATGCTAGGTGCCGGGTAGGCCCTTTCAGTCTGGAAACGCGTTTCCCTTCTCTGGCGAATGAACCTCCAGTTTTCCGCCGGGGGAGAGGAAGGGCAGGGGCCTGCTCTGCAAACCAGTACCAGGGACCTGGGACCCTACAAAGGCCACCAAACAATGTTCCAGTTTTCAATCTCACCTCCGTGCCACTTCTAGAGGTACCAGGTACCCCTAATTCCTGAGCCATCTGGAGGTTCTGCCATGTGTCTTACTGTTTTTCTGCCTGCCAGTTGGGGGTTCAGCTCTCTCAGACCCTATAAAATCAGCTACCAGTAACGTGTCTACCTCCCAGGTGCCGAGTTTTATCGCCAATGTTACACCTCCTTGCACGGTTACACCTTTTCAGAAAAGCTCTACACAGACACTTAAAGGAGAGAGGGATCAATGTGTATTCAGCCCACCCTCTTTAGCAGTCTTTCATCTCACCCTTTAAAAACCATCTCTTCTCTTAGCTTTCACACCACAGTCTTGATCAATGGTGACTCATTCTTTTTTTTTTTTAAGATTTTTTATTTACTTATTTTAGAGAGAGGGGAAGGGACGGAGAAAAAATGGGAGAGATAACATTAATCTAAGAGAGAAACATCAATCGGTTGCCTCTCGAATGCATCCTGACTGGGATCCGAACCCACAATCCAGATATATGCCCTGAGAATCAAACTGGTGACCTTTTGCTTTGTGGGATGACGCCCAACCAACTGAGCCACACGGGGCAGGGCAGTGACTCCTTCTAAGTCCCTGTTTCTGGTTCTTCTTCCAAGCCTCAAGCTCCGTGTACCAGTTTCCTCTCAAGGCCCGGGACGGGTGGCTGTCTTATGTGCTCTCCCGCACTCTTCCTCCCCACCACCAGCTCCCAGGTAAATGCACCCATTCTCACAGCTTAAATACCATTTATATGCTGAAGTTTCCCAAATTCCTAATTCTAGCCCCAATCTCTCCTTTGAACTCCAAATTCACATCTGGCTGCCTACACGACTTCTAGTCTGACATCTCACACTTCATGTCTGACTGTCCCGTGCTGAGCTCTCAATTTTCTTCCAGTCTTTTCTGTCTTAGCACACGGCACCACCACCTACCCAGTTGCTTCAGCTGAACACCTAGGAGTCACCTAGGCTTCGTCTCTTGTCCTCAGTCCCACACTGAATTTGTCTGTAAGTCATAGTGAGTCTACCTCTAACGTGTATTTTAATCCATCCATCTTAATTTTACACCACTCTTCTCAATTGCTGTGTTCTTGCCACACTAGGCTTCCTTCGCCTGTTCGAAATGCCAAGTCACTCCTCCCACAGGCCTGCGCCCTCCGCCTGGAGGCCCCTCCTGCTGCCTCTGCACAGATGACCCCTCACCCGTCAGACCTCAGCACGTACGGACAGGCCTTCACATGTGCCTCAGCGCAGCTTCTGAACTTCAGCCTCCCGGCCTCCGCATCCTCTTTGTTTGCTGTTAAATACTGATCACCAGTTTTAATTACCTAGTTTTTCTCCCCCACCCGTCTGTGAGTTCCATGAAGAGAAAAAAATGTGTTAGCCCTGTGCCTAAGAGGAATTTGATAGATATTAGCTGAATAAATGAATAAATAGTCCCACTTCCAATCAGTATCTGAGTATTGTAGAGAAAACTACTTCTGTTAATAATTAAAATTCACTCTTGTCATGAAATGTAAGGATTTTCAGAAGCTTAAAACAGACTCAAAATGCTTCAGAAATTTCTGCGTATAAAGAAGAAACTAAGACTTCATTCCAAGTCTTATGGACGAGGTAACTTACAGAAGCTTTCGGATGATGGCAGGAAAAGAAAAACTGCATGCTCACCGATGCCTTTGTGGGGGTCTGGGGGACAGGAAACAAACTTCAGCACTTCGGCTCGCTTCTCCCTCAGACCCCAGCGATAGAGGATTTCTCCATAGCACTTCTTAAAGTCATCAAATTGCTGGGTATTGGCGGGGTCCAGGAGCCTAGATAAAATTCAAAAGATTTTTCTGTCAGTTCCTTCAAGAAAACACAAGCTTAGCTCTGGCTGGTGTGTCTCAGTGGACTGAGCACCGGCCTGCAAACCAAAGGGTCACCAATTCGATTCCCAGTCAGGGCACATGCCTGGGTTGCAGGCCAGGTCCCCAGTAGGGGTGGCGTGAAAGGCAACCACACATTGATGTTTCCCTCCCTCTCTGTCTCCCTCCTTTCCCCTCTCTCTAAAAATAAATAAGTGAATAATCTTAAAAAAAAAGCTTAATACCAAATGGCACTTTATATACCGTTTTAAATGCAAGAGTCCAGTTTGGGAGAATCTAAGCACTAGGGAATGGCAGCTCTCACCTGGGAAGGTGGTTACCTTTTATTTTTATCATGCTGGTCCCGTTCTCGCTCACGAGGATCACTGTAGGTCAGACTCCCAAAGCGGATTTCTTCTGGTGAAGACTCTCCCCAAGGTGAAGATATGTGTTCTATC
This sequence comes from Trachops cirrhosus, assembly GCA_028533065.1. Lineage (NCBI taxonomy): Eukaryota > Metazoa > Chordata > Mammalia > Chiroptera > Phyllostomidae > Trachops > Trachops cirrhosus. The sequence continues at coordinate 18,175,230 of CM052550.1, forward strand.
TCTCTCCCTGCTGAAGAAAATCAAATGGGAAGGGAAAATGAAAATCAGAGAAGGCGTGAAAAATATCTAAAAACTCTCATAAAGCAGTGCGTGTCCAATTTATTCCCCAGGAGAAAAATAAGCTAAGTTGAAGATCCTGAGAAATGTAACTAAACAGAACTCTTTCCTAGCCTAACCTTTTTGTCTAGGTACTTATTACTAAGGTAATCTGATAATTAAGTATACACATAATAATTAAGCAAATTATGGGATAGTGATATACTAGCATATTAGGCAGTCATTGTCTATAAAGACTTTTTTAATTTAATTTTTCTTGTATTGTTTTCTATTACCTTTTAGTCCCCTCATCCCCTCCTGCCCCCAGCAGTCACTAACACTGTTGTCCATGTCCGTGAGTCCTTTCCCTTTTTGCTCCATCCCTCCACCCTCTTACCTTCCCCCAGGCCACTAGCTGTGAGCCTGCTCCCCATCTAAGAGTCTGTCCCCATTTTCCTCATTAGTTCAGTTTGTTCATTAGATTCCACATGAGTGAAATCATATGGTATTTGTCCCTCTCTGACTGGTTTATTTCCCTCAGCATAATGTTCTCCAGGTCAATCCATACTGTTGTAAAGACTAAAATTTTCTTTTTTTCCAGCCGAGTGGCATTCTATTGTGTAAATATTCCATAGATGTTTTATCCACTCATTTACCGATGGGTACTTGGGCTGCTTCCATATCTTGGAGATTGTAAATAATGCTGCTATGAAAATCGGGGTGCTTATGCTCTTTTGAATGAGTGTGTTGGGTTCCTTTAGATATATTCCCAGAAGCTGGATCACTGGGTCAAAAGGTAGATTCATTTTCAATTTTTTGAGGTACCTCCATACTGCTTTCCACAGTGGTTGCACAAATCTGCATTCCCACCAACCGTGCAAAAGGGTCCCCTTTCTGAACATCCTCATCAGCACTTGTTTGTTGATTTATTGATGATAGACATTCTGACAGGTGTAAGATGGTATCTCATTGTGGTTTTAATTTGTGTTTCTCTGATGATTAGTGACATTGAGCATCTTTTCATAGGTCTTTTGGCCATCTGTATGTCCTTTTTGGATAAGTCCTTTGCTCATTTTTAAATTGGGTGGGGGTTTTTTTGGTGTTGAGTTTTGTAAGCTCTTTACAAATTGTGGGTATTAGCCCCGTATCAGATATATCAGCGAATATGTTCTCCCATTCTCTGCATTATCTTTTTATTTTGTTGATGATTTCCTTTGCTGTACAAAACCTTTTTAGTTTGATGCAGTCCCATTTATTTATTTTTTCTTTTGTTTTCCTCACCTGGAGAAATATATCCAATAAAATATTGCTACAAGCAATGTCCGAGATTTTGCTGCCTACGTTTTCTTCTACAATTTTTATGATTCCAGGTCTAACATTTAAGTCTTTGATCCATTTTAAATTTATTTTTGTGTGTGATATAAGGTGTTATAGTTTCATTTTTCTGCATATTACCATTGTCTTCTCTAACACTTTCTGCTGTGTTTTTTCTTCACTGTGTGTGTATTACTTTTACAATCAGGAAAATGGAGATCATCTTTAAAAAGAAATTTTACAAGTCCAGAAAACACAAACGCTCATTAAACAGATCTTTCTGGTCAGCTGGCATCAGACGCTACTTTACTCCTCGATGTTGAAAGAGGTACATAAAACGAAGTGGCAGATGTCCTTGGCAGGGGCACGTGTGATGGAAGAAGGATAGGGCTAGGATTTGGGGTGAACACTGGGAAGTCTCACTGTCGGTGTCTCAAGGTCATGGGATGTGAAACCACCAGAAAGGCAGAAAGACCTTCCAGCAACTGGCCTGTTCGAACATGAAAGGCCAGGTCTTGCTGACTACAGTATTCCCATCCTACTAAATGTAAAGAAAAATAACAAAGAAAAAAAAATGGAGACTATTCATCAACTAAAGATTATGTGTTATTAGCAATTCACATGCAGCTTTTCAAGAACTAAACACCCAGCGTGGGCTAAGTCAGTTCCATACCAACCTATGTTCCATCCACCAGTGTTGAGCCCTGGGTCTGACATGCTGGAGCAGGAACCAGAGGAGGTAAAGCTGGGCTGCAGAACAAACAGGAACAGCATCAGAACACCATTCTCCACGGAAGTTTACCATTAGGAAAAGTTAGACACAAACCAGAAAACCACAAGCTTACGTATCGACTGTGGGACACCACCAGATTAGATGAACGACTGGGAAAAGGCCCCAAAGGGTTTGGTATTCCCTGAAGCCGAGACTGGGCTTCAAACACACTGCAGAGCATAGCCAACGTCTGGACATCCCGGAGCTGGCAGTAATGAGCCAACCTGGGAAATAAGGTGAGAGGAGAGAAAACAAGTCAAGAGGAGAGATGGAGGGAGGATACTATCACAATCATGGCAGGCTGTTGCCTTAGGAATAGAGAAGAAAAGATGCTTACTTCATCCTCAAAAACCCCTCTCAGGTACCAGGGCTTTCTATAGATCCAGAGGCTTGATCGACTTTGATTTTGGCTAGATTTGCTTTGGAACAAATTCTATCAAAATAATACAAATGACCTAGAAAACTGATCTGAAAGCTTCTGGCTGGCCTGAGGCATGGGCTCAGACTTGAACATAGCTTCTCCAAGAACTAAGGAGACTGAACTAACGTCTGAGTGAGGCCATGCACGCTCTCTCCCAAGCCCCGAGCGACAAGGCAGAATCACAGTGCTTTCGAGAGGCTCCTCCACACTCCATTCATATAACCTAAAGCTATGTGATAGTGAACACTGCACTGCCACGGTATGGTGAGCAGGCAACAGACTCAGGAGGTGGATTAGGAATATGAGCTATTAAATAAAAACAACGAGTAATAGTTTCACCTTTTAGGTACTTATATCCCCTTTGCTCCTTTTAGGACCACTATGCTAGAAGGCAAGGTAGGGACCAGAGGGACTTGGCCTTTGTGATGGAATAATATTGATACTTTTCCTATCAAGCACTGTCTAATATTTCTTAAGGTGTTTCACACTCACTATCTTATACGAGCCTCCTATGAAGTGTGTAGAACAAGCATTATCATCCCTGAGTCACTCTGAGAAAACTGAAGAGTGCGTACACGATGTCCCAGGTCTGGCCTCAACCAGCAAAAAAAGCAAAGCTTCCCCTGAAAAAAGGCAGGGCTTTTCTGTTTCTCTGTCTGGACCTGGGCCTCACTGTTAGGGAGATTCGAGCAGTTGACCTGGCTGTAAACCTTTTTGCACATTGTAGTGTGCCCTATTTCAGTGCAATAAGTCAAATACAAATTCAATGTTTTCATAAACTGTCTAACAGGTGAAAGCATCGTGGCCTTTGGAGAACGTAAAAGCCGACATGCGATTCTCTAATGTGCTCTCAGGGACAAAACTCTACAGCACCCAAGAAATGTACCATCTCAAGTGCTCAAACTCCTGAGTTCAGACTGATACGACTTATGGTTAGGCATAAACAAGGACACACGAGTCTGAAATCCTTGTTACAGATGACAAATAGTGTATGGTTCCTTCTGCTATGAAAAGTTAGTTGGCACAGAAATTATTGTAGCGCGAAAAGGAAAGCTCTCCCTTCCACCTCCCATGCGTCAGGCCTCTGCACTTCCTCTCAGACAACCACCTTGCAAGTGCTGACAGACCTAACATTCCCATCGCTCATGTTCCCCGCTTTCAGCTCTCCAAACCTACAGTGACTCCAGCAGCTGTCGCCCGAATGGATGCCGAGCCCACGGTGTCTCCAGATCTGGATCAGACTTCGGACCAAGGCAAAGATCTGTAGCTACTGTAGCCAGCGACCAAACCTGGACAAATCGAAGAGACACCCACACTCAGACTGGTGAGGACAGGAACGGGACTCGAGAAAGAACCCCACCACACGCATGCCCCCTGCTACTCTGAGAGCTGCAAACCAGGAGCTTCCCGAAGTGCAGGATTTCAGGCCCCGCTCCAGGCCTACCGATCAGGATGGCACTTTAACAAGGCTCTCGGGGGACTACAACACTGGAGAAACACTAGCCAAATAAGCTCGGACTGAGCAAACTTCAGGAAATGACACTGCAACAACTTCGACAGGTTGTCTATTTAACCACTAACTCCCGTGACTTTTCCTGCTGCTTCATCAGTGAGCTGGCAGGGAGGAAAAGGCATTCTGTGTCACATTAAAGACCTGCCCTTCTTTAGCAAATGAAAAGCTGCTGCTTTTCTACAAAAGTTTCAGTGTACTCTCTGAAACTATAGAAAAACAGGCCAAGACAAAATAGACTTGGCTTTCTTTGTGTTGACACCAAGTCTAAGGAATATCGCCCTCCAAACCTGAAATCTCGTGGGGCCTGGTGTCATCAAGCAGAAACTAACATGCTTTAAGTGTCTATTAAACCTGAGATGTAGCACACGCTAAATACATTGTGCCATCAACAGAGCCCACTCCCCTCCACACCTTTATTTTACTTTTTTTTAAACATTTTATTTATTTTTGGAGAGAGGTGAAGGGAGGGGGAAAGAGAGGAAGAGAAACATCGATCGGTTGCCTCTTGCACGCCCCCAAACCAGGTACCTGGCCCACAACCCAGGAATGTGCCCTGACTGGGAAACGAACCAGTGACTCTTTGGTTCTCAGGCCAGCACTCAATCCACTGAGCCACACCAGTCAGGGCCCTTCCACACCTTAAAAAACAGAATACACTTGGGAAATCTTTCTTAGTAGCAATACATCATTGTGTGCCTACTACCTGGCAAACACCACATTAGACTCTATGAGAAACTTGAAAAGGGAAATACAGACTTTAAACAAGGAGTTTAAAATCTAAGAAAAAAGAATGAGCAAATAAAAATACTGAAAACAGTCAGAGAAACCTATCAGGTGTGTAAAAAAAATAGTTATGTGGCATCAACACTGTTAATGCACGCAAGTACTGGTTCAAATGAGAAGCCAGAGGTCATGCTCACGTTCACCTCCAGTAAGTGACTCATGTGCACGGCTGCTGAAAGGGACAGGCTAGGGTGTCTACTGCCCTGGCTGACAACTTAGATGGGCTATTTCCTCTCTTACAACACGCACTTCCTAATAGCTTCGGCAGAGATAGCTGACACTTAGGCTTATTTCTGCGACTCACTGCAAAACAGGAGGCACATCATTGTCAACATGTGCATGAAGAACATAAATTTTTTTCAGCCATTTGCATCGATGTCACACCTGTCCCATATGAAACAGTGCCATACTGCACATCATGAAGATAATTGCGAGAACAGCAGTAGTAACTGTACCACGTATTGGGTAGTTACCATCTATCACGGCCTTAGAAGTATTGTTCCTACTTTATAGTTGAGGATACCAAGGTTCAGGAGGATGAGGGGCTGCCTAGAATCCCATAGCAAAAAAGTAACAGAGACCGGATTCAAACTCAGGCCTGTCTAAATTCAAGGGAAGGGTCTTCTCAACATACCTCACACTAGCCTGACCCTCCAATTCAACTTAATAAAAACTTAAACAACAAGGCAAAGCACTTTAAGATGTAACTTTCCCCCAGAGAATGGTTTTCAGAACATGAACATTGGATCTGCCTTAGCACTGCATCTACCAGTCTCCTCGCCAGCCCTACAAGGTCATTGTTCTTGTGGTCCCCATTTCACAAACAGTATACAGAGGCTGCGAGAGCCTGAAATCATCTGCCCAGGATCACAGTACCAGGGTGCTGAGCTGGACCTGCGCATCCTGTTACTCATTCCCCAATATTTCTAAGACTTTATTTTGCTTCAGTGTTTGCAGAACTTTGGGTGGCTGGGTCCTTATGGAAATAGATCATATGCATTACTTCAAATTTCACCTAATAGGGTTTGAGCAAAAACTTGACAGTACTTATTAGGAGACAAATGGAAATCCTAGGAATTTTTTACAAACAGAAATCAAGGGAAGGCCTCAGCTCAAGTCATTTGGAGGGTGAGAAGGGGGAAAACTGAGTGAACAGGGAAACAGCTAGCAGTTTCCACTGCTCCATCTAATCCTCACTCTGAAGACTAAAGGGCACCAGACAGGGAGCGCGGATCAGTGGTCTGGGTCGGGGAAGAAGGGATCGAAAACTAAGGGGTGTGGGGTATCTTTGTAAAGCAACGAAAACATTCTAAAAGTATTTGTGGCAATGGTGGCAAAACTCTGTGAATACACTAAAAGCCACTGGATGGTGCATTTTAAATGGGTGAATTGTATGGTATATGGACCATATCTCAATAAAGCTCTTAAAAAACAATGTAGGAGCAGCTTGCTTTAAAAACACCAATGTATTCCTGCAAAAATGAAGATTTAAATTTTTGTGAGATCACATGTTTTAAAATTGAACATGTCTATTCTAAAGGAATGTTTTTGTGAACTTGTTATGAAATGAAACATTTTTTAAAGGAAAATAAAAAAGAATTGAGAGGACAAAGGGTAAAGATACTGCTACACAATTTAGATATGTAACAATCACCATGGTACTGAAAAGAAAAGGGATGCAATAAAAAATACTTAGTAAATACTTTAGGGTCCTCTCGACTAAGCACTAACGGGAAAAGCATCCAAGGGACTTGGAAAGCTGCTCGAGCCCTGCAGTTTGGCAAAGAAAATGGGCGAGAAACTGCAAAACAGGAGACACACCCTGAAGTGTCACTAAACCGTAACTATGAAGTGAAGACAACCCGCCAAAAAGGAACACCCCGATCCCCAGCAAACGGAATGGACGGTACCTGGACAAGATCCTTCCTCCCGACAAGCAAGGCAGAAGTAGCATTCTTCTGACATGTTTCTTGAATATCATTTACATTTAATCTGAAATTTAAAAAGAATGAAAAGGTTTCTTCTAAAATCAAAACAATAATTCTTTCTAGTCTAACTTCCTAAATCAATTATTCCTGCTTTGACCAACAGATAAAACACTGCCTCTTTGGCTGTCACTCAAAATGTTTTACTTGTATTGGCCTAAAGATACCTTTATATGCAACATGAAGAAAATGCTTAACTACCAGCTGATGCTATGCGGGGTTCAGGCCAGGGAAGGGAAGGTAAAACTGCTCGCTCTTTGAAGCCAGGAGAGGCGGCCAGACTCAAAAACCAATATGCCAACCCGCTTTTCTGTGGAGTTCCCCAGGCTTGAGGGATGAATAAAAATGGACTGAAATACATACAATAACACAGTTTCTAACACAAAGAATAGTATGCTGTGTATATACTACACAATAAATATGGTATTTTTTGTTATGTGTTCCAGTTCAAGAAAAAGGGGAACCACAGACCAGCCTCTCTATACCTGTCACTCACTTCCCAACTCCCTTCAACCAAAGTGGCTCAGCTTTATCCATTTTACTGACTGGCCTTGGGAAGCAGAATCCTGAGGCTGTTTGCAAGATTTCTGCCCCCCGCCATAGTACCTTTGATAAATCCCTCCCTCTAAACGTGGGCGAGACCAGTGACTACTGATGGAATGTCACTCTCATGATTAGGTTATAATTAATTAGTCTTTGAACCTGTCAACAGGGAGATTACCCTGAGTGAGCCTGACCTAACCAGGTGACACCTTAGAAAGAAGGTGGAGTGACAGTGAGATGCTCCTGCTGGTCTCAAAGAAGATGAAATCCACCTAGTTCAATGGCTGCAAGAAACCGAGTTCTACTAACTGAACGAGCTGGAAGAGGACCCTGAGCAGCAGACAAGCACACTGCCTGCTCGACGCCATGCTTTCGGCCTGGGGAGACCTGAGCAAGGACCCAGCGAGGCCACACCCAAACTCCTGACCCACGGAAACTGTGACATAATGCGCGCTGTTTTTACCCACTAAGTCTGTGGTCATTTGTCATGCAGCAATGGAAAGCTAACACACTGGGCTTCTCCTAAAACTGCTTTTGAAGAAAGGGTTCCAATACTTAAATAAAACAAAACTTCGATAATCCTGACTAAATGATAGGCATGGCCCACCTGAAATTTTGAACTTACATGTATAGTTCCCCCAGTGCCTTGTGAACAGGAAGAAGGCATGCGATGTCCTGGATGATAACTTTCCCGGCAGCCTTGATTGGTCGATTGCCTGAGTCTGATCCCTCGCGCTTGCTCTTCCATCTCCTCGATTTCTGGGGGAGATGACAAGATATAACTAATGGGCACTTTGCTGAATGGGAACCTACAGTTGCAGAGCACATCATAGTTGGGTCACTGGCAATTTGCAGAGACTTTGCATTACATCATGCCCACAATTACATGAATCAGCATCTGTAGGAAACAAAAGGATAACAAAGGGCATTGAGCTCTCGGTCCCAAAGCCTAACAGGAAAACAGCACCTGCTGCAGACCTGTGCACATTCTGCAGGTGCTCAAAACAGACATCTTGAAGCCAGGATTTTAAAAATAAAGACAAAAAAGAACAGCAGGTAAGTAAGTTAGTAAAGACCACAAAAATGTGGGAGAACAACTTTTAAGGTTAGGTTCAAAGTTCTTGCTTGAAACTAATCAAAGGGGTTTTTTCCTTCTAAAGAAGGAAATACATTTTAATAGACGTAGTGTGGACTCTGCAAACTTTAATCTACGGTACAGACAGACAGAAAAACTTAGTAGCTCAAAGAGAATTATCCTGTTTTTCCTAGCAGACTTGAATTATTTCTAAAAGTAATTATTTTAGAATGTCAAAAATACTTGAGCAGAGGGACGTGGGTAATGGACATGGAAGTTCATGAGCAATTATCGCATTCCCCCAGAGCCTTACCTACAAATGGCTACACAGGAGCCCATATGCGGGAAATGAGAGCTACCTTAGAAAATGGAAATTATTAGGGTAGCACCATCTGGTATCCTTAAAATGAGAACCAGCCAAGGGAGTGGCATTCTCTTTTATTTTATTGCCAGAAATTAATAAGAGGGCCACTGGAGTGACTCAGCCGAGGGAGGACACGGGTTTGTTAACAAAGGATGAAAAGGAGCCAGTGGAAGGGCCTCCCATTGGCGTCCAGAAACCAAGTTACAGGTCTGTTCGCCACATGCGCTGGTTCAAGGTGACCCTGGACAAATCACTCATTCGCTGTGAATTCAGCCTCAGGTCACCCTCTGTGCGCTCACTGAAACCTGTGGCTCAGACGAGCTGTCGCTCCCATCTCACGAGGTTAATAAGGGGGCAGTGAAAAGGAAAGTGTCCACTGTAAACTGAAAAAGTGCCATTTTAAAATCTGTAACTTTTATGAATGTGTATAAACCTTCACCGATTTAGATTCGATCATTATTTAGATAACTCACAAATTCATTTCCCACCGTGATTTTTATATAATCACTCTTCCAGAAATTAGTCATGGTCCATATCCAGACGTCCCTGACCCCCGATGTCCCATCAAACCCCGAAGTTGCCTGATGCGTGTCACTCCTTACAGGATTAGTCAGTGTTATGGAACCTACCAAATCCATGACTCCTGGGCTTAGTTCAAGGAAAGTAAGTGAAGAAGTTTAACTGAAATATTTGACCTGCTTATCGTAATTGGTAAATACATATGCTTCATTATCAATTTGGACCTTAACTCATTTGCTCTTAAGAAGCAGTTATTATTTACTGTATATTTATACAAAAGACATTATTCTGCAATGTAAGATGAAGCTTAATCTATTATTGTGGGGTAGCCCTTCAATTCTCTGCTAGCCCTGGTTATTTCCTAAACTTGAATTATGTGCATACTCACAAAAAACACTATCCTTTTAGCCATAAATATCCTGACGTGGATGCAAGCAAGGGGAGAGTGTGCTAAAGCGCAAACAACCTGTCAGAATGGACTGGAGCCAGGCAGTGTTAACCAACACAGATGACACCGTTGTGTGCGCACTGGTATTACGATATGACTGGTTTTAGTAGGGAGGTAATTTGGCAGAGATGGGAGTGTGGTTAACTAGAACAGGGAGGGTGTAAGCACACACACTCATTTCACTCTGATTTTCATCTAGGTTTCCAGGAGTTTAAAAATTCCAGGAAATGACAAACCCAGAGGACCCACATAACTGTTATCTCACATGAGATTTAGGGT
>CM052550.1:18185381-18371263 GCA_028533065.1 Trachops cirrhosus
AACACTGTTTCAGGTAGTCATTCTGGTTCCTTAGTACAAAGAGAAAATGAAAACCACTTAACAATTGAGCAATAAACTAGCTCTGTTTAACTAAATAGGGGTAATAAACAGAGGCTCACAAGGGAGGCGGTTTATAGCTTTCAGATCACAGTGAAAACCTCCACAATACCCTGACTTTTTAAGCAAACCTAATAAAAATATAATATTAAGACCCATGTGCTGAAAGTGATTCATTTGCAAATAGCCTAGCTCATTTAAAAATGGTTTTCCTGGTAGACTTGAGTGATTTCTAAAGGTGATCATTTTAGAATGTCAAATATACTTGCACAGAGTGGGTAATGGACATGGAAGATCATGAGCAATTATCGTATTCCCCCAGAGCCTTACCTACAAATGGCTACACAGGAGCCCGTATGCGGGAAATGAGAGATGTCTGGACACAAGTCCAAGTGTACAGACGTTTGACTTAGAATTTAAAGGCTTGTCTGCCATCAGTAACTTTAGCTCCTGCCACGCACTGCTTACTATGCGAGCATCAGCCTTCACTACAGCTCCCTTGCAAAGGGGCTATGGCCTCCGTTACTCAAGGCCACACTCATAAGAGCTGAGATTCAAACACAGGCCTGTCAGGCTATTAAGCCCATATTTGTTAACCTGTTTTTAAGAGTATGATTTTAGATTAAAAGGAGAAAAAAAATTAAGTCCTGACTAAGCTACCGTAAATATGGAAATAGCTTGGTCCATTTTTAAATGGATCCATTTCTGCATAGAAGGAGAACAGCATCTGATTCTAATGAGGCCTGTCCTCTACAATTACTCACTTCTACAGTCACTTCTCTGCCAAGCACTGTACCTGGCTACGCTAAGCCAGAGCAGTGTGCGGCAGATCGGCAGAGGCCAGCAGCTCCTGCAGCTATGTGGCTTCGCATAGGGCACGCCACAGTCAGACCAGGTGCTGCATTTCAGGCCAGGTTCAAGAGCCTGCACCTCACTCTGTTTAATCACCTTTATGGATTTGTTGGGATTAGGTGCATTCGGAGAGAAGACTCGGAGTCCAATGAGATGTGTTAGGACTCTACCCCCACCTGCAGTCCTGGTTTACAGAGATCAGTAGAAACCAACCAACATGAGTCATTATAAGTACTTGATGAAACTGTAAAGATAGTGGTCTTGGACAACTATCTACAATTATCCTTCACTGGATTATGGGAAGCACAGTCTGTATTTCCTGGTACTTTCTTGTCAACTTCTTGAGAGACACCAGGCTTCTAGGTGCTTCTCTGTTTGATCTGTTTGATGTATAGGTGATGTTTTATGAAACCTATTATATGAAAGCTGCCTTCCAGCCTATAATAGGAGAAGTTTCCCCAACACAGGGTCACCTAATTATAGCTGTCACCAAGAATCAAACTATAAAATTATGGGACAGCAGTGTTCATTCACTTAATCCAGCAAGAAATACTTTATCAAACATCTTTAAGTAGTCACAAAACAGTTTCTTTTTAAATTTTTTGGTTGGTGGCTTTAAAATATGAAATATCTCCCCTTCAGTCTACAGGGGTCACTCAGTAATCCTGTCTAGTGGCCAATTACTCTAGGGATTCAAACAAAACAATACTGCCTAAAGGAAGACATGCTGAATCTCAAATCACTGATGCTCCCTAATGAGCATGGACAACTTTTCAGGGTGTTTTTCTAGAGCTTCGGCGATAAAAAGGGTTTGTATTCCATCCACACTTCCCCAAGACTTCCTTTCCCCTTAACATCTTGTACAATTTTAGGAGTCCCTCTTAGCTGTGCAACTGCCAGGGGACAACAGGGAGAGAACAATGACACACCAGTCTGAGTGTGGCTGATCTTTCCAGGTGAGGGGAGGGCACTCTGGCCCAAACGCCCCCTAACCCTACTGCATTGCTCCAGTCTCACTCTGATGGGCTAAAACACAGGTACTTTTCTGCACAGTAAAATCAGTTATCTCTGGGAAGCAAAGGACTCTGCATTTCTTAGGTCTTCTCAATGCCCCATCGAGAAAAAATGCCCTTCCCCACAGATTATAAGCAGGGATTGAGAAAAGAGAGACAAAGCAACACAGACAATTATCACATAATGAGCACTGGGATGCTCCTCTGAACATACCAAGAAGGGGTTCATGGAATTACAGGAAAGAGGACAGGGAAGAAACGAGTCAGGTGGGAGGGAGAGGGAGGGAAGCATTGGTGCAAATAGCACTGAATGACAACCAACAGCCAGCTTGCGACTGTACCACCAGTGTTACTGCTACAATCAGAGGCAACATCGATGCCGATAAATGGGTTAAATGCAAAAACAGCCCAAGAATAAGTAACCAACTGCTTTGCAGCAACCCCATCAACAATGCATAATCCTCAGAGTGGGCAGTGAGTCTAGATGAGTTCCTGTTGAAATAGCAGCAGGAGCAGGACTGCGGGAAAACTCCACGGAAATTCAGCAGCCGGGTTGGCTGGGACAGGCGTGTTGAGGAAAGGCGGCCACACTGGCAGCTCCACCTGCACGTTGTTGGCGGCAGTGGTACTTGCTAATCAGGGCTCCTGATTTCAACTGGTTTTTATACGAAAAGGCTGTAACTGTTCCCCTAAGTATTTTTTTACACCAAATGAAATTTACGCTAAAGCCCCAAGGCTGCCTTGCACAGCCTGAGGTCACCGTGGCACTGCTGGCATGTAAAGGGGGCGGGAGAGGAAGACAGAAGAGGGGAGGTGGCCGACAGGATAAGAAAGAAGAAAAGGAAGAGAGGATGTCCATAGCACAGGTTTTATTGTCAGTGCAAAATACTGATGGTAAGGGGAAAAAAATTTGTTGCAGGTAATTGCCAAAGGAGAAACACTAGCTTATGTCATGCCAATGAAGCAGGTGGGCACTTCCCTCTTTGAATTAGACCAAGATGATAAAAACAGACAGAATGGTGGAAGTCTCTTATATCTTCCTCTGCTTCCCCAATGCCAAAGGTAGGCTTTTGAAAGCTCTATGAAATTATATAAATTCTCCAAATGAAATCAGGCAAGCTCAAGGTTTACAACTGGATTCTTCCCAAGAAACCCAGTATTGAGCTTCATTTTCAGAAGTCCGTTCACAATCTTAATGGTGTTGGTATTCACTTGTCTGGAACTGTCAGGGAAACTGCCAGGGAGGCAGCCCTTGGCACGTGACTCCCGAGAATGGAAATTTACTGTTGCTGGTCCTGAAGCCCAGCCAGCTCGTCATTTCAGGTTCCCCAAAGCCAGGCAGGTGGCATTTTATTCTTGGGCCTTTGGGCAGAGACAGAATTAGTCAAGGAGAGCATTTGCACAGCGCACAGTACCGGGAAGTCGTTAATTGCTTGTATGGACCAACGTCGCCGGGCAGAGCGAGGAGACATCTGTGCGTGAAAACGTTACACCCAGGAGGAGGGAAGAAAAACACCAAGAAAATTAAAAGGGAAAAATATAGAATGAAATGAAAGCTTCCCATACATCTGATGGATTAAAAGGCACCATAATATACTATAAAATTGGGACTGAAATGACTACAAAATCTGAATGTAACACAGCAATAAGTGGATTCCTTCACCTCCCTCCCAACCCGTCACACTCCAAACCCAGCTCCAACGTCCTTGTTCTTCAGTCCAAAACACTTTTCAGGGTATAAGGAGGTGACGTCCACACTGCTCTGACACAGGAACTGTGATCAAGGTCTGTGGTTCTCTAACGAGGATCAGGGTCACGGGGCAAGTCGAGTGACACTGGACTGGGTATGTGCCAGAAGGGCCTCATTCCTAAAAAGGAAGAAGTTCTTCCATACACTCGGTACCACATTGTTTTAGTGCGTGGCTAAAGGGCACTGGGGAAATGGGAAATCTTGACCTTGGTACTGCAGGACTATTTTTAGAGTGAAGCCGTAGGGAAGCGAGAGCCCCAGAGAAATGCAGGGAAGAGGGAGCTATGGCGAAGGACTTAAGGTCACTCTTGCTAACAATATGGGAATCAGTGTGAAACTGGGAATGCAGGCACTGTTTATGGGAATCAGAAGTTATTCTAGCAACTTCGAGACCTCCCCAGTTATTTACATTACAGCTGTTTTAATAACATAAACTGAAGCAAATGTGGGAGGCTGCAAAATTCTGTAAATGTTGAACAGTGTGGTGATTGCAGAGATGGGTGGGTGTAGGGGGAAGGGGCTGTGGGGGGATAGATAGTAATGGAAAAAATACAATTAAAATTTTAATTAAAAATGTTAAAATACAACAACAAATCTCTCAATAAAAAAACTTTAAAAGAAAAAATTTTAAAATGTTTCTAGGGTAATGCCTAATGTTTCTCAGAAGTTCCGGGCCTTCCACTTCACCCTTAGAATAAGCAATATTTCATCAACTTTTAATAGCTGGTCCAGTTACCCAATGAATGCTAGCATCTCTCTGTGTTTTCTAACTTCCTAGAAAAGGTGTCTCATGCTTTTGAAAATGTTGGAAGCAGCCATGGAATTACATCTGGAGAACCTTTAGCTTAATATTACAACATAACCTAAGCAGGGCAGGTTCAAAACACAAAAACAAGAGCAAGGGACGAGAGTCCCCACTGGCTCCACATGACTTTGTGATTGCCAAAACAGGCTACCACACCGTCACGGCTACACTTTAAGGCAGTTGTATTAGTTCATTTATGTTATTCAAAGATCTCAGGGATAGAGACCTAAAAGAGAACAGACATACATAGGACAAAAATCCAGGCTGAAAATAAAAACAGGGAACTTTAGTAAACGGGAATCATTTCCAGAACAAAAGTAATGAAAGTGGTATCATTTGACCCCTGAAACTAGACTCCTTTAGGCACAACACCGCACTGCGATCCACGAGGGAGAGAAGCAGGCCTCTGCGGTGTCACGGCTGTATCCCACTCCTCTGCCCCTCCCTCCTGACCCCGTGTAAACGGGGCGGGCATGAACAACTTCAAGGAGAGGTGAGTTTATTTCAAATTCATCACAACATAACTGGATTGCTCATTTAAATGTTTTATTAGGTTGAACCAACTGCAACTTTTCTTTATGATTGAGAATAGTCAAGTATCACCAATTTCATTTGATTTAACCTAAAAATTATTATGTCATCCACTGAAATGTGCCTTCCTTCCCCCAGGGCTTCTAGGGTTCTTGTAATGTTTTATTTCCTGGCCAGTATGATTGTTAATTCACTGAATTACATGCGTATGGTTTGTGATCTTTTCTGTATATATGTTATATAGACATATAAAAATTTCATATGAAATTATAATAAAAGTGTCTCCCCCATTTTACTTGCTCATTATCTGAAATAAAACTTAAAGACCATTCACTATGTCATGCTCGGGGATGATCACAGCCCATCTTCTGCAGAGAAGCAGCACAGTGGAAACCACACCAAACTGCAATACCACACTCCTTCCTGGGTCCCTCTTTGTGATTATGCTGTTCGTAGTAAAAGAGGCCAGACCATCAAAACTATGGGTGTAGGAATACAAATGCTTCTGCATTAGGAGAGGTCCCAAGTTGGAACCAGAGTTATTTTGACTGAACATGGCCTGTACACACTGTCACAGAGTCAAAAGTGCTAGCCCATGCACTGTGCCCAACCTGAATCCAAGCATGAGTGGCACATGACATGACTCAGGGAATTCCGAACTGCCCCTCTGACTGAAAGATTTCCTCAACCTGGCTGTGACGCTAAAGAAAATCCCCACAGTTACCCAACCATGAGTTAGCGTGGCTAGCACGCATGTTGATTAAAAAATGCCTTAGTTCCCACCAGTTTATCAAATCATCTAACCAGTTACCGGCTAGCTTGCATTAATTTCTTTTTTAATTCCAAGAAGGTCTGTACAGCCAGAGGAGTGGAATTCATTTCAGCAGAGATGCGTGGAAGGGACGGCAGAAAGTCGGCCAGAAAGGCAACAAAAAAATCATTGTCCATGTCTGACTGAATGGTCTTGCCCAACTCTGGTCCTGTCTTAAGCATCAGCTACTGCCACTCATCTCAGACGACAAAGGCAGAGAGGGCCAACTACCAGTGCGAACCAAGAAGATCAGACAGTATGCTGCAGACAAAGTGAAGGCACCTCCAACCCTTACTAGAAACTGGTTTATTTGCAAGAATTCAATTAAAAATTTTTCATGGAAGTCAATCCATCATTTCCTCATTAGTGGAGGAAAACAGCAAAGAATCCCTAAGAAATGAGTTTGAGAGTAGCTCAAACATCATGTCAGTTAAAAGCCCGTTTAAGCCAGGCTCTCAATCTAACAAGAAAGAGTTCTCAGAGTCCTTCCTACGCTCTGCCAACATCTACGCTGCTGTCACTAAAGGCTTCCGGCAGCTGCATATGCTTGAGGGATGATGAGTTCTTTGAGAACCCAGGAACAAAAGGACAGGTTCAGATGATTTTTATATGAAATGGTCCATTCGAATGGGTACTTCAGTGTGGACTTAGGAAAACTATAAAACCTCTTAGAGATCAACTTTAAAATTTCTCACAGATATGAAGTTCCAAATATATCAAGATCCCAAGCCTTCAGAAATACCCCTTAAGTTGTTGATGAAGATCGGAATACCAAGGAAGACCTGAAGCTAAATTATTCTATCTGAAAGCATGAGAATCAACTTAATGAATGGAGTTACAAGAACCGGGTTAAATGGAGAGAAGACTATGGATTATAAGAACTAACATCCCCCCCCCACATACAATTTACAGCAGTTAAAACCAATGGAATGGCACCAAACAATGGTCTTTCTTTAACAAGCTATTTATGAAAGTGAGAGACTAGAGGGGATTACTAACTTAGCTGCTGAGCGTGGCAGGCAGGAAGGCAAAGGAGAATCCAGGGAAGGGCTAAGAATCAGGGGCTGTGGCTCTGCGGCTTACCCGCTCCTTGTAGTAGAAGGAGCTGATGGAGACCTGCTCTTTCTCACTGCGAGTGGGGCTCCCACTGTATAAACGAAGGTTCCCAGGGGCCTCTGTGCGGATCTTCATTGGCGCAATCAAGCCAGTATGATAAGCAGACAAGGCCGAGAGAGATCTGTGGTTGAAAATGCAACATTATCCATACTGGCTTCAATCTTTCCACATTTCTAAGTAGTGCTGCTCTTAGTGCTTGATGAAACCAAGAAGAAAAGATGGATAAAATGGGGAAAAATGGAAACTTCAAAAAAGAACCAAAGAGAACTTTCAGAACTGAAAAACATTTTATCTGCAGAAGCAGAGAATGTTTCTCTGATTATATACACATACATAAAAAATTCAAAGGAATCTACAAACTACTAAAACTAGTATGTCAATTTAGATACAAGGTCAATCTACAAAAACCTACTGTATTTCTATATATTAGAAGCAAACATTTGGAAAATAAACATTTTAAAATTTTAATTTACAATAGCACCAAAACACATCAAATACGTATTTATTTAATTTAAAAAACAAATTTAATTTAAAAAATGTGCATTGAAATTACAAAATATTGCTGAGAGAAATTAAAGAAGATCCAAGACAACAGAAGATTACTCCATGTTAGTGGATTGGAAAATTCCATATTGTTATGATATCGATTTTCTCCAAATTGATCTACAGAGTCAAAACAATTCCAATCAAAATTTGAACTTTATCATAGAAACCAATGAGCTGATCACATCTTTTATAGAAATGTAAAGGACCTAGAATAGCCAATACAATCCTAAATAAAAATAATAAACTTGGAGGACTTAGACAGATTGGAAGACTCACTATATAAAGCTACAGTAAGAGTAGTATTGGCATCAGAGGAGACCAATTGATTAAAGAAAAAAGATCCAGAAATAAATCCACAAACATGATCAATTGATTTTCAACAAGTGTACCAATGCAGAATGAGAAAAGAAAAATCTTTTCTGTAAATGGTGCTGTATCAGTGATATACCTCTACTGAAGAATAAGTAAACTTTGACTTCTAGTTTGTATCATACACAAAAGTTAATTTGAGATTAATTATAGATTTTTAATAGGAAATTTAAAACTATAACCTTTTGAAAGGAAACACAGAAGAATAGTTCATGACCTTTGGGTAGGCAAATATTTTTTTTAGACAGAACACAAAAGCCATAAAATTTTAAAACTTATGAATTGGACTTCATAAAAATTAAAAATGCTATTCATCAAAAATCACTAAGGAGGGAAAAAGACAAACCAGATTAAAAGAAAATCAATACATACATCTAGCAAAGGACTTGACCAAAATGAAAAACTACCATAAATAAATAATAAGCCCTGACTGGTGTGGCTCAGTGGACTGAGCATCAGCTTGTAAACCAAAAGGTTACGGTTTGATTCCCAGTCAGGGCACATGCCTGGGCTGCAGACCAGTTCCCTGGTTGGGGGAGTGACAGGCAACTGGCTGATGTTTCTCTTGCACATGAATGTTCCCCTTTCTCTCTCTTTCTCCCTCCCTTCCCCCTCTCTAAAAATAAATAAATAAAATCTTTAAATGATAAAAAAATTAATGAATAATAAGAAAGTCAAAAATGGGCAAAATAGTTGAACAGGCACATTTCAAAAGATACCCAGATGCTCAATCAGCACACGAACCTGGCTCAACATCACCAGTCATCATCAGGGGCAATGCAAATTAAAGCCACTAGGAGATAATCCTACACACCTACCACAACGGCTAAAGTTAAAACGAGTGAAAGCACCAAGTTTTGGAGAGGCTGTGGGGCCACCAAAACTCTAGAGCACTGCTGGTAGAATGTAAAATGGTACAATACAAACGCTGGGCACAGACTTTTTTTTGGCAATTCTAATAAAATTAAACACTCAATTATCTTATGACCCAGGGACATGACTCCTTAGGTACAGAAATTAATACACACATCCGTAAAAGGACTTATATTTGTAGGTCCACAGAAAATAGGTGTGTGAATAAACAAACTGTATTATTTTCATTCAATGAACCTATGGGTACATGCAACGATGAGGATCAATTTCACAAACATTAGGTTGAGCAAAATAAGGCAGACATAAAAGAGCACATGCTGGGTGGAGGGGGAGTGTACGAAATAAAAGATGGTGGAGGGATTAGCCAAAGAACATTTATGCACAACAGTTGGACACGAACAATAATGGGGGACCGGCTTGGGGAGGGGAGAAGGTGGGGCTGGGTAGAGGTGAGGAAAGGGAGAAAAAGTGGGCATTATAACAACATACACAGTAAAAATAAAATTAGAATAGCACATGCCACATGAGCCTATTTAGATGAAATTCAAGCACAGACAAAACTAAATGACAATGATGGAAGTGAGAGTAGCCATTTCCTCTGGGCAAAGGGACCAGGGAAGTTTTGGGGTGAGGGCAATGATCTGGGTGCTTGGTCATCAAGATATACACTTCACAATTTTGTGCTATAAATTATAACTCAATAAAATACTGTTAGGCCCTGGCTGGTGTAGCTCAGTGGATTGAGCGCGGGCTGCAAACCAAAGGGTCACCAGTTCAAATGCCAGTCAGGGCACCTGCCTGGGTTCCGGGCCAGGTCCCCAGTGGGGGCCACATGAGAAGCAACCATACAATGTTTCTCTCCCTCTCTTTCTCCCTCCCTTCCCCTCTCTAAAAATAAATAAATAAAACCTTTTAAAAAATATTGTTAGCATAAAAAACCCTCCAACAGGAACACTTTTCCCTCTGATCTGAAGTTCAGACATAGATATATTTTTGTTTTCCTTTGAGAGTGATTGTTTTCCAGCCCAGTGTAATGTAAGGGGTCTCCAGCACTTAACCCCTAGTTCTTTCGGGGCCAAGGTCTCTTCTGCCTGGGTTACTACAGAGACTGGCAAACTCCCAGGACAGCAGCGCTCATGCACTTGACTCAATCTCCTTTCTTGTTCGTTCAGCTATTCATTCATAAGTGTCCTAAAATATCACACTAGTACATCCAGGTGTTTGCAGCAGGAGGGTTTAGAAGTTATCATGGTCACCATACTGTAGAACCAGAAGTCTATGGTATATAACTTATCATATTTAAATTTTAAAAACCAGTACTATGGGGGAAGTTGTGTGTGGGGGTGATAAGGGGAACAGGGATATATGAGCACTTCCTACACTTCCCAGTCAATTTTATTAGGAATGTAAAAGTGCTGTTAATGATAAAGTTTACTAATTAAAAAAAAAACTTTACCATATGATCCAGCAATTCCACTCCTAGGTAACGCCCAAGAAAAACGAAAATATATGTCTACATAAAAGCTTGTATACAAATGTTCACAGCAGCATTATTCATAATACCCAAAAAGTAGAAATAACCCAAATGCCCACTGACTAATGAATGAATAAAATATGATATATATATAGATACATGTATGAATATTTGGCAAAAAAATAAAGTGCTGATACATGCTATAATATGCATAATCCTTAAAACCTTATACCAGATGAAAGAAGCCAGTCACAAAGGACCACATCCTGTATGATTTCACTTATATGAAATGTCTGGAATGGGCACATTTATAGATCAAAAGTAGAACAGGGTGTGCCCAGGGCTGAAAGAATAGGGGACTTGGGGGGAGGAGTGACAGCTAAGGCACATGAAGCTCCTTCCTGGAATAATAAAAATGTTCTAGAATTTGCCTGTAGTGATGGCTGCACATATCTGTGAACATTCTAAAAACCACTCAATTACACACATTAAATGGGCCAACTGTACACTCTGTGAATTACATCTCAATAAAACTATTAATAAAAACTTTTTTCCAAAAGTAGTAATAATAAAAAATGCAGTTAGAACAGCGTTCTAAATGCATTACACGAACTAACTCATTTAATCTTCAAAGTAAAGGAGGTAGGTGCCACCATCATCTCCAATTGTTGTTGAGGAAAATCAAGCGCAGTCCTCAGGTCATAAAATACAGAGCTGCCCTGGCCAGGTGGGTCAGCTGGTTGGAGTGTCATCCCGTACGCCAAAAGGTCATGCGTTTCATTCCCGGTCAGGGCACATACCTAGGTTGTGGGTTCGGTCCCCAGTCAGGGTGCGTACAGGAGGCAACCAATCGATGTTTCTCTCTCACACTGATATTTCCCTCTCCCCCTCTCTCTAAAGTCCATATTTCCACTGGCTACACTAGACTGCCTCTCAGAAAAAGGAGAAAAGTAATGAAGACCAAACAGAAAACACACACATTAATCTATTAACAGTGGCTTTCCCTGGGATGAGTTTAAAAAAAAAAGAAGAGCTTTCATGATTTAACTTAAAACTCCCTTATTGCCTGAGTTTTTCCCACATACTACTCACATAGTTAAACAGAACGTGAGCACGCTGCAGTCACGCCCGCAGTGGCATGTTACTGGCGGGGGCTCCAGACGATCACTTACTATTTCTTCTCATTGTATTTAATGCTCAAACAATACTTTAGCAACAGGGGAAAGCACATTAAAAAGAAACTTGCCTTATTTTGACAACAGCTTTAACAAGCTATTCCTTCTAGTGGTTTGGTCATAATTTCACAGTAGAAAGCTTAGTTGCAGTTTAATGAATCTTATCTTTCCCAAATAAATCTAATAGGTATTTACTAAAGATGAAATAAGTTGTCCGAAGACAAACTCAGTGGTCATTCCCAGGTGTCCACCCACCCCAGGAATGTGGCTTGCATCAGTATCCCCAGACTCACCTCGGAGTAGGTTCTGTCGGAGACACCGCTCGATGCATCGTCACAGGCCTTGTGAAATACACCAGGTACCCTGACAAAGAAGACACCACACGTGCACATGAAGGTCAGTGAGCTAGACGTGGGGTATCCTAAGGCGGCACTGGTCAATCTTTTGTCTATTTCAATATACCTGAAGGACAGAACACGGTTCTGTGAGGTGCAGAGGCTCATGGCTGCAGCCATACTTAACAAGGACAAAGGTCAGAATCTCCAGGATCCGGGAGGGATGGGATGTAAGGGGTCTGAAAAGTCTTCACAAGCACTTTGTATATATCACCCGGCTAGGGGACCTGTTCCCTACTGAGAATCAGGACTCCGAGTAAGACTCAAATTCTCACTTATCAAGACAGTAATTCTGGTGAACATTCACAGGATATGTCCACAGACACCAGCTGGTGTCGGACCATGTAACACTACTGCAGAAGCCTTTTGAGTTCTCAGGAAATAAAAAATGAAGAAAAATTGTTCTTTCTCAAAACCTAGAATGAGAGTCCTGGCTGGTATGGCTTAGTGGACTGAGTGCTGGTCTGTGAACCAAAAGGTCGCTGGTTCAATCCCAGTCAGGGCACATGCCTGGGTTGTGGGCCAGGTCCCCACTTAGGGGCGTGCAAGAGGCAAACAGTATCTTTTCCCCATTGAAGTCTCTCTCCCCTTCCTTGTCCCTCCCTTCCCCACTCTCTAAAAATAAATAAATAAAATCTTTTTTAAAAAGTCTGGAATCAGAGAACCAAAAAGAGACCAACCTGCTCCACAGAACCTGGCCCCCGACGTCCTAGGAAAGGGAATATTGGCATCCTGGTATGACCCATAGGCAGTGGTCACCCGGGCAAACGTGGGTAAGGGTGGTGTGACGGAGTTTGGGAGTGCAAAGGGGTTGCTGGAAGCACTGTCTTCTTGATTCTGAAATTTAAAAATCGACAGACTAAAAACCAAAAGCTGTCTCAGAGCTGAATTACAAAACAAAGGTCCCTTACTACAAATCAGAGCGCCCAGGAGCTAAGGGAGGAAGAGACAAAACAAAACAGCAAAGCTCAGGTCGGCACAAGAACCTCACCACGAACGACTCAAGACAGGAGACGAGCTGGCGCAGGCAGGGCTCCAGACAACTCTGGTTGCGTTTCACTTTCTGCAGGGAGGTGTCTTTCAGGATCTGGAAAAGGCACAAAACAAGGTCAAGAATACCAACATACTTCCTCCTGATTCACTTCTACTCTTCAAAGCAGTCGGAAGCACGGAAGACGCAGGCAGACTGGAACACAGCCGTGCCTGAGGCTTCCTACACAACTCTCCACTCTTCCTACTCTCCACCTTCTCCAGAGGCTCAGAGAGAAGGTTCGTTTCTGAGCCCACTCCGAGAAGCCCCTTCCTCCGCCAGGGCAGGCGCACACACTGGTCTGAGAGGGCCCATTTCTAGCAATGGAAAGAATACTCTATTTGCAGTGACTTCTACTCCTTTCCTCCTCCCTGCTCCATGAGAAATCTCAGTACCGTAGAAGTAATACCCTCTGGGCTGAACTGAAAATCGCTCTGAGTGATTCATACTCGTATAAGCCGGGGGCACAGATTTCACATTAGGGAAAGTTGTAACGTGTCCTTTTTTGGTTGTTTAAAAATACAAACCCCATCCTTAAATTTAAGGCACATGCTGTACATACAAACTGACATACACATCTGAAGACAGGCATGTAGACTGGACCCGTGCTGCCCAACACGGACGTCATCACTCATACATACAGGCCCACCGAGCCTGTGAAGTGTGGCTGTCGGGACTGAGGTGTGCTGCTAAGTGTGAAAGTCACACCAGTGTGGAAGACTTCATACAAAAAAAATGTAAATTATCTCAATAATGTTAATTTTCATGTTGATTGCATGTTGCCATACTAATACTTTGTATATAGTAGATTAAATAAAAATATTATTGAAATTAACCTCCTACTTAAAATTTTTTTATGTGTGGCTACTAGAAATTTTAAAATTACATGTGGCGCGCATTTTATTTCTATTAGACAGCTCTGAATTCAACCTTTAAACATTTTTTGAGATTTATTTTTATCCTCACCTGAGGACGTGCTTATTGATTTTAGAGAGGGGAAGGGAGGGAGAGAGACAGGGAGAGAAACATCGATCGGTTGCCCAGTACCCAGAACTGGGGATGAACCTGCAGCCTGGGCGTGTGCCCTGACTGGGCCGAGACCTGCTGGGTCACGGGACAATGCGTCAACCAACTGAGCCACACCAGCCAAATCCAACCTTTAAAGACACTCTTAATCCGATCATTTTTATAATAAAAAAAAATCTGTTCTTTGTATGTCTAAACAAGACAATGAAATATCCAAATTCCAAGTACAAAATGTCAAATACCTGACTAATTAGCATTTCTGAGATCCTTACAATATCTGAAAATTTCTTGGCTACATAACCAGGTACAGTGCCAGACGGATACTTGAAATACTAGGGTGGAACACTCTGTAAAGTGTGTGATTGTATAACCCTGTGCTGTATACCTGAAACTAAAAACAACATCGCATATAAAACTTAATTGAAAAATAAAGTAAAAATTTTATTACAGATCATACTCCAAGAAGATAAAGTGCACGTGAGACAAGCCAGGCAAAAGGCGCACAGCTTTCAGGCGAACGTGGTTTCGTCAGGACATCTCAGTCACTTCGCGTGTGGTGCTGCTCGCACTGAGGAGGGTGCGTCACCCCAGCCCACAGGGCTTCCTCGTGGGACCTCTGCCTGATTCGCTCTGCGGGAACGGACGAGTCAAGTTTCTGAGCCTGCAGGGTACAGACCAGAGGCCGGGCCGTGCCTTCTCCACTCGGCACTGCCATCCTTTCCCACACTCAGGGTCCCTCGAGGGTGGCATTGTCTCTTTTTAAGGAATGGATTTTTTTAAATGACCGTATGCTTTTCCCCCCTGATCATAAAATATCTTTTCTCGCCCCAGCTAGTGTGGCTCAGTGGATGGAGCACTGTCCCGTAACCAACAGGTTATGGGTTTGATTCCTGGTCAGGGCACACACCTGGGTTGCAGGTTTATCCCTGGTCCGGGCGGAGGCGTGTGTGACCCCCCCGTCCGACACGTATGATCCCCAGGCCCAGCATGGATCCCTGGTATGGGAGCGTATGAAGGCAACCAATCAATGCTTCTCTCGCACTGATGTTTTTCTCTCTCCCTTCCTCTCTATCTCCCTCTCTCTCTCTAAAAAAGCAAATGAAAATGTCCTCGGGTGAGGATAAAATAATAATAAAAATAAAATAAAATAAAATATCTTTTATCTTCAGAATACATTTTGCCTGCTGTTTCCAGATAAATGAAATTGTATTGCAAGGCTCTTAACCTGGGATTAATACTTAGTTTTAATGTGATCTCTGAACAGATTGTATATAATTACAGAACTGCATATTATTCATATCTAATATTTCCAAAATTATATGCAACATTGTGCAGATGTTTCTGGGAAGGGTCTATAGTTTTCATTAGACTTTCAAAGGGTGTCCATGACCCCAAAAGGTCAAGAGCCAGTGCTCCACTGTGTTCCACACACAATGAACAGCAAGTGTTAACACTGCAGTGTGTCAGGACAGATGACTTCCAAATCTCGTCTATCGGCGTTTGTGTTCGACTTTGCTACTCAACTCAGGTACTTGTGCTCGTGAGCAGGGCTCTCTTACAAACAGCAAGGCGAACAGGTGAGCGCGGATCCCCACCTTTAGCAGCTTGGCTTTCATCGTGGATGTGATGGTGGTGGGATGGATAAACTGGAAGGAAGGGGCAGCGTTGTTTGGGTACTGCGCGGGGAACTTCACCAGCACCTTGACGCGATGGTGGCTGCAGTGCACGGACACCGTGCAGCTCCTGTCCGCTGCGTCCATCTGCAACGGACAGATCAACAACCGTTCTGGAGACATGCCAGAAAGGGTCTTTAGATGCAAATGGATTTAAATTCCCTAAGTGAATGCTTTTAGTTCCTGAAATCTCCAAAGATGAAGGTAGAATCTCTAAAAACAAATTAATCTGGAAGATTTGGACAACTCATTAATTTTAGCACTGATTTATTTTCTTTTCCTCTTTTTTAAAATTCATTTACTTTTTTATTATATTTTTTCCATTTCCATTTCTTGCCCCATATCCTCTGCTACCTTCACCCCACCCCCAGCATTGAATTAGTAAATTCAAAGAATTCTGACTTAAAGTTTCATCCTAAAGTTGTGAGGTAGACTGAAACATATTATTTTGGGAAAGGAAAATAAAGCAGGAAGAAGTTAAACACCTGACTCAATTTAAAAAGAACTCCTTGGAAAGTCCATAGAAATACCCAGATTAGTGGCTGCCGGGGCTAGGGAGAGCGGAGAGTGGGGAACAGCTGCTAAAGGACACAGGGCTTCCTCTGGGATGGTGAAGATGCTCTGGAATTAGTGGTGACAACTGTGCAACCTTGTGAATGCACTGAGAACTAAATTATACACTTTAAAAGGGTAAATTATGGTGCATGAATTATATCACAACAATTTTTAAAAAGCACTCCTGGGAAAGGAATCAAGATTTCCTTCCTAAACTAGATCACCAGGTATCCGCACAGTTTTCCACTGGGACGAGGGTGTATAAACTGAGTTGATATAGAGAACCAATTAATCTAAGAATCCTTTATCTCTTTCAATTTCTTGTGCTGCCAACTAGAGAAGACACCTGGAGCACAGTGACAAGCCCCATGTGTGGGGACTCTGGAGACCTGGGTCCAAATGTTATCTCCTGCACCACACAGCTGCTGACCTTGGACAAGTCATTTCACCTTGTAGTGCCTCCACTTCCTCGTCGGTGAAGTGGAGATAAAAAGCACTTGTTGAAGAGTTGTTTTAAAGGCTGAATGAGATAATTTGTAAGCGTACATATCTACGCCTACTGTTAACTGAATCTGGGCAAAAGAAAAACTGATTAAGTTTTCAACTCCCTTATAGAGAGAGACAATTCTCTGAAGCAAAGAATTTCTATATCTGCCCAAAAGGAAACGAGGAAACTTCTCCATGTGTGAAGTGAACAAGGAGGTTTGGTCACTTACTACAGACTCTTACTATGAATCTAAATCACCAAGGATGTAACCAGCTTTAAGAGAAGATTGGACAACAAAGCACAAAAAGCCCTGAAGAGTCAGGAGGCCTGGCTTCCAAACTCAGCCCTGCCATTAACTTGACCAGTCACCTGCCAAATCACTAAGCCTTCCCGGATCTAAGTGTCTTCGCATACAGTAAAAAGGGGTGTTGGAGCATCTAAGATTTTAAGACACATGCGCATCAGTTAATCCCTTAGTTCATCTTATGAGAAAGTAATATGGTTAGAAAAAAATATCTGCATTTGTAAAACATCAGTTTCTTTAGAAAATCTAGGAAATAAAAAAAATAAAGAGAGAGACTTCTCTGTTAGAGCAGCAGAGCTATTTGCTAGCCAAAATCATAGCTGAAACAGTCCCTTCTCCCAACAACTGCCATCCGCACGACCCACACGAGAGACGCCAGTTCATTAAGCTCGGAGCACCTCCACGTTGACATTCCGGATCTGCACGTTGATCAGGGAGAACTCCTGCTGCAGAGTCTGAGGCAGTCCCGGTTGATCTGACTTTTTCTCTTCCAGCAGACTGCTCAGGGGGTCTTCCTTTAAGACTAGCAAGAGAGAGAGGTTCGACTGTGGGCAAGCATCTCTAATACTGAGTCAGAGAGCAGCTCTCAGGTACCTTCCACAGCTCTGAACTGCATCGAGGGCACCTCCTCTAAAACATCAGTGTGACCAATTACCTTCTTCCTCTCCGTGGCTTGAGCTGTGCTGGTGATCTGCGTCTTGAGTGTGAAGGATCTTCTCTGGTTCCGGCAGAAGAGAAATGCCCTCGATGAACTCATCAACACCATCTAATATGTCATTCGCACAAAGCTGCAACAAAGGGTAGAAGTTCTAGGTCTAGAGAAGCCAGTGGAAATGGTTATCGTGTGTGGTTATTCTGACTTAAAAATGGGGATCACAAAGGATAGGTCAGTCAGACAAAAACTGATACAATCAATATAGGTTTTATCCATCGCCAACTCTCCCTCGTTAAATATACAGGAGAATGGACTCTATTATTCTATCCTGGAATTTTTCATCCTGTTCATAGTTTATGCAGGCCTCAGAAAACATTATTTTAAATTCTAAGCCTTGATGGAGTTATTCAGCGAACCCAAAAAATATCATAACCTTCAGAGCATTTAGAGCAAATGGTACTTTTTGGAGCAAATAGATTTAAAAGGCAATAAGGTGATGATAATTGATCAAAATGCTCAAGAATGGCTTCGTACTAAGCAGTGCTGCAAATTTTACCCAGCATTTTCTATCCACTCCATACAGACTGCTGTGGGGAAGGCAATACAAGTGACACACAGGTCCTGCCTTCAGAAATGCAGCCACCAAAAGAGAAGACAGAACCCTGACATGCGGCAGAGCAAAGCAGTTCATACCAGGTACCATGTGGTTCCTATAAAACAGATACCACCGATGGGGCAAGAACTGGAAAAGGCTTCATAGAACAGGGGTCGCTGATGGACGCAGAAGGCTCTAAACACTGGGTGAACTTCCTAGCCCATTTGGAAGACAAAGAAATGAAGCCCACAGGCCATTTGCTCAGTATGCTACCCACACCGTCTTATACCAGAACACAAGAAGTAAAGACATTCAGGTTTTTCAGCCTTTAAGTGCTGAATACTGAAGTTGGCTCTTGAAGACCTCAAAGCCTCAGTGTGGCACCCACAAGCCACTGGGCGAACCAGCAAGTATGTATTAAATACCTATCCAGTATCCTTTAACTTCCACAAATACCACATTTTGTATTTTTTTTAAGCTGGCACTCTATCCAGTTACATTCCTCCACAACAGCAATGAATACATACCCTCTGCATCTGGGAATCCACCCGCCACATTCTCAAGGTCTGATCTCGGGACCATGTAACCAGCTGGTAGTCCTTGGACCCTAGAAATCACCAAATAAAAATCCTGGAAATTTTTCTGGATTCAATGCCAATTTTGATGCAGGCTGCAGTGTAGTGAGAGTCATTCATTCATCCATCCATCCAACAAATACTTATTGAACATCTATACACCAGACACTGTTCTAGCCACTAGGACTGTAGCATGGATACAATAATCTCTGTCTTTATAGATCTCACATTCCAATGGTAGAAACAGACAAGCAAATAAATATATAATAACATTTCTGGTAGTGACAGTGTTATTAAAAAACACCACAGCATAAGACTGATGGGGGAGCTATTTTTAGACAGGACTCCCTGAGGAAGTCACGTCTGAGCAGAAACCTAAATGAAGTGAAATAATAACCAGCAAATTAGCAGGTGAAGAGTGATGCTGGGGTTTAATGTCACATTAAACTTTCACCTCCACAAATGTTCCTCTTTTATATGCTCCAAAAGAGCCGGGGATGAATACAATTTTTGTAAAATGAATTGTTTTAAATGCATCATGACATCTCACTGTTTAAAATAATTTTTGGTAAAAAGATACATGCATCTCTTTACAAAATAAATCTTTAATGTTCTCAGTTGACCACATTATATTTTCATATATCAGGCCTGGTCAAAGGGACATTATTCTGAAAAGCTTAGAGTGCTTTATGAAGGATCAGGATGCATCAGGTAATTATCTAGCATCTCCTTCATGGCATCTTCAGAGAGCAAAGAATTTAGAACCAATTTCACCCAACTCCCTCTTTTTCCCCCCTAATTCCCTCATTTTACAGATGGGGAAACTGAGGAAACAGAGACCACGGTCTGTCCAAGGTAACAGGGTGAGTGAGGGACAAAAGTCCCTTTCCTTCTCTGTCCCTGCCTTCAGTCCGTGTTTCACCACGTCCCTGTGCAAACCAAACAAGACAGAAATGACTCTGAGCTACTGCCTGTTATGAGTTCCACCATCTAGACTCAAGTTCACAGCGACAATTTTCTGATTCCCCATCTGGCCTCTTTTCATGTCCCTGACTTTGAAGCAAAGTTATACCTAAGTCCTTTCTAAACCCGACTCCTCCACTTGTGCCTTCGGCCCTATCCCATCTCATTTTCAGAGGCCCTTGCTGTCCCACATGCTCCCTTTCCGGTGTCTCCTCCTTGCCTTCAAATAGAGAGGGCAACGGCCTCTGCCAGTCAACCTAGTCTACTCCTTGCCTTTGGAGGCTCCTTCATTCACAAACCCAGTCCCGCTGCTCTGTTTAGCTACTTACAATCTAGCTCCTGTCCTCAATCTGGCTTCGGGACTCCTCTCTTAATGGTTATGTGGCTTCCTCTGTGCACAATTAAGTGCTGTTCCCTATTCTGCATGTTAGTCCTTCAGCAATACCTGAATCCAAGGGCTGCCACCTCCCTCACCAGGCTCCCTCTTCCCTTGGCCACAGCACTCTGATTCTCCTCGTCCTCTATGCAAGCTCCTGCACCGCAGTGAGAACCAGAATCAAAGCTTTAGGTGGCCCAATAAAAACTAAGAAGATACGGCCATAAAAATAACAAGTAAAACACAAGAATACATGAAGGATGATTACATTCACAAAAGGTTAAAAAAGCAAGCAAACCTAAACAATTCTGAGGAATGCAAAAATGGGTGGTAAAACTAAAAAGATAAAAACAAATCACTATACAAGAAGCATTAGGATAGTGTTTACTTCTGGGGAAAGAGAGGGGATTGTAATCAGAAAGCTTTTGGAGTTCCAACAATGTTCTTTTTCTTGACCTTGGCTGTGGTTACATGGATTTTCACGTTATAATTATTTTTTTAAACGGTATGTGTTTTATGCAATTTTCTAGATGGATGATGTATTTCACAATAAAAAGGAATTTAATACAACATCTATAACTTGTACTCAAAACTTCACTACTGGCTAGACAGTCCCAATTTCCACAACTCATCCCACTGGCATATAGATATAGATAACTGAAAAGTGGTTACTAAAAACTTTTCATTTCTATCCGAAGCTACAGTCCAACCTCTCCCTGCCAGACAGTGGGGCAACGACATCATCTGTCCATTAGGGCAAAATGCACGAGAGTAAGTTCAAAGCCAAAGTCATGCATGCAAATTAATGGGGTAAAGACCAAGCGGCCTCATGTTTCTAGAAGCAAGAGAGATTATGGAAATAAAGATAAAAAAACTAAGAGGATGATCAAAAGAGTCCTTTCAAAAACAACCCTGGATGTCAACAATTAAAAAAAAAAGACTTAATGGCTATTGTTTAAAAAAAAAAAATCCTGGAAGAGGTTTGTGAGTGTCACGAACAAGCTAGGGTAAGAAGACAGCTGCTCTCACCCCAGGTCTACCAGAGACCTCTCCTGGGCTCTGGACAAGCCACTCCACTCCGCTGCCTGGCTTTCCTTCTACGATGTGGAAAGACCAAGAAACCTACTTCTGTAAAAACATACTTCTGTAAAACATTTACAGAGCATGGCAGGAAGATCTCAAGGAAAGAGAGGCTGCAATTAAATCCGTGAGGTGAGTTGGTGGAGAAACTTAGGCAGAAGGCCTTCTAACTCCCACTGGACTTCTGACCCCGCATTAGTGAGGCCAGCTGATTAAGCTGCAATGACAAACCCCACATCTCAGTAGCTTTACAGCGAGGATTTCATGCTCGCTCTGTATCTCCACCGTCTACCTCACCGTCACTCCTGACCGGAGCATTTCCACCTGGAGTTTCACCAGCTGCCACGGCAGGGGCAATGACAGCATGTAATTGCACACTGGCTGTCAACACTTCAACCCAGAAGAGACCACATGTTTCACGTTTCGTGTTCAAAGCATGTCATTTGACCAAACTTATCTTTAAGGAGATGGGAGGTAAAATACTATGACATGTCTGTGATGAGACCAGGACCATGTGGTGGGCAGTGATGACCTCGGGTCTCCCTCGCCAACTGAGTGGGAATGGTGACCCCAGAGTGTTCAGCCCGAGAAATGATCCAACAGCAAGTCTATCAATTCCGTATAGACCTGTTCCACACAGGGGAGAGACTACCCTGTACCTGAGAGAAGAAGAAGAAACTCAGGAGAAGAATCACAGCCCACACACCGCTTTATTCACCTGTGATTAAAGGCAGCAGACCCGATTCTCTCATTCCTAAAACCCAGCCCTGTTTCGACGCCCTCCTCACTGGATCACACAGCCACCCCTCACCGAGCGCTGCTGAGCGGGGCTCAAAAGGACACCAGGCAGCGGTCCTAGGGCGCACTCACCTTCCTTCTGCTTCCTCCACTGGAACTCCAGAACCACATCATCGTGCCCCACAAATGTATGGACTGGGGTGTTCAAGTCAAAGACGTTCCACAAGAGAAGACTGTTCTCCCTCCGCAGCTGGGGAACCATCACAGTCACTAATCCATTGCTGAAAGGCTACAGCAAGAAAGGGAGAAGCAGGTAATTATTCCAAGGAATGTTGTATCAGTAACTAAGTTGGAATTCTTTCCTAAAATAAACTGGATGGAAGGAAGGTCCCCATCCAACTAGGGGAATTTTTTCCAATCACCCTAAGTTGACCATCACATCAACCTTTTCTTTTTCTTTGCTTCTAGGAGGGACCACAGCAAGTAAAAAAAATAATAATATTAAGCTAAGCCAAACACTTGAAGAACTTTAAAAATCTTTAAAATAAGCAAACGACTTTGTTGCACACACTGTTTCACACCCTAGCCACTCGCCCACAGCTCCCTCTATGAATTATTGAGAGCTTCCGTGGAGTGCGCATGCAAGACACCCTCGGGGAAAGCCCAGAGCAGCAAGCAGTATTCCTGTCTGGCGGAGATGCATCAGGGGCACACCATCCACCTGACGCATAACCTCCCCGCGGCCCCCAACACCGCAGCTATTCAACAAAACCCTTCCAGTTAGTCTGACGGGTTTTCTTACCAACACCTGACCTGCTGGGTAGCTAAGGAGCCCATCTGATTGATAATGAGACACTATTCTTTAAGGAATAAACCATTACCAAGAGCATGTATATCAACACCTCCCCTCCTGGCAGCACTCCTGGACTTCTCTGTTTATTTTTTTAAAGCAAACATGTTAATCCAGAGAAGTGTTTCAATTCATAAGAACAACCAGAACATTATGGTAAGTGAAATAAGCCAGTCATAGAAAGACAAGCACCATATTATTTCACTCATATGTGGAATCAAATGAAAAAAAAAAAGAACTAACAAGAGACAGATCCATAGATAGAGAGCAGGCTGACAGCTGTTGGGGAGTGGGGGGGGGCGCGGGGGAGAGGGGCTGGGGGCTGAGAGGGGGATGGGCTGAGGGCTGGGAGGGGGATGAAGGGATTGAGCAAAAAAGAACATCTGTTGCTGATAAGTGTTCCCAGATGCAAAAGCTACTTAATACCCAAACTATCCTCTATGCTCCGCAAGCCCCCAGGGGGACATGTTCCTTAATGTACAAAGGCAGCTTTACTCATCCCTGTGCTCCCTTTCAAACTGACACTAAGAGAAATATATTACCTCTGATCAACAGCTTTCAAACTGGCAATAAAAAATTGTTTGGAGGTTGAACATAACCCTATATTTGTAGCATTTTGTGGCTTATAACATACGATTTTTTCAAAAGGGAGGCATACTGTGCGTGTACTAAGTGCCACTGAATTGCTCACTTTAAAATGGTGGCTTTCATCACAATTAAAAAAAGAAGGCATCGTGAAAATTATTATTCATATCTTACAAAGGAGAAAATCACTGCTCAAAAACATCAAGTTGCTTGCCCAAGGCCACACAAATATTAAATGTCTCACTGCAGTATTATTCACAATAGCCAAGATATGGAAACAACTTGAGTGTCCATCAGTGGATGAATGAATAAAAATGTGGGGGTGGTGTGTGCCTGTGTGTGTGTGTGTGTGTGTATACATGCATATATACACACACAATGGACTATTGTTCAGCCATGAGAAAGAAGACAATACTGCCACTTACCACAATGGAGATGAACCTGGAGGGCAGTATGCTAA
Organism: Trachops cirrhosus; assembly: GCA_028533065.1. NCBI lineage: Eukaryota > Metazoa > Chordata > Mammalia > Chiroptera > Phyllostomidae > Trachops > Trachops cirrhosus. Next base: position 18,209,101 of record CM052550.1, read on the forward strand.
GTGAAGTAAGTCAGAGAAAGACAAATACTGTACAGTATCACTTACACGTGGAATCTAAAAAAGCTGAACTCAGCTCTGGCTGGGCAGAGCTCAGTCGCTTAGAGCACTGTCCCGATCTGCCACGGCTGCAGCAAGGTTCGATTCCCGTCGGGGCACAAACAAAACTCAACCAAGTGATGCATAAGTGTGTGGAGCAACAAACTGATGAAGTTTCTCTCTCTCTCTTTCCCTATCCCTCCCTCCCTCCTCTCTTTTTCTAAAATCAATAAATAAAAATTTAAAAAAAAAAAGCTGAACTCATAGAAACAGCAAGTGCAATAGCAGTTACCAGGGCTGAGGGGTGAGAAAGAAGAGCAGATGTTGGCCAGAGGGTCCAAACTTCCAGTTACATGATCAAGTTCGGGGGCTCTAATGTACAGTATAGTGACCAAACATAATGACACCGTATTATATACCTGAAAGTTGATGAGGAACGGCAATGATGTGATGGAGGTGTTAGCTAATGCTAAGGCAGTAATTGTTTTGCCACATGTATCCGATCAACACACTACATTTGGAACTTAAACAACGCCACATGTCAATCATAGCTCGGGAAAGCTGGGGGAAAAAATGAAGTGGCAGTGCCAGGCCCCAAACCCAGGTCTTCTGAATCCAAAGCCAGAGCTCTTCCCACCACAATCCACTGACCACAAGCTCTCAGCCCTCTGCTTCCATCTCGCCCCCCTCCCTTGCCGTTAGGGACCCCCTTCACACCGCCTAGCTCCCCAGGCTAGCTATGGTGAGCGATGCTAGTACAGATTCCTACCCGACATTCCAAGGGCAAATTTTTAACTACAATTAGATAACACCTTTTATGCCAACATGACCACCTTTTGTCCCACCCCTAAATCAAGAAAGAAAGAGAGAACAGCCTCATAAAGTAAGTAAGAAATGGCCCTTGGGCCCTTGAGCCTAGACGGATGTCCCCCAGCATGAGACGGGGCTCACACTCACAGTGTATCTGGCCTTCCAGACAGGCACCTGGCAAGGGAGAATATTGAGGTATTTCCGAGGCTGGCGGTAATCCCAGAACTGGAAGAAAGAAAGCAGGATAATTGTGAAATGAATGCCATTAAAAAACTCAACCACTGCCCTGACTGGTGTAGCTCACTCAGTTTGATGGGCATCATTCCACAGAGCAAAAGGTCACCAGTTCGATTCCCAGGCAGGGCACCTGTCTGGGTTCAGGTTCAGTTTCCAGTTAGGGTACATACAAGAAGTAGCTGATCAATGTTTCTCTCTCACATCGGTGCTTCTCTCCCTCCTTTCCCCTCTCTCTAAAAATAAATAAATAAAATCTCTTAAAAAATAAACTCAACTATTGAAATAAAGAACTCAATGTGTTTTATCCTCTGAGGCAGGGGTCCCCAACCCCCTGGCCGCAGACTGGTACCAGTCCATGGCCTGTTAGGAACCGGGCTGCACAGCAGGAGGTGAGTGGCGGGTGAGTGGGCTAATGAACTGGTACCAAAAAGGTTGGGGACTGCTGCCCTAAAAGTGCATTTCAGTTAGCCCCCACAGCCGCACTACTGTGACAGAGACAAAGAAAACCTCCATCTCCAATTTACAAACTTTACAGGAGAACTTCCGGGCTTCAAGAGGACCACCCTTGGGGCAGATCCCTGCCAGACCACCTGTTAAACAAGATTCTGGCCGAAAGGTAAGAGTGACATGTTTTCAACCTGTATCACTTTTACACCAAGTAGGGCAATTTAACCAATAACAACAGCTGAAATGTACTGACTACTTACTGCACTTCAGACAAATGTTTAGAGTTTAAAGTGTTTTATCCCATTAAATCATTACGACAACCCTATAATGGGTGCTATGAATCTTTTTTGCAAATGGAAAAGCTAAACTACTAAACCACGTAACTTTCCCAAGGTCACACAGGAAAAAGGTGGTTTTGTGACAGTCAGCATGCCCACCAACCCACTCACACACACACACTCATTCACCCACTCCTACATGAAAGTTGTTGAACTTGAACTTGCAGTTACACAAAGGTGAGCCAGGTACAACTCTACCTTAGAGGTGCCTGTGCTCTCAATGGAGAGACAAACACACTTAGAGTTTGAGTACTTGTCATGAAAGCCCTAGGTGGCAAAGCACCGAAGGCAGGAGGGCCAAGGCTGAAACTCTGAACTATTAAGGGATTAAGAAATTATTTTCACCCTGGCTGGTGAGCTCAGTTGGTTAGAGCATCATCCCTGAGTGCCAAGGCTGTGGGTTTTGGGCACATACAATCCATGGTCAGGTAACATATAAGAATCAACCAATGAATGCATCAATAAGTGGAACAAATCAATTTCTCTCTCTCTCAAATCAAGTTTTTAAAAATTATTTTCAAAAACATGCCCTGGCTGGTGTGGCTCAGTGGACTGAGCACAGGCCTGCAGACCAAAAGGTCACCGGTTCGATTCCCAGTCAGGACGCATGCCTGGGTTGTGGGCCAGGTCCCCAGTAGAGGGCACACGAGAGGCAACTGATCGATGTATCTCTCTTGCACATTGATGTTTCTCTCCCTCCCTTCCCCGATCTCTAAATCTGGAAAAGTTTGGTAGTTTCTTTAAAAGTTAAACAAACTCCTACTCCAAGACCCAGCAATCCCATTCTACACATTGTCCCAGAAAACTGAAAATTTCTACTCACAAAAAAGTCTATACATGCATGGTTACAGCAGCTCTATTCACAATCACCAAAAACTGGAAACAGCTCAAATGTCATCCAGGGGGTCAACACATAACAAAGTGTAGTATAAAAGGTGTAGGAACCACTGATTCTTAGAACAACCTGGACAAATCTTAAAGATGTTATGCTGAATGAAAGAAGTCAGCCTCAAAAAGTTACATACTGCATGATTCCGTTTTAATGACACTCTCAAAAGAACAAAAACTACAGAGATGGAGAACAGACCGTGGTGGCAGAAGTCGGGCTGTAAAGGGGTGGCATACAGTAATTCTGGTTCTTCTGACAACTCTTTTTTGCCAAATTCAGGCCCCATGCTCAAAGTTAAAAAATTGTTAAAAGATGCCTTTTCCCTCTATACTACTTTTGGGTTTCCCAGATGGCTACAGGGTAAACTATAACTTGCTCCCTCAACTTACAAAAGAAGGGAAACTAGAAATAATTAGGTATGCTTGGCATTCTCCAGATTTTTAATTAGTTCATTATAATGCTTTCCTACTATCAAGTCCATATGTCAAAAACTAGCAAATAAAAGAGAAGTTCAACGTCTCCTAGTTAATTATCTACAAGTACAACAGTATTATTATGAATGCATTTCAGTTATTGACTTTTCAGGTTAGAAAGAAGTACATCTGTGTTCATCTACAAAGACTGGCATGGCAATTAGCAAAATTAATCCTTAGTTCTTAAAGGTTAGGGGTATGGGGACAAAAAATCCAAATCCAAAACCAACAAACAAAAAAACACTTCTGGCACATAAATGTAAATTACAATCCTAGGAGATTTATAAACCTCAAGACAGAAGCTAACTTCTAAGCTGTAGTATAGGATTCTAGTTTTGCTAACCAAACCAAAAAGTACATGCCTATTTGAATAAAACAAAGCATTAAATTAATGATGCTGAATCACAAAATTGCTAAGCAAATTTCTGTGGTCCAATCTCCTGTCCTTCCGGGCAGAGACCTGACCACAAGGAGGAATGTAGAGCAAGGCTGACTCTGTGCCCTGTGTCCTTTCGGAGAAGGAGGCACATCACAGCCCCCAGTCAAAAGAAAAACAAATGGCAAGAAACACTACACTCTGAAATAAACCGAAAATAATAGGGTCGCCAAAACACATAAAACCTTCAGCATTTCCCGTAAGTTAGAGACGCTAATGAAACAACTCTGTTCCTGACTTCTGCAACAGTGATGTCTGAAGCTGTCATAATTTTGCCGATACGATAATCATGTGGAGAAAACTGCTGGTTCTCCACCCCCGAGAGACCAACCGTAAACTTGGTAACCTTAACAAGTCTGTGGGCTTTTCTCCTTTACATACATATCTGTTGTGGGGTTTTGGGGGATTTTTTTTGTTTTTGTTTTGTTTTTTTGCTGAGCCAGTCCTTCTGAAATCTGACTTCCTGGCAACTGCTTTGCCAGTAAACATCTTTTCCTTGAAAAGCTTTTGTTTCTGACTTCCTTTCTCAATGGGAAAGAACAAAGTCCAGGAGCCACATCAGATATAAGCTACTACCTCACTCCTGCTGGTCTACTTAGCCAGGTTTACTTGCTCAGCTCCCCAAGATGCACATGAACCCCTGAAACACACACATAATGCTAACATCCTGCAGCTTTCCTTCAGAGGACAGTGCTGTCTCCCCAACACAGCCCCCCAACTTCCCCAATGGGTACCACTCACCTTGACAGAATTGTCTTGACTGGAGGTAGCAAGAATGTGCTCGCTGTCTGGGTGCCAGTCCAGGCCATGGATTTTGGAGAGGTGGGCTGCTAGATACTCCACTGCCGTACTGGGTTTCTGCAAAGGATCAGCACTGAGCATTGGCGACTTAGAAAAAACTCACTGAATGTCTACCATGTACCAGTCTGCTGGGTGCTAAGTGGGAATACAAAACTACTAAAGATATTGTCTCTATTTTTAAAGAGGCACTGTTTTTGTTTACAACAAACAACAATACTTATCCAGCTCTCCTTCACGTATGCTCTGTATATGGGCCTGGGAACCTGACTTCTTTCTGCTCCAGCCCCTGCGTGGCTTCAATGAAGGACAGGAGATAATGGGTGCTTTTGCCCGTCAGTATCTCAGTCCGTAATTCTTGCTTCCCTTCCTCACAATCACCTAAGAAGAGGGACTGTGACATCCAAACAGATGCAACCTCAATCCTATGGCTAAAAGTGCCAATATTAATGAGACCAAGCCCCCAAAAGAGAATGAATACCCATCTCAAAAGAAAACAATACATGATTAATAAGCATATATAAAATGAACAAACTCAAAAGGAAACCTCAGAAAAAGGCATTAAAACATTAAAAGAGCCCTGGTTGGTGTGGCTCAGTGGACTGAGTGCCAACCTGCAAACAAAAGGGTCGCCGGTTCGATACCCTGTCAGGCACATGCCTGGGTCGTGGGCCAGGTCCCCAGTGGGAGCGCACAAGAGGCAACCACACACTGATGATTCTCTCCCTTTCTTCCTCCCTTCCCCTCTCTAAAAGTAAACAAATAAAATCTAAAAAAAATTTAAAAGATATTTTAAGTTATCAAATTAGAAGGTATCTGTAAATAATAATGCAATGAGTCTGCATTTATCACTGAGGGTGTACATATAAAATACTACAACCTTTTTAGGAATAAAATTTGACTATTTTTATCAAGAGACTTAAAATTTTCCTTTCTTGGCCCTGGCTGGTGTAGCTCAGTGGACTGAGCGCAGGTCTGAGAACCAAAGCATCGCCAGTTTGATTCCCAGTCAGGGCACATGCCTGGGTTGCAGGCCAGGTCCCCAGTTGGGGGTGTGAGAAGCGACCACACATTGATGTTTGACTCCCTCTCTTTCTCCCTCCCTTCCCCATCTCTCTAAAATAAATAAATAAAATCTTTCTAAAAATTCCTTTCTTGAGGGAATAGTCCAAATTCACAAAAAGCTTTAGACACAAAAGATGTTCATCTTGGTGTTATATGGAACATCAGAAAACCAGAAATAATACAAATAGTAAGTGGGGAATAATTAAAATTTTTAAATCAATTATAATGCAGCTATCCAATACAATATGATGTAGTCATTAAAAGTTATACTTAGAAAAATGAAAAAACAGTTATACTTAGAGATTATAGCATGAGGAAATGCATTTTGTAATGTTAAATGAAAAAGAATACATAACTATGTATGTGACAGGATAAAAACCACTGTAAAAAAGGAAGAAAAAAGGCAGAATAAAATAAAATATCAAAATGTTAGCATTTGGCCCTGGCTGGTGTGGCTCAGTGGACTGAGTGCCAGCCTGGGAACTGAAAGGCTGCCAGTTTGATTCCCACTCAGGGCACATGCCTGGGTTGCAGGGGCATGTGAGAGGCAACCAATGGCTGTTTCTCACACATCAATGTTTCTCTCCCTCTCTACCTTCCCTCCTTCCCTTCTTTTGAAAAATAAATAAATAAAATCTAAAAAAAAATGTTACCATTTGTCTCTGGGTAATAGGACTATGAATGATTTTTATTTTCTCTTTTATATTTGCTATAAAGAGCATGTATTACTTCTTTAATTAACATTAGTCTCTGAGGGAAAAAATTAATCTCTGAGGTTAAAGAGTACAGTCTCCAGAACCAGCCTCCCTGAGTTAAATCCTAGCAACAAACTGTGCCTCAGTTTACTCATCTGTACAATATGGATAAAAATAGTACCTACGTTAAAGACTAGTTATAAAGAGAAACAAGCCAATACACACAAAGTTCTCAAAACAATGCCTATGCCTAATAAACGCTTAGTAAGCATCAGCACTATTAGTCTCACAGGAGCTTGGATAAAATCCAGCAGTACCACCGACACTGCACTTTCCAGAGCCTCGGAGGCTTGCTGCTATCGGTGCTGCTTTGACTCTAGGAAGTGCCAGAGAAGTAAAACCGACGAGGTTTACAATCCATCTGAGCAGCCGTCCTGTGTATTAACAGTCAAAAATGAAGTTAAAACCTTTTACACAAAATGGATAAAAGGCTTGCTGAGGGTGATCAGTGGACCAATGAGAAGAGTGGGAGGGAAAGTCTGGCAGTACCTACCACAAGGTAAGGAACACGGGTACCGTTTTGAAAATCAGGTACTGACAGAGTTCCTTTGCCTATGACTCTGAACACAGTCAGCAGCAAACAGGGATGCACTCCAACTGACCACACGTTTTATTTAAACCATTTACTATATTTAGATACTATGTTAGTGACAAAAGGAATAAAACCAATTGCCAATTTAAGAAATAAAGAGGACAGGAAAAGCTATTACAGCCCTCGCTGGAGTGGCTCAGTGGATTGAGTGCCGGCTGCAAACGGAGAGGTTGCCAGTTTGATTATAAAATTACCTTCTCACTAAGAGCTACCTGAGGCTTAGTGAAAGCTGCCTTAGTGAAAGCTGCCTTAGTGAAAGCTTCAGCCAGCATACTGCTTCCCCCGCAGGGCTGGCACCCAATGCAGCAGACCCCCGGTCTCTGCTTCACCTCCCTGTCTGCTCTACAACTGAAAGACTCTATTCCCTGCCAGCAGGGAAAGGGAGCAGGGCAGCCAGAAACAAAACCGAGACTTTCCAGTCAACACCTGAGTTGGGACAATCCCCTGAACAAGTTTCAGTAAAACCCAAAAGTAGATTCTCCCCACTGTGGCTCAGGATCTCCAGTTGAGGATCTCCGGTGCAAGGGTTTCACAAAGCAGGAAGTGGTATTTAGACCCCAGATCTCACAAAAGCCGACTGCTCTGGGCACTATTACCCAATCGTCTGGCAGTTAGATTTGGCAGTGGCCCTTTCCCTGCATCATTACTGTCACTGATGTCAACACACTTTCCATTACAATGGCCGTCTAGGGCCCCCACCTCTTTCATGCTTGTCGGTCACACGAGCTGCTGCAGGGAGAATACATGGTCTGCAGGCTCTTTTGAGGCTAGTAGGACAGCTGGGCTTCTAGGGGAGGATTTATTTATGCAGCTGAGTACTCTGTGCCTGAGTGAATTATACCAGACATATTCAGGATGGCATATGTCCTAGAACAACTAGTTTTCACTTTGCAGTCTGGGGCAGTCGACCATCCTAGCATAGTGTCAGGCCCTCCAGGCTCGCCCTCCTCAATGATACACTCACTATCATCATCTTTAAAAATAAAGAAACGGAGGCTTGGAGAAGTTTAGTGACTCACCTGATATCACACTTAGGAGGCAGCAAAATGGGACTAACTTCAGTCAGGCCAAGCTCACTTTCTCACCCACTGATCGTGACACCTCACTTCCCTGTCTTCCTTCAACACCAGTTTGACCAGGACGCAAATGTCATCTGGGACTGTGATCTTAACATGGCAATTTGCCACACTGCATAGGGCACCCTAGACTCAAGACAGGTCCTGCTGCTCACGACACCCTCTTTGTACCCTCTGGGAGTGATTAAAGGCCAACTGGGGGGGAAAGAGAGACTACTCACCCGCTTGTCCCATATCCGTACATCCCCATCGTGACTGGTGGCAAGGCAATTAGCATTTTTTTTATTCCATTTGACCTGTGAGGCACCCGCTGCAAAGAAAAATCAGGGGAAGAAAGCTGCTGCTCTCAATGCCTTCGGAACCAGAGGGCAGCACATCCAGGGGCGCTGGATAATGAGCTCTGGTTGAAACACGCACAGAACCCTTCAAGTTTCTGTAACTGCACCAACTCTACCATGAAGTGAAAATAAAGCCAACAAAATCAATGAATTAAATAACACCTGGGAAGAGGATCAGAGTCAGCTAACGGAGGAAATAACTTCCCTTGAGAAAAAATCTACAAGTTACCTCCAAGCAGCAGGAGTAAAATATGCAGCTTCTTAGAGAGAAGCTGAACATGGCTGGTTGGTAAGTGACTCATCACACAACCTGGCCTTTATCACCTCCAGTGACCGCACTTGAACTTCCACCCATAGGAGCCTCAGCTCAATGCCTGCTCCTTACCTTTTTTTGTTTTGTTTTTTTGAGAAACAGTCTTGGAAAACAAAGCCCACAGCTGAAGCTCTGATGAAAAGTAAGCCCCAGCGTTGCCCAATTCTGTCCTCAGAGGGTTATGTGCACCCCTCACCCCCGCCCCATCCGTGGACAGACATGGCCGCTGGCCCTGCATTGAATCAGGGATAGGAAACACCCAGGCCCTGTGTGGACGCAGGCCTTTCCCACTCTGCAAACACAAAGAACAACAGTGACAAAAGGAGTTACTACTCAAGAGAGGAGGCACAATGTAAGATGACAGAAGAGGATGAGAAATGTGGAAAACTGGGACGTAACAGCAACTACAGCTGACTCTTAAAAACGATCAAGTTAGGTTAAACCAGAACCAAACAACGGTCCTCCTTCCCACCTGTTATTCTGGCTCAGATAATACATGGTATTTCTGCTCTGACAGCGCTCCCTTTGGGGGGATGTTTATTACTGGGGACACCACAGCAGATCTGGGCTTTGCAGAGCAACCTGATCCCAGAAGTCTGGGGAGCATGACAGATAAAACAAAGACTCAGAATCTAACAGGAAACAGAGTTAAGGCCCAAGACTTATCTTTGCTTCATTTTGGTGAAGGTATGTGTCTTTTTGTTTTTTGTTTTTTTTCCTTGAGACATAGGGCATCATAAGTCATCCAAGAATAAGTGGCAGAGACCCCTTATAATGAAGAAAGGGAGTGTATTACTTAGTAGACCGAGGGTGTTTTGGGAGTTTTTTTGTAAGAAAACAGTATCAGCTAGAGAATGAGTAACAAGAACCTGCTTCATCTCCGCATGACAGTAACTTGAAAAGTTTCAAGAAAAGCTCTGGCCAGATGGCTCAGTTGGTTGGACCATCATCCCATAAACCAAAAGGCTGCGGGTGATCCCAGGTCAGGGCACACATACTTAGGTTGCAAGTCTGATCCCCGATCGGGGTGCATATGGGAGGAAATTGATCAATGACTCCCTCTATCTCTCTCTCTCTCCTTTCCTTTTTCTCCAAAATCAGTAAACATATCCTTGGGTGAAGATTAAAAAAAAGGTTCCAAGAAAATACTTTTCCCAGTGGGGGATCCCTCAGGCCAGGGAGCCTCCCAGAGATGCTGGGAGCCCCCTCATTCACCCTGCTGTACTAGGATTGTGACACCAGGGTCACACAGAGGGCCCGGACTATGAGTTCTCACACACAGACGGCCCTCGGGAGCACACACGGAGGTATCCTTACTGACTCCCCACTCCGAAGAGAGCTCCCAGAGAGCTGGGGGTCACAGATGTGGGAGCAGCAGTACCCGAGGCTGCACCTCTCAGGGCGCAGCGGATGGGGCAGCTGACGAAGGTCTACAAGCCTCTCAGGGGCCGCTTCTCTCCCACAGCAGCTTTACCACCGCTGACAAACCTCACTCAGGTACAAAAATGAAAGAAGTCTCCCACTTCTACTTTTCAGAAAGACCTATAACAGAAAAGAAGACAATTCAAACAACTGGGCTGAAAAAAAGAACGATCTTTGTTTTCATGGTTCCTCTATGACCAATCTAACGTGGAAATTACAAAGTCAGAGGAACGTAATCAAGGCATTTACAGACCATTTGTATTTTTACTCAGTTGGATGTCTTATGCAACCACGTCTTTGGACTACTCTGCGTCTGAGCTCCTAAGTGCCTAAGGGGGCAGGGAGGGGCGGGGAGCGGGGCTTCAGATCTACAGAATTGTTAAGCCCTTAGCATAGAGACGCAGGGGCTTGATTCCACTTAAACTTTTACAGAACACCCCCTCGGGTCATGCTGACCTTGGTCTATAGCACTGAAGCAGAGAGACATGGTCCCTAACCTCACAGAACAGATAATCTAGCCCTTAGATGAGGAGGTGTGGGGGTAGAGGGGAAAAGAGAAGAATCATGTAATCACTTTGGAGCAAATAGCAAATGAGAATTCAAATGTAACAAGAAGGTACAAAGGAGCAGGCAGGATTTAAGAGACAGATAATATATGTTTTTATCAAGGATGCCAAAATGTAATACGGATGCCTGGGCTCCATCACTGTGAGTAAGGTGCACCAGTTCTGCGCCCAGCTTCGACTCTCAGGAACTAGTGGGAAGGAACACTCCGCAACAGCCCCGGTGCAGAATCCCAACAGCAGTCCATTCCAACTGAGCAGTGAAAACAGGGAGACCAGAAAGTAATTTCAAAGACTCGGGTGCGTCCACACAAAATGACACCATGGAGACACAATCACCATCATCTAGATTGTGGGGAAACCACAAGAGAAACAACCTGGTTTCTTCAATAAACAAACTGCAGGAAAAGAAAAACAAACCAAAAAAGGAGACGGAGAAGAATCCTACCAGTTAAAAAAGATGGGAAAGATATCAACCACTTACAAGTACAGACTTTACTTGGATTCTGATTCAAATAATTGTTTAAAAAAAAACAGAGAGACTATTGGGGAAATCTGAATACTGCTTAAATGTATGATGATAATAAAGAGCTACTATTAATATTTTTAGATATGTTAATAGTATTTTTAAAAGAATTCTTCTCTTGCAAAAAAATAATAAAATATTTGTTGATGAAATAATAGGATACCTGAGATCTGCTTCAAAGAGGAAAGGATGAGAGGTGGGACGGGGGATGGAGAGAAAGATGAAATAAGACTGACAGTATGTTGACAACTGTTGATGCTGGATGATGAACACAAGGCACTTTATTTTATTCTATTTTTATTTACATTTGAAATGTTCCCAATAGAGTTTAAAAACCAATCAATTTGGTTTTTATCTTTCCGTTGTGAAGTAAGCTCCTGACCACAACTCAACAGCACTCTAACTTCTAAGAGCAGCCTGAAGCAAGCCCCTCGCAATACGGGGTTCACAATTTCACTGAGCCCTGATGAACCGTGGGGCGTAGGGCAGTCGGTGTGACAGCAAGAATGGACGGGAAAGAATAAAGACAAGCTGGGGGAGAATGCACTCACCTACAGCAGACAGTGCAATGGCAGGTTTCCTTGTGTCTCTGAAATACAAAAGTCCGAGGTCAAATGCCCAATTCATGTGCCACCATGCACCTGGTGCTTTCCACCCTCTGCACTTTCCTTTCAGTAGGGACTTGGATTTCAGTGGGAATGTGAGGGCCTTAAAAAGAGCATAAAGGGAAGCTTCTTTCCTGCACTGTCCCATAGACTGAAAGGTCATGGGTTTGATTCCTGGTCAGGGCACATACTCAGGTTGCAGATTCGATCCCTGGTGGACATGCATACAAAAAGGCAACCAATCAAAGTTTCTCTCTCATATCCATGTTTCTCTCCCTTTCTCTCTCCCTTTCTTTTTCTCTAAAAGTAATGGAAAAATGTCCTCAGGTGAGGAATACACAGAAAGAAAGGGAAAGGGAGGGGAGGGGAGGGGAGAAAAGAAGAAAGGAAGAAAAGAAGCTTGTCCCTCTATAGATGGAAGGAAAGAAGGGAGGGAGGGAGGGGAGAAGCTTGTCTCCCTCCAGGCAGATGAACTTTGTCAGTCACTTCAATCGAGGCTGAGTATGAATTTCAAATCATACAGCTGTATCCACAGAAAATGAATTACATGACTCAGCACGGCTTGGGTGACCCTGATGTAGGAGCAGAAAAGCCAAAGGAATACCTTCCTGACGTCATTTCTCCTAATGGAACAAGGGGACAGTCTTGGACGCATAACTCTGCAAGAACCTTTCCAAGAGCATTTCAAAGGCAAAATAAAAAACAACTCTGGCCCTGGCTGCTGTGGCTCAATGGATTTGAAGTGCAGGCCTGCGAACCAAAGGGTCACTGGTTCAATTCCCAGTCAGGGCACATGCCTGGGTTGTGGGCCAGGTCCCCAGTTGGGGGAGCACGAGAGGCCACCACACATTGATGTTACTCTCCCTCTCTTTCTCCTTCCCTTCCCCTCTCTCTAAAAATAAATAAATAAAGTCTTAAAAAAAGAAAACTATTCTGATGTTCACAATAGCCAAGAGGGGGGAGCAACCCAACTGTCCACTGACTGCTAACTGGATAAACAATGTGTCACCACACAATGGAATATTATTAGGCCTTAAAAACCAAGGAAATCCTATCACATGATGCAACATGAATGAACCTTGAGGACATTATGCTAAGTCAAAAAAAAGTCAGTCACAGAAGGACAAATATTGTCCGATTCCATAGAATGGTGGTTGCCAGGGGCTGGGGAAGTAAGAAATGGGAAGCTGTTGCTTAATGAGCACAAAGTTTTAGCTTTGCACAATGAGAAAGTTCTGGAAACCTGTTGCACAACAATGTGAATATACTTAACACTATTGATTATACACTTAAAAATGGTGAAGGTGGTAAATTTTGTTTTGTTTTATAACCACAATTAAAAAAAAATAAAAAACAAAGACCGACTCCTGGCCCTGACTGGTGTGGCCCAGTGGGCTGGGCGTCATCCCGCACAGTGAAGGCTGCTAGTTGGAGTCCCAGTCAGGGCATGTGCTTGGGCTGCAGGCCAGGTCTCCCGCTGGAGGCGTACGAGAAGCCACTGATCAATGTTTCTCTCCCTCTCTTTCTACCTCCCTTCCCCTCTCTCTAAAAATAAATAAATAAGATTTTTAAACCCTACTCCTGGATACAACAGAAGACTCTTGGAGAGGCTCTCCCTACAAATGGTAAAATGACAAAATTGGGCAGCACCCCAGGGCTGGGAGCACCAGATAAGGCAAATCTGCAGCTTATACTTACTATTTAGAAAACCTGAAAAGGACTCTCACTTCAGTGTCTTTTAATCTTTAAGTTATAAAAATAATTGTTTCAAGGTTAGATGACAGAGGAATACTAGGTAGTAATCCTGGGGGTTCTGTTTCTTTAAGAGCTTCTCTCTTCCATTTCCTTGGATTTTGTGCTCCTTTCCTTCCTCTGGTGCTGCACTAATCTTCATGGAATGCAGGCGAAATCAGCTGTACACGCCCTTACTTTCACTGGTCGGTCAGATTCGTCATACCGCAACACCTGGCTTGTCTTCTACCTACAGTCCACCTTTCAGTGTAAAATACCACAAACCCACTGCCATTTGGGAGCAGAGCAGCCTTGTGAGGGGAAACAGTGTCCCATCTGGGGGACTCTGATACCCTCTAGTCAGTCACCCCTAACTTTTATGGTAAAGGGAATTTTGCTCTACAGAGGGAGAGGGGAATAGACGTTTATTAAGAATTTACAAGAGACTCATAGATAGAGTCATAGAGAGCTGACAGCTCTGGGCAGAGGGTAGGGGGGTGGAGGGATCAAGCAAAAATTTAAAAAGAGAGAAAGAATTCATGGATGTGGACAACAGGGTGGTGATTGTGGGGGAGGGGTGGACGTATGGGGGCAATAAATGGTAATGGAAAACAGGTAATAACAAATGTTTTCAATTTAAACTTAAATTAAAAAAAAGGAATTTACAAGGTGCCGGACCCCGGGCTGGTGCTCTTCACCCCATGGAGAGTAACGCTACCAGGTGGCTCCCAGCCCGTCTTACAGATGGGAAACTGAAGCCTCACAAAGAGCTGAGCAGATGTGTCTCGTAGCACTGCCCGCTGTGACGTGTGTGCGTCTGTGCCCATCAAAACTCCCCCACCGTCACGTGCCCCTTCAGTAAACTTCAGCCTGACTTCCGAACGCCAGCACCTACATTCTTTGCTGAAGGACTCTCCCTGGCTGCTGAAGCCCATTTTGCAAACCATCATGGCAGGACTGAAGCGCCAGAGCATTAAGGCCCCTGGGGACAACCAATGGCTGACAGTGAACAGCACCCCACTGTTAGCTCTCAGGGTGGGACGCCTCTGAGGAGGAAGTTTTACACGAGTGCGCAGCAGTCCCCGGTAAGACTCACCTGCTCACAGCAGGTTAGTATACACAGTAGTATACACGGTAGTACACAGCAGTATACACGGTAGTGCACACGGTAGTATACATGGTAGTACACAGCAGTATACACGGACAATGCGGCCTCTATTTGGGGCCTTCCCCGTCCCGTCTCTTCTCCACCCCTATGGCGTTTCTCTCACCTCCTAAATAATGTTTCTGCAAAGTGTCCTTGTCTCAGGGGCTGCATCTAAGACACCTGATCTCTAAATCAAAGGTACCAAACCGTCCCACAGCCACGAGGTCATGCCTCTTAACTGTTCTTACTTGATATCCCAAATGTAGATGTAGGTGTCCACAGAGCTGGTAACGAGGAGATCGGGTTCAAACACTGCCCAGTCCAAGTCGCTGGGAACACAGAAACGAACAGAACAACGCAGAGAAAAAAATTCAGAGTCTGGCTCCAAAGTGCTAGCAGGTTTAATCTCTGGGCAGGGGTGTCCAACCTTTAGGCATCTCTAGGCCACACTGGAAAAAGAACAGTTATCTTGGGCCACACATTAAATACACTGTGACATGTAATCACAACAAAAACTCATAATGTTTTAAGGAAATTTATGATTTTGACTTGGGCGGCATTCACAGCCATCCTGGGCTGCATGTGGCCTGTGGGCTGCAGGTTGGACAGCCCTGTGTGGCTTCAGAAAGACACTGTTAATGGGCCTCTTAACATGTTTACACTGGGAATCTCCAAAGTTCTTCGGGAAGGAACAAGACTCAACTGAGCTCCAAGAAACTTTCAGGTCCTTCCCCTTGTCATTTCTAGCTACATCACGTGTGCTCCCGAAAAAGAAATGGAGCATTTCAACTTAAAACACGCACACACGTGCATACACACACACACGTGGGCATAAACTGTACAGACGAAACAAAGGAAAATTTTTGACTTTTCATTTTCTAAATCAGACTCAACCACAGGTACGCTGAGTAAACCCAATACCTCTTAAATCAGTGGCAAACTGCCATGTTGCCACACAGCTTTCAAGGAGGGCAAGCAGGCCCCTGGCCCCCTACACGTGCCCTCGTTCCTAGAAAGGCAGTTACTCCGTGGAGAGTTAGCACAGGCAGGGGGTTTACCCTTCCCCGTCACGTCTTAGGTCCCCTTTACCACCTTGCACTCCCTGCGCCTACTTCCCAGAACAAGTTTTCCCCACCCAGAAACAGGGACTCGGGGAACAGGTAGATCAAGGAACACTCTAGAAGCCAAGTGGAGGGCCACGCGTGAAAGGCAACTGTGTAGCCTTGACAGACTGTGACTCAGGAGCTCTGTGTGGTGGCTCAGCCGCAGAGAAAGGGCAAAGGGCTGCTCCCTGATGTCTACTCCTGGGCACCACCGACTGTGACCCGAGGGATTCTGCTGGCATAATTTCATCTCCCGCCTGTGGCAAAAATGGGCCCTAATCCTTACTCTGTACCTGTCCAAGTATTTTCTGGAATTGGGTTAACACTGCATGGCTGCTGGTTCCTAAATGCCAGCTGTTCTTCACTGTGAAAGCCATCACCTCCGTACAAGCTAATGACCTAAGAGCCACCCAGGGCCAACACACCACGGAGAGTCAAGCTGCGGGAGGAGGTGGTGTTTCCATTTCACTCCCCAAAGGACTACGGCAAAGCGAGACCGCCCAGGGAGCTGTGGAGGGCTGGTGCCTACCTGATTACGCGCGTGTGGCCTTGTAAGGTTGTGCCAACTTCCCCACTGCCGTCTTTCCACTTATAGAGGTCGACCCGCTGGTTACTCTGAAAAGAAACAAGGGAGAGAAGGCAGCAGGCGGTACAGAAGATACGCTCTCCCCCCACTCTGCTGAAGGCCAAGAGAGGGGAGCCATGTGGAAACCAACCTGCAGGGCGAAGATCCTACAGGCTGAGCGTGTGAGTTACGGGCAATGGCGATGTCCCCAGACCTCGAGGGGAACCTGCTCTGCCTTCTGAAGGTCACATACCTCCCTATCCAGCTGCTGTCACACCAGATTTTTTTAGCTTCCTCTTCCCATTATCAAGTGCCTAAAGTGGATCTACCACACTTTAAAAACACAGATGCACAAGGAAGGAAACAGAAACACCACCAAAAGGGTGCCCTAGAAAGCAAAATTACACAAGACTCCTTAAAATAGGCCTATATCAAATTTCGTAAAGACTTAAGCAGAAGGTCACAGAGAAAGGGGCCAGAAGAAAAACTACAGTAGGAAAAAGGAAGGGGAAAAAAGCTTTGATCAAACTATATTTCACTTAAAAATAAAAATCAGCAAAGACTCCTTTACTATCACGAGTTTATGAAACGCACCGATAGTGAATAAAGATTACTAAAAGACAAGTCTGTTTGATAATTTCCATACTGGTAGGTACATGACTGATAGGTAAATTTTCAAGTTAGCTCAGACTCAGATGGATGTACACACAATCTTTTGAGATTTTTATCCTGAAATACCTGATTACAATTCTTTTTTTTTTTTTTAAGATTTTATTTATTTATTTTTAGAGAGGGGAAGGGAGGGAGGAGAGAGACAGAAACATCAATGTGTGGTTGTCTCTCATGTGGTCCCCACTGGGGACCTGGCCTGCACCCCAGGCATGTGCCCTGACTGGGAATCGAACCTTCGATGCTTTGGTTCACAGCCCGCGCTCAATCCACTGAACTATATGCCAGCCAGGGCCTGATTACAATTCTAAATCAGTAGGATTCCTGTGGAAGGATTAGGATTCAAAATAGCTTCCAGCCCTGGCTGATTGTAGCTCAGTGGATTGAACACCGGCCTGAGAACTGAAAGGTCACTGGTTCGATTCCTAGTCAGGGCACATGCCTGGGCTGCTGGCCAGGTCTCCAGTTAGGGGCATGTGAGAGGCAACTCATAGATGTTTCTCTGGCACTTTGATGTTTCGTCTCCCTTCCCCTCTCTCCATAAATAAATAATTAAAATCAGAAGTTCAAAATAAGAAATTCCCCTCACTGATAACATTCCCAAAGGGTTTGCTAGTGGCAGTCTCTGAACTAGGCACCATAACAAACTCCTCTGAGCTTTCCCACCACACAGTACACTGGATGTCATCACCCATATCTTATATAAGTGAGGCAATAAGTTGAACTGCATTAAAATTAAATATGTATCAAAGGGCATTATCAAGAAAGTGAAAAGAAAACCTGCAGAACTAGAGAAAATATTTGCAAATCGTATATTTGATGAGTGTCTAATATCAAAAGCATATAAAAAACTATTACAACTCAAAAGCAAAAAAAATAAACAACCTAATGCAAAAATGGGCAGAAGACTAGAATAGACATTTCTAAAAATATATCTAGATAGATAGATAGCTATAGATAGGCTGATAGATAGATATAAAGGAGGGGAGAAAATAAAAGATATGCAAATGGCTGACAAGTGAATGAAAAGATGCTCGGGCATTAGGGAAATGCACATCAAAACCACAGTGAGGTACCACTTGACACCCACAAGGATTGCTATATTTTAATTAAAAAAAATAAAACCGCAAATAGCAAATTCTGGTGACAGTGTGGGGAAACTGGGACCCTTGTGCACCGCTGGCAGGACTGCAAACAGTTCAGTCACGGTAACAACTAGTTTCATGGGTCCTCAAAAAATTACACATACCTACCACGTGACCCTGCAACTCTGCTTCCAGGTACACACCAAGAAGAACTGGAAACAAGTACTCGAAAAAAGTATGGGCGCACACATGCTGATTTCAGACTACTCACGAAAGCCAGCCCAAAAGTCTGTCAGTGGATGAATGTATAAACAAAATGTGGTCTATCCATAAAATGGATTGTTATTCGGCCATAAAAGAGTGGAGTACTTTTACAACATGGACAAGAAGCCAGACACAAAAGGTCACACACTACATGATTCCACTCATATGAAATACCCAGAACAGGAAAGTCCATAAAGACAGAACACAGACTGGTGGTTGCCAGGGGCTGTGAGGACGAGTGGGGAGAAGCTGCTTAATTGTGAGGGATTTGACTATGGAGTGGTGGGTATTTGTAAGCACGACAGAGGTGGTGGTTGTACAACATTGTGAATGAAGTAAATGACACTGAATTTTCACTTTAAAATGACTCTTAAAGAACAGAGGAGGGGCTGTCTTGCTCACCATCCCTCGCCACTCCTAAGCAAATGCAGTTACGCCACCTGGAGGGGTCAGCTTCCACCAGTGTTATTCTGTCAGGGACAACTTTGCTTCCCGGGAGACGTTTAATAATGTCTACAGATATTTTGGGTTGTCACAACGAGGGGGGTGCTGCTAAATCTCCAACAGTTCACAGGACAGCCCCCGCCACGAAGAATGACCTGGCGTCACGGGTCAGTTGTGCCAAGGCTGAGAAACCTGGGCCAAACCTGGGCTCTGAGGGGGAGAGGGGGCTGAAGGGCCGCAAGGTGCAAGCCAACAGAAGGGCGCCCTCCCTAACATGCCTCTCTGGTTCCAGTCGGGTAGTCAGATCCTTTTTTTGGAAACGATGGGGAAGAGCAGCTTTTGGTTCCCTCTGAAGCTAACCACGCCACTCTTCTTTCTCTTCTCAGATGCCTTCTTCTTACAGACTGTCGTTTCTGATAAGAAAAGCCCCAGACGGCACTGTGACTGGTCGCATCCCCAAGACAACAAGAAGCGTTCCTTTAAATACTGCCCTTCCGGCCCGGTGTAAAAGGAGCCAAAGGTTGAGATCCCTAAGTGTCCTAGGAGAAAGGAATATGATAGCAGGCATACTGAAAGGGAAGATAGCAGAATCTTTTTGCAGTCGTGGGTTCCTTGGAAAAACCCAATAAAATGTACCTATCTATCTTTTCCCTGGAAAAATTTACATGTAAACAGGCACATGAAATTTCAGGGGGCTAACCAATCTAATGTGTCCCAACCAGGAAAGAACCCTTCCTTTTGTGAAGGGTGTATGGAATCGTCCGGTCCCTCTGAGAGCAAGGAGGGTCAAGCACAGACGAGCCCACCAGTCCTCCCTCGGGACATGTTTCAGAGCCACTGGCTGCTGATGAAAACAGGCTCCCATCACGCACAGAAATGGAGGCATCTGCCCGCTTCCCTCGCAAAATCTGGATTCAGTCCCTGAAACACAAGGTCTGGCACCCACGGTACCAGTAAAACCTTTTCATATACTTCTTTTGTCTGTGTATCTTCCTTTTAGAACCAGCCACACATCTTTCCACCTGACAAATGAGGGTAACATTCTCTTCTCCACACAGGACATGTACTTTTCAGCCCCAGACCACACATTTAAAAGCCTTTGTCTGTACTCCTTAAATAAACTCACCGAAGCTGCAAAGTAGTGCGCAAAGCTGTCGTGAGGGTTCCACTGCACAGCTCCAATGTCCCATTTGCTCTGGCGGGAGATCTTTCGGTGACCTTCGAAAGGGGCATCTAGATTAACGATGTACAGGAACCGGCGGCTAGGAGAACAACATCAACACAATGACAATATAGCAGCATTAGCATTAAGACAGAAAAACACATTTAGAATTACCTATGATTTGCACGCAGTGCTCAGAAAACCCCCACATACATTTACCTACTCTGAAAGGCATGCAAGTGACAAGAGTAACTCAGGGTGGCTGTTGGACAAGCAGAAGCCACACCCCTGTGAGAGTCTGCCTCTAGAAATCGTGTTCCCTAACACATCCATGGAAGTCTGACCTGCCCCGCCCCGACCAGCCCCCCACCCCCACTGTCCCTGCACTGGGCTCCATCGCTGCCCTTCTCTCAGCCTTTCCCAATGGCCCAGCTAGGACAGCAACTGCTTCTCCAGTACTCCCAACACGTGCTTTGCACTTTGACTGCCGCACTTAATCTCTACAGCAGAACTGCTAATGTTAAGGCTCTTGTCCTGGCCCAACTGATTGTCTGGAGCAGGGACCAAGTCTCGAATACCTTTGTATGTTCAGAATCACTAGGCACAGTGCTTTGCATTCAACAAATGCATGTTAAATTAAACACATCACTTATCACTTAACCAAATATCCTATAGAAAATCTCAAGTTCCCTTGCAAGTCGTCTACCTGAAAAGGTCAATCTATCAATAATTGAATCTAAAAAACAAACTAAACAAACAAGAACAGACAGAATCATGGACACAGAAAGCGAGATGGGAGGGGTTGTGGGAAAATGATGAGGTGAGAGGATTAAGCAATACAAATGGGTAGTTACAGAACAGCCATGGGGGTATAAAGTACGGTATAGGAATGGGAGTGGCCAAAGAACTTATATGCATGACCCATGGATATGAGCAGGGTGAGGGGGCGTTGCCTGAGGGAGCAGGGGGTGCTGGGTGCAGGAGGGGCAAAGGAGAAAAATCAGGACAACTGTAATAGCATAATCAATAAAATACAATTAAAAAAAAGAAAAAAATCCTTGGTGTACGAATTAACATCTCAACTGCCATCAGCTATCGACTCATTGTTAGAGAGCACTCCCTGCCCCTGGATATCAATGAAGGTAGGTAAGCTCAAAAATGAAGAAAATGATTAATAGTTTCTGCTCAGAAAAGACAAGAAATGAAAAGTCAAAATGCATGGAAAACTCTAGCAGAAATCTGAGAAAGGATGATTAAGGGAGAAGAAGGAATGCATAGGTAAGACACAAATTCACTGAACTTCTGAAACTTCTAAAAAGTTGCTGCAGAACAAAGATCTAGAACCTCTGGCTGGCTTACATCTTGCCATTAGAACAGAAAGTGGAAAAAGGCCAGGAGCTAAACATAGGGGTGCGTGTCATCAGGGGAGTTCAGAGACACTGTGGAGCAAATACAAAAAAGAAAGTGAGCACTTTAGGAAAAACATGCCTGATTGAACCTGCTTGTTTATCTTCGTCCCCCTCTAAAGAACCACTAAAATAAGAGTAAGAACATAAAAGGCAGAAACCCACAAAGACAATGAAAATGGGAGAGGAAATGAACAGAGGAAGGGCAAGCAGTGATTGAGCTCGAGTAAAGAAAGCTAACGCCCAAGTGCCTGCAGAGAAGAGCGCTAGAAACCAGCGGGCTCACACTGCCAGGACTGCTCAGGAGCTGGAGGCTCTGGGCTCTGGGAAAGAAAAAGGAGAGAGGGACTGGAGAACCAAAAGCAGAACCAAACCAAACAAGAACTGTCTGAAAGAACTAAGGAGAGTAGTTTAAGAGCACCCCACAGAGCTGGCATCTCCCCCTCTCCTCCTCCTGCGTGGAGGGTGGGTGTTTAGCGAGATTGCTTCTGAGAAGCCCAGGCCTGGGACAAGTGGCACGGCAGAGAGTAAGTGAGAGGGGCTGTGCTCTGAACAGGATTCGAAGGCCTGTCCCCCTACTCAGCACTCACAATGCTTGGCTTTTAGTCTTCTGTGACTAGCGACAGGATTCTTCTCAGGACGAAACGACCAGCCCAAGAAGCAGCAAACAAACAAATAACAACGAAACCTTGGGGATAATGACGTTTAGGGCACCCTCCAACAAAAGGGCCTGGGTCCCACCTGATCTCCCTACAGTGAACCCCACCACCACCCACGTGGACGGAGATTCCAATGCTCTCTCGTATTAATGGAGAGCCCAGGAGCATCAGTCCCCAGAGGAAACCTCAAAGACAAAGACCAACACGATCAAAAGAAAGAAAAAGGAAAGGAGGGTAGCACAGAGAAGAGAAAAAACCTGGATTTAACATTCTCAGAGAGGTAAAGGAAGACAAGGTAAAGAACAAAGACCAAGAAAGAACTCTTGGAAATTAAAACAATAACTGAAGTGGAGAAATCTGACAGCAAGGTTGGAAGTTAAAGTTAAAGAATACTCCCAGAATGCAAAACAGAAAGACCAAAAGAGAATCCATATAGGATATTCAACTAATAGTAACTCCACAAAGCATGAGAAGAGAAAATAAAGGGGGGAAACATTGAAGACATAATGCAGAAATATTTATTCAAACTAAAATACACAGATTTTCACACCCACAACCACCATCACCACCACCACCCACCACTACCCACCATCACCACTACACCAAGAAAAAAATGAAATAAAATACACAGATTTTCAGATTGAAAGGCATTCCAAGGTGCTAAAAATTATTTTGTAACTTAATTGAAATGTTGATCACATGGGTGTATATATTTGTAAACTAATTTGAGCTTTTCACTTTATCCACTTTCCTATGCATATTTTAAAGTTCCATATAAGAAAATGAGGACCTGGCTGGGTAGCTTAGTTGGTTAGAGCATCGTCCCGATGCACCATGGTTGCGGGTTCGATCTCCAGTCAGGGCACATACAAGAAACAACCAATGAATGCATAAACAAGTGGAACAACAAATCCATGTTTCTGTCTGTCTGTCTCTCTCTCAAATCAATTTTTAAAAAAACGAAAGAAAATGAAATGGTGAACTTCAAGCTCATGTTGAAAATAATATGGCTGTACACACCATAAAAGGAACACTTGCATAATTCCATTTACATAACCCCATTTACATAACCCCATTCTCTGCTAGAATGCTACATGCTACATCCACATTAGTGGACATTGAGAATTCTAACATTTGAGAGACAGACAGTCCAGGGCATCTGAGAGTATTTTATCAAATGTTGATACACGACATGATGTATGCTATGATTTTTTTTTAAAGATTTTATTTATTGCCCTGGCTGGTGTAGCTTAGTGGATTAAGTGCGGGCCTGTGAAACAAGAGATCACGGTTCGATTCCCAGTCAGGGCACATGCCTGGGTTGCAGGCCAGTTCCCAGCAGGGAATGCACAGGAAGCAACCATACATTGATATTTCTCTCCCTCTCTCCTTCCCTTCCCCTCTGAAGATAAATAAAATCTTTAAAAAAAAAAAGATTTTATTTATTTATTAGAGAGAGGAGAAGGAAGGGAAGAGAGGGAGAGAAACATCGATGTGTACAAGAAATACTGATCAGTTGCCTCTCATACATCCCCAGATGGGGACCTGGCCCACAACCCAGGCATGTGCCCTGACTGGGAATTGAATCGGCAGATTTTGGTTCACAGGCCAGTGCTCAATCCACTGAGCCACACCAGCCAGGGCATATGTTATGATTCTATTGTTTAGATAAAACAAGTAATAAAGTAAAGAAAAGGGGAGGCCTGTAAGTGCCCACACATGAATAAAAACAGCCACACACAAAAGTAACCATAGTGAAAATTTCACACCCACTGTGAAATAAAGAATCCTAGAGACAAAGAAAGGATTTGAAAGCTTCCAAGAGAAAAAACAGATCACACACACAGAGTCCAGAATCAGAATGGCATAAAACCTCCCAACAATAACTTAGAAAAGGAACCCCAAATACAATTCAATCCAACAATGGTTGCATACCATACATTAGAAGACGGGAAGGGCAAGTATATATAAAAGGGCCTCAGAGCAAAGTAAAAGTGCTAAATCTTCTTCTGTTGTAATAAGTCAATTTGTAATGTCTACAACAGACAAATCAAGATGGAGCAGTATATGTACACTACTTGGAAAACTGGAGGCAATCTAAAAGAAACAGCTAAAAACGTCTCAAGTAGTTGCTACTGGTGAGTAGCAACAAGAGTAGTGAAACAGTGAGGTTGGATTTCTACTGTCTGACAATATAAGCCTTGTAATGCTAGTTGACTTTTTAAACTCAATTTTTTAAAAAGGCTTAAAAACTGGATAGGAAATTAACATAACATACCACTGAACTGTACACTTGAAGTGGGTGAATTGTATGGTATGGAAATTATAGCTCAATAAAACTGTTTTTAAAAAAGCAAGTAAGGCCCCAGTCAGTGTGGCTCCGTTGGCTGGAGCGCTGTCCCATAAACCGCAAGGTCATGGGTTCATTTCCCAGTCCGGGCACATGCCCAGGCTGTGGGTTTGGTCCCTGCAGGGGCGTGTACAATAGGCAACCAACTGATGTCTCTCTCTCCCATCAGCGTTTCTCTCTCACATCAGTGTCACTCTCCCTGTCTCTCTCCCTCCCATCCCCTCTCTCTAAAATCAATAATGTCCTCAGGTGAGGATTTAAAAAAAATTTACTTAAGTAAGTAGGGAGGGGGCAGAAAAGAGACATATCAATTTTTCCTTTCCTATGCACCCAATGTGACACAGGAAAATGGTACGATAATTGTCGCTGGGAAGGGAAGTCAGAGGGAAACTTTTTTAATTGCATATCCTTTTGAATTATTTAAACGTTTGCTATGTGCTTTTTTAAAGGTAAATTAAAACATGATTTCAAAATAAAATAACGAGGTTAATAGAAAATACTTCATCAATTTATAAATGGGCTCATAACCAAGTTAATGAAAATACAGCTGCATTTGAGAGGTAGGGTATTAATTGAGAGCACTATAAAAGGGAAGGGGGACTGTGCCCAGAGATGCTTCCATACTGGCAGAATGTTAGGGTAGTTAGCAAATTCAGGGAATCTTACATTTTTTTGAGCCAGAATACACTATAGAAATTAGGTAGTCCAATTTATTCACGATGAAATCGCATTCCTTCATGAGAAAGCCAAGTTCAGGGAGGCCAGCGTCCAAGGGATCATAATCAATGGCTCTGCCAAACAAGAGCCAGGATCCCTTCCACCTTAGCAACTACCTGTCAACCTGGACCAGCCAGCATCCTTCTACAGACTCTATGCAGTGAGAGAAAACTGCAATTTCAAGACCAAACTGCCAGTCACTAAAATTTCAAAGGAATTTTACTGTTCACCTATCAGGGCAAAGACAAAAATAACTGCAAATAATCCCTAGAAGTATCCCTGAGATCACTAGGGCAGCAGAACTCAACCCTATGACCATAACCCTTAAATATAAGAGTATTTTCCACTTTCCCAGAAACCTCTTAATTTGCTATTTGTTCCCAGAAGTCATGACAGACAAATAGCAAGCTCACTTACCCGGAAAGCACAGCATACTGCCCCAGACAGTCCACAGACATTGCAGTTGCCTGTGAGAGAGAAAACAGATTCAGTTCTGCTAGCAAGGCAGGCTCGGGCTGGAGATGACGGGCAGGTAGTCAGTCGTGCTTGGGTCTTCCCCTTCCCATGGCCGTGGTAGTCCCAGCTTCCAGGTATCATTACTTCTCAACAGCGGATACTTCTACCCCCTTCTAGGTCTCATCCAAATGTCACATTTAAGCCCTGGCCAGGAAGCTCAGTTGGTGAGAGCACTGTCCCAATACACCAAGGCTACAGGTTCAATCCCTGGTCTGGACACATGTAAGAATCAACACATGAATGCAAAAATAAGTAGAACAACAAATTGATGTCTCAATCTCTCTCTCTCTCTTTCACTTTCTCTCTCCCTTCCTCTCTCTCTAAAAAAAATCAATCAATAAAATTTTTTTAAAAATAAAAATTTTTAAATTTTAAAAGGCATAAGATATAAACTGGAATTTCATAGAAGAATCAAATTGCCAGTTAAACATATGAAAAGATATTGATCTTCATCAGTATCAGGGAAATATAAATTAAACCCAAAAATAATAGACCGTTTCATATGCACTAGATAGATAGAAATCTGTTAGATGTAAGAAGAGCTTGATGTGGACAGAAATCTTTATCTGTTCTGTGCATGGGTTATCGAACCATGGTTATATCAATCCTTTCAGGCTGCTATAACAAAATATCACAGACTTGGTGGTTTATAAACTACAGAAATTTATTTCTCACATTTGTGGAGGTTGGGAAGTCCAAGATCAAGGTGCTGGCAGATTTGGTGTCTGGTGAGGACTCTCTTCCTAGGCTGCCTACCTGTGACCTCACAGGGCGGAAGGGAAGAGAGCTTTCTCCAGGCAAAGAGCACTAATCCCATTCATGAGCGCTCCACCCTCATGACTTAGTCCCCTCCCACAGGCCCCACCTCCTAACCCAAAACCTTGGGTTTTAGGTTGCAACATCTGATTGTGGGGGCATACAAATATACAGAACTCTGTACTGCTACATCCACCGTACGTCCCAGGGATCTATTATACAATAGACTCTCAATAAAGAACTGCTGAAAGGATGAGAAATTTAAACATGTGTAACCCCAAGTGCTGATGAGGATATGGCCCAACAGGAATTTTCTAAGCACTGCTACAGGGAGTATCAAATCTCAACCACTTTGGAAAACAACTCGGTATTTGCTAATAAGGCTGAAGAATACGCACATCCCATAGCCCAGCAATTCTACCCCTATGTAAATACCATGGTTACATATCACCACCTACAAAAAACAAAAATTGGAAACAACCAAATGTTTCATGGACAGAGGGATGCATTGCCTGTGGCGCATTCGCACAAAGGAACCGGACTTCACAGCAAAATCAGTAAGCCACGGGCAGGACAGTCGACATGGATGAGCTTCAGAAATAACGTAGGGAAAAAAGGAAGTCACAGAATTCATACCATATGACTCCATTTAAATAACGGTCAAAACTATCAAAATAAAACAAAATATCATTTATATTTACATATGTGTGGTTAAAAAGCAAAGAAATAATCCAAAATTCAGGGCCATCACTTCCTCTCAAGGGCATTAAGAGAGGGACATGTTCTGGAGAAAATGTATTCAGGTTTTAAAAAACAACTAAAATGGCCTATTCCTTAAGGTGTGTGGAGGGTACCTTTTATTATTTTTCTTTACATAGTACAATATCACTGATATATTCCATAATAGATCATTTTTATGGGAAAACCTTTTTAAATATTTAAAAATGCCTTATAAAGACTAGATCACAATATGGAGAAATGAGAAAGCTTGCTTAAAAATGGTGAAAGCCTTAGTAGAATCGGTAAGACTAAAGGGAAAAGAAACTGCACAGTGCTCTAGCTGATAAACCAGTTTCCTTCAAGGGTACAAGATAACAATTCTGAACCCCCTATACATATATACCGGAATGAACAATTAAGTAAATGGATGAAAGATGGTAGGAGCCAGATTTCTGCTAAAGTGAGCAGTTAATGATAAGCAAAGAGTGGCGGCCACTATGATCCATGTGAAAGTGGATTAGGGTTAAAAATGTAAGTATAAACTCATATATACAGATAAAGTCTAATACAGATAGAAGATACATATACAGGTATATATCTTTTTAAAGTATACAGATAAAAGATGTATATACAGATATATACAAATAAAATATAAGTATAAATACAGATAAAGATGGCTACATACAGAAATATTTAGATATATGTATATACATGGGTTAGTACACCCATGAATATTTCTCATTTTGTCAGTTGAGACAACCTAGAGGCAATGACACTCCCAAAACAATGAGCACACCTAGCGCCAGATCTTGGTTTCTAATATAATTCTCCGGCTGAAAAAAACCAGAGCTCCTTGGAGAAATGGCTAATTTAAAGACTGGGGAAAGAAACATACATAATGAGAGTTGAGCATCTTGTAGTGCCAGAAAGTATTTTTAAAATTTTTTTAAAATGGGGGTATGCCAAAGAACCACCTGAAAGAGATCCCAGTGGTGAAAGCTCAAACAATTTGGGCAACAAAATAATGGGATTAAGATGCAAAGTACAAAATAAATATCTAGGAGTTCATACTGATATAAACAAATAATTCAATAAATAAATAAATTGGGGAGAATAACTCCCATCTCCCTAAGTATGGGCTATATAGAGAGAGTATTTTCCAAAGAATACACCTGTCCCCCACTTATCCATGGGGGTGAATGTTCAAGATCCCCAGTGGATGCCTGAAACCATGGGCAGTACAAACCCTCTACATACTATGCTTTTCCTTATACATGCATGCCTATGACAAAAGACTTAATTTCTAAGTTAGGCACAGTAAGAGATTACACTAATAATTAAAAAGAACAATTATAACAATATGCTCTAATCAAAGTTACATGAGTGTGGTCTCTCACAAAATATCTTGTTGTACTACACCCATGATACAATGCCTACGTGATGAGATGGAATGAGGTAAATGACCTAGCATTTATAGTAGCCTAACGCAACTATAAGGGTTACTTGAGAACAGGCACTGTGATACTCCACAGTCTGATAACAATTGCTATGAAGTGACTAACAGGCAGGTAGCATATCTAGCCTGAATACACTGAACAAGGAATGATCCACGCCCCACGCAGGATGGAGAGGGACAGTGCAAAATTTAAACATGTTACTCAGAAAGGCACAAACTGTAAAACTTATATATTGTTTACTTCTGGAATCTTCTAGCTAATACTTGTGGACCACACTTGACCACAGATAACTGAAACCGAATCAAGTGAAACTGCTGATGAGGGGGTGGGGGCCACTCTATAGTACAGACAAAGGGCAAAAAGAATGTGTTTACAGTAGGGAAGCCTGGCAAGCACTACCCCAGCCGGTGATCAAGCCAACATCAGCAGTGGTGTGACAGGTTCACAGCACGGCCCCTGATATGATGTGATGAGAATGGCACCATGTAAACCCTGGGGTATTCCTCCAAAAAAAGCATAATACCAGTCTAGTCATGAGAAAGACGTAAGACAAATCCCAACTGAGGGACATTCTACAGATGGTCATGGTCATGAAAAACAAAGAAAGTCTGAAAAATTATCACAGCCAAGCGGAGTCAGAGGAAACGTGACAACTAAATATAATGTGGTGTTCTGCACGGAGTCTCCAAACAAGGAAAAGGACACCAGGTAAGAACTAAGAAGTGCTCAGTGAAGTATGGATTTTGGTTAATAATGATATATCAATATGGATTAATTGCAGAAAATATACCATATGGGGTAAGATGTTACTAATAGGGGAAGCTGAGTACAGGTGTATGGAAACTCTCTGTACTATGTTCCCAATTTTTCTATAAATCTAAAACTATTCTAAAATAAAAATTAATTTGAAAACCATGAAAATCTGAACACTTTTTCCTAATTACTCCTATTAATCAATACAATTGATTTTTAAATATTTTTTTAAAGATTTCATTGCCCTGGCTGGTGTGGCTTTAGTGGATTGAGTGCCAGTCTGTGGACTGAAAGTTTGCTGGTTCCATTCCCAGTCAGGGCACGTGCCTGGGCTGTGGACCAGGTCCCCAGTTGGGGGCGCGTGAGAAGCAACCACACATCAGTGTTTCTCTCCCTCTCTGTCTTCCTCCCCTCCCTTCTCTCTAGAAATAAGTAAATAAAAGTCTTTTTTTTAAAGATCTTTTAAAAAATTTTATTTGTTTTTATAGAGAAGAGAAGGAGAAAGAGAGGGAGAGAAACATCAATCTGCAAGAGATACAGTATGCTGAACGGTTGCCTCTCGAAAACCCCTAACTGGTAAGACCTGGCACCACAATCCAGGCATATGCCCTGACTGGGAATCGAACTGGTGGCCTTTGGTTCACGTAACACACTCAATCCACTGAGCCACAGCAGCCAGGGCCAGGGCCAATTTTTTAAAATTTTGTATTTAGCAATTTTTTAAATATATTTTATTGATTATACTATTACAGTTGTTCCATTTTCCCCCCTTCACTCCCCTCTGCCCTGCACACCCCCTCCCACCCATATTCCCCCTCTTTAATTCATGTCCATGGGTCGTACATATAAGTTCTTTGGCTTCTACATTTCCCATACTATCTTACCCTCCCCGTGTCTATTTTCCACTTACCATCTATGCTACTTATTCTCTGTACCTTTTCCCCCTCTCCCCACTTCCCACTCCCCTGTTGATAACCCTCCATGTGATCTCCATTTCTGTGGTTCTGTTCCTGTTCTAGTTGTTTGCTTAGTTTGCTTTTGTTTTTGTTTTAGGTGTGATTAATAACTGTGGGTTTGGTGTCATTTTACTGTTCGTATTTTTTTATCTTCTTTTTCTTAGATAAATCCCTTTAACATTTCATATAATAAGGTGATGATGAACTCTTTTAACTTGACCTTATCTGGGAAGCACTTTATCTGCCCTTCCATTCTAAATGAAAGCTTTGCTGGATAGAGCAATCTGGGATGGAGGTCCTTGCCTTTCATGACTTGGAATACTTCTTTCCAGCCCCTTCTTGCCTGTAAGGTCTCTTTTGAGAAATCAGCTGACAGTCTGATGGGAACTCCTTTGCAGATTACTGTCCCCTTATCTCTTGCTGCTTCTAGGATTCTCTCCTTCATTTTTACCTTGGCTAATGTAATTATGATGTGCCTTGGTGTGTTCCTCTTTGTGTCCAACTTCTTTGGGACTCTCTGAGCTTCCTGGACTTGCTGGAAGTCTATTTCCTTTGCCATATTGGGAAAGTTCTTCATTATTTGTTCAAATAACTTTTCCACTTGTTGCTCTTCCTCTTCCCCTTCTGGTACCCCTATAATTCGGATGTTGGAATGTTTAAAGGAGTCCTGGAGGTTCCTAAACCTTTCCTTTTTTTTTTTGAATTCTTGTTTCTTCATTCTTTTCTGGTTGGATGTTTCTTTCTTCCTTCTGGCTCACACCATTGATCTGAGTCCCAGTTTCCTTCCCATCACTATTGGTTCTCTGTACATTTTCACTTACTTCATTTAGCATAGCCTTTATTTTTCCATCTAATTTGCGACCAAATTCAACCAATTCTATGAGCATCTTGATTTCCAGTGTTTTGAACTGTGCATCTGATAGTTGGCTATCTCTTCATTGATTAGTTGTATTTTTTTTTTTTGGAGCTCTGATCTGTTCATTCATTTGGGACATTTTTTTTTGTCTTGACACACCTATTAAGTATGAGGGGCGGAGCCTTAGGTGTTCACCAGGGCGGGGCAACCCACATGGTTGTGATGTGATGCTGTACGTGGGGCAGGGGTCCGAGAGAGAACAATGGTGCTTGCTCCGCTCTCTGGTGGATTTCAGTCACTTCCCCCGCTTCCCACAATCAAATTGGGCCCTTCTGGTGCTAATTCCCGTGTGGGTGGGTTTGCGTACGTTCTAGGAACCTGTGGGTCTCTCCAATGGACTCTCCTGTGAGGCTGGGAGTTTCTCCTGCTGCCGCCTCAACCCCCACAGGTGTTTTCAATCAGAGGTTTGAAGCTTTATTTCCCCAGACTGGGGCCCTGGGTTGCGTGGTCCATCCCACTCCCCAGTTGTTTCTCCAGGTTCATCTGCATGCGAATGTGGGACAGCCCGCTCCACAATCCGCCGCCTCGCTGGGTCCTCCAGTCACCGCCTTGCCACCAGTCCTCTCTGCCCGGCTGCCCATCTCCGCCCCTCCTACCGGTCTGAATGAATGCGCCTTCTTTAACTCCTGGGTTTTTGGACTTCCTTACAGTTTGATTTTCTGTTGGTTCTGGTTGTTTTTAAGTTGTCGTCCTTCTTTTGGTTGTGCGAGGAAGCACAGTGTGTCTACCTACACCTCTATCTTGGCTGGAAGTCCCTCAATTTTGTATTAATCAATTTTAAAGAGAGAAAAAAAAGGGGGGCAAGAGAGAGAGATCAATTTGTTGTTCCACTTATTTATGCATTCATTGGTTGCTTTTTTTTATTTTAGAGAGGAGAAGGGAGTAGGTTGGGGGAAGAGAGAGAGAGAAACATCAATTTATTGTTCTACTTATTTATACATTCATTGGTTACTTCTTGTATGTGCCCTAATCAGGGATCGAGCCCATAACCTTAATGTACGGGGATGATGCCCTGACCAACTGAGCTACCCAACCAGGACTTTTAATTTAATTGATTTTTTAAACTTATTCATCTGGCTAGTGTGGTTCAGTGGATTGACTGCCGGCCTGCAAACCAAAGAGTCACGGATTCGATTCCCAGGCAGGGCCCATATCTGTGTTGCAGGCCAGGTCCCCAGTAAGGGGAATGTGAGAGATAGCCACACACTGATGTTTCTCTTCCTCCTTTCCCCTATGTCTAAAAATCAATAAATAAAATCTTTAAAATAAATTAAAAATTTATTCATTCAACAAACATTTGTTGAGTGGTGTTGTATACCAAGCACTATTCTAGGCACTAAGGTTACGGTAGTCAACAAAACAGTCTCCACCCTCAGGGAACTTACACTATAGTAAGAGAGAAAGATGAAAATAAACAAATAGTGAGTGAGGGGAAAGTGGTACAAGATGTGATCTGAGAAGGAGGCAGAGACCAGTATACAAAACAATCCAAACTAAGGAGCTCATATTCTATTCTAGGTACAACAGGAAGCTACTGAAGGATTTTCATCAAA
Organism: Trachops cirrhosus; assembly: GCA_028533065.1. Classification (NCBI taxonomy): domain Eukaryota; kingdom Metazoa; phylum Chordata; class Mammalia; order Chiroptera; family Phyllostomidae; genus Trachops; species Trachops cirrhosus. The sequence continues at coordinate 18,241,749 of CM052550.1, forward strand.
GAAGAGATACAAAGAAATTTGTTTTTAAAAAAATCACCTTGAAGAAAAAACAAGAATAAGAAAAAACAAACAAAAAAAAGAACAGAAAAAAATCACCTTGATATTTACCACAGCTTTAATCTAATTGCCCAAAACTGAAAACTACTTAAATGTCCATAAACAGGTGAATGGAATCACAAATTGTGATCTATCTACACACTGGAATACTACTGGGCAGTGAAAAGGAACGGACTAACAGATATGTTCAACAACATGAATGAATTCAAAAGCACAGGTTCAGTGAAAGAAGCCAGACTCAAAAGGTGACACGCTGTTACAGAAATGATGTGCTCCACGTGTTACCGAAATCACATCAGCCTCTGCCAGAGGATGGGAGTGAGGGAAGAAGGCTGGCTACACAGGGGCATAAAGGAGTGTTTTAGAATAATGTTCTGCATTTTAATTGTGGTGGTAGTTCCAGGACTACATACATTTGTCAAAACTCAACCAATTATACACGTAAAAGGGTAAATTTTATTGTACATTAATTATACCTCAATAAACCTGGAGTTTTAAAAAAAATCATTCTGGCTATGTGGAGGGTGTACTGGAAGGGGGCAAAAAGCTGAAGTGCAGGGTGGTAAGGCCCAGAGTATGTCCGGCTACTTTGTTTTTGTTTTTTTAAGTATTTTTTATTGATTATGCTATTACAGTTTCCCCAATTTTTCCCCCTTTCTCCCCCCTCCGCCCTGCCCCCCCAACCCTCCAGCATTCCCCCCTTAGTTCATGTCCATGGGTTGTACATATAAGTTTTTTGAGTCTTCTGTTTCCTATACCATTTTCTACTTTCCCCATCTACTTTATGCCTACTAATTATGCTGTTTCTTCCCTGCACCTTTCCCCACCTATTCCTCCCTTCCCCCTCCCCACTGAACTCCATCTGTGTGATGTCCATTTCTCATTCTGTTCCTGTTCTTGCTGTTTGCTTAGTTTTTGTTTTCATTGTTTTTCTTTTCTTTTAGGTTCATTTGTTGATAGTTAGGAGTTTGTCATTTTATTGCTTATATTTCTTATCTTTTTTTCTTAGATAAGTCCCTTTAACGTTTCATATAGTAAGGACTTGGTAATGATGAACTCCTTCAACTTGACCTTATCTATGAAGCACTTTATCTGCCCTTCCATTCTAAATGAAAGCTTTGCTGGATAGAGTAATCTTGGATGTAGGTCCTTGCCTTTCATGACTTGGAATACTTCTTTCTAGCCCCTTCTTGCCTGTAAGGTTTCTTCTGAGAAGTCAGCTGATAGCCTTAGCCTTATGGGAACTCCTTTGTAGGTAACTGTCTTCTTTTCTCTTGCTGCTCTTAGGGTTTTCTCTTTGTCTTTAATCTTGGGTAACTTAATGATGATGTGCCTTGGTGTGTTCCTCTTTGTGTCCAACTTCTTTGGGACTCTCCGGGCTTCCTGGACTTCCTGAGAGTCTATTTCTTTCGCCATATTGGGGAAGTTTTCCTTCATTATTTGTTCAAATAAGTTTTCAATTTCTTGCTGTTGCTCTTCTCCTTCTGGCACCCCTATGATTTGGATATTGGAATGTTTCAGGTTGTCCCAGAGAGTCCTCAGCCTCTCTTCATTTTTGGGGATTCTTGTTTCTTCATTCTGATCCAGTTGGATGTTTATTTCTTCCTTTTGCTCCAAATGATTGCTTTGAATCCTGGTTTACTACTTGTCACTGCTGGTTCCCTGAATATTTTGCTTTATTTCACTTTGGGTATCTTTCATTTTTCAACCAAGCTCCATCAGTTGTTCTGTGAGCATTTTGATTACCAGGACTTTAAATTCTCCATCAGTTAGGTTGGCAGTCTCCTCATCGCTTAGTTCTGAGGTTTTGCTGTGTTCTTTCATTTGGGCCATATTTCTTTGTCTTGGCACACCTGATAAGTTGAAAGGGGCGGGGCCTTAGGTATTCACCTGAGTAGGGCAAACCTCCTTACTGCACTGCCTGTGGGGGAGGGGCCAGAGAGGGAGCAAAGCAGCTTGCCTGCTCATCTCTAGCGCAGTCTCCAACAGACTCTTGAGTCAGACTGGAAGTATCTCCCACCTCGGCAACCCCCGTGGCCCAGTCTGCTCTGAGTCTCAGTTTTCCCCTTAAGTCAAGCCCTCCTGAGCAGCTGTACAGAACTCGGCAGTCAGCCCCGCCCCTCAGCCGCCTCACCATGGTTTTTCTGAGTCAGCCTGCGCAGCAGGGTCAGCCTTACCGGTCTGGTTGTTCTGGTTGATTTTTTCTTTAATTCCTTGGTTGTCAGAGTTCCATGCAGTTTGATTTTCTGGTGCTTCTGATTGTTTATTGATTTTAGATTGGTTGTTATCCTCCTTTTGGTTGTGAGAGGAAGCGAAGGGTTTCTACCTACACCTCCATCTTGGCCTGAATCTCTCATCTTCTGGCTACTTTGGATATATAGAGTTTGAGCCATCTCACAGATGCTGAAGTAGAGACATTCAGCAAAGAGTTGCTATGAATCCGAAGTTCCTATCGTCATCACAATAATCATATCCTGTAGTATTTTTGCACTTATTGTTGAGTTAGAGGTCTGTTAACTGCACATTCTGCCACCTTACCACTCTTTGAGTTGGAACTAACTACTCAATTTCTACTGCACTTCCAAATACTACAGACAATAGCCACAAGTGGTTCTTCAAATGGCAATTAATTAAAAACATTTTTTAAGATTTAATTTATTTATTTTTAGAGACAGAGGAAGGGAGGGAGAAAGAGCTGGAGGGAAACATTAATGCATGGTTGCCTCTCACATGCTCCCTACTGGGGACGTGGCCCACAACCCAAGCATGTGCCCCAAACTGGCAATCATTTGGTTCGCAGGCTGGCACTCAATCCACTGAGCAGCACCACCAGGGCTAAAATTTATTTTAAAATACAATATCCTAGTTGCACTAGTGCCATTTCAAGTGTTCAGTGGCTACATGTCCATCATTACAGAAAATTCTACTGGATGATGTTGCCTGAGGAGATTATCTCTAAGTTTTACAGTGTTGACACTCATTGACTCCAGGGACCACTTCAGAGCAGTTGCCAAGAAGCATAGGTTCTTCCCTAATACAAGGCACTGTCTTACAAAGTGAATGATCCTTGTATAAACTGTTAAGAAAAAGAGTTTCACTTTTCAGGCTGGGGTTTTTCACTGAAAAACCTAAAAGTGTAAATATTCTTAAATGACTTTTAAAAGAGGAGGGGTGTTTGAAAAGTTTATTGTTTGGCCTTTCTTTTCAGAAAGACAGTATTAAGAGTTTCAACTTTTTGTTTCTACATTAATGAAACAGCCAATAAAATGGGTTCCCACCCCTCCTAATTAGCACCAAATTCAACCACAAAACCATGCTAATTTATGCTAAGATGCACTCTTCCAAATGAATAGAAAAATCAAGAACAGAAACTCCCACAAGGCAGTTAAATTACCCAATTTACTTTGTCCTCTTAACTCTGACAACTGCTGTTTTGGTTTAATTATTTGACACTACTTCATAGCATCCTAAAACAAGTGTCAGCACCTTCTCTGCAGGTCTCTTCAATTACATTTCTATCGAGAAGTACGGGTGAGACTGCCTGGGTTTCTATGAGAATTAAAAGCTTTACAGATTAGTGGCTTCCAAATTAGCAGGCTCAGAGGTACCATATATGATTCTGTTTTTAGTCCCCACTGAAAGCAATTAACAAGGATAACAGGAATGTGGTTCTTTTTCCCTAAGAGTCTGGCACCTCCCTTGGGAGAGCGGGCCTCCCGGAGACACCATGCTGACAGTGCAAAGTGCTTCAGGATCCTTTAATCAGAATGCTGCCACTCAAATTCTCCGTGGGAACGGTATCAGAGAGCACCACAGGGCAAACTGGTCAGTGGCTGCACCACACACGTCTTTACTGCAAAGACGGGATGGGGTTTTAGAAGGAAGAAAGCACATCACCTTGTTGTAATTCAGATGTCTCTTCAGAATAAATCACCTGAGAATCAACACAGTGCCAGGCACAGTGTGGGCCTTGCAAAAGAGCTCAATAAATCTTGCTGAATAAATGAGTGGAAAGCCTGGCACACAAAAGGCATTCCAGAAATATTTGTCGAATAAAAAGAGAATCACCCAGCACGCTCTCCTCTCAGGAGCATGTCTGCGCCTTTCCCCCAGGCACCTTACCTTTTCCTTCCCCTCTCCTAAGCTCCAAGGGCCCTTCTTTTGCTTCTGTAACTTGTTTCCTGAGCCTACGCAGCCCAGCTGGCTCACTCCTAGTACCTCTGTAACTTTCTAAATAAACTTTATCTTATAATTTAAAAGATAAAGAAAAGAAAATCACCCAGACAGTGTCCTAGGTGCTGGGGAAGGGGTGGATGAGTATAATAGTATTGAGAAACAACTGTATGATAGGCTCGTACAGTAGGCAGTGTAATGAGGCCAGCAGAAGTCCTGAGGCCAGATGCCTGAGTTCATATCCCCATGCCACCACACAATGGGAGGCCTTGGTCAAGTCACAGGATCAGCCAAACCAGGATCGGATTTGCTGTTTGGAAAAAAGGGATGGCATCCACTTATCTTCTGTGATTCTTTCATGAATTATTAAAAGAAAATGCAGATAAATGGCAGTATGGCACATGAAATGCAGGAAACAGAAAAATGGTAAAAATCCCTAATAAGTGCTAACGTTCATTGAGGCTTACTGTGTGCCTGTCACTGTGTCACACATTCTGAATGTATGACCTCAAAATTCTCACGCCAATTCTATCAGGTAGGTACGACTCACACTTTCTCACAAATGAGAAAAACTAATGCACACTTCTATTCACTCACTATACGGTATTTTCCACTATTCTAGTATCAGCAACCACTTAAAGCTTAGCTGCTGAAACAGGCACTTTGCATTCTATCAACTTCACCCCGAAATTTTGTAAGGAAGGGTTAAGTCCCATTGCCGAGATTCAGAGAAGCTGTGCGACTTGACCAAAGTCACTAAGTGCGGCCCCAGCCTCGGAGAGCAAACACTCCCTCGGTCTCCACCCAGGCCTTAGGAAGCACACCCCTGCCCACTCGCGCGCCACTCCTGCACTTCGGTGTCCCAAGGCAGACCCCCACTCCACGTACCCCCGCACGTAAGCCCGAAACACTGCTCGTGTCTGGCCCAACCGCCAACAGTCCTCAAGATTCCCCTCACACTCTCGGGTCTGACCGCTCAGGGACACCCTCTTTTCCATTACCCCAATGCAGAAGAGGCTGTGGGGGGTCGCCCCCGCAGCCCAGAAACAGACCCGGCAGCGTGGGGGAGGGGAACCCGGGAGGGCGCATGCCCAAAAGGCTCCATTTGGTCCCGGCTCACCTGCGAGTCTCGGAACTCCACCACCACATTCTCGCTGCTCCATCGCGCCGCCATCTCCCGCCGGGGTCAGCCCGGCCCCCACGACTGCACGTTCTTACCACCCAAACCCACGTTCCTGGCCTCCGTGGGCCCCACGCAGCCCCCTGGAGAACCTTGCCATGCCACGCCCCACCTCTGTCTGACTATCAACCATTGGCTGACCCAAATACTGGCTTTGCCCCTCTTCCCGGTTCCTCCAATTGCAGCACCGCGCCTACCCAAACGGGCGCGCCCCCTCCACTTCCGTCACTCGGGCTAAAGTCACGAGACCCTTACGGCAAGATCTGCTGGGAGTTGTAGTCTAAGGTCGAGTTGCACATGGGTAACCTGGGTAGAATAAGGTTTGGCGAGGTGAGGGGTATGTTGTCCTCCCTGTCTCCTCGCCCATGTCCCGGGCAAGGCCTAGGATGTTTACAAACTAAAACCCAACATTCTTACAAACCCGAAGTTACCTCTTCCCCTGACATGTGCCATAAAGGCATTGAATGTGCGATTTACTGTATCATACAGTACAGCCGCACCTGCCAAAGTGTTCAGGGACCCAGGGGATCTCCATGACCCTTTCAAGGCGTTTTTTAAGACAAAACAGTTTTGATAATCATACTAAGACTTTATTTGCCTTTTCACTTTCTCTCACCAGTGTACAGTGGAGTTGTCTAGAGGCTACACAATTGTAATAGACTGAATGGTAGAAGCAGATGTGAGAATCCAGAGGATTTTTTTTTTTAACTTTCATAGGAGTTTATTTGAGTCAAACTGATGATGTACACCAGGGAGAAAGATCTCAAATGCTTCTCTAGCGTTTTTTTTTTTTTTTTAGTTAAGCCAGATTTTAAAGAAATTTGCCACTTTTCCCACTGAAATGTTTCTTTTTTAATTGCCTGATGAGAGAGAAAGAGCAACATCAATTTGTTGTTTCAAGTATTTATGCATTTGACTCTTGTATGTGCCCTGACCAAGGATCTAACCCTCAACCTTGGTATATGGGGTTGACGCTCTAACCAACTGAGCTATCCCACCAGGGTCCCACTGAAATGTTTTTGTTTTGGAAAATATAGTTCTTTTTCATTTACAAAATGTATTATTAATTTTAGTGTGCATTAATGTTACAGGGTACAGCCCAGAGATGGGCCCCAAATAGGGATTTGGAATGGGGTCCAGAACTCAAGGTGTCCAGGAAATATTAGAAAGATATACAGGATGTCCTCACCCCTTCCCCCCAACAGGTTTGAATTGGGGGAAGGGACACATGGAGCAGGAACATGCAGAGCTGTTTTGTACAGCAACAGCTTTGCAGCTAACCTCTGGCATGGTCATTTAACACATCTATAACCTTTAACTGGTTTCATAGATACATTAAATAGCTGTGGCCTTGCCTTGAGCCAGGGGGATGGAAGTGACTTCCACCCAAGATGTAACTGAGGAGCAGCTCCCCTGATTATAGCGCCTGTGTGAGAGCTTGGACAAGATTGGCTCCATGACATGGGGCCACACCTGCCCAGACTCACAATGGCAGTCCAGTAAACTTGGAATAATACAGGAATGGTGGCAGGTGTAACTGATTGTAGGAGGAGTCAGAAATGGGGGTACAGGGGAAGGTTGGCACAGGGATTTAAACCCAGACTCAGCAGCCATGCGAGAGGGGAGAGAACCACGCAATTTTGGCCAGAGTGGGGACCCTTGCAGCTTTGGTGGGGAGAGAACCATGTAGCTTTGGCCAGAGTGGGGACCACATGGCTTTGGGGTGCTCCCTTTGGCCACATGGCTTAGGAAGCAGGAGAGACTTTGCCTGGAAGAAAAGGGGTGAAAGGACTCTTACTGGTGGGCCATGAGAAAGTGCCACATGACTTTGGATTAACTGGAGATCATGGCCGCAACACAGCTGGTTGTGCCAGGAGCCCGAATCACAGACTTCCACTTTTCCTGAGATACGGTACCCCAGATTAGGGCAGAGGGAGAAGGAAGGACTGTGTGTGTGTGTCTGTGGGTATCCTAAAGGACTTTGATATTTTAATGACATTTTAATTAAGACATTAAATCACTACTCTAACTCTGTATAGCTTTAAATAAATATTTCCTTTCCTTTTCACAAATCTCTGGCATTGAGAGATGTCTTTCCTCTGGCAGCAGGCATAGCGAACCTGGGGGGTCCTTTCGGTAATAGTATATCATACTCCTCTTGGCCCTGTTCTGTAACATTAATGTTTAAGTAAAATAATAAAGAAATGTTTTAAATTCTAATTTCTAATAATTACTATCTAAATAGCCCACCTAAAAATTTGGCTGGAATTGGGAGGAAATCTTTAATAATTCTTAAGAGTGTAAAAGGTCTTGAGATAAAAAAGTTTGAGAATTGCTGTGATAGCATGATGAGTGGTGATTAGTTTTCTCCTCTTTTACCCCACCCTCTCAAATTCTGGCTTAACTGCTTAGCTTCAATTTTTTTATAGAAAGAGGAAAAGACCTACTTCATTCATTCCATTGTTGTACCAAGGTAAGCACATGACCTAGAATGTAAACAATACTGAAGTGTGAACTATTATTGTTGTTGTCAATATTATCACTATTTCTATGTGAAAGTCATAGAATGAATAGAGATAAAAAGGCTTTCCTTCCCAGCCCTGGCTGGTGTGGCTCAGTGGATTGAGCAATGGCCTGCAAACTCTAAGGTTGCCAGTTCGATTCCCAGTCAGGGCACATGCTTGGGTTGTGGGCCAGGTCCCCAGTTAGGGGCAAGTGAGAGGCAACCAACTGATGTTTCTCTGGCATGCCAATGTTTCTCTCCCTTTCTTTCTCCCTCCCTTCTCCTCTCTCTAAAAAAATAGAATCACTTTAAAAAAGGGGCTTCCCTCCCCTTCTAGAGTGTTGGATGTACTGGAGTGTTGGATATAACAGGAAAGACAGCCTTAGCAACAGTTAGGGTGACCAACCCATTCCAGGAAACCCTTCAGACAAGACAAACTGCAAAATAAATTTGGTTTTATAAAAACTTGCAAGCAGTAAGTGAAGAGAGGACAGAGTAAATGGAGGACCTGAGAGGACCTGACATAGCATAAAGGTGACATATAAGTTCTTCAGCATATTAGGATTTTGATAGAGTGCACTATCAAAAAAGTACCTTAGCATTAAAAGTGTGAACAAAGACCCTGAAATGTGAAGAACAGGATGCATTTATGGGGAAAATAAAGCAGTTTCTCAATTAATACTCATGGCATGGTGCTTCTTTCTTTCCTTCAAAATTAATCACAATTTGTAATTCAGTATCTATTTGTTGATTTCATATTTTTAAGCTTCAGGAGGACAGGGACCAGGTCTGTCTTGTTCAGCCCTGCATGGCGACTGCATATACAAGGCACTCCATTAATATTTGTCCAATGAATGGATGTGGAAAACGTAGTCATGTATAAAGTCACATCCCCAGAGTGCTGTACTCGTCAAAAGGATAAGGATGCCTTCTGTGGAACCAAAACATAATTTTTAAAACTGTCCATGGTCTTTACTTGTAATTCCTTACACCTAGAAGGGAATACAGAATCACCAATCATTCCCATTAAAATTCTTTTGCTTTCTTTCCCATCCATCTGTCAGTTAATCTCACAAACTGTAGCCCTTAAAAAAATTCTTCTGGCCCTGGCCTCCACCCTCCTGCATTGGCCTTCCTTTCAGCCTCCCAGTTTCCCCTGAATTCTCAAACACAAAAGGTCAAAGATTACTCTGGAAAGAAAGGCCTCAGCTGAGAGAACCAGGAAGGGGGAAAACTGCAAACCAGGTTCAAGGGCAGGAGGAAGGAAAGATAAAGAATACTTTCTATTCATGCTCATGCCACCACATAGGAGTAGATTGTCGACATAAGAAACATCCAAACCTGTGAAGAATTTCTGTGAGATTTTATTTGAGCCAAGCTGATGATGATCGTCAGGGAGCAAGATCTCAAATGCTCAGGGAAATGACAGTTTGGCAGGTTGTTTTTATTTTATTTATTTATTTTGTGTGCATGTGCATTTGAGATAAAGGAGGGAAGTAAGAAAGATCGCATAAAGGTGAGAGAAAAACAAGGCAGAGAATAGATTACAGAATAGTTAACAAGATTATTTCTTGAGGGTTGTTACCCTTATTTCAAAGGCGTGTTAACTAATCTAGATGCCCAAAACCAATAGACAGAGCTTGTGTAAGGCAAAGATAAACCGTTCACTAAAAAGGTGATATGCCTGTGTTGTGACTATCCATCATAACCTGCCCAGTTAGAAATTTATGATCAGATCACCTTGTGAGGTTACTTCCCATAGAATCCCTTTATTGCCGTCAATACAAATTAATTAATTCATCTAACACACCATATTCTTATTTGTTTGTTTGCCTATTGTCTAGGATGTCCTGGGTGCTCAGTAAATATCAACTGAATGAGTGATTAGCAAACATGGTATATGGCAGGTGTAGCAAGACGTACAGCTTGAAAATAGGAAAAGACTACATAAGAAGGACCTTGCTTAATCACTTGAGGTTTTTTTTTTTTGCAGATATAGATATAGGTAGAAATATATTCCAAAGATCTTTGTCTTTGGAATTCATATATCTGTGTGTATACATATATGTATATATACATTTTAGTAATCTGATTCCCATTAAAACCAGTATGATTGCCTTTGTCTGAGAATTTCTGCAACCGTCCCCCACTCCCACCTTTCTAGTTCATGTTTGTCTAGGTCAAAAGATCTGCTTGTCATAGTTCATAGGCACAGAAAGTACTTTGGGTTTCAAATACTTGGTGTTCTGTGTTTTCTTAATGTTTTCTTAAATGTGAAAAGAGCTTGGGAGAGTTTTTGAGAAAGGGAGCATGAACACCCTCCAAACTGCTTCTTAGCACCCTTCCTTTCCATCTCCCACCCACACTGCCTTCAGGGAAGAGTGGGGACTCTGGAACTACAGCCAGAGCTCTCCGGCTGCTGCTTCATTGCTGTGTACCTCTGAGATCCACATGCGACTATCCTATCCGAATCAGAGATGGGGAACGCTTGGGAGTCCCTTGTCAAGTAGACTTCAACTTGCTGACCAGGTCACAGGGCCCTTATCACCAAAAAATGTCTTTCCAGAAGGCCACTTGCTAGCAAGGCAGGATTTGTGGCCAACTACAAATCCAGGGCTTTGGCAGTCTCTTATCAGCAACTGGCCTTGCAAATTTGAACAGGGTCTTTTATCTTTCTAGTCCTCTGTTTCCTCTTCTGCAGAATGTAGAGTTAGCTGACCCTTCCATCTGTTTGCATCTGGGAGGGAATATTGGAATCCCGCCTTGAGCCCCAGTTGTAATCTGCCTCTCTTCATCAGTCGACAAAGATTTGTGGACGTGCCCACAAGCTCAGGCTCCTTTTTAGGTGCATTCATTTGCCCAGTACCCTGGCTTCTCTGTTTAAGTTTTCTCTTTTCAAGCAAAACAATGACAATGTAAAGAGCTCTGAGAGGTTTGGGAGGAAGTCTCTTATTGGGAAGTATTTGCCTACCCCCAGAGAAGGTGCTGGATGCTCCCTCTGAAGCTGTAAGAAGCCCTCCCCACACTCTGGCTAATGGAGACAGAGAGGGGACAGGGTTGCGGGGGAGTTCCCAAGACTTCCCAGGAGTAGCCCTAACAAGTAATTTCCCTAATTTTCTGAACTCTTTATGTCCTAGACTTACATTCTTCCAGAGGTGCTTAAAACTGGGCTTTGCGGCATTGCTTATGCCTTCCTCTTTACAGGTTTTGGCAACACTTTTATCAGGTCTTTCTCCTGACTCTTTTAGTAGGTGGAGTCAGTGCTTTATTAACCCTGTTTCACAGCCAAAGAAGAGCTACACAGTAGCTCACCCAGGGTCAGCGAGAGGATGAAGATATGAAGGTAAAAAAATATATAGAAAGAGAGTCCCAAATCTAGCTGTGGGCCACTTCTGTATCTGATATCCTTGCATTGAGTGCATCCAAAAATGACTTGACACCTCCCCAGACCCATTAACCTTAAACCAAGAACCCACAGGAGAAATTTGGAGCAAAACACATATTGGACTCTTGAAGGAACAAATGACAAATTGAAACTAATCTGAGGCTGTGGGTCTCGGTGGATGCTTGTTGCTACACCTTGAGTCACTCACTCTAAGAGGTGAAGGGTAGAATCAAGCCGCTGAATGGAGAACTCTGTATCTCAATATTTTCATTTCAGAGGGAAATTGTCATTTGCAAAAGTGCACAAGGAGATAACAAGGGCATTGCCTGAGAAAGGCTGCCGTTCACGGTCCCACAGGGCACCTAAGTTTAGTGTCATCAGCTTGCAGAGAGTAGAGGCTTCACCTTGGCCGTCCAGGCTCTCAGCTGTTCAGTGGTGCCAGGTGTGAGAGCGACTGGCTTATGGCAGCCTCAGACTGGAATATAAACTTGAAGGGCAAACTGTTAATTTACAAAAACAAATATAATTGTTACGCAGATCTGTTCTTTTTCGCCCCCTTGGAAACCCTACAGAGAAAATGAAATTGTCACCCCGAAATTCCTTGATGAACGTGTTCACTGTAAAGTTTAGAAGTCTAGCTCTGCTCTTCCCAGCCATGTGACCTTTTAGTGTTCATGTGATGTATACTTCATTATACCTCTCTCTGCCTTTCTCTAAATTTGCATGGCTCAAACACAAATACAAAAAGGTATATAATGAAAGGATGTTATTCTCATTCCTCCTGTCACCCAATTCTCCAGTACCTGCTGCTCACCCCCAAGGGGTGAAACATTATGTTGTTTCATGTTCCCATCCAGTATCTTTATGAATATATCAGCTAATAACATATAGACCTTTATTTGGAAAGGAGGCATTGTCAGTGCTCATTAATCACTGGTCATGGTTATTTTTCAAAAATATTTTATTGGGTGGGTGGACTGGGATGGGAGTAAAGGACAGAAAACTGTACTTGAACAATGATTAAAATAAAATTTAAAAAATTATTGATTGATTTTTTTAGAGAGATGGGAATGGAGGGAGAAAGAGAGGGACAGAAACATTAATGTGTGAGAGATACATTGATTGGTTGCCTCTCACATGCCCCCAGTGGTGGGGGGTGGGTGGGCTCTGCTTACAACCCAGGCATGTGCTCTGACTGGGAATTGAAACAGCAACCTTTCGGCTTGCAGGCTGGTGCTCAATCCACTGAGCCATACCAGCCAGGGTTGGGCATTACTATTTTTAATGATAGTGATGCTGATAAATCTTTCCACAGCTTCCCATCCCTTCAGGATATGATCCGTGGCTTACAGGACACTGTTGTCTGCCCCTGAGGACCATCTTTATCTTTGGCTCCCACCTCCTCTCTTCACAGCTCCTCAGCATCATTCAGGTCCTTGAAGATGCCATGTTCTTTAGGCCTTTGGACTGTTTCCTTTGCTTGGACCAGTCTTCCTGAAATACTGTTCTCCCCTTCCACCTCATTCTCCAGCTAATCACCAACTCACTTTTCAGGTTGATAAACAGAAAACTGCAGGCCCAAAATGGCATCACTCTTGCTCAAAGCCCATGATACCAAATCTAGATTTAATACCTGATTCCAACGGCAGTTTCAACCTCTCCCAGAAGCATAATTTTAATCTGTTAATCTGGAATTTCCTGATCAATACTATGAGGTAATCTGCCTGAGAAGACCCCCTACCTTTTCCTAAAAGAAGGTGTCCTTACCTGCAATAATCCACCCTTTGAATTTCTTCGTCCTACTCTCATCCATTTGTTTTAACTTCTTTCTTTAATTAAAAATTTTTATTGTTGTTCAAGTATGTTTTAACTTCTTAGTTCCACTCTTTTTCTGCCTGTAAAAAACTTTCATTTGTTATGAGTCATGGGAGAGCCTTTTTAGTTGCTAGATGAGATGCTGCCTGATTCATAAATCACTTAGTAAAGCCTATTAGATGTTCAAATTTACTTGGTTAAATTATGTTTAAAAGTTTTTTTTAGTTTATTGATTTCAGAGAGAGTAAGGAAGGGGAGAGAGAGAGAGAGAGAAACATCGATTATCATTCCAGTTATTATATGTATTGTTCATTTGGTTCTTATATATGCCTTGACCAGGGTTTGAACCCTCAACCTTGGCCTATTTATGACCAAGCTCTAACCAACTGAGCTACCCAGCCAGAGCTGAATTATGTGCTTTTCTTTTCTTTAATCCTCACCCGAGGGCATTCTTCACTGTTTTCAGAGAGAAGAAGGGAAAGAGAGAAACATCAGTCGGTTGCCATCCATACACTCTCGGATGGGGGATTGAACCTGAAACCTAGGTTTGTGCCCTGACAAGAAATCAAACCTGTAATTTTTCGGTTATGGGATGACGCACCAACCAACTGAGCCACCCCGGCCAGGCCAGGGCTGAATTATGTTTTTTAACGAGGTTTGGCTTAGAGTCACTGTGTGTGTGCCTGTCTGCCTCCAGCAGCACCATGCTCTCCACTCTCACAGCACTTATTCATTCACTCATTTGTTTGACAAATACTCACTGAGTGCTATCTACATGCTAAGCACTGTTGTAGGCTTATCTATCCTATCACACTGTATTGTCACTGCCTGCTTCAATAAACTTTGCGTGTGTGTATTGCACTATAATTCACATACCACAAAATTCGCCCTTTTCAGTGTATATAATTCAGTGGTTTTTAGTATACTCACAAAGTTTGGCAACCATCACCATTACTTAATTCCAGAACTTTTTCACCACTCCAGAAAGAAAATCATTAGTATTCTCCCCTCCCCCCATGATCTGGCAACCATGTAACCTTTCTGTCTCAACAAATCTGCCTATTCTGGATATTTCATATAACTGGGATCACACAATACGTGGCCTTTTGTCTTTTACATAGTATAATGTTTTCAAGGTTCATCCATGTTATAGCATGCATGTATAAGCACTTTATTTCTTTTTATGGCTAGTCCATTATATGGATATAGCATATATGTTTTATTTATTCATCAGCTGATGGTCATTTGGGTTGTTTCCACTTTTTAGCTATTTTGAATAATTCTGCTGGGAACAATCACATACAAGTTTTTCTGTGGACATATGTTTTCATTTCTCTTGGAAATATACCTAGGAGTGGTATTGCTGGGTCACATGATAACTCCGTGTTTAATCTTTTTTTTTTGCCTTGACTGGTGTGGCTCAGTGGGTTGGGTGTTGTTCTGCCAAATAAAAGGTCTCCAGATAGATTCCTGGTCAGGGCACTTGCCTGGGTTGCAGGCCAGGTGCCCGGTTGTGGTCATGTGAGAGACAACCAATTGAGGTTTCTCTCACACATCGATGTTTCTTTCTTTCTCTCCCTCCCTTATCCTCTATCTAAAAATAGATAAATAAATAAAATCATAAAAATATTCTTTTTTATTTATCAATTTTATTTACTGATGTGAGAAAGAATGTGAGAAACTGATATCACTTTGTTGTTCCACTTATTTATGCATTCATTGGTTGCATCTTGTATGTGCCCTGACCAGGGATCCAATGTGCAACCTTGGTGTATGGGGACGATGCACTAACCAGCTGAGCTCCTGGCCAAGGCCTGTGTTTAATCTTTTTTGAGAAACTGCCAGACTATTTTTCATGGCAGATATACCATTTTATATTCTATCAGCAAGGTATGAGGGGTCCAATTTCTTTACACCTTACCAACACATGTTATTGTCCTCTTTGATTCAGCCATCCTCGTGGGTGTGAAGTGGTTCCTCTGAAGCTCTGTGAGAACAAGAACTCCTTCATCTGTCTGGCTCACCACCGTATCCCAGAACTTAGTGCAGTACCTGGCGCTTATTAGATATTTACATTTTGTTCCATATACTGAATATATTGAATGAATAGGTAAATTGAAAGCTAGTTAGATGGCTACAATACTTATTGATTGTAGGAATGTAGGAAAAAACAAAATGTTCCAATATACAAGAAATGATCTTTAAGTGCCTAAATGAGAAATTTATGCACATGTAGATCCTAACGAGTGATCTGCAGAAAAATAAGAAAGCTTTTATCTCCCCAATAGAGATCTCTATTTATCTCCCCCATAGAGTTCTGTCAGGGGATCTGGTATTCTTTTTTTCCCCCCCGCACAGTACAAAACTACCCTTTTCTGTTACAATAGACTTTCTCTTTCTTCCTTCCTTTCTTCCTTTATCTCTTTCTTTTTCTCTCTCTCCCTCTCCCTCCCTCTTCCTCCCTCCCTTCCTTCCTTCCTTCCTTCCTTCCTTCCTTCCTTCCTTCCTTCCTACTGTATTTTTCCCCATTACCATTAATCCCCCTTGTTCCCCCTCCCCCTGCTGTTACCACAGACTTTCTTCAGGGACGAATGTGGTTTAAATTTAAGCTTTCTTTTTTCTTCTTCTTCACATCAGTCATTAGGATCTTCTCATTTAGGCACTTAAAGATAATTTCTTGGGTATTGGAACATTTTGTTTTTCCGTGTGTTCATATCTCCTACGGAACTCTTGACTTCCTTCTGCAGGGCTTTTTGCTGACTCCCAGGCACTCCATGCTTGCAAATAGCCTTCTTCCTGTTTCCTTCCAAGCTGGTCACACTGGCACAATCAGTACCTATGGCAGACCATCCATGTTTGTTTGTTTGTTTTCTTTCAATATTTCTCTACACCCTTGTTGACATAAGCGACATCCAAACCTGTAGAGAATTTTTATAAGGGTTTATTTGAGCCAAACTGATGACAGTTACGGGGAAGCAAGATCTCAAATACTCGGGAGAATAAATTTTGCGGTTTCTTTTTATACACTTGGAATTAAGGGAGGAACATAAAGAAGATTACCTGAAGGTGGGAGGAAATAATGTACAGGATAGTAAACATGTGCTCCCTTGAGGATGGTTACACCTTCCTCCATGTGCTCTGAAAAAGAGGCATTTCAAAACGTGGGCAGGGCTAGCTTAAGAGAAAGATAAAACTTTTAAATACTATTATTTTTATTGTTTATGCAATTACAGTTGTTTCCACTTTTTCTCCCTTTTCCAACCTCCACCCAGGGAAAGGTAAAACTTTTACTAAAGAAAAATACCTGGGGCGTGACTGCCCACTTAGGAGTTTATGGTCAGATCACCCTGTGAGGTTTCTTGCAGTTAGATTTATCACAGCATCTCTTTTTTAAAAAATTTTTTTGTTTTTCAAGTACAGTTGTCTCCATTTTCCTCCCACCATGCCCCTCTGCCCCACCAATCCCCACCTCCCATCCTTGAACATACCTGCTTCTCTTTTTTGCCCACACTATTTCAGCTCCTTGATTTGGAGGTCAGACCAGGGGCTGAGTGATGCTTTTTTTAGCACTCAGTACTTGAAAAATAGTGAGTGAGTGAGTGAGTGAGTGAGTGAATGAAGGAATGAGAATACGGGTGTATGTGAGAGGGACGTACAGCAAAATGCAGGCTTGGTGAACAAATATTTATTGAAACACGTTGTGTTCCAGGCCCTGTGGTCCGTGCCGGATAAAAGGGAACGAAACAGGAAACTCTCCTTGGACTAAGAAGTTTCTAAAATCATTACTTTTTTTGCATTATTCCATTTCCATGTCTGTATCTTTTCACCTTTTATCACACAACTAATGATTTTCGGGATTACATTTTTGCTAAGGTACCTACTCATTTACTTAAGTCCAAATGACGTTTTCATCTGCTGTCAGCAAATTATGGACAGTGTGCCAGGGCGCCGTTTATCTCCAAACAGCAAAAAATCCCCCAAACGCTAAGCTTCCTGATCTTAGGGGTCGTTGGGTGGAGAACCTCGTAAAGAACACAGTGCCCAGCAGAGGGTGCTGTGGGGGCAAATTTGAGCCCGGAGGGGTGCTTGACCAGTGACCCTCAGTGCCAGGTAGGCATCTTGAGTAATCTTGAGTCTTTCTTGTGTTTCGTTTCCACCCCCTAGAGCCATCGCCGCTCCTCCCCCATAGGTGGTTCCCCCTGCATAATTAACCGCTTTCAGGGACTTAAAGAATTTTCTCTTTGGGAAGACGCCTTGCTCGTATTTCTGACGCTTGGTACTTCAGGCCACTCAGGCCACAGGCCCGCAGGGGCTGGGTGATTGGGTGGGGGCCTCTTGGGCGTCAGTGGCGAAGCGCTGCAGGGGCCGCGAAGGGGTTAAGCCAGCGGGGGGGAAGAGGAGGGGGCGAGGGCCGCGCCTGCGCTCTGCCGCCCTCCATTGTCTCCACGGCTGCGAGGAGCGCCGGCGAGCGCAGCCCGGGACCAAGCGGGGCGGTGCGGCTGGCGGCCCGGCAGCAGCTGGAGCGAAAGCGCGACGTGACGCGACCGCGGCTTCCCGAGCTCCGCTTGGCCGCCCAGCGCCGCAGCCAGCCCAAGGCCCGGAGGGGTCCGGGTCGCCGTCCATAGTCGCGGCGTCCTTAGGCGGGGGACGCGCCTGGAGCCCCCAGCCCTCCTCGCCTCCTCCTTTTGGGCCGGCGGCCTCCTCCAGCGTCTCCCCGCGCCCGCCTGCCGCCTCCCTCCCTTCTTCCCTGCGGCTCCCTCTGCTTTCGGGAGCCCGGGGGCGGCCTGTGGCGTTCCGAGCCTGCGCCGGACTGCGCCTCTTTGGACCTTGAGGGGAAACATGCGCTTGGCTTGGATCGTTTTAAATTCTTAGTTTGGGATCCCCGCCCGCCTGCCTCTTCCGCCCCGCGGGTTTTCTTTTCTTTTTTCTTTTTTTCCCTCCCGATCTCCTTTTTTGACTCCCAACCCCTTTATGCTCGCCCAACCCTCCCCCTGCTGCTGAGAAGTGGGGGAGGGTCTTGGCCTCCAGGTTCCCGCCCCATTGGGGCTCGGGCGAGCATGGGGGGCAAGCAGAGCACGGCGGCCCGCTCCCGGGCCCCCTTCCCGGGGGTCTCCACTGATGACAGTGCTGTGCCCCCGCCAGGAGGGGCGCCCCACTTTGGGCACTACCGGGCGGGCGGCGGGGCCATGGGGCTGCGCAGCCGCTCGGTCAGTTCGGTGGCAGGCATGGGTATGGACCCCAGCACGGCCGGGGGGGTGCCCTTTGGCCTCTACACACCCGCCTCCCGCGGGACGAGCGATTCCGACCGGGCGCCGGGCGGCGGAGGGTCCGCGTCGGAATCCACTTATGCCCAAGGCAATGGTTACCAGGAGACGGGCGGCGGTCACCATAGAGACGGGATGCTGTACCTAGGTTCCCGAGCCTCGCTGGCGGATGCTCTACCTCTGCACATCGCACCCAGGTGGTTCAGCTCGCACAGTGGTGAGTCCGCGGGTGGTGGAGGCCTCGGAGGGTGGAGTGCAAAGGAGGGCGCGCGTGCGGAGGTTTCGACGTAGAGTGCATGACCTGGATCTGTCTGTTGTCCCGTTGGTTCCGGAAGCCAGGGACGAATGGGATACCGACCCTCTAGAAAAGAGGTTTTCTGTGAGGCTATGGAGCCGGGCGTTTGGGGACTTAAGGCGTTGGTTCACTTGTGGATGGGCAGAGTGAAACCTGCCTATTGAAGTCCCACTTATTGGCAGCACCATCCTCAGAGAAAAGGTCTTGCTTGTATACAGTCAGCCTCCGTGCTTTCTGTAACTGCAGCATTGTGCCTACCTCACCCTTACCAGACAGACAGAATTACCAATTTGAGCAAGCTGGGCGGTGTCTCCCAAACAAAGAGTGTGAAAAGAAATAAAATTGGGGCCAAGTGGTGGTTGGATTAGGGCTCTCATTCTAGCTGGGAGAGAGAGGTGCTCAGTTTTGCCACCGTGCTGGAGATCTTTTTGAATTGTTTAAAATGGACCAACTAGCAGGCTGCTGGCATAGACAGGTGTGGCCTGCCGAATGGAGGCCCAGCCAGGGAGCCTCCTCCAGGACTAGGGCTGTGGTCACCCTTGCTGCATGCAGTAGGTCTGGTTAAATGACTCTCACATCCCTCCATCTTTTTTTCATCCCCTCCATGCTAAGTGCTTGATCTTCCAGGTAATCTGCATCTTTTTGTATGGAGAGGTGGGGTATTATTGCCAGGTGGTGGGTACATGACAGGGGAAGAGGAGGATTCAAAGAATCTGGATGAGATGAATTCATGTTGTGAACTTCTGGTGACTGGCCAGGGAAAAGCTGGAGGAGGATTTCCCAGGCTTTGTCTGGCAGGAGCTTCTGGAGGAAAACAGGTCTGTCTGCTCAGCTAACCTGAGAAGCCAGGTTACACTTCTAGAAAATTGGTCAAAAGAGGTGTGCAGCCACTGTTTATTTAACTGGTCTTTAGTTGGGGGAATAGGTCAGATTTTTCTTTCAATTCTATAAACTTTAATTTGTGAAAAATTTTAGGGGGGAGAATACTAACACTCGAAAATGTTTTTTGAATTGCTAGGATGGCATTTTATCATATGTACAGGTCTCTAGATACCATTGAAGCTCCTCAGACTTGCATCAAACTCTTCCCTGAATGAGATGCAAGGCATGACTGCCTGTGGCACTTGTAGACATGTGATCGGCTTTAGGTGGACGTCTTGAAATTGATAATCTTTTTCATAAAATTTGGTCCAGAGTCAGCTGTATTTTCGAGATGATGTGGTTAAGTGTCTAAAAGAACTGTCATAAGTATCAGATTTTAAATTGAAAAGCACTGTGAGAAGGTTCTCTAAAATCACAGAATTTTGTGTGTTGTAAAACAAATGCAATCACAGGCTTGTCTGGGGAAGGAGTCCCCGTTTGCTAAAATTTCTTGTATGTCTTTTACTAGAAAATTCTTTTTCCACCAGGTTTCATGCTAGAGTTGTGAGCTTACAATTGGATTCCTAAATTTCAGATTCCTCAGCTGGGAAATCTTTGTTTGTTTGTTTTTTCATCCAGTTGTGGTGAGGGCAGGAAGAGCCACTGAACCATGGGAATACAGGAAAAGTTGGAGCATATTAATCCCTTAAGGGAGTAATATTAAAGCATGTGTTGGGGGCTGCTATTAACATTTTGGGTAATAACTTTCTTGATGGGACCATCCCGTCCTTTTGAAAGACGTTGAGCGTACCTGGTCCTGCCCACTACATTCCCTCAGGAATTTCCAAATGCTCTTGATGGCAGCATGGGGTGGGGGGGGAGGGTACCACCCAGACCGAGAACCACTGCTCTAGGAATTCATTCTTTTGCCCTGGCCTGGTAGCTCAGTTGGTTAGAGTGTGATGCATTACACCGAGGTTGTTAGATGGCTACCCAATCCCCAGTCAGGGCACATACGAGAAGCAACCAGTGAATGAACAACAAATGGTTGTTTTTCTCTGTCTCCCCTGCTACTCCTTCTCTCCTTCTCCTTCCCCCTCACTCTATCCCCCTTTATCTCTCCCTCTCTCTCTCTCTCAAATCAATAACCGAAAATTAAAAAAAGAATTTGTTCTTTTATTCAAATAAAGTAATTAGTTTTTCCTGTGCAGTTTATTTGAGATGAACCTTCATACTTCCACTCTTCTGCAGTGGTGGTTCTATCTTCCTTTCTGGAACATGCCAAGGGATCTTCCAGGACATCCCTTTCCTCTCTTGTTCAGTGTTATAAGAAGACACTCACTTCTATTCTGTAGCCTATGAGTAAGGTCTGAGCAGTTTTTACTCTTGTGTTGTAAAAGCAGAAGGGTAAGGATGTGGGTGCACAGTTGACTAGATGCCTGGAAGTCAATGTGATGCTCTTGCTTGTGTTTTCCAGGTGCTTGGGAACTCTTCATGGGCAGTCAAATAAGCAGGGGAGTTCAGTGTGCAGGAGGCTTCCTCAAAGGGAGTGAGCCGATGTATGGGGTAGAATCCTGGGGTCCCAGCTCCTGGGAGTAGCTGCGACCTCAGGCGAGACACATCTTCTCTCTTGAGCCTCATCTTTGTTATTTCAAAAATAGATTTGTAATCTTCAACTGCCAGCCTCCTAAGGTTGTTTCCCAAACCGCTTGAGGATTCACAGCGGTCACATTTTTGTCTGCTCTTTGTTCCTAGACTTTCTTGGGCTGTGACCCTCGCTCACCCTGTTCCATGTGCCTGGAATGCTTTTCCTTTCATTCTGTAGATGGATATCTCTTTCTGATCACTTAGGGTTTAACTTAAATTTGTCTTCAGAAACCAGCCTTAAAAACTGGCTCCCTCCTGTTTATCTCTCCAGTCACTCACCTGTTACCTTATTAGAATTTATACTTTATAAGCATTTATTTACCTGTTTACTTTCCTGTTTAGTGTGACTAAATTTTAAGCTCTATAGGAACAGAACTGTACCTCTTGATCACTGTTGTAATTCTTGTACTGTGTGTGCTCAGCACAAATACTGGTTGAGTGAATGGAGTTCCTTGTGTCCATCATCTTATGTAATCATCACTATAATTGTGAGATAAGACTTTTTATTCCCATTGTACAGGTGAGGAAACTGAGGTGTAGGGGAAGGTTAAAGAACCTACACAGGTCAGATAGCTAATAGGTGGTGGAGCTGGGATTGGAATTCAGGTCTAGCCACAGTCAGAACCTGGGCTCTTAACGATTACACTCGACTGCCCCTCATCCTAAAACAAGGAAGCTGACAGTGTCCTGGAAGTTGCACTGGCCTGTGAGTCAGAGGACTGTGCTTATCTCCTGGTTGGGCTACTAACTGCCTACCTGTGGCCTTAGGCAAGTGGGTCATTTAGCTGCAGAGTCACCATTTCTTTTTCTTTTTTTAAATTGATTTTTTAGAGAGAGACATCGATTTGTTGTTCCACTTATTTATGCATTCACTGGTTGATTCCTGTATGTGCCCTGACCGGGAATTGAACCCTAACCCTGGCATATCAGGATGGTGCTCTAACAAACAGAGCTACCTGGCCAGGGTACAGGATAGATATTATCCCCACCTTACAGGTGAAGAAAATTTAACTCTGCCCTGTAGCTCGTTTGGTTAGAGCACCATCCTGGTATGCCAGGGTTCGGGTTCAATTCCCAGTCAGGTTACATACAGGAATCAACCAGTGAATGTATAAATAAGTGGAACAACAAATCGATGTCTCTCTCTCATATATATGTACACACACACACACACACACACACACACACACCCTGCTTACCGTGTTGGGTCTCCTGAGATGGTGTTTAGAAAAGCTGTGTAACATTCATAAGGAGAGTGATGTTCCTTCGGGGGCACTTTTCCAATAGTTCTCTGCCTTCTTTCATCTTAGAATTTCCCGGGCATTGAGATTTAGAGCTGTGTGAACTGTTTCCCCGAAATGGAAGTGAGTGCTCTCTACTGAAATCCAGCCTACACTGATAGGCTGTTCATAATAATGAATGCCATCGAGAAGAGCTGCTTTATAGGGTCAGAGTTAAAGAGTCCATTCTTTTCCACATTAAAATGTAAGTTTCGCTGTAAGGTGTTTAACTCCTAATTGTATCCTGTTTATCTCAGAATATGGATTTCTAGATGTGTGTGTGTGGGGGGTGGACAATAGAGGACCCACCATGTAGGAAGGAAGAGGTTGCCTGTTCTCTGAGTCCTACTGTAAAATGGCTTGAGGGTTTCACTCCAGCTTGTTAGTCGTGTGTGTGTGTGCACATGCACATTCAGAAAAATCTGAGCTGTGCTCTGATGTCAACAAGCCGTCAGCTGGGGCCGATAGAAAGGTGACTTTTCATAAGTCTTTAAACAAGCCAGCAGGGTATCTCATGGGTTCTGTTTTGCTGCCACTCTAGGGTTCTCAGGTGGTTTGATTTTCTGTATTCTTCATTAATTAGGGAGAGTTGCCAACCCATCGGGGTGGGTCAGAAAGCCTTTTTGTGCCCCCATCGCCACGGGTGTGCGAGAGGTAATGGTCCTTTACACGGTTTCCGGAGGAGGAAATGCATCCGGTGGTCTCCCAGGAGCATGATGGGTCTCCTGCCCCGCAAAAGTTCTGTTTTTAATGAAGATTTTTTTTTTAAAGCAGAGTTTTCAGTTCTCTATTAACCATGAGGGCTTAGTTTCTATAAAATAAAATAAGTTCCCTCAAGGAGAAGATAATTTTTTTAAAAAATCTTATTTATCTTTAGAGAAAGGGAAAGGGAGGGAGAGAGGGAGAAAAACCTTGATGTGTGAGAGAAACATCGATCGGTTGCCTCTTGCACGCCTCCAACAAGGGACTGGGCGGGCAACCCAGGCATGTGCCCTAACCGGGAATTGAACCTTGCAGGAGGGCGCTCAGTCCACTGAGCCACATCGGCCAGCTCAAGGTGATTTCTTCTTGAAGGTCAACAGTTAACTCTTACTCATTGGGGTTTGAAAGGGTGTTGCAAGAAACAGGCTTTCCTCTAAAAGTATTTGTTTTATGGGATGTGTACATTTTGCTACTACACAAAGACACACCCCAAGTAAGTCACAAGGAATACTCTAAGCCAGACCACTGTTAACCAAAGAAATGCAACTCTAATTCCTTTTGGGAAAAGGAACGTGCTTTGTATTTTACAAATGTGATATTCCACCGAAGCTTACTGGGCACTAACATTCCAGTAAACCCACTTCTAAAACTAATTTTTTTTGACAGTTTCAAAATCGGAAACAACTTTATAGGGAAGTGGTGGTAACTTAAATGGGTTCTGACCCTGCTAAGCCTTAAGCAGGGTTGTTTTAATGACAGAGGGTCGCTGAGGTTGTGGTACTAGAATCTTGAAGTTAACCCAAAACCTAAACCCTAATCCCAGTTTTTTAAAATGATGGATGAGTATAAATTGCCAGATTTCCATCTGTTTCTTTTCCAGGCTCTGTCACTGTCTAGTCTGAATCACATGGTTCCTAGTGATTACTGTGGGTATAGGTTTGACTATGAGAAAGAACTTAGTAGGTTCAGCAGTTTGTTTTTTGAAATCCTCACCAGAGGATATTTTTATTGATTTTTAGAGAGAGCGGAAGGGAGAGGGAAGCACTAAAAGGTTGCTGCCTGTAAGCGCCCCAACCAGATCGAGCCTCCAGCCTTTTTGGTATAGGGGAGGACTCGCCAGTCACCTGAGCTGCCCGGTCGGGGCTAGATTCACCCGTTTTAAATTCTGACTCTTATGTCCTCATTCTTTCCTTTTTAAAAAGTTTTATTTGTTTTTAGAGAGGGGGGAAGGGCGGGAGAAGGAGAGGGAGACAAACATGGATGTGCGAGGACCTGGCCTGCAAACCAGGCGTGTGCCCTGACCGAAAATCCAACCTTCCACTCTTCAGTCTGCAGGCCAGTGCTCAATCCACTGAGCCACACCAGCCAGGGCAAAAGTATGAGACTTTTTATTTTTGTGTGTGATCTGTTGTGCTAAGGCATATATTTATTTGGCTGGTGCTTATTGAGTGCCTCCAGTGTTCTGGGACCTGTGGTAGGTGCTGGGAATATATATATATGTATTAGCAGGGTGATTAACATTACTTTGTTCTTTTCGTCCACACAAGAATGTCCAAACCCATGAATTTTTATAAAATGTGTTTGAGCCAGATGGAAGATACCCCTGGAAGCAAGATCTCTCCAGACTGAGATAAATGCTTCCAAGAAATGACAGTTTGCAGCTTTTATGCATTTAGAATTTCAGAACCTTAAGGAAGATTACCTGAAGGTGGGAAAAGCAACATGGGGATGAGATTACAGGATCGTTAACAAGAATAGGAGCTGTCTAAGAAGGAGGGGTCTGAAAAGAGACACTTTAAGGGTGTGTTAACCTGGAGGCACAGAAGCAATGGGCAGGGCTTGCTGAAGGCAAAGATAAGCCTTTTACTAAAGAAGGTGTATGCCTGGGGCCTGACCACCCACCATGACCTGCCCAGGCAGGAATTTACACCCTGTGAAGTCACTTTCCCTAGAACTCCTTTCAGGCCCACCTTTGTAAGAATCTTTGCTTCCTTGCTCTTTAAGAGATAGTCTGAATATTGCAGCTTGTGTAAGATTTTACCTTCTTCCTCAGTTCCGCAGTTGAATAAACAGAAATTCAGGGTTTTGTCCATGAGGCTGCTACTTGGATGATATTTCTTCTCTATTCTTCATTCACACTATTCATTCTTTCCTAAACCCTAGTTGTGAGCGGGGCAGGTGACCTTTTCTTTTTGGTTCCAGTCCAGTGCCTACTAAGAAATTCCTCACGTGTCCCAATACAGGTGGTCCTCTGTCTTCTCAATGAGAATATCAAAGGGTTGTTTTGACATTGCATTATCTTTTAAGGTTAAAGTTGATTTGTTTGCATGTAGGAGAAACTTAGAACTGGGGGGTCACGCAGATGATCTGGGACAGAGGTAGAAGGAGAACCCAAGACCCTAGACCCCAGTTGGCTTGGTTATTTTGCCCACATTTCTCAGCTCTTCGGAGAGCTTTTGATTTGTTTCTGTCCCTAGAAATCTTTTTTTCCTTTGTCCTATTGAAAGGATGTGTTTCCTTAGTGAAAGCTATTAAGATTCTTTTATCCTGAGGCCTGCCCAAATACTCTGGGAGTCCCGAGAAGATTTGAGGGAGTCCAACCTAAACCAGCGAAGTACTTCGTCTACCATAAATACAAATTGGCTTTCTGTGATATTGTTCTGTTCTATTTAGATAATTTACACTTTTAATGCCCTCTAAGGTATAATGCCGTGGAAGTCAGCTTTTCAAGAGAAACTTTTGTATAACACTGCCCGTTACTGTAGCCTGTGTACACCACATGCTACTAGATTCCCTCTGTCCTGCTCGGATATGGCTGAACCAGTCACACCCTTGCAGCCATTCGCTCTTGAGAACTAGGGAAGTCTAAGGCCTAGGATGAGGACTGGCTTGCAGGCCAGCTGCCTTCCATCTTTTTTTCTTTTTTCTTTTTCTAAATCCTCACCCGAGGACATTTTTTCATTGCTTTCAGAGAGAAAGGGAAAGAGAGAAACATCATTGCAAGAGAGAAGCATTGATCTGTTGCCTTCTGTACGTGCCCAGACAGGGGATCATACATGCCTGAACCGGGGATTGAACTTGCAACCTGGGCATGTGCCCTGACTGGGAATTGAACCCGCAGCCCTTCAGTTATGGGATGCAGCTCCAACAAACTGAGCCACATCGACCAGGACTGCCTCCTATCTTAATATCTGACGAGCCCAGTTGTGTTGGCTGTGTTTAATTGATCCATTTGCTACCTCATCTCTCAGCTCAGAGGCCAACTGCAACATAAATGGATAGTGAATCTAGGCATATCCAGTATTTTGAGGTGTAGGGATCTCCTATGAAGTAGCAGACCTTTGAGGAATAGTATTATGAGCTGTTCTGTGTTTGCTGTGGCTTTGGAAAACCTTTGGATTCTTCTACAGAAAATCTGTTTGAAAAAAATATCTTTTTAATGAAACAGTGTGAGTCACAAAGCAGGCACTCCTCATAATAGCATTTCTCACCAGGGAATTTTTGGTAGCTGTTGGGGGAGGGATTTGAGTAGGTTGTGGATGATAAATCCCTCAGTGGAACATAACCAGAGGCTGCCATATCAGAGCTCTGGTGCTTTCCATGCTGACTGTGAGCCCTGAATTCACAGTGCAGGCCCGCAGAATAGAATGGGAGGCCTGTGCTCAGTGAATTGCCACCGCAGCATGACCAATGAGATTGGAGTTTCAACAATCAAACTCGGTTCATTAAAACACCACAGTAGTATAATAGGATCATGAAATGGAGGCCTTGGGTCAGAGGGCCTGAGGCCATTTGCAGGAAAAGCATCATATTTCTGGATTAAGGGATGGCTGTGGACCTAATGATGAGAATTTAAGAATTACACGTGTGTCTTCTTTTTCCATATTGTGAAATAGTGGCACTGTGCTTGGCACTGACTATGGGACTTCTTTACAAAGAGAGGATTCATTCAAGGTCATCTGTGTTCTTAAGATTTTTAGGTCTAAGCCCTGGCTGGTGTAGTTCAGTGGATGGAGTGCCCTCCTGTGAACCAAAGTATCACTGGTTTGATTCCCAGTCAGAGCACATGCCTGGGTTGCAGGCCAGGTCCCCAGTTTCGGGTGTGTGGGAGGCAACCAATCCATGCATCTCTTGCACATTGATGTCTCTCCCGCTCTTTCTCCCTCCCTTCCCCTCTTTTTAGAAGTAAATAAAGTCTTTAAAAAAAGATTTCAGGTTTAATAAAGCACTTAGAATGACACCAAAAGTGAACATCACCCAGTCAGTCTCTTTGTAGTATTGTGAAAAGGAAGATATTAGGAGTTTCGAACAGGCCAGGATTATAATATCAACATCTAGAACGCCTGTCCTCGGCCCGCCCACACCTGACTTCTGACTGTTGCCAACTTCAGTGACCTACAGTTCTTCGTCCTCATGTCTGAACCACTGTCTTATATAAGCTACAGACAGAGGACAGTCTGAAAGGTTGTTACAACTGTGTTAAGATTTGCTTTCCTTTGGAAAGCCATAGCCATCTCCGCTCCGAGTTTTCCTGGCTTTGTACTTGTCTTCAAAGCCACTTACCAGTTCTAAGCCTCCGGAGTTCAATACAGGGGAACAGGAAGTTGGTGTTTGGTGCCTAGGAGCCAGCAATAACTAATAGAGAAGAGGACACACACACGCACAGAACCGGGAGGGCGGTTCTGGGCCTTGAGGCATGAGGCCTGCAGGATGCAGACATCCTTCAAAGATGACTTTAACCAATGCTTTCGGACAAGGAGAAAGCAATAGGAGTCTGCTCTGAGAAGACTGATTTTCTTAGGTTGTATAGTAGAGGCTCCAGATTTTTAACTGGTGGTATAATTATAAACTCTCTTCCTAAGGAGTTCAAAACACTTTTAAAAAAATTATTATCTTTCACAAAGTAGCAGGAATGACTTCCCTGCCTCTGTGTTCCGTGGGGGCCTCAGGGTACGTCCTGTCACGGGACCGGGCTGGAGCCTGGCCCTTCCTTTTCCTGTCCGCTCACTTTTATGAGTAGGGCTGTGAAGTGTCTCAGTGCTGTGATGGCAAGAAGGGGAAGTCACACGGATTTGTGCCACTTCAAACTGGGTTTCACGGGCACATTTCAGGATATCAAATAGTGGCGTGACTCTGAATGGGAGCTCTGGTCTCTTGGAATCTTTTCAAAGACTGAACTATTCCAGGCATTCAAAAGGGATAATATACTTTACCTGCCAAGCAGATTCATAAATAAAACATTGCAGCGGCAACTGAATGTACCCCCCATTCCCATTTCTCTCCTTCCCTCCCCAAAGGTAGCCACTGCGCTGACTCTCCTGTTCGTCATCCTGCCTGTGTTCATAGTTCCACTGCATGTCACTGTCCAAAACAGTGTTCACCTAATTTACATAAACTATCGTAATGTCTCTGTCCTCTCGTGTCCCTGTGTCTATTGACCTCGAAAGAGGTTCGAGATCTGTAAATCCATTGTGCTGCTTACTGTTCTACTACACGTATTTTCACTGTTGTACTCTATTATGTGAATATACCACAAACGTTACTATTTGTGGGTCCATTATCTATCAATAAATATTGAAGTTATTTTCAATTGCTTCGAGAATGTCTTTCTGTTTCCTTATATACTTGAATAAGAGTTTTTCTAGGGTACGGCCTTAGTCAGGGAACAGCTGGGTCATAGGGTATATACATCTTCAGCTCTTAATTTAATATTGCTCAGCAGGTCTCCCGTGTGCTTGGACCAATTTACACTCCCCAGGCAGCATATTTTCACTTGTTTTATGTCCTTGCCAAAACTTGATATTGTCAAGTTTAATTCTTGTCAAGCTGTGATGGGTGTGAAATGATATATCATTGTGATGTTATTTATATATTTGATGATGAATATTGCCATAAGTTAATATATTAATGTTGTATATTTAATCATCATGTTTTCTCTTCTGTGAAATGCTTATTCAGGTCTTTACCCATGTTTATATCAGATGGTTCATCCTTTCCTTATAGGTTTGTATGACTTTGTGCTTTGTTTTGTTTTGGGATCATTCTTTGTCTTGTGTAATTCAGATGTATTTCTCCCCGTTTGTGGATTATCTCTTTACTCTTTTGGGATTTTTATGGTTAACAATTTTAATGTAATTGAATATTCCAGTGTGTTCCCTTGTGACCTGTGTATTTTGTGTCTTAAGGAAGATTTTCTTTTCCTGAGATTATAAAAATATAATCTTATATTTTATTCTAAAAGTTTTTAAATTTTGCCTTTCATATTTACGTCCTTAATCTGTAGAGAATTAGATGATAAGATAAGGGTATATTTTCTTTTCTCCATATGAATAACCAGCTCCCCCGGCAACAATTGAGGAAGAGCCAGTGAGGGCTTCCCCTTCAGACTCGCGAAGCCGCCTCCATCACGAGCAGGCTTCCTTCCAGGATTCGCTCCTTCCTGGGCTTTTCCTTCTGTTCCACCAGTCAGCTTGCTTGTCCTCGTGCTAATACTTTCTTAATTGCTAGAGTCTCGTCTAGCTGCGCAGAAGGGCAGATCCTTTCATCTCGTTCATTCTTTTTCAAAGCTCTTTTGTCCAAGTGAAGCTTTCTAGGGGACACATGCGGAATCCGGAGAGAATCAACAAAATGAAGTACACAGTGCTGGGAACTGCCTTGTTTATAGCTGGGATTCCTAATGACAGGACATCTGGCAGACCGACCCTAATGGGCAGTTTCAAAATTTTTTCCCTACTATAGTGCACAAACAATAACATTTCCGTATTTCTTTGTATTGCAAGCAGCAGAATAAACAGTTCTGTATGTTACAGACAACAGCAATAAAAACAACAAATACTGGTTAGCTATTTTGGGCACATTTTGCTTCCAGATAAATTTTAGAACAGCTTTGTCAACTTCTCTGGGGGGAAACCTGTTAGTATATTTATTGGAATTAAATTGGATTTATTAACTGCCAACTCTGAAATTGAGTCTACCCAAGACCCTGATGGAAGTGGACTTACAGATATATAAGAGCCCTGGCTATGTAGCTCAGTTGGGTAGAGTATTGTCCCCATATGCCAAGGTTGCAGGTTCGATCCCCCGTCAGGGCACATTCGGGAATCAACCAGTAAGCATAAATAGGTGGAAAAACAAATCAATCTCTCTCTCTTTCTCAAAAATCAATACATAAAAATTAAAAAGAAGTGTCTTGTTTGTTTTTGGTAGATATTTTTTATTCACACAAGGATATGGTTATTGATTTGAGAGAGAGA
The DNA here is from genome assembly GCA_028533065.1 of Trachops cirrhosus. NCBI lineage: Eukaryota > Metazoa > Chordata > Mammalia > Chiroptera > Phyllostomidae > Trachops > Trachops cirrhosus. The sequence continues at coordinate 18,272,164 of CM052550.1, forward strand.
GAAATAAACATGGATGTGAGCAAGAAACGTCAATGGGTTGCCTCCCATGTACGCCTCAACTGGGGATCTAACCTGCAGTCTAGGTTTTCATAAATGCCCCGACTGGGAATTGAACCCCCATCCTATTGGTGCATGGGGATGATATTCCAACTGAGAGCCACACTGGTCAGGGCTTTTTCTAACTTCTTGAGATAGACCCTATGTTACTGACTTTTCAATCTCCTTTTCTAATGAAGGCCTTTAAGTCTCTAGATTTTCCGTTGAATACTTTAACTGAATTCCATGATTTTTGATATTTGTGTTTATCATTTAGTTCTAGGTATTTTATAATTTCTAGTATTTTTTGATTCATGAGTTATTTACAAGTATATTTTTAAATTTTCAAACATTTTTTAAGTTGGCTTCCAGCTTAATTGCATTATAGTCACAGAGCAGTATATATGATAGTGATTTTGGTTTTTATTGATACTCAATTTGTGGCATATTACTACATGGTCAGTTTCCATATACAAGGTCTGTCTGGAAAAAGTCCAGCCATTGTTGTTTTTTTTTTAAAGATTTTATTTATTTATTTTTAGAGAGAAGGGAGGTGAGGAAAAAGAGAGGGAGAGGAACATTGATGTGCGAGAGAAACATTGGTCAGTTATCTGTTTCTTGCCCCCGATTGAGGACTTGGCCTGCAACCCAGGCATGTGCCTAGACCAGGAATCGAACCGGCAGCCTTTTGGTTCTCAGGCAGGCACTCGATCCACTGAGCCACACCAGCCAGTGACAGCTATTGTTAATATAACGAAAATGGTTTGCATGACATAGAACCTGGCGGGCAAGGAGAGTGGACTGGAATGTGCATGTGTGAACAATGACGACTTCACTGCACTAGTCAGTGGGGGCAGTAGATGCTGTTGAATGAGCATATGTACTGTGTGGCTGTAGCATTCAAAATGACTGAGCAAGTAGAGCAATGAATCTGCATCAAATTTTGTGTTAAGCTTGAACATTCCTCCATGGAAACTATTTGGATGATTCAGAAAGTTGCTCATGCATCACGTCTTATGCAGAGTTTTTTGGCAAAACATCAAATCATCTAGGGTCACCTAGGTTTGGTATCCTGCAACTTCTGGCTTTTCCCAAAACTAAAATCTCCTTTGAAAGGGAAGGAATTTCAGGCTGCCGATGAGATTCAGGAAAATATGACGGGTCAGCTGATGGTGATTGGGAAAACTGTGTGAGGTCGCAAAGTGCCTACTTTGAAGGGGACTGAGGTATCATTGTCCTATGTACAATTTTTCTTGTATCTTGTATCTTTTTCAATAAATGTCTATTTTTCATATTATATGACTGGATACTTTTTGGATCATATATTGTATTTGTGTTTAAGATTTTGTTCTAATTGTTGAGTAAGAGTTCACTCAGGTCACGCTTATCAGTTTTGTTGTCCAAATCTTTATCTTAGTGAGTTTTAGTGTACTCAATCTATCAAATTCCTGAAAATCTCTCTATGACTGGTTTGCCAACTTCTCTTTATAGTTCTGTCAAATTTTGCTGTATATGATTTGGAGTTCTTTCAAGTGCATAGTTTTTTGGAATTTCCTGTATCTTTCTGGAGAATTTTTTTGTAGAGAGCATCTTTATCCCTAATAATACTTTCCCTTGGTCTGTTTTGTTTGGTATCGGGGCCAACTTTCTTTTTGTAAATATTTGCCTGGTATCTTTTCATACCTTTTTACTTTCAATCCCTGTGTATTGGTGTCTTAGATGTGTCTCCTGTAAATGAGAGTCGGATTATTTCCAACCTAACCTGGGACTTTCTTAATTGGCAAGTTTAGTCCATTGTAAAAGTATGGTTACAATTATATCTTATTTATTTTATTTTATGTTTTTAAGATTTTATTTATTTATTTTTAGAGAGAGGGGAAAGGAGGGAGAAAGAGAGGGAGAGAAACGTGATGTGTGAGAGATACATTGATCAATTGCCTCTTGGCACGCCCCCGACTCGGGACCTGGCCCACAACCCAGGCATGTGCCCTGACGGGGAATGGAATTGGCAACCTTTCGGTTCACAGGCAGGTACTCAATCCACTGAGCCACACGAGCCACAGTTGTTGTTTTTTTTTTATTCTACCTGTTCTTTTAATCTTCTCTTTATTCATGGGTTGCAAATTTACTGTCTGTGTATTCAGGGTTTGATTTGCTTTTATTCATCCTGCTTGCTCTTTGTCCTGGGATCTGAGATTTCATGTCTTTCAAAGCATCTGGGAAATTCTCAGCCACTCATCTTTTCAAACTTTTCATTTTACTCTCTCCCATCTTTCCTTCTGGAAATCTTTGAAGTTATACCTTCTTATTGTATCCCTCACATTTCTTAAACTTTTACTTTCCAATTCTTTATCTTTGTATACTCCACACTGGGTAATTTCCTATCTCCACCTTTCATTACACTAGTTCTTCACCTGCTCTGTAGCCCACCTGTTGAATTTTCAATTTTATTGAACTACATTTTGATATCCTTGGAATAACCTGGTGGTTGTTTACTTATTGCCTTTCGTTGTATAAAAACAAACAAAAATGAGTAAACCCCTTGGTTCTGTGGTTCTAGTTTTCCTTTTTGGGAAAGTTAAGTGGGGTTGGGTAGTTGCTTTCTTTTTCCTCCTGTTCAGAATTTCCATGAAGCTGTATTGCTGGCGTTGCACCGCTGAGCAAACCAGCGGTGTGAGGGAGGCAGGAAGCTGGAAGCCCGGCATTTTGTTCTCTGCTCCCAGAGGAAGAGCTGCTCCTGAGTCATGTAGGGAAACCTTTCAGCGCTGCACCTCTTGGGAGATCACAGCTGTGGCAAGGATCTGTTTCTATGGCAACAGGAGGCTTAATCTTTTTCTGTACTCAGGATATGCAGAGGGAAGTTGCAGGATAAACTTTCCAATTTCTCAGAAGGCCGGATTTATTCTCTTCTAGACAGCACTAACACGGTAGCAACCAGCCACATGTGGGTATTTACATTACAATGAATTAAAATTTAAAATCCAGTTTCTGAGTCACAGTAGCCACATTTTCGAGTGCTTAATAGCCGCAAATTGCTAGTGACCACTCTGATTGGACAGCACAGATGAAGAGCATTTCGGTCATTGCCGAAAGTTCTGTTGGACAGTGCTGTTGACTCTTCCACAGTATTCTTCGCCTCCCCGCGCCCCCCCAGTATTCTTATCAGTACATAGAGAATTGATAAATGTGTAGTTCCAGAAAGCGGATGAAGTGAGCCTGTTGAGACCCCAGATCTAGAAGGCTCCTTTTAGAGTTACTGCCACTCTGCGCCATCTAATTGTAGGCAGAATTCTGAGAGGGCATTGAATTCTAAAAACGATTTATTGGATAAAATGATGACCCCAAGCGCACTTGTATTACCTGGAATTTGGTGCCATGGGAAGAGAGGAAGCTGGGTAAGTAGAAAGGTGAATGAACTTCCATTAGGACTGTTACTGCATGGGTATACTGATTTTATGCAGTTGTAATTAAACTGAGAATTGGGAGGATGGGTTTGTGAGGTGACTGGAGGAAACCAGCTCAAGGTCTTATTACTTGAAAATTGACTCAGGCTGGAAATTCCTTGTAATGAAATCATCTTTCTCCACCCCCTTAAATTGCCATCTCATTCTCCTTGAGAGAGTTGCTATAGAACAGTTAAAGATTCTCAAGAAGAGAGGCCTTCTTCCTTCCCCTGCAACATACACGCGCCCACACCTTCTTCAAGTATAGCACCGTTTCACAGGGACTGGGCTCCAGATAGACTGAGAATAGGAGCAATGTGGGTCACACCAGCCCTGCCCCAACGGGCTGTGCAGAGAGGGAAGAGCCACTGACCCTGACCTTGTTCTTCGCCCAGGGCAGACATTGCTAAAACTTCACTCTGTTTTTGTTTTTTAAGATTTTATACATTTATTTTTAGAGAGAGGGGAAGGGAGAAAAGAGAGGGAGAGAAACATTGATGTGTGAGAGAGATATCCATCAGTTGCCTCTGGATTTTATGTTGTTTTGTTTTTTTTTGGGGGGGTCCCTGTAATTTCTAGAAACTAATTGTACTTGAAAGTGGTACTATTCACAGCAAACACGTCCTACCCATCCCCAGCCATTGTGCCTGTTTAGGTGAAGAAGTCATGATAAAATAGTAATAGGTTGTCCACGGAGTTTGCCCAGAAATTCTCTTATCTGTTTATCTCTTTACCAGAGAGACTCTATCTACTGTTTGGTTAAAACGTCTCTGTAAGTTGTGATGAGAATTCCACAGGGAAAGGTCACAAAGTCCCCTCCTGTAAATGTAGTCTGTTCTCGTAGAATAATTAAGTGATCGACTAGGAAAGAGCCCAGAGCTCAGCCTCAACTGCAGGACATTCAGCAGTTGAATTACACCAGGCAGCAGGATTCATAGGAGCCCTTGGTTAGGTCTCTCCCTGCCTTAATTTCTGAAGCAGTGCAAATGTCTAACTTGCTCCAGAGTTCATGGCTCTGTCCCATTTTTCTTCTTGATGGGATGATCACTTCTGCCATAGCTAGACTTAGAGCCTAAGAAGTTTTTATCTTGGATCCACAGTCTGAGCTACTGTAAAAGAAAATACCTAGGACCCCCGGGTGGGGGGTAGGAGTGGAGACATTTCAAGCCAGGCCTGTAAGAGAGAGGTAATCGTGGCTCTGCACTCAGCTGGGGGCTTTTGCTTCCTTGGGGTGCTGCAAACAAATGCAAAACCAGCGGCCAACAGGTGGGGCCTGCAGCAATCCACGGGGACCCAGACAGTCTGAGGTTATATCCCACAGGAGAGTCGCTGTGGGCTCAATCCCCACAGCCTCACAGTCTGAGTAGCCATCAGGGGATGGCAGGCACTGTCTGATTCTCCTCTCCTTCTCCTGTGACCTGTGCAGTAATAAAACTACCAATAATAACCAAGCATCTTACTTGACGTATAAAAGAAGTCTTAGCCTGTTCCTAAATGAACATGTGAAATATTCTGAAATAAGAAAAAGCATTCTCTCAGGTGTTTTTTAAAGATGTTGTTATACTGTGTGACTGTCTGAGCCAGCTGTGGGCAAGAAGTAAAAGTGCTGGCCTTGAAGCTGGAAACTGAGCTCAGGATGAAGTCAAACCCATTGCCCAATGGCAAGGTGGCTGCTGATAGAGTTCCTGGGAGCTCACAGCCCTTTCTGATGGCACGTGTCATTTCTCCCGTGCCCCAGAAAGTGGAGAAGCAGGAGCGGAGTGGTACAAGTACTTGGAAAAATTCTGTAATGATTTGAGCTTCAGCCAGGCTTAACACTTGAGTCTTTGAAATCTTCCCTATTGAGACTCTTGCTTTTTAACAGTCAGTTTCTTTTAGAAATAAGACACATGCACAATCTTTAAAAACAGTCTAAAATAACAGTGTTACTAATAGCAGACATTTATTTATTGCTTACTCAGTGCCAGGCACAGCTTATATAAATGCTTCTCCTATATTAACTCTTTCAGTTCTCACCGTATGAGGTAGTTATTTGTTATCATTCTCATTTTACAGATTAGCCAACTGAGCCCCAGCAGTGAGGGAACTCATCCAACATTCCACAGCTAGAAAGTGATGTGGCTCTAATAAATGGTATCTGTACAGTCATTAAATTGTAATCAGTTTGGCCATGCCCCAGAAAAATTAAATTTTGGGAATCTTTCAGCCCTATGTCCTCTCTACCAGTTAGGAGTTTATAGCATTCTTTGTAGTTTTATAAAAATGGGGGAGAAATGAAATACATCTTGTTATCTCAGCCATGAGAGGTGTCACCCTTGATTGCATTTTTCTGCTCTTCATCACAACGTCCGTCCTCTGGACAATCTCCGATTCCAGCGGGACCCTCGGTCCATTCACCCTGTTCCCTTCTCCCTGTCTCTTACCCCATCATGCCTTTATTTTTTTCTTCACATAGCTTAAATTCCAAAGTCAGTCATTATAATCACTGCCTCGTGTAATACCCTGTCATTCTTCCTCCCCTCTTTTGCTTTGTCACACTTGCTCGGCTAAACCACAGCCCCGGTTAAATCCCAGACTGCCTACGCTGTGGGCGTGCTCCGGGGCTGCAGGAAACACCCAGCATGTTCACTGGCCTCACTCTTCATTTGTGACTCAGTGAAATTTATGAATACATTTGGGGAGAGTTAACTTAATATTGCAACTTCCAATCCATGAAAGTGGTATTTCTCTACATTTATTTAAGTGAACTTTAATAAACGCAGCAGTGTTTCGTAGTTCTATAATAAAGGCCTTGCACACATTTTAAAACATTTACCTCTAAGTACAGTATTTCCTGTTTGTTTTTTAAAAGTTATTTTAAATTAATTGTGGTAAAGTTCACATAGCAAAACTTAAACCATATTCACACCGTTGTGCATGACCAACCTCCAGGGCTTTTTCATCTTGCAAAACTGAAACTCTGTTCCCATCAAACAACTGAGCTCCCCATATCTCCCTCCCCCAGCCTCCGGCAGCCACCATTCTGCTTCGGTTCTGTGAGTTTGACTACTCTTGCTGCCCGCCTCGTGTAAACTCACATGGTATTTGTCACTTTGTACCTGGCTGAACATCCTCACGGATATTCAGCAGAATATCCTCAGGGTTTATCCGTGCAGTAGCAAGCGCTTGAGCTTCTTTCCTTTTTAAGGCTGACTAATATTCCACCACATGTGTATGCTCCACATGTTCACTCATCGACAGACACTTGGGCTGCCTCCGTCTTTTGGCTACTGCGAATAATAACGCTGCTGTGAATGCCGGTGCACGGCTGTTTCTCTGAGGCCTTGTTTTCGGCTCTTTTGTATACATACATACTCAGAAGTGGCATTGCTGAATCATGTGGTGATTCTATTTTTAACTTTTTGAGGACCTGCCATCCTGTTTTCCGTAGTTGCTGTACCAGTTCACATCCCTGCCAGCAGTGCACATCCTCACCAGCGTTTGTTAGCTCTTGGCTTTTGGATGCTGGGCATCCTCACAGGTGTGGATGTCCTTGCACTTCCCCAGTGGTCAGTGATGTTGAGCATCTTTTCATGTGCTTGTTGGCTGTTTATATGTCTTCTTTGGAGAAATGTCCATTCAAGTTCTTTGTTCGTTTTTTAAAATATTTTATTTATTTATTTTTAGAGAGGGGGAAGGGAGAGAGAAAGACAGGGAGAGAAATGTAGATGTGTGAGAAGAACTGTCCATTGGTTGCCTCTCGCACGCCCCCAACTGGGGACCTGGCCTGCAACCCAGGCACGTGCCCTGACTGGGAATCCAGCCGGCAACCTTTCGGTCCACAGGCTGGCACTCAATCCACTGAGCCACACCAGCCAGGGCCTTTGTTCATTTTAAAACTGAATTGTTGAATTGTACAGGCTCTGTATATATGTGCTGGATATTAACCCTTTATCAGATATATGATTCACAAACATTTTCTCCCATTTCATAGGTTGCTTTCCACCCTGTCGGGCCCCTTTGATACACAGATGCTTTTAATTCTGCTGTGGTTCAGTTCACCTGTTTTTGCTTTTGTTGCCTGTTTTTTCTTTTTTCTTACCATATCTGTTGATGGAATTTTTAAAACTTCTTTTTCCTAGTTTGCTGCTAGTCTGTATAAATACAGTTGATATATATATACTGATTGATCTTGTATCGTATCCTGTGACCTTGCTAAATTAATTTAACTGGTTCAGTAGCTTTTGTGTAGTCCATAGAACTCTACCTACGTAATTACATTATCTGCAAATCAAGGCAGTCTTACTTCTTTTCAAACCTGAATTCCTTACTTTATTGCACTGGCTAAGATCTCCAGTACAGTGTTGACTAGAAGTAGTAAGACAGATCTTGGATTACTCCCAATCTCGGGGGCAAGCATTGAGTCTTCCATTATTAAGTATGATGCTAGCTGTAGGTATTTTATCAAGTTTCCTTCTATTTCTAGTTATCAGTGGCTGTTGAATTTTGTCAACCTCTATTGAGATAATCATAGGAGTTTTTTCTCACTTGTTCTGTTAATACGATGAATTACATTGATTTCAAAGTGTAAACTAGTCAGTTGGTCATGATGTATTATTTTTTTGTGTGTGATAAAGGAAAGGAATCTTTATTCAAAAGCTACACAATTTTGGAAAAACAGCTGTCCATACGTATTAGTCACTTAAGACTATCAGTTAAGGCTAAAATCTTTAACTCTCTCTGGTCACAGCTCTAATTGCTTAAGCATTTCAATTAAGGCTAAACTCTTAACACCTTAATTCTTTTACTATTCTGCTGTTAGTTTTTAATGATCTTATTTCTATAGGATTAGCTTACAAACTAAAACAACATAAGACACAAAAGCTACACAATTTTGGAAGAATGTCAGACTTCTGCCCCAGAGCCAGTCCCCTCTAGACCACTCAAAGAATAGCCCTGCCCCCCTCTGCCAGGTCAGCCCGACCCTGGGCTGTGCCCAGAGTTCCTCCCATCCGAAATTCTGGCCGCCGGGAAGCTCTGGCCGCTGCCTCACGATCACCTGGAGAAAGTCCTGGAAAAAGAAGAGAATGTGATGTGTTATTCTTTCTACATGTCCTTCACTTCAGTTTGTTAAAGTTTTGTTAGGGATTTTTGCTTTTATGTTCATGAGGAGTATTCATAATTTTCATGAAATAGTTTTGTCTTGTTTTGGTATCAGCAATGCTGGCCTCATACAGGGGTTTGGGAAGTGTTTCTTTTCTGTCTCCTGGAAGATGTGTAGTAATTTTTTCTTTCTTAATGTTTGATAGATTTCACCAGTAAAGTCTTCTGGGTCTGGAATTTTCTTTGTGGAAAAGTTTAACTAAAAATTTAATTTCTTTAAAGGTATAGGGCTATTCAGGTTATTTCATATCAAGTAAGCTGTCGTAGTTCGTCTTTTTCACGTAATTTGTCCATTTCATCTAGGTCGTTAAACATATTAGCAAAAAGTTGTTTGTAATATTTCCTTATTATCCTTTTAATGGCTGTAAGGAGGTTTAGGGATGGCCCATTTTTCATTCATGACTTTGATAATTTGTGCCTTCTCTTTTTTTCTGGTTAGTCTGGCTAGAGATTTATTAATTTTATTAATTGTTCCAGTGAACCAGCTTTGGGTTTCATTGATTTAGTCTGTTGCTTTTCTGCCTTCTGTTTTGTTGATTTCTGCTTTTTATTTCACTTTCTTTCAGTTTAATTTGCTCTTTAAACTTTTTTTATTGATTGATTTGAGAGAGAGAGAGAAACATCAATTCATTGTTCCACTTATTGATGCAGTCATTGGTTGATTCTTATATGTGCCCTGACCAGGGATCGAACCCACAACCTTGGCTATTGGGACAATGCTCCAACCAATTGAGCTACCTGGTCAGGGCTTAGTTTTTTTGATATTTGTCTTGTGGCTCAGAATGTGTCCTAGTCTGGAGAATGTTCACATGCATTTGGAAAGAAAGTGTTTTCTGCTGCTCTGAGTGGATTTTCTGTCATTGTCAGTTAGGTCAGTTTGGTCGATGGTGTTTTTTAAGTCTTCTAGAACTATACTGATTTTCTGCCTACTTGTTTTATTAATCACAGAGGCAGTGTTAAAATCTTTAGCAATAAGTGTAGCCATTCCAGTTTTCTTTTGATTAGTGTTTGCATGGTTATTTTTTTATCCTTTTACTTTTAACCTATCTGTGTCTTCCTGTTTACTTTTTATTGTACTTTTTAAAAAAGATTTTATTTACTTATTTTAAAGAGAGGAAAAGGGAAGGGGAGAAATACCGATGTGAGAAACATCAGTTGGTTGCCTCTTGCAAGTGCCCCCACCTGGGACCAAACCTATAACCCAGGCATCGAACCGGTGACTTTTTGCTCTGAGGAACAGCACCCGACCAATCGAGCCACACTGGTCAGGGCTGTGTCTTCCTATTAAAGTGGGTGTCTTAGAGAAAGCATAAAACTTTATATGTGTTTTTACTGGAATGTTTGTATTTAATTCAGTTATTAATGTAATTGAGTTTAAGTTGACCATCTTGCTTATCTTTATGTCTCTTTTCCTCTCTTCCTAACTTCATTAAGACTAAGAGAATTTTTTTTTGCATTACTTCATTTTATCTCTACTACAGACTTATTATCTTTTTACCTCTTTGACTCATTTTTTTAGTGGTTGCTCTAGGTTTTACAATATACATCTTTAACTTACCACAGTGTACCTTCAGTTAGTATTATTTCATCATTTCATATGTAGGGTAAGAACCTTGCAACAGCATTTTCATTTATTTGCCTTTCGAGGAAGATCTCTTAAGTCCTTTATCACTGCCTCAAGTTCAACCACCATACCTGAGAGGATGGTGAATGAGTAGGCTCTAAATAATAGCATTCAGAGTTCACAGTTCATGTAGCAGACATTGTAAGATCTTGAGTAAACTATAAGAAGCTGAGACCTGAAAAGCACATATAATCTTACTTTTCTGGTTCTGTGGTTCCAGTGGCTAAAAGAGCAAGGGAAATTGCAGTGTAACAGAAACAGGTGAGGAGTAAGCTATAATTAGGAGGAGGTTGCCATTATCAGTTTAATGCCAGATAGAGTAGAAGATTCAACTTACTACCTTATGTAAGAACCAAGAAGGATCACTCTGAGAATTTTCAGTCTCCTAAACCCTAGCAGAACGAAGCTCCTCTATCAGCATCCTTTTGAGCGTGAAGACTGCTTACCATGTTTCAGCCAGAGCTTCCCTCGCTCTCCAGCTGTGGACTCAAGGACACGTCACTTCCCCAGTGCTCAGGTGTTCACTAGCCAGCTCCCGATTGTGAGTTGAGTTCGCTAAGACTTGCATGGCTGCTTTGGGCTGAGAGCTCATCTCAGCAGTTCTCCTTTTAAGGGCCCATCTCTAGACAAGCATGGCCTGTTCTCTGGCAGTGAAGTTATCTGCTGTCTCATCCAAAGACCTTTGAACAACCTGTCCAGAATTGTAGGAGCAACTGGATTCATTTTCTTTCCCAGATGTTGAAATTTTAAACACTTGAAAGGGATGGTAATACCTGTATGGTACTTGGATGAGTAGGATTTGTCCAGTGCACCTGGGGGATACGTGTTTATGTACAACGTATGTTTAATTCCCCTGAGCACTGTGAACTAAGCCACATGTAATTCAGTTTCTTCATTGTTTTTGCCTGGAGTACATTCAGGAAAATCCTTGGGCTGTGCAACACTTTATAGGTGCAGTTGCATTGATTTGGGAGAAAGAATGATGGGAAACATGAGCTAGACATTTCTTGTATGCCCATTCGGTGCCAGGCTTCTCATCTATAAGATGGGACATGACGGAGACAGAATTTCAATCTGCCTGACTCCAGCATCATCTTCTGCAGCTTTTGTGACAGGTGGCATTTTAGATGTGATCGGGTTTAAACATCTCATTCCTATTACAAAATTGCCAGGAGGTACTGCTGTGGAGAGGGAAGAGCAGAATGGATCATACAATTGAAATCCACATCTTCAGGATCTTTTGTTCCTCCCCTTTCCGCAAACTCCACAGGGTGGATCCACACTGATAGGTTGGTGTGTAATGGCAATCCTGTGCCTCATTGGGCCTTTAGAAAGGACATGAAACATTCATATAACTTGCTCTTTTCACATAAAATTTGGGAAGCAACCAAACCTTTGCCAACAGACCTGGAAGAGTCTATAATAAGAAAGTGGGTTGGGTCTTGTGAACACTTATTTTCCTCCCTCTGGTTGCCAGACTTCAGGCTTCTCCTATCCTTGAGATGCAGAGACCAAGTTTATACAAGTTAACTACAATCTGCTTATCGTTTACCTAGAAAATGTTCAAGAGCAGACTTGAAACCTGTGTTTGTTGTCTGTTGTTAAGTCATAAAACCTATCCCAAAACTTAGTGGACCACAGCCATTAATACATTTGCTCATAATTCTATGACTCAGAAATAAAGGTAGGGCTCAGCTGGCCATTCTCTCTGTGGCCACAGCGAGGACATCTCATGAGGTTACCGAAGTCAGAATTGGGAGGTGGAAGGTCTGAGATGGCTTTGCTCACACATCTGGCACCTTGGTGGGAAAGGCTAGAGGGCAAGGACCTCTCGGTCTCCACGTGGCTCTCTCGCCCCCTGCAGCTTAGGTTTCACTCTATGGGAGCTGGATTCCAGGTGCTAAAGGCAGAGCTGCCATTCTCTCAGAAGTTACATGCTGTCACTCCCTCCGCATTCTGTGGGTCAGAACAGAAACCCGGGCTGCCCTGTGATGAGGGGAGGGGCAGGGCAGAGGAGCCAGTGGGATGGAAAATACTGTTGCAACTTGCTTTAAGTTAAAAAAAATTTTTTAGAGAGAGGGGGAGGGCGGGAGGAAGAGAGGGAGAGAAACATTGATGTGAAAGGGAAACAGTGATTGGTGGCCTCTCATATTCGTATGCGCACCAGCCCGGGCTGAACCGAAACCCAGGCCTGTGCCCCGACCAGGGGCCGAGCAGGCAACCTTTCAGTTTGCAGGAGGACATCCAGCCAACTGAGCCACACCAGCCAGGGCCGCAACTATCTTTAGATACATCACCTACCGCAGAATCCTTTCCCTGGAGAGCTTGGGCCCCACCCCAGGCCGGTTCAGTCAAAATCTGAAGAAACTGAGGTGCTCTCAGGGAAGCCCTGTGTGTGCGGCCTTCAGAGCATGTTCCCGTCGAGGTCCTCAGTCTGGCTCTTTCTGGCTCGTGCAAACATGGCATTCCAGTGTGCGAAACCACCCCCCGCCCATACTGTTATGAGAAATTGAAAATAATCTAAGTGCCGTTACATTTTTTTCTAGGACACAGCCCTGCTTGGCTAAAATTTTTCCCCACTGCTCCCGCATACGCGGACGTTGGATACTGTTGTTTGTGTGATAGTCAATGTATAGTGAACTCCTCGCAAGAACTAGGCCCTCTTCTGTGTCTGGTCTTCTGTAGTAGCACAGCGCTGGACCCCAGCGGGGAGACGGCAATCGCTGACGTGAACCCCTCCGTAAACACGGCACTGGGGCTGAGTGTTACCCAGGGCGTGTCAGAGCTGCGGAGCCGTAGATCAGTCAGTTACACGTCCCTCTGCGAATTTAGGAAAACATGCGACCTTGCACTTAACAGATTTAAAGTTAGATTCAACTTGAAAAGTGGCTTAAACATTTTTAAAGGAGAAAACATTTTTTTTAATGTGGAAGCATATTTAAAATACCTCGAATAAATATTATTTACTTTTGTGTAAACTACTTTATTTAGAAAGGCCTAAGGCAGAACCCTTCAGACTTTGAGCCATTTAAAATATAGGACATTTATCTCATCATTGTCAGCATAGGAGCACACAAGTTTTACTCTTGAAACTACTTACAAAGTCATTGGCGTTAATGGTGTATGAGTGTTACATAGCTCATGGAGTGCTGGTCCACGAGAGCGTAATTATGAAACTCTCCCTGTGCCTGTATGAAGTATGGATTCCCAGACCCTCCCTTTTCTGAAGATTCGGTGTAATAGGCCTCTTGTGGGACTTTGGAACCTGTGCTTTTGCTGAGTGTGTCTGGAGCTTTTTAGAAGTGCAAATTAGTGAGCCTCATCCCAGGCCTACTGAACTCACATCTGGGATGAGGGGGTGTCTGGGGCGTCTGTGTTTAACAGTTTTTCAGGTGATTCATACATGTGCTAAAATTGGAGAAACACTATTAGAAAGAAATCCGTTTTTTAGTTTTCTGCCTGAAAACCCCATTTCTACTAGGAAGTGCCCCCAAGAGATTTCACTGTGTATGAACCTGCAGTGAGGGACCCTCCAGATAATGGGAGAGATTTTTCTGGGGGGGTGTTATTTTTTTAATTACTTTATTATTGTTCAGTTACAGTTGTCTGCATTTTCTTCCCCTCACCCCGAGATTTTTTTAAGCTGCAGTATAATTTACATGCCATAAAATTTATCTGTTGTATATAATTCAGTGATTTTTAGTAAACATATAGTTGTGCAAGTAGTACTAAAATCCCATTTTATAACACTTGCACACCCCCAAAGTGTCATTACATCTGTGTGTAGTCAGTCCCTGCTCCTACCCTCAGCCCAGACAGCCACCAATCTGCTGTCTCTGGATTTGCATCTTCTGGAGATTTCTTTAAATGAATACCGAATACGTGGTCTTTTTCACGTGGCTTTCTTCGCTTAGGTTCATCCATGTTGAGCTTGTTGGTCCTTATTATTGCTAAATAGTATCTCGCCGTGTGAATTTGCCATATTTTTGTCTGTGCATTCACCAGGTGTCAGACATCGGGATTGTTTTTCGTTGGCAGCAGTGACGAATGTTGCTGCCGTGAGCATTCACATACAAGTTTTTGTGTGGAAACGTGTTCCCACATGGCAGGTCTGTGTCTCACCTTTTAAGAAATCAACAGACGTTTCCTAGGCGGCTGTGTGTTTCAGTCCTGTGTGAGGGCCCCCTCTTGCCACCCTAACACCACCTGGTTCTGTGTCCATCTTGTGAATTACAGCCATTCTAGTAGGTATGTAGTGGTTTCTCGCTGTGATTTTAATGTGCTTTTCCCTAAGGACTAATGTCGTTGAGCCTCTTTTCATGTACCTGTGATTAGCAATTCATATCTTATCTTTGGCTAAGTGTCTATTCAAGTCTTTACCCTTTGTTTTTTATTCGTTGTCTCTTACTGAGTTGTAAGAGGTCCTTATGTATTCTGGAGACAAGTCTTTCATCAGATATGTGATTTGCAAATATTTTCTCCCAATGTGTGGCTTGTCTCTTCATTTTCTTATATGGTTGGCGTCTTTTGAAGAGTAAACATTTTGAATATTCATTAAATTCAGTTATCATTTTTAATCATGTTTTTGGTGTTATACAGGAAAAGATCTTTACCAACTCAGTCACAAAGATCTTCTCCTATGTTTCCATTTAGAAGTTTTATAGTTTTAGCTCTTAACATATGTCTGTGTACCATTTTGTGTTAATTTTGGGGTATGGTGTGAGGTAAGGGTCTAAGTTCCTTTTATTTTTATTTTATTTCTTTACACAGATACATTCAGCTGGCTTAGTGCCATTCGTTGAAAAGACCATCCTTTCCCACTGAATTATTCCCTTGGCAAAATCAATTGGCCATAAATGTAAAGGATTATTTCTTGACTCAGTATAGTTCCATTGACTTATATGTTTATCACTGTCTTGGTTACTTACAGCTTTATAGTAAGTTAGAAATCTGACAGTGTTAGTTCTTCTTTATTTTTTTATAGTTTTTTATTGTATTTTTTTCCCATTACCATTTATCTTACTCCCTCTTCTACCTCCCCACACCCCTTCACCCCCACAATCACCACCCTGTTGTCCATGTGGTTCTTCTTTTTCAAAATTGTTTTGGCTATGCTAGGTCCTTTGTATTTCTCTCTAAAGTTTAGGGTCAGCTGGTTGGTTTCTGCAAGACTGTTACCTCTTCTTGAATCCTGATCCTTTTCACTCAGGAGTGTTTGTGACTTCTCAGAGGAACTGAAACTGACTCACTGCTCTTTGAGAGGCTGTAATGAGGGTTCCTAAGAGAGTGATCTGTTGGCGTCTCTCCGGTTCAGCCATGTTACATTTCACAGCTAGAGAACTCAGGCCAAGGCCACCTCCAGAGCAGCAGGGGCTGGGGTGTTGCCCTTCACCCTGGTAGTTGGCACACGTGCACTTAATAGGAGTGAGAGAGCATCTACAGTAAAGAGTAAGTTGAGGATGATGCGCTTATCTTCTTTCTCTTTTTGATCCTTCGTTACTTTAAAGCCACCTTTGTATCAGTGACTTTTGAAGCAGCCTGGCCAAGTCTGGTTTCTTCCTCACTGAAGGCATCTTCATGGTTCATTGCTTTTATCAGATTTTTTCACCTGCTCTTGCTTAAGCCTGTAACACATTATCACTCAAACCAGATGTGCTTTTATCTTCTCAGAAGCTTGTGAGAGGAAACTCTGATGCTTCCCTTCCTCAGTTTTACTTAGAGGAACACTTTATCTCCTTCTTGCAAAGGTTGGCTCTTCATCTTTTCACGTCTTAAATATGTATGTCTTTTGAACAGGCTGCCTTCCAAACTGTATAGTTCTTATCTTCCTTCCACTTGCCCAGGCCTTTTGTGCTGAATTCACTTAAACCCAACTAATACTTTATTGAGTGTTTGACTGTATGCACGGTATCATTTTAGGTCCTAACAGATGTGCAGAAATGGATAAAAGATGGTTCTTGTCCTTGTGGGACTTACAGTCTTGTCAAAGAGACGGGTAGTGTGAGTATACAAACAGCTATAGGAGGAAGTTTGTAAGCGACTAGGAGGATCTCTGGGTTGGATGGGGTGCTGGCTTTCCCAGGAAACTACTGTGAATCAGGGCTACTTTTGCTTCATATTTTAAAACTATGCTCCTGACTTTCTGAATTTAATCCTTGCAAATCTCTTGCGATGGTTTAGCTTTCAGCCTTGCTGAGTGTAGGACAGAGAGAGTGCTTGAATTTCAGCCCTCCTCTTCCTGTTAACACACTTTTCTGCCACTGATTTTACAAGGCTCTAGGATATACTTTTTTAAAGAAGACTTTATTTATTTACTTTTAGAGAGAGGGGAAGGGAGGGAGAAAGAGAGGGAAAGAAAAGTCAGTGTGAGAGATACATCGATTGGTTGCCTCTTGTATATCCGCACTCCAACTGGGGACCTGGCCTGCAACCCAGGCATGTGCCCTGACTAGGAATCGAATCTGCGACCTTTCTGTTCTCGGGCTGGCACTCAGTCCACTGAACCTTAGGATATACTTTTAATTAAGTTGTTTAATGGGCATTGTTTTTCCCTTGGGAAACAGGGTAGTATATATGAGGGGGACACCCCCCCCAAAACAAAAACAGAATTATCTTCTGGAGGACAGGCACCTTATAGTACAGGCTTCCCCCACTAGGTGAGTGTTCTAGGAACCTTTCTGTATCGGTGTACTAGCTGGCGTTGTGAGAGGCTGTGTTCAGCTTCATTGAATTTTTTTTTGAAGACTTTTTCAATGGTGTTTGCCCACTTCATGATGGGTGATTTACAAGCACACCTGCCCACACTGCACTGAGTGTTCAGCAGTTTTTGACCAAAAACGGCATGACCCCCATGACCCACCCTCTCTACTCACCTGATCTCTCCCCAAGCGACTTTTTTGTGTTTCCCTGGGTGAAAAAAGTTCTCAAAGGGGAACAATTTGCCAGTGTGGAAGAGGTAAAACAAAAAACACCAGAAGCACTAAAAGGCATCAAAATCAATGAATTCAAAAACTGTTTTGAGGTGTGGAAAAATGTCTCGATAGGTGTATTGCATCAAATGGAGAGTACTTCAAAACTGACTGACGTTTAAACATGTAAGAATGAATACACAATTTTTTAATAAACAAATTATGTTTTTTTGGGGGGGTCTCCCCTCGTATAACAAATGAACCAGAGTGATGTACTTAAATGAAGTAACATAATATTTTAAGTATCTCACCTGTTATTTAATATATTATTCCCCAAGGGGAGCTTAGTATGGTTCTGTCACCCACAAACCTCTTGAAAATGGGATTCTTTTCTCTAACATTGTGTGATACTTCCACCAGAAGAAGGAGGTGGCAGAGGATTGAAATAATGATTCTGTTAGCTGCCACCCCTGTCCCTTTCTATAACTTGCTGTTTTCAGCAGAAATCTCATTTAGGTGTCCTGGCCAGATCAATGGGCGTTGCTCGTCTGGTGGACTCATGGATCCGGGTCAGGGACGTGTT
This sequence comes from Trachops cirrhosus, assembly GCA_028533065.1. Classification (NCBI taxonomy): domain Eukaryota; kingdom Metazoa; phylum Chordata; class Mammalia; order Chiroptera; family Phyllostomidae; genus Trachops; species Trachops cirrhosus. Next base: position 18,289,900 of record CM052550.1, read on the forward strand.
CCTGTTCTCTGTTTGTTTGTTTTTAATCTAACCCACACCCTGCAAACCAGGTTCCCCATGCCAGTACCAGAATAACCCTGGCCAGGGCTCAAGAAAGACCTGGTAACTGACCTAAAATTAAATGCATGAACTCTGCCTGCCCTTTGCGTTATGGGTTTTCATTAGGTATTATTGACTGTTTTTCCCCCTTAGGAAAAGGATGGGAAATAGAACTTTGAGTCATTATTCTAGGTAGAGAGAGGGGATGGATGAGTGGGAAAGGTAACTGTTAATAAGCATGGGTGGGGCCAGTGCAGATTTTACTGGATCTCAGATTTTTTTAAACCAGCAATAAAGATTCCATGATATTATCAATCATTGGCTTTATGCAAGCGATCCCTATTAGCGTCTTAATTTGACTTTGAACTTGAGCCATATTGCATCTGGTGCCTGTAAGCCTGCTTTGCCCTTTTGACTCAGCTAAATCTTCTCTTTAATGATCTCACTGAGTACTCCCAGGGGGAGAGTGTGGTATATTTATCTCTGACACCTTCCAGATTATAGGATATCACAAAAGCCATGAAAAAGGGGCGCCACCTATCCCTGGCCGGGCAGCTCGCCTACAGTGCCGCGCTGCTGCGCCGAGGTTGCAGGTTCCATCCCCAGTCAGGGCACCTACAAGAAGCAACCACGGAATGCACAAGTTAGTGGAACAAAAATCCATCTCTCTTTCTCTTTCTCCCTCTCTCCCCCCTCCCTCTTTCTCCCTTTTTCTTCTTCTCTCTCTAAGATCAATGAATTTAAAAAAAAATTTTTTTAAGGGAGGGCACTACCTAAAGTTAGTTTTTATTCTGACCTAAAAGTAAGTGTCTTAGGGTTGCCGGGGTGTGGGGGGCCTGGGTGAAAAGACAAAGGGATTGAGAAGTACAGATTGGAAGTTAGAAAATAGTCACAGGGATGTTAAGTCCAGCATAGGGTGTATAGTCACTAATATTGTAATAACTGTGTGGTACCACGTGGGGACCGGAAACATTAGGGAGAGCACTCTGTAAAGTGTGGTTGTCTAACCGCTATGCTGCACACCTGAAACTAATACAAAATAATGTTGAACCTGAACTGTACTTGAAAAAGTCGAAAAGAACCAAACAAGTGTCTTGGAAATTAAGTCACGTTCTTGTGGCTTTGTCTTTCTGCCGGGGTGGAGACAATGCCCTGGAAAGCAGGTGTGAGCAGGTGGTGGTGGACAGCACCGCGGGACTCGCGAAAACACTGTGAGCCCCGTAGAATGTCATGTTTCCATTCATCTAGACCTCAGAGCTTGTGTCTTTACACAGAATGAAGAATTTCAAATATACAGAACAATATGGGAAATAATACGGCCCACGTCAGTGTGCCTGTCACCAAGATGAAGTGTTCATGTATGTTTTTATCATTCCTGTGGATTTGTCTGTGCTCGAAGCACTTAATACCCATGATTTTGTGTGCATGTTAACAACGAAAAAATATAATGTGTCTCTTTGCAGCTTCTTTTTTTTTGTTTCGTTTTTAATTCAGGCTTTTGAAATGTGTCTGTACAGATCCGGCCTGTGATAAGGACCCTAGTCATATTGGATTAGGGTCTACAGTGTTAACCTCATTAACCTTAAATGCCTCTAAGGTCTTGTCTCACAGTCACATTCTGGGTTACTGGGGGTTAAGACTTCAATGTGGGACTTGTGGGGCACACAGCTCAGCTGTTTAGTTCACCACTGAATTAAATCATTGATGGCGTGCGTTCTCGGTTTGTTCCTGGTCATAGAGGGGTTTTACAGAACATGTAAGTCTCACCACTAAAGTGATTGTTGCTGTGGGTTTGTAGATAGTTTGCACCGGCTTAAAAAAGTTCCATTGTGGCTCGGGCCACGTAACTCAGTTGGTTAGAGTGTCGTCCTGATACGCCAAGGTTGTGGGTTTGATCCCTCGTCAGGGCACATAGAAGAATCAACCAGTGAATGCATAAATAAGTGGGACAAGAAATTGATGTTTCTTTCACTCTCTCTCTCTCTCTCTCTCTGTCCACCGTGGCCCTCCCCGCCTCCCCATCAATCTCTCTAAAATCAACTTTAAAAAGTTTTCCTTTCTGTACCTAGTTTGCAGTTAGGGATGAACACTGGAGAGACTTTCCAACCCCATGAGCCCCACTTTCTTAAGTTAAAGCTCAGGAAAATCAAGTACCTGGCCTTCCTCACTGCAGGGTGCAGAGAGATGACCTGGGCTCTGTCCAAAGCCTCACTTGGAAAGAGCAACCGAGTGGTGGAGACTGCATGTTGCCAGGGTCAAGTTCTAGCATGTATATGGCATCGGGGGTGGTGTGATGGTGGCGTTTTTCCGGAAGGCTGAGGACTGCTCCTCATCAGTCCTGTTTTGTGCTCCCGATTTTGGCCTTGTCCCTGGAAGCTTAGCTTCTAGTCCTTGTTACTCTGTCACCATCCTTTTAATTAACATTTTTTTCTGCCTAATCACCATGGTTCTTTTTTGCTGGTCGATGCAAGGAACCTTTTTTGGCCCAGTTGTTCTCCCTACCACTCTTTGGGAGTGCTCTCTGGGTCTTTCCTAGGTTGTTGAGTTGGACACTGATGATTTTCTATTATCTTAGGTGCATTTTTCACAGTGTTAGCGAGGTGTAATGCACATACACGCCACCCATTTGAAGCACACAGTTCAGTGCACAACTGCAGCTGTGCAGTCATCAGCACTGTCAGTGTTTTAGAACGTTCTCGTTGCCCTAAGAAGAAAATCTGCAGCCTCTAGACAGCTCCCATTCCCCCCAAGTCTCCCAGTACTAAGCAGGCTGCTTCCTGTCGGTATAAATTGCCTCTTCTATTTCATGCATTTTTAATTTCCCCTAGACTCTGCTTTGCTGTGCCCCATAAGCTCTTTTTAATTATAGAGGAATTATTTTTTATCCCCTTTTCTTGTTTTTTCCCCCCTAAAAATTATTTTGATGTTAACATAAGAAGCCTTATGCTAATTTAGTATTCAGGAATCATGGCTATAGAATATATAGTGAAAGTATTATTTTTAGATCTTTTGGTGAAGTTGGCAGTTATATTTCCTTAGATGATCCAATACAACTTCGTGTTATCTGCTTTGTTTTAAGTGGCATGGAACTGAAATAAATGAATGAATTCTCCATTAAATGTTGCCCTGGGGGCTTCCTTACTGATCAAATTTCCTTAGGTTGGGACCATATTAAATCAGTAACTGCTTCCAGTGATTTCATCCCTCTTTTTTACCTCCGCACTCATTACCATATTTAATTGCCCTGATACACATGCAGGTTTTTATGTTTGTAAATGTACCAGATGTCTTTTCCCTCCACTTGTTTTGAAAAATTTCGATCCTACAGAAAACATGAGAGGACAACAAACACCTATATATACCCTCATCTAGACTCAGCCAGTTAACATTCTGCTGTACGGACTTCCCTTCCCTCTCGTGGTTTCTCCTGAACCCTTTGAAAAGTAAGTTGCAGACATCATGACATTTACCAATTATTATTATGTAACATTATGTCCTTATTCAGATTTCCAGTTGTCCCCAAAATGTCCCTTTTCTTGTTTACCTTTTCCTTTTCCCTCCCTCCCTCCCACTCTCCCTTCCGTAGTATCTTACTCTTTGGAATTATGAGTCTTTTTAGGTACTAATCTTTAACTATATTTATCCTGCAGGATTTGTTAGGTTGTACTGTTTTCAGATCCTTGGCTGGTAGTGGGTTTGCCCTGTGAATTGTAAATTGTGACTACAAGCCTGTCACAAGCAGGGCACGGGAGGGGCAAGCCCATGGTTACAGTTCCGAGGAGAAACTTTTCTTTCCTCTGTATACAGCACAGGCAGACAAGCCTCTTTCCCTACCTCACTTTCTTTTTCTTTTCTTTTTTTTTCCCCCGATTTGCTCTCAGTTTCTGGCACTGGGGATTTCCAGTTCTCTGCTTTGTAGCAGTAGGGTTTTCTGGCTGTGTAGGCTGTCATATTACTGTAACTGGAAGTTCCCCTGATTTTCATTTTTGGAATTGAGAGTTGACACGTCAAAGACTTTTTAAGGCTTAGATTTCAATCTGCTGTGAACTTCCAACAAGTGACTGAAGTTGGTGTCTTTCTCACAATGCAGCAAGTCCTAGAATCTTAGCTTCTCTAATTATTAGTCATCCTGATTACAATGATATTACAAATTATCATTTTTTTAATGCTTGGGGGTTGGAGAAAAGATGGGGTGGAGGGAAGTAGTAAGGAGGATAGCGAAGTTGTTAAGTTGTAGAAGCCAATGTGTTTCTTGTGTTTCTGAATTTTTCAATTCTTAAGGGCATCAGTGTATCAACATTGAAATGTGTTGTAGTGGTTTCCTTTTCAAAATGATCAAGCTGGAGCAAAGTTATTACGTTTTAAAAGATGAAAAGAATGGTGGTTCACTCCCCTGCTGAGGTTGTAGTTTGAAGGATTTATGACTTTTTAACATTTTCTTTTTTTAGACAGGGTCTCACTTTCAACAACACAGACGGAAACAGCTGTCTAGAACATGCTCCCTCCCGCTGCTCGTGAAGTTTTCCAGCAAGCAGTGGTTCAGGAGCTCTCAGAGCCCAGAGAACCCCATCCATGTCGACAAACCCAGACTTGGGTACGATGGGCGAGAAACACTCTGTTTTTAAAAAAACTTATCTATAATTTTCAGTTTGCAAATTTGCAACAGCCCCAATTCAACTATAGAAATCATCTTTTCTCCCCCGTCCTTTTGGCCCATTCGATCTACCTTTTTCCCCCTGAAAATGACCTACTTGGATGATCTCAATCCTGGTATTTCATGTAATGCCAAGACTGCTGTCCCAAAGAAGGAAGAGATGATGGCTCTGGGAATAGAGGGCTCAGGAATGTTAATGAACATTTTTGGTACTCAACTTTCCTTCAGTTTTGGAATTAGAAAATGAAGGTTTCTGTGACTGAGAAACTTCTATGGGCTTCAGGATTTTATTCATTTTTTCCCCTCTACAGTAAGTGGTTAGATTAGATTAGCAGTTCTTAACTAGGGAAATGTTTTGGCATCATCTGAAGAACTTGTGTTTAACTTTTTACTTTGAAATAATCATAGATTCACAGGAAATTGCAAAAAGAGTGGCCTTACGTCCCTGCACACAGTTCCCCCACTGGTACACATTACATGGCTGCAGTGCAAGATCCAGCAGGCAAATCCAGATGGATGCCTTGGTGCGGTCCACTGACCTTATTCAGATGTCACCGGTTTCATTCACCCGTCCGCGTGTGTGGTTTAGGCAGTTTCATTGCGTGTGCAGGTGGGAGTATCCGTCTCTGCAGCTCAGGTGCGGAGTGTCCATCACCACAGAGCTCCCTGGTGCTTCACTTTGCAGTCACACCCATCCCCGCCCCCACCCCACCCCTGGGTACCGCTGGTCCGATCTGTGTGTCTGTAATGTTGTCATTTTGTTAATGCTGTATAAATGGAATCATACAGTATGTAAGCTTCAGGACTGGCTTTTTTCACTAAGCGTAATTCCCTTTCCAAGTTATTTACATCTGTAGTTCATTCCCTCTGCCCTCTCCGCACCTTTTTTGCTAATTTCGTATTCGATGGTGTGGCTGGACCAGTTTGTTTAACCTAACGGAGGAACTTTTATAAAATACTTGTCTGCTGGGACAACCCTAGCGCCGCCTCCACCACTACGCATCCCAAATACCTCTCTTTTTACTGTGTTCGTTTTATCATCACGTATCTTTTCACCTATCCACTCAGCAATCTTATTTTCCAGCTCATTTCAAGGTAAGCTGCAGACATCCGTATACTTCCCTCTAACTATTTCAACATACCGGGGTGGGCAAGAGTGGGTGAACAGTTGTGATACAAATAAATAGTACAATAACTAACGACTAAAATGAGAATGAACTCTGTGTCTCACATACAACTGTGGACCTGCCCTCGCCTACCCCTGGGTACACCATTGCCTGGAGTTCAGTATTTGTTTACAGTTTCTCTTGATGTAAAATTCACGTCCAGTGAAGTGCACACATTTCAAGTATATGTTCACTGACTTTTGACACATGCACACACAAATATGACTTGCACTTCTGTCAAGATAGAAAAATTATGTCACCCTATCAACCCAGATTGTGGGCTGTTAGGTTTACAGTGGGGACCAAGCATGAGTTGTTTGTAAAAGGTCCCTTGTCTTTTTAAAATGTATTTTATCAGTGATAGTTGGCAATTACATTAGTTTCAGGTGTACAGCACAGGGATGAGACATTTATATACCTCACGAAGCGGTCACCTGGGTGAGTCTAGTAGCCATCTGGAAGGTCCTCGTTTGGAGGAGGCCGATTCTGATGCATGCCCTTGTAAAGAACCCTGGTCACTTGAAAAGCCTCCTTCGGCCCAGCAGGCTTGCTGAAGTTGAGGCAGGGTTTCTATCTCAAGGGCGTGAGTGACACCCATACTCCTGCAAAGCCACCTCCCCCCTCAGACACACAGGTCTGCCAGGGCAGTAGCATGGAGAGAACTGTGCAGCCACCGCCGAGCCTCCGCAGCGCAGAGTTCCCGTATTTGCTTCAGCCCAGACTGCCTCTGCGCCGTCCCCTGCTGACCCGTCTTACTGTTTCCATGCGTCTCTCCGAACGCAGTTTTTACCTCGCCGAGATCTCCTCTGTGATTCTGCTCCTTTGCAGCACAAACTTACAGAATTAACACAGAGCTGGTGGCCCGTGTCGAAATGAGGAGACTCTGAACCTGTGGATGTGAGAGACATTTTTGTTTGCTGCCATTGGGGATGTGGCACATGTATTCCCAAAGCTAGACATCCTGTGGCTTAGCTCCATGCAGCACCTGTACTGGAGGTGAGGGCGGAGCCTCCTGACGAAATGGGCGCTCAGTCCTGTGCTGGGTAGGCGGGCTGCCTTCCACAAGCTCCATGTTTAGAGCCCAGAGGGGATGTAACGGGTTTTATCTCACTCCCCACCCTTCTTTATACAGTTAGTTCAGGTAGGTGGTTAGTATCTTAACATTAAATACCAGTTTTCAAAATATACATACAAGGTGGGAACAGAGGGTGAGGAAAGAATTGCATTCTCCAACCTGAGACTCCAGCTGGGAAGATAAAAAGTGTGGTGTCCGGTGCCCGCAGCCGCCAAGGCCTCCTTGTGGGCCTGGAGGTTTTCCCTTCCCAGCCGTAATGCCCATCCTAGGTGTGCCTAGTGCTCCAAAACACGATTCACAAATTAAATGAACAAACTTGACTCATGTAAACAGTTTTCCTCATAAGCCCAGTTTATGTCTTTTCAGTTTTTCCTTGGGTATGACATGTCACATTTTCCAGGAAATCTAGACTTCAGCAAAGAACCTTTGGGGTAAGTCCTATTGGTTCCTGGTTCCCCGTTCAGGTCTCATCTGCTGTAGTGTCCACTGGCTTGTGACTCATCCCGGTGGGTCAGCTTCTTCCCTTGTATTCCCTTTGGTGTCACTGTCTTCCCAAGCCTAGGCCAAAACTTCGCGTTTGGTTGAATTAACTGTGTCTCTTCCTTCAGCTTTCAGGTTTGCTTCCATTTTAAATTACTTCTTCCCTCCTTGTTGACAGCTCACTCTGTGCTCTCCCTCCCTCGAGCAAGGCCCTCCCATTTCCCCCGGTTTTGTGGTTCCTGTGGAAGTGGCAGGGGCCCGTGGAGAGAGTGACTGGCCAGCTCTGTGTGTTTGCAACAGCGTAGCATTTTTACATGCGCTTCTTGTCTTCCAGAGTGAAGTCCTTGTTGACTGTGTTGATCCAGAAATGTGGCTCCTGGTTTGGAGAAGGCAAATAAAACCCCACAACTGTTGCTGTGTGGGCTGGGCACTCTCAGGAGCCTGGCCTGGAAGTCCAGTCAGGGAGTGGGGTGGCCCTGCTGGGAGCTGTTGATACCCCTTGGCCTTCCTGATACCCTGGCGGTTCTGCTGCCTCACTGACCCCTGTGAGTCAGGGGGCAAGCCAGTCACTGGCTAAGGGTCTGTAGTCTAAGATCCTGGACAGGTTTCCCCGTAGGGCCTGGGGGAGAGGGAAGAGTGGCTGTGTGTGTGGTGGGGGGAGGGTGGTGCCAGGGATGGGAGCAGGCAAAGAGGAGATCACTGTGAGCTTCTCAGGTCTCATGCTGGCTTTTCAGCCTCGTCTCTGGTCCCCGAGTCAGAAATCTGGTTAAGGATCTAGAATCATTGCTTTTTACTTTAAGAAGCAATTTAATAATTTACCTGTCAGTAATACTAGTGTTCTGTGCTTCCCTGACCGTCTCTTCCATGTGAGTTCTGGGATAGCGTTACTGTATCACCAGTGATGTCTCTCCTGACACTAATTCCACTGGGAGGTTGGCTCACCTATTCACGTGGAGCGTGAGACCGCGCTGTGGAGGTGGTTTTCACTGATCCCATCTGTCGGACAATCTCAGCCCCTCCTTGTCTCTCACACCTGGTCTTTCATACTGGTCAAGTCCAGACAAGAGGGTCTGACTCTCTTCCTGATCTGTTCGCCTATGTAGCTCTCTTGTTTTCCAGCAGTAATTAAAGGAGCAGGTCGTCTGGATGAACCTGTTACTGCGATCTTATCAGCTCCCCAGAGCAAATGCAGAAAGACCCTTTGTAACAGGCAGAGTGGGTGGATCCATGTCATTTGTAGAGCTGGGGCTTCTCTCCCCAACGACCAGGGCCAGGCACTGTCCCATGCTGCGCCGATGCGGGAGGAGAATTGAGAAGTGTGGGAACATCATTTGGACTTTCCCCCTTGCTCTCATGTTAGCCTTTTCTAAAGGAACTCTTTCTCTGGTTAAATAAAGTGGCAGCGCTAGTTAATTGGAATTGAGAACTGCCTCTCCCTTCATGTACACACTCCTCTTTTCCAGTCCCTCACCATGATTTAGAATTTCACCCTTCTTTTACAGAGCCAGGGTCCTGAGTTAAGGTCCTGGGTGAACTTATTGGGAAGAACTTGGTCCCCAGCACTTCCCATGCTACTGCTGCAGGAACAGGTCAGGCTGCAGTCTTGATGGTGAGCACCGCTGCTCCCTCTGGGAGCGAGGTCTCTTCCTCTGCCCACAAAGTCAGAGGTGTTGTGGACACACCAGCTGCAGAGGGAGAAGGACATGAGAATGCCACATGGTTGACCTCTTCAAGTGAGCTTGGAGACAAGGACTTTGATTTTACAGAAGAAAAACAACTTAAACATGCCATCTTGTGAGGGTGATTGTTGCCTTTCCAAGTGAAATGAGCTTTCCCTGGGACAGTCAGCCTCGCCTCTGACTGGGCATATCCTTGAAGGATTAAGAGAGTGTCTCTTGCATCCCGAGCTTCAAAGAAAACAAGTAATGTTTCTGTTCCAGTGTTTCCTCAGTGGTGACATTTGCTAGCTGATGACCCAAAACCATCCCTGAGCTGCTCAGAATTTAGCTCCATTCCTTTGTTAAACTGGCAGTTTATAATTTCCATGTAATTGGGACTGTTTGCTGTTGGAGAGTGTTCTGAGAACTGTGGTCATCTTAGCTATTAATAGCTAGCTGGTGGTTATTTCTATAGGTCCCTTTCCCCATACTACCTTAGAAGTCATCATATGCACATAACACACACACATACACTTTTAAATATAAGATCTCTAAAGATGAGCTGGAATCTCCCTCTTCAGAGCTCAGGGCTTAAGGAAGTTGACTGTAAAAGGACCCATCTCCTCCCATAGGTCGCAGTGACTGTGTTCGCATTTCCATCGGGCAGCTCTGGCCAGTGCACCTGGCAGTTGGATTTTGGGCTCAGGATTCCGTCATTTTCAATGATGATACTGCCCATAAGTTCTAGTTGTCGTGATCGGAACAGGTTCGAAAGTCAGATACAGAGTTCTGTCTGATGTTGGTATTTACCTTTCTTCGTTGAAGAATAAATCTGGCATTGGCACTCTGTAGCAGGAATGGCAACTGTATGCTTATACAAGACTTAAAGATATTGAAGTTCCCAAGTAGTCTGTGGGAGAGCAGATTGTCATGGAATTATCTTTTGGGAGAGACTTTTCAAACCAGTAGGTTCTACCACCCATTGTGGGAATCCACTGGAGAAGCAACCAGAAAACTCAAGAGTTCTCTGGCTTTGGGTATTTCATTGCCAGAAAAATAAGGCGAACAGGATCACAGTGCATGGATGTCCTCTGTTTTCATAGTTCACCGAAGTGAAAGTGAATCAGTGTCTCTTGGTTTATTGCTTTGATGATCAGCTGACATCCTTCCATTTGTCCAGAGGTGAAGGTTCCCAGCAGGTGTGCCTGTGCTTCTTAGAATGACGCTCCCCTGAGTGCGTCCAGTGTGGAACCTTTGAAGGGCAAGTGCGCATTCCCTCAGACGCCCTTGGACCGCACTTTCTCGAGGGTGGTGGTGAAGATGCCCCCTGGCTTTTGTTGAAACTTCTCCGTTTTCTCAGGAAAACTTACCTCCCCCGATGCATGCATTCATCCCCGCAGCATCTTTCTGTGCAGCTCCTTGGGCTGTTGGAACTCAAGATTTAAGATTCTTGCTGTGATGACATTTCTCCTCAGAGACTTGCGCTGTTACATTTTCTTTTGGGTTTGTTCACAATCTCCCGAGGGCTTTTCCGCATTCAGAGCCCAATGGCTCCCGGGCTTCTTTGAAAACCTCCGCCCTGCCAGCCTCCTCCTCCAGTTCCCTGCTCCTTTGACTCCTGTGTAACTCAAATACTTGTTTTGCGCTTATTCATGCCAAGCCGATTTCTGATCTGAACAGACTTCAGTGAGGTTATTCCAGTACAAACAGAGATGGCGACAGAGTTTTGTTTTCTTATTTGCTCAGCAAGAATCACCAGGTTTGATCAAAACCTGGAGATGTAAAAAATGGTTTAATTTGTGCTGGATTGAGAAGGGTTTGAGGACGACAGGCTCCTTCAGTGCCGGGGCTCCGGAGCCTCCGCACAGCCAGGGGCTGGCTGCTTTAGGGCAGCTGGTGACCAGATTCCTTCTGCTCTTCCACGTGCTTTCTCTGGGTCGCTATCACTTTCGAACCTTCTAGCTCTACTTACAAAGTCAGAGAGGTCTTAGGATACGGATTGAAAATAGCTTCACAGGAGAACATGAAAACTTCACACACAACCAAGGAATGCAGTCAGCCCTGGCCCCAGGACCAGCAGCAGCAGCTGCTCGGCCAGGAAGTCAGCGGGCTTGGGTCCGTCTGCCTTGGTGGCTGCCCTCTCAGCAGTGAGCTGTGTGTGGAGAGGGTAGGGACCATTGTAAACCCTGCAACCAATGAGGGCACTGAGAGAGGACAGCCTCTGTCCGTCCCTCTGGTCCTAGAAATACTCTGATACTTCGCCTTCTCTTTCTCTGAGGAGAGCCTGGGACTGTCCCGTGAGGTGGGCTCTTCGCAGTGGCATTCGGCTTTTTCCTCTTTGGCTTTCAGTAGCATTGTTGCGGGGGCACCCTGAGAATAACACCAGGTAACAGTTACATCCAGGGTTATTTCCCCATACCTGCTGGCCCGGCACCCCTGCAGGCAGCAGAGGTAGCAGAAGAAAAGTGGCCAAGGCCCTGAAGAAGAGTGAGAGGAATGGTTTGAATGGGGACAGCTCAGAGGGGCGCCGGAGCCCTGCTGGACAGTGGGGATCCCCGCCCTGATGTTGCACTGGGGCAGAAGTGAGCACATCTCATCCCGCTGCCTTGGAAAGATCGAGTGTTTGAACTGAGTTTGGTAAGTCGATAAGAGGTTAGACAGCAGCTGGTGGCAGTTACACTTGCTTTGGGTGCGGCTTTGGCTGGTTGGGTCCAGGAGAATCATTCTACATGGTGTCCTTTCTTTTCTCCTTTAAATAAATCAGGTCTCATCACCCAGAAGATGCACTGGGCTTCCTGTACAGCTTAGTTGAGAGTTTTTAACCACACTTTTTTTTTCTTATTCTGATTTTGAGCTGCTTACCACCATCTCCAGGGACTGCTACCTACTAGGCTTTCCATATTTGAATATAAATGACTGGTTACTAGCCTTGATCTCCAGCTGCATGAGCGTTTGGGAGCGGTGAAGGAAAGCCTCAAAGTGTTCCAGACCTGCCTGCCATTGGGAGAGTCTTCTCGGAGCTGTCTTCAGATTACATAAGAGGGCTCATTCTAATGGACACTTTGACGTTAGTTACCTTTCCCCATTGCATGCTGTCATCAAATGTCCGTGGAATTTAAACAAGAGCAGCATAATAAATCAAGACCAAGCCGGATAAATCTCTGATACCGTGAGGGTGTCAGAGAAAACTAGTTGTTTCCTTTTTGTTTGTGATGAAATGGCTGGGTGGCGCGGGAGCCCATCTTTCTGCCATCAGAAGACTTGTCTCTTCAAGTGTGCCCTTGGGTCTTACTGGATCCTGTTTGATCCTTCTCAGTGTAAGCAGAGAAGTACTGGAAGCAAACGTGAGTTTTCTGCTGTACTCGTAATGGTTGGAAGTTGCATAAACCAATGTAAAAAGTGGACTAAAGGTCTTAGGCTGGTAGATTTGATCTCCCTCTTTCAGGCTGACTTTGTTCATTGGACCCTTGGAAATCGTGATGTTTATATTCCTTCATTTTCCTCTTCCCCATTTCTCCCTTCACTCCTTTGCACGTACAAAATCTTGAGGACTGGGCAGAGTTTGGGTTGGGTTCCACGACAAGGCATTCTGGTTTGGTTATTTGGTACAGTCCAGGATGTGAAGATCCTCTCTCAATTGTAGAAAACTCAGAAACACTTGGCCACTGCTAAACCAAGGGGGTGGGGGCTGTGTGCTGCATCGGGGCATCCGACCCCTCCTGTGGTGGGCGTGGGCAAATAAGTCCTGCTGACACACTTGAGCACCAGGACCATGAAATCGTTCTAGCACACCAGCCTCAAAGGAGAGCTTAGAAGTCAGGAAACCTCGATTTTGACTTTGGCTACATCCTTGATTTTGGGGAAGACTTCCAAGATCATTTCTTTATTTCTTCTCGATACTGAGAGGGTACTGGGGCTTCTTAACTGCATGAGGAGGCCAAGAAAATGAGGCAAGAGATCTCAGTGAGGCTGCCCAGTGGTGACTTCCCTTCAAGGGACACCGTGGATTCAGACCCTGCAGTGAAGCTCAGACTTCCATGCCGGCAGGTTTTGTGATGGCTTAGTCAGAAGTGACCCAGGAAAGAGGATTTAAAAGGAACGAGACTTCCCAATTGATCGCTGTACTCCAGTGTAACTTTCACTCCACCAGGTTTTTTAGCAGACTTAATCATCTTGTCACCAGCTTGGTTTAAAGTGTCAATTTGAGGAATCAGCTTTGTAACAGCTTCTGACCTGGCTGAGGCCTTTTAATGAAAATTGGCGCAAGTGGAGTAATACTGAGAGGTTCCCCTTCCTGGGAACCTGACTGCTGAGACAGTGGAAACGCAGGTTTGTATTGTATTTCCCTCAAGTCGGTCTGTGACAGAAACTTAAAATTAGGTTACACTTTGACTTGACAATGTATCACTGTTCTCTCGCTGTTAGGCTGCTTAGAAGGATCTAAGCAAATGGCTGTTCAGCAACTTCAAAAGAATCGAGACAGTTTGAAGAACTCGCTTTGACAGATCTGTTATATTTCATTTATAATAACATGCTTAGAACTTTATTTGTTTAAGAGCGTCTCAGAAGAAGGTAATGCTTTGTAGTTGTCCCATTAGCAAGCTGTACTAAGCACCACCCTGGGAGGCTAGGGACACCCCAGGTCTCTTTAGAAAATGCATTTCTTAGTCACATGGGAAATACATCTCCCTCCTCAGGACCTCTCCAGGCCTATTTGAAGGCCTATCTGACACAGCAGAGGTTTCTGCCCACAGAGTGCCTTCAGGGAGGTGGGGAAGGACGCCATCGACCTGGTGCAGGGGTGGGGATTCGCATTCCCAATGCTTTGACCGTTTGCTAAAGTTGAGTTTATTGGAAAGAGTCTATTAAAAGAGCTAAGTGGCCCTGGGCGGTGTGGCTCTGTTGGTTGGAGTGCCATCCCTTAAACGGAAAGGTCGCGGGTTTGATTCCTGGCGGGGCACATGCTTGGGTTGCTGGTTTGGTCCCTGGTTGGGGCACAGGTGGAGGCAACTGATCCATGTCTCTGTCCCTCCCTTCCCCTCTCTCTAAAATTGTAAGCATGTCCTTGGGTGAGGATGAAAAAGGAGAGAGGGAGTTAAGTGAAAGGGAGCGCAAATATGGAATGTCTTTACCTCTTCATAGCAGCTTTGGCCACACGCACCTGCGTTTCCTTGGCCTTCTGTGTTCATAACAGCACGTGGGTAACAGGGCCGTCCAGTGCCTGGTCTGTTCCCATGTTGGCCTCCTCTCGGTGCTTGTGGCAAGGTGAACGTTGCTGCCGTGCTTCTCAGTCTGTAATCTCCGAGTCTCTCTCCTTCAGGTCATTGTAGGTGATGGCGGCTTCACGTGGACTTGGGGGTCAGATGCCACACAGGTAGTCCAAGGGGAGGTGTCAGACGAGGAGCGAGGAGGTGTCTTCTGAAGTTTAACAGTCAGTGTGTGAATAGCAAGTATCCGCTTGCCTTTCCTAATAGAGGCTCTTTTAAAGAAGGGTATCAATTCTGAAAATATCTTAGGACATTTGCCATGTGTGAGGCCAGGCGGGGGTTCCTAACTCGTTTTGTTCGCCTGGGAATACTACTAACTTTCGTAAGGGGCAGAAGAACCCACAGTAAGGGACCTTCAGTAGGGGAAAAATACCACAGAAATCCCTAATTTTAAATCTGTGAACCTTAGAATTAGAAGGAATCTTAGAGGCATAAGCGAGTCTCCTCACTTGGGGTGAAAAATGGAGACTCAGAAACACTAAGTTTTGTCCATGGGCACACGATGGTTAGAGACAGGCCCTCGAGAATGCACATAGTTTTAGCTCCCCGCGTAGTCCTCTTTCCACCACCCCGCACCACACCAAACCGGCAGCAGGCTGGACACTTGGAGCCAGATCCTATGCAAGGAGGAGTGCCTTTAGGGAGGTCGGGAAGCGTGCCCTCGGCCTGGCACAGGGTTGGGGATTTGAATTCCTGGAGTCCAGGGGTAGATTCCGGCCTACACTGGGGTGGGTACAGACAGCCAGGCTCTGCCTGTTCTTGCTGGTACCTTACCTCCCTTCATCTCTGACCCTCCACCCCACCCACACCCCCACCTCCACCCACCTTCTGGGTTCAGCGTTTGCTTTGGACAGGTGTTCATGTTATGCAGCTTTGTTAGAAAAATTGATGATAGCATTTCCTTTGTTTTAAATTTTGGCCCAAGGATCTCAGTCTGTTCTTTTTTTTTTTTTTTAATTTTTTAATTTTAGTTTATTCAGTACAGTTTCTATCCTTTATTCCCTCAATCTATTCTTGAAAGTATTTGAATTAATAAATGAATGGAGATAATGTGCTGGTGGTTTTGAGAGTGAGCAGTGAAGTTTGTGAAGTCACTGTGAGGGCTGAGGCTCTGCGGCTGTAAGAGGTGAACACTCGTGAACACTGGTACACACTGGTATGTGGCCCCTGTCACTCTGCTCAGGTGATTAAGGGAAGGGCCCATTCCTATCAGAATGGGAATGAGGAGGGAGAGCACTCCAGGCACAAAGCAGTCACTGCTTTTTGTCCTTGGTAACGAAGGAATGAAGGTGAGGGGGAAGTGACTCTCCTTGGAGTTGGCTGTGACCTCCCTGCAAGTGTCCACCTCCATCATGTCATGCTAGGTGGGACTGGTGAAGGAGTGCAGGTTGTCCCCGAGCTTGTGGTTTTTGCTAAAATACAATGGTCCAGTCCCTTTATATTTCTAGATCACCGAAAGGAGTATAGGGACATTATTATGGGGAATTTCTCTCCTACCTTGAGTCTCACATTAGCTAATCTTTGAGATAAGGGCCTGATTTCAAACCAAAACTCAGTGGCTCTTATCTTGACTGAAAAGGAGGAGCAAGTTCCCATTTGGGCCAGCTTGTTCTACTCCTGCCCCCACCCCCTTCTCCATCTGGCTCTTCACGTTGTCCAGGGGTCACTCTGCCTGGGTCCTGGGGTCACTCGGCCTGGGTCGGGACCCTGTCTCCAAATCACTCGTCGCTGTCCGACCTTCACCTTCCTGTGCCTTCATTTTCTCATCTGTAAAGGAGAAGTAAGAACAGTGCCTAGCACAAGGTTCAAGAGGTGAAATGCAGTGATGCCCAGAAAGCACCCAGAACCGTGCCTGGCACACAGGAGTGGCTCCCGACGTGCAGGTCCCCTCGCCCTCTCCCACCGTGCTCCTGGGTGGGTGGAAAAGCTAAACGAGCTGCAGACTCAGGGCTGCCGTGGCAGGAGAATCGAGACTTTTTCTGTCTGCTCTTGGCGATTCCTGCCGTATTTAGCACCCGTGTGTCTTGCACTGGTGAGCACCGAAAGGGCTTTTGAGAAGGACTGACCATCCGACCCTGCCCTTGGCTCATATGCCCTTTCTCGGTGGCACATGTGCCTGTCCTGTGCCTCTCAGAGGGCCCTGTGAAGGGCAGCATGGAACACCAGCAGCTGGTGCGCTGGGTTCAGACCTGGTCCTGCAGGAATGTGGTGTTGGATGTTGGCTGAATGTGGTTCATTCAGACTGATGAGGCTGCATTTCCTGGGGGTTCACCCTAACTTCCGTGAAGGATAGGCCATGTCCCTGTGGCCCTCGCTTAGTACCTCTTTGCCCTCAAACAGGGAAAAACAGAATGTGCCTTCGTTTGCAACACCACACCAGTCGCGTTGCTGTGCTGATTATAATATTGCATGTGCTAAAGCAGGCAGCCAGAGCTAAAAATGGAGAAGAGGGAAGCAAAAATGGTAAGAAGGCCTGGGGGAGGCTCTGCACTGCCCTAGTACTGGGGCTGGCAGGCGGCTCTGACGACGACGACGTCGCAGTGCTGGCTGTGCCCAGCAACTCCCGGGTGGGGCTGGCCCTGGAGCACCGCCATGGACAGCACACTCCCCAGGGGTTTCAGCCCGTCCCTCTCCTGCACCCAGACCATTGGCTTTGCCTTCTTAGTAAGTAGCAGTCCCAACCACCATGATTTATGTCAAGACCCAGGAATAATTGGGGTGGGGTTAGGAAGTAGAAAGACTTAGGAAAATATCTCTTTTGGTTCTTATAATTATAAAGTAATTTGAGTTCATTATCAAAAGAAAAAAAAAGCAACAGAGTTTTTACAGTAAAATATTATTTCCCTTCTCCCGCTCAGCCTCCCTGTCCGTGGGTAACGTGGCGGCGGCTGTGAAACACAGGTATGTGTGTGCGTGTGCCACTGCAAGCACACGTGGGTTTGTGTTCTCTGAGGGTGTCACACTCTGCATACTGTCCTGCAGCTGTCATTACAAATTTCAGTTTGTGGACAAACTAGTCCGAGGAAGTGGTACCTTTCTATTTGCGCTGTCCAATAATAGCTCATCATATGGGTTGCGCAGATTAGTAGCCAGACCCCTGTTAACTTTGAAAATAAGGGGGGTAGTTTGAAAGTCTGAACAAGGACCCATTCGTGTCTTCCCCGTCAGGTGACTCTCCTTCCCCAGCCCCACAGCACTTGGGAGGTGTTGTCTCTGGAGAAACTGAGCAGGAGTTTATGGCCTTAGCCAGGCACCCACGCAGGGAGGTTGGGAGTCAGGTGCCAAACCAGGGCAGGAGGATCAGACAGGAGTCCAGTTTGTTCTGTGAGGCCCCCAGTTTCTTTCCTGCTCAGTTCTAAGAGTAAAGACAAGAGTTTGGAGGATCTTTCTTGGAAGAAATTGAACTGCTACACAGAAAAGACCTGTACATACCATTTAGTCACAAATGAAAAAGGTCATCAAGCCCCTCTATTACAAAAATTCCAAGAAAAAGATTAGCTAACCAGTTCCATAGTGTATTGAGAACATGTCCATCACGAGTACTATTTCCCCCCAAAATAGAAGGATGGTTCAAAATACAAGGATGGTCCATCATTATCAATAGAGCAAAGGAGGGCAAATATGATGTCATATGATACAAAGAATTTGATAAATTTAGTGCCATTTTATGTTTTAAATTTTCAGTAAAATGATGATAAAAGGAACTTTTTTAACTTGACAGAGTTAAGTAACAAAAATCTGTAGCAGTATATTCAGCCAAAGAAATGTTAGGTAGTAGAGGTCTTGATCAACAGGCTAAGGAAGAAAAAATAAATTAAATGTAAGAACTGTAAGGAAAGAGATAACACTTTTTATTTTCACATGATGTAATCAGGTGTAAGATGAATCTATCAAATCAAATCGTATTTTCCTATGCCAACAATAATCGACTAGAAATATAAGAAATATTAGCAGAAGAAACCATCAAGTTCCTGGTATTTAACTGAAACAGGAATATGTAGAACCTCTGTGGGAAATCCAAATAAATGGAAAGACATTCAGTATCCTTGCATGAAATGTAATATTATAAAGATGATAATCTTCCTTTCACATTGATGTATAAATTCAGTGCTATGGCAAAGACAGTGGAGTAACAAATTACCCAAAAATGTAATAGCTTACAAAAGCAATAATCATTCTTTCTCACAATTTTTGTGAGCCAGTAATTTGGGAGCAGCCTTCCCAGGCATGTTCGGCTTTTTGGCCTCTCACGAGGTTGCAGTGGGCTGTGGATGGGACCATGTCAAAGGCTTTCTCACTCACATGCCCTGTGTCTGGTCTGGGAGGACTCAAGCTGTTGGGGACAGGGACAGCTGGGGATCCCTGGGCATCTCTGCTTATAGGCAAGCTTCTGTGTGAGCCCGGCATGGTGCCTTCAGGGTAGTAGCTGGACTTCTTATATCTTGGGCCAGGGCTCACACGGCCCTTGACCCAAGAGAGAACCAGGTAGAAGGCTCTATGGCCTTTTTTCATCCAGCTATGGAAGTTACCTTTGGATATTACCAGTTGAGGCAGGGGTTGAGAGTCACTCTAGGTAAAAGGAATGGAAACACAGACCCCATCTGTCGATAGAAGAATGTTAATATCACATTGTGAAAAGAGCATGTGGGATGAGACATATCTCGGAGCAGCTATCT
This sequence comes from Trachops cirrhosus, assembly GCA_028533065.1. NCBI lineage: Eukaryota > Metazoa > Chordata > Mammalia > Chiroptera > Phyllostomidae > Trachops > Trachops cirrhosus. The sequence continues at coordinate 18,308,915 of CM052550.1, forward strand.
TTGGAAAATACAGTCTGCCACAAATGCAGTCCCATTCAGAATTCTAATTGGATTTTTAAAAACAGAACTTAAATTCTTCAATGCACTTGAAGTAACAAAGTCAACATTTAGAAAGAAGAGAAAATGAGATGTGTCCGCAGGAACAGTCTAGTATAGGAGTTGCCAACACACACACCAAATATTGTGCAAGACGGACCGCAGTAAGTTCCATTAACTGGTAGAAGCGAAGCTCAGTAAGGACACAGGGCAGGAAATCATTGGTTCCTCCTCCTGCTATAGCGTGTTGAGGCAACTGCTACCTCTCTACCTAGTCTTAACCCAGTTCCCTCTCCGCTCAGGCCTTAGAATGACTCCAGTTTGAGGGATACTTGGCCTTAGAGAGACCAAAAATATATGCCTTTTAGATAGCTTTATTGAGCTAAGATCTAATCAAGGTTCACACGTCTCATTTGGTTGGTATGTTTCTTTCCTTTCTCTTGATCCAGAGTTGTATGTGTGCACACACATGCATGCGCGTGTGTGACATGACTTCTTGTAAAGAATGACCCTCATTCTGTATTTGACTGTTTCGTCATGGTGTCATTTAACCTGTTTATACTGCCCCTTGCATATCTATAGAAACTGAAGGCTAGGTCCAAAGGTTTGATTAATTTCAGTTTAAACATTTTTGGCAACGATACAGGTGTCATTGCTACATACTTCATATTGTGTCATGTAAGGAGACGTAATGAATGTCAAGGTTTTTCTACCATTAGTTCTATCAAGTCTGAACATTTGGTTAAGATGGTGACTGCCAGATCTTTCTCTTGTAAAAAAGTACTTTGACCCCCTTTGTAGTTAGCCAGTCACTTTCAGGTGATTCATTGGTGACTTGCAAATATTCAGTTCTCCAAAAGCCAAATGATTTTTAGCATTCTAATGATAAAATGTAATGGTTTTAATATTCAGTGATAACACTTGTCTGAATCAATTATTTCTTTGGTGGGTCACTTCAAAGCTATTAATGTGTAGAATTGTGTGGTGCTGTCCTATATGTTAATAGGGGTATTACATGCCGTCACTTTTCTTAGGTCTGGAGCAATCATAATTCTAAACTCCTGGCCCCAGGATTTGCAGATAAGAGGTTATAAACAAGTAGGAAAAAGTGCAGGACATCTTTGTGTCACAAGAGCAGGGAAGGGCTTTTTGAAGCACAAATAAGACAGAAACACACAGGTGGCATTTAAAGCCTCGAAATCGGAAGGGAGAGGATATAAAAGAGAATAGTAGAGCCCTGGCTGGATGCTCAGTTGGTTGGAGTGTCATCCCGTACACCGAAAGGGTTGCAGGTTTGATTCCTGGTCTGGGCAAGCAGGGAGGCAACTGGTTGATGACTCTCCCTCTCTCTCTAAAATCAATGAAAGTATCCTTGGGTGAGGATTAAAAAAGAGACAGGCAGGGAGGAAGGGAATAGTAGAGGGCCAGGTCTGAGCCCTAAGGCACAGACTGTAAATGAGTGGTTGGGAGGGAAAGGAGGAAACAGAAGAGGAGACTGAGGAGTCTCCTCAGTGGCGTAAGAGGAAAACCAAGAGAGTACAGTACATAAGCCAAGTGGAGAAAGAACCTCCAAGAGGAGGGAGTGATGAGCTGACCTGTGCTCCTGTGAGAGGTCAGGTAGATGAGGACCAAAAGTTGACTGTTAGGTTTAGCAGCATGGGGGCCGGTGGTGCCCACGCTGAGCAGTTTGATGGATGATGCAGGCTAAAGTCTGGTTGAAGTGGGTTTGGGTGAAGGAGAAGAGAGGCGTTAGCGAGTATAGACAACCTGCTGGAGGAGTTTTGATGTAAAACAATGCAAAGAAATGGGGAGATAGCTGTCAGAAAGTGGAGTCAAGAGAAGGCATTTTTCCTAAATTGTAGAAGTAGCAGCATATTTGCTTGCTGCTGGGAATGAGCCGGTAAAAAGCAAAGAAGTCACACAGCCAAAGTGACAACCCACATTTTGCAAGCACACCTATGATCCAGAGGATGCACGCCAAGTGCATTTAAATGGTTGCTTCTGGAGAAGGAGGTCTGCGGGGAGGAGAATGGAGAGAAAGACCCTGGGGATGAAAGGAGCAAACAGAGGAGACTGAATAGATTAGCCCTTGTGACTGGAGGAGAAAAACAAAGGGCAGGGTAACAGCAGCCTGATCTCTCTGACAGGTTGCAATGAAACCAGTTGGCCAGCCCCACCCACAGACACATGGAAGCCTGGAATAAAGTCATTGGCAGGGTTGCAAAAAACTTTCCATTCTCCAGATAGCTGCTGAAGGATGTACTCACTCCTAATGAGGGTGTAAACCAAGAAAGAGGAAAACCTACCTGGAATCCATGAACGGGTTGTCTAGCGAAGGAGATATCTGTGTACTTAATGGGACTTTACTTTCCCCTTGCACCCTTTTATAGTAGTAGTTGTAGGGTATCTACGCCTTAACTGAAGAGTTTTACTTTGTGGAGTTAGGGATGAGACCGGACAATGCCCAAGACCTGCCAAGGTGCGTTGTAGCATTTAATGCTACCTAACTGGAAACAACCTAAATGTCTATCTGTAGGGCATTAGCTAGATGAAGTACATCTCCATGTAGTAGAATAGCACATAAGTGTTTCCTAAAAGAGATGAGGAATGTTACATTACTTTGTGTAAAGAAAATGTATTTTTAAAAGAAAAAAGCTGATTTCAAAATAGTGTAGATGTAGCCCTGGCTGGTGCAGCTCAGTTGGATGGAGCGTCATCCCATAGCCGAAGGGTTGCAGGTTCGGTTCCCCGTCAGGGCACATACCTGGGTTGCGTATTGGAGCCCGGGCCCAGTGCACGCACCCCCATTTGGGTGTTGGTTCCCTGTCTGGGCGAGTGCGGGAGGCAGCCTATTGCTGCTTCTCTCTCGCATCAGTGTTTGTCTCTCTCCTTCCCCTCTTTCTAAAAGCATTGAAAATAAAAAGCGTAGATGTAAAAAGAAGGAATTTTAGTCCAGAAATATATTTTAAAAACAAAATTCTTTTATACACTAGAGAAAAGAATCTTCACATAAAAAAGGGCCTCAAAGTTTAGAGCCCAGTGCTGGTGTCCTCAAGTGTGCAGCATGCTTCGAGAGCCTTGAGCTGGAGGAAGATGGCAGTTAGGGGTGGCGAACATTTTGTAATGTGCTGAAGCGATTGGGGAAAAACCCCAAGCGTTATGCCATCCCCAGCAGAGAGAAGGTGCCACCACCGGGCCAGGGGGTGGGGGAGTGTCTCGGTCTGTGTGCTGAGCAGCGGCCTGCATGTAACATGCCTTTCTCAGGGGGCCTGGTTGGGCTGTAATCCATACCCACTGTTCCTATTCCACGGACTGTCTGATTGATTGGTTTTGCCCATGAAAGCCAAACTGAAACATGTATTGGGCCAAAACGTCAAAGCCCCAATGGTCTAGTTTTGGAGTGTGACCCCTGGAGGGAGGCTGCCCAGGTATGTGCGAGGGCCCCCAACGCCAGCTGCTGCCTCAGTGAGGCAGGCGAAGGCTGCTTCTGGAGCCTGGGCCGGGAGTTCACATCTCCAGCCAGGTACCCTACTTCCTCCAGGGCATGGAACCTGATCTCCCTAATCCAAGTCAAAATTTGACCCTTGTGGCCAGAGCTGAACATTTCCCTTTTCTCCCTGTTTCCTTGCTTGTCTGAGCCTGTTTCCTCTCCTGTAAAAGAGAACCGAAGCCATCTCACCAAGTTATTTTGGGTGTGCTCATAAACACGAGGGTTTATTCCCTCCTCCCTGGTTTCATGCAGCACACGGGTGGAATCAAGCTGATACCTGAGGAGAACCAATGGTGCAGAAGGCAGGGAGAAAAATGGTACTTTCTGCTGCTCTTAGCCAGAGGGCTGAATGTCATTTTAAAGATCTGAGTGAAGTTTACACTATTGTCTTTGCAGAACAAAAGTAGAGAAGGAAGACAGGAAGTAGCTTTGCAGATAGATTCCTACCGTTTGGGGACTTTTTTGCTGTGGTTGCCCTGGGTCCCGGGGATGCATGCTGTAAATACTACTCTCAGCTGCTTGCTTGCACTTACCAGTAGCTACTACGTGTGCACCTTGTTTAAGTTGCCCTTAAATGCTGCTTCCGCTCAGAGCCCAGACTTGGATCCTTACATATTCTCCTGCAGTGGGCACACCTATTTCCATGATGTGTGTGTGTGTGTGTGTGTGTGTGTGTGTGTGTGTGTGTGTTTATTTTAAAAACCGTTTCTAGTCCTGACCGGGTGGCTCAGATGGTTGGAGGTAGTCCTGTACACCAAAAAGTTGTGGGTTCAATCCCTGCTCAGGGTGCGTACCAGAGGCAACTAATCTCTCTCCCCCCTCTCTCCCTCTCCCTCTCTCTCTCTCTTCCCCCACTCCACTTCCTCTCTCTCAAATCAGTAAACATATCCTTGGGTGAGGATTTAAAAAAAAATTGTTTCTAGCCCAGTTCCTATCTTCAGTCCAGATTTCCCTTCTGGGCCTCAGCTTCTTACACTAGATACACCAAATATCTCCACCTGCTCACCTCTCAGATTCCTTAGCTTGATCTGTCCAAAACAGAACCATTACCTTTACTCCTGCTCCCCTCCTGTACCCCTCCTTACTCTAGGAATTCGGATGTCCATGGAAACCACCATTTACCCACTTTCTGAAGCCAGAGATGTGAACATCACTGGTAACTTCTGCACCCATCTTCTGACTTCTGAGATAACAAGCCCAAGAGAATGAACACTTTATTTATTTTTTGTAAGATTTTATTTATTTATTTTTAGAGAGGGAGAGAGGAAGAGAAACACCGATGTGTGAGAGAGAAACACGGATTGGTTTGCCTCTGGTACACAGCCCAGCCCGGGACCAAACGCACAACCCAGGCATGTGCCCTGACTGGGAATTGTATCGGTGGCCTTCCACTTTGAGGGGCAACGCCCAACCCACTGAGCCACACAGGTCGGGGTGAGAATGAACACTTTAAATTTCTTTTAAATCCATATACTTTCCTACCAGGCTTGGGCACAACAGTATAAAGGAATGTCCCAAAAGCCTCAGTAATCAAGACAAATAATTATTCAGAGTTGGGTATTTCAGATGGCCCATTGGGCAGCCTGTCCAGAGGCCTTAATAACATAGGGGACTTCAATGTTTACCAGGGCAGTGGGGTAGCCTGTTTCTCTCCATTCATACCGCCTTTGGCCTCGGTGACTGTTGGCGGCATCCTCCTAACTGCGTGGCAAGGCTTGAGACCGCCCCTGTCCATTTACTGAACTGGGCCCAGAGTGGTATTTCCACAATGTGGCCCGTCTCAGAACTTTACACCATAAAGTTCTGTGGAGTAGCTTTACACCGTAACTGGAATGACGCTCCCAGATCCTCAGTGTGCCTTACAAGGCCTTATCAGATCTGATCCCTACTTACCTCTTTAGCTTCCACATTTTTTGGTCACTCTGTCAACATTTAAAAAAAGGAAACTTATTTTTATTGCAGTTTAATGTAGATACATAAAAGGGCTTATATTACACCATAAATATACATCTTAATGGTTTTTCACAAATCGAACTCTGTGACCAGCATCCTGGGAGACCCCCGTGCCTTCAGCCCCTGTCCAGTCCCTGCCGCTGCAGCAGGTCACAGCTGTCCCGACGTGTGACACCGCAGACTTGTCTTAGTTTTGTACTTCAGGTGGATGGGCGCCTCTGGCAGACGCCCTTACGTCTGCGTCCTTCACTCCGTAGTACGTCTGTGAGAGGTGTCCGGGTCGTTGGGTGCAGCTGTAGACCGTCCCGTTCACTTTGCTGTAATAGTTCCCCATTACGTGAAAACACTATTTTGTCTATCCTTTTGTTCTTGAACTGGGACTGCAGAACAAAATACTGCAAAACTCAGAGGCACAAAACAGCCGTTTGTTGTCCATGGAGCAGCTTGTCTCTGCTGCGTGATATTTGGGACCTCAGCGGGGGGATGGGAAGGGAGGCCAGGAGCTTCGTCTCTTCATGGCCTTTCACGCACATGTGTGGCCTAGTCCCCACCCGGGGCCATCAGCCAGGTGCTGGCACGTGGGGCCGCTCCATGTGCTCTGGGGGCTTCCTCACGGCGTGGTTCCGAGAGCGAGGTCCTGAGAGAGAACTAGGCAGCAGCGCTCTTTTCATAGGACGGCCTCACAAATCAGCGTTTTGGCTGTGCGCTATTGGTCACGACAGTCCCAGGCCCACCCAAGTCCAAGGGAAGGGAAAACAGACCCCAGCACAGGACCAAGAGGAAGAGCCACGGGTTCTGGAAAGGTGTGTGGACGGGAATAGTCCCGAGGCCGTTTTTGGAAAGTATAGTCTGCTGCACCGTTCAGCTGGTGATAGATGTTCACCTTTCTGATGCAGCCACGCTGGTGCTCTTCGTAGTTCTTTCTAAAAGTTTTTGTTTTAATTGATTCTAGACAGAGGGGAAGGAAGGGAGAGAGAGGGAGAGAAGCAGCATTGTTCGGTTGCTTCTTGCATGCACCCTAATTGGAGATTGAACAAACCTGCAGCCCAGGCATGGGCCCTGACTGGGATCCGAACCAGTGACCTTTCAGTTTGTAGGACCACTGAGCCGCACTGGCCAGGGCTCCTTTTTAGTTCTTTGAAAGAACAATCTCTCTCCACCCCAAAGCCCTTGCACTTGCTGTTACCTCTCCTTGGGACCCTTCTCTCCCCTTCCGCTCCTCCGCGCCAGCGGCCTGGCTGGCTTCTGCTTATCCTCCTGTCTCAGCATAGCCGTCCCTTCTTACAGGAGGCCTCTCCTGACATCGCTGCCACCTCAGCCCTGGCCCCAGCATCTCAGTGGCGACTCCCCTCCCAGTTCTGCTTGACACCGTGGGTTTTTTTTTTTGTTGTTTGTTTGTTTGTTTTAGATTTTATTTATTTATTTTTAGAGAGATGGGAAGGGAGGGAGAAAGAGCGGGAGAGAATCATTGATGTGAGAGAGACCAGTTGCCTCTCACATGCCCCCAACCAGAGACCTGGCCTGCAACCCAGGCGTGTGCGCTGACTGGGACTCAAACCTGCGACCCTTAGGTTCGCAGGCAGGCCCTCAGTCCACTGAACCACATCAGCCAGGGCGTGACACCGTTTTCTGTCCCTATCATAACAGTGCTTATGAGGCAGTGCCTGTGCTTGTATGTTTGTGTGTATGCCCCATCAGTGTTTAAGCTCCGTGAAAGAGTTCTTTCTGCTTTGTATGCTGATCAGTGCCTGGCACTTAGTAACCCTCAGGAAAATGGAGAAAATGGATTCAGCCTTCAGTGTCCACCTACTGGAGACAGTGACATATGCCCAAAACTGAGCATCGACACAGCTTTGGTACAAAGAAACTAGATACAATTCTACTTTGATACATAGAATTAGCAATGTTGTAGGGCACACACACACTTAGGGACAAGCACCAAGTGTTAGAGCAGGGAGCAGTTTGAGGTTTAGGTTGTCGCGTCAAACCCCCTGCTTTTACAGGTGAGAAGCAGAAGCAGAGCTGTGACAGGAGTTGCAAGCAGGTGCTTCCAGGGCCTGCAGTCTTGGGCCAGCAGTGCGAGAGGCGGCATTCCAGTGGGTGGGAGCCCCTCCCCCTGCCTTCACCTCTGAGTTACAGGGCTGTGCTGGACCAGTGACAATGCCCAGATACTGCCGTTTGTCATGCCCTTCCCATGTGTCATCAGCAAGGAGTGAGGCCCTCTCCAAAAGTGTCCCCTGCGTTCTCCCTCCCTCCCTCCCTCCCAGGTCCTGGACCGTTCATCAACCACTTACTCGTTTGGGTGAAAGAAAGCACTTAAAAAATCAAGGCCAGGTTTCTTTTCATAAGCATTGATCATTTGCTTGGCTTTTATTAAAAGTAAGCTTTTTTGCCCTGGCTGGCATAGCTCAGTGAATTGAGTGCAGGCTGTGAACCAAAGTGTCGCCAGTTCGATTCCCAGTCAGGGCACACGCCTGGGTTGCGGGCCAGGTCCCCAGTGGGGGCCACGTGAGAGGCAACCACACATTGATCCTTCTCTCCCTCTCTTTCTCCCTCCCTTCCCCTCTCTAAAAATAAATAAATAACATCTTTACAGAAAAAAGGAAGCTTTTCCCCCCTCAGACCTTGCTGTGGTGTAGAGGGCTGAGTTAATACTGTTCCTCAGTTTGTGGCATATCATCATTGGCCTGGGCAAGGCCGCGCGCTCGGTTTTGTTCATTGTACATGCACTTCCTTCATTCCTATTCCCCTTAGCCGACCACGTCAGTGTGCTTGTATTTTCTTATTCATGTATTATGAATTGCTGCCTGTGTGGATATGTGCAGGTTTTTTTATGGTTTTAGATTTGGGCTTTAGTTAATCATGTGCATATGGTTTTCACTTCAGTAAGTGGGTTGTTGCCACAGACACGCATCTACTTTTGACTGGGCACTGTGTTCAGATCTATCCAGTGGTTAGTCTATTGCTGCTGCCTGCTGCCGGCTGCTTCATAGTATGCGTGCTCTGCATGGTCTTGACCCATTCCCCATCCGTTACCTGGGCTGCCTGCCGCTCACTGCTTCCCACTCGATCCCGTACCGCCTTCCGATGGGCCTGTGGGAGAACTTCTCTGGGAAACATACCCAGAAGTGGGCCTGCTGGATCATAGACCAGTGAACTTTCTAGGATCATTCTGAAGATTCAAAAGATTGAGTCTTCATCTCAATCTTTCGTATCCCATTTTTGCATCCTAAGTGCTAGGAAGGTAGGTTGCTTACATTGCCCCAGCTTGTAGCCCAACTCTGGAATCTTGCAGTGATACCATCCAGCAAAGCAGAGGCAGGAGTTGGGGCTTTGTTCTCCTTGAAGTCTGAGTTGAGTTGTTCAAACTCAAACTGCTCCTTCTGTGTCCACACAGGCAATGAGTTGCGCCTGCGGAGGTCTGGTCTGCTGTCCTCTTGTCGGCGACTGATGCTGGACTCCGGACCGGGGGCAGCGTGGTGTAGTGGGAAGGAGGCCCGCCGTGCAGAGCAGTGAAGCTGCCACAGCACACGCTGGGCCTCTTCACACGTGCGCCGACCCCATCCACGAGCTGGGGTCGCACCGCTGGCCCGCAGGGTGGGTGGGGGCCCACGTGCCAGCGCACAGCGCAGAGCCCGTCTGGGGCCGCTCTGACTCCCTTCCTGGCGCCACGCTTATGAGACATGACAGCTCCCAGCAGCAGTGTTGGGAGGAACACAGTGCTCATGAGTTGGTGTCTTAAAGGTGCTGGACTATATTAAAGTCTTTGGTATCACAGCAAGAAATATTTACGGATGGATTTATGTCTGGAATTTGCTTCAAAATAATCCAGGCACAGGGGGAAGTGCGTGGGGGTAAAGATCAGGTGACCATATAGTTTATGGTCCAATCCCAGGCATGTTTGAGGCTGAAAGAGGGGGCTACTAATTATACCAGAACAACACGCTTAAGCCAAGATTGCCCAGGCAAAGCAAGGCATGGACACCCCAGGAGGAAATGAGATGATTCTATCTCATTTAGAATCAACCCTGAGTTCGTCATTGTTGAACCTGGGTGATGAATAACTGGAGGCTCATCAAACTCTTTTTTGTTTGTTTGAAAATTTCCATAATAAAAGGTATTTTTTTAAAGGAACTATGTCTGTCAGACTGCCGAAGCATTCAGAAGTCCCCATGGTGCAGGAAATAGCTATTGGGTCCCTAGGCATCCCAGGCCTGGGGTGGGAAGCCCAAGTCTCCCAGTACTGCTCTTCCACCACCTTGGGGCGTGGGGCAGTGCGTGGGGCAGTGCGGGGCAGCGTGGGGAGGGGGAGGGAGGGAGGGAGGCCCTGCCTGCTCTTGCTAGTTGAGCACGGGGCCAGGGCTGGCCTTTTCCTGCCCCCAGGACTTTCAAGGGCTGCCCAGGTGTTAACGGAAGCAGATCCCTTCACATCTGCTGCACAGCACTCTGCACACCACACCGCCAGTGGCGGGGGCACCTGCAGTCTGCGCACACACATGTGCGCATGTGATTATTATCTGCACCCATAGTCAGAGTCATGGGTTGCGCAGGAAGCAGCGTGACCACAGTGGGTTTTAACCGACACTCTGCCTCACATGCTGTGCCATCCCACTTAACCCTCGCCGTGGGGTGGCAGTTGCTGGAACGTTGCTTGGTGTAAGGTAGCCTCTGCTGGGAAGGGACTCGAACAACAGTCTAGCCTCCCCTTCGTTTGTTATCTCTCTTTGGTTGTACAGCTGGGCCTTTCCACGCAAGTGCACCAAGTGTGATATTTATTCATCCAAAGGATGTTTACAAGAGCCTATCAGGTGCCATGATTTGGGGACACAGAAAAAGCAAAAGACTCTGCCTTCAAGGAGCTTGTATTGTAATGGGGGTGAGAGCAGGTGCAGCGGTGGCAAGTGCTCAGAAGAAAATAAATTGGGTTATGGCGGGGGTGGGTTGAGATGGGCTCTTTGAGATGGGTTGTGCAAGGAAGTGAGAGGGAGCTAGCAGATGTGAGAGAGGGGCATTGTGGGAACCAAAAAGCAAGTGCAACATGGAGGGGGGGCAGCGGGTGGAGGAGGGGTCATCTTTCTTAAATGCTGCTCAGTGTTGGAGAATTGGCTTTAGGATGTGACTATGTGGAGGTCACTGGTAACCTTGGAAAGGGTAATTTGGGGCATTGGGGTAGTTCAATAGGGAATGGAAGGAGAGGAGGCCATTGCAGAGGGCTCTTTGCAAGGGGCTTTTCATTGTAAGTGGAGCAGTTGCTGAGGCTGTACGTGGGGTCGAGTGTGTTGTGTAAGGTAGAGACTGGCACACTCAGGGATATGCTGACTCGGAGGAGGGAAATGTGTTTAATGGAGCTCGTTGTAAACGACCCCTGGTGCTTTAGCAAATATTAAATGACCTGCTTGTGAGGGAGAGCCCTTGAGGGCCTAGATCAGTTTTCTTTTTCCCTTGGAGTTCCCTCTTCTCCATACTAAAAGTAAGCTTTAAACATTCGGACTGTTCTCAAAACATCTGTTACAGCATGCTTTATTCTTCTGTCTATAATTTTTTAAAAGATTTTATTTCTTTTTAGAGACAGGGGAAGGCGGGGAGAAAGAGAGGAAGAGAAATGTCAATGTTTGAGAGATACATCAATCGGTTGCCTCTCACACGCCCCCAACTGGGGACCTGTACCCAACCCAGGCATGTGCCCTGACTGGGAATCAAACTGGCAACCCTTCAGTTCTCAAGCCGGCACCCAGTCCACTGAGCCACACCAGCCAGGGATGGTGGCTTCTTTTTTAATTGTCTTATTGCCCATGGATTTCAATAAGCAGTATTTGTGAATATTCAGGTTGCTGATGCTGATATTCTGGGAAGTCAATGTGCTGGCTTGAAATGGGAGAATGTCAAAATCTTTGTAAAAATAGTCGTCAAGGCAAAATAGTAGAGTGAAGAAGGAATTCCCAGTTTATGTGGCTTTTCCATTTCATAAGCATTTATGTTTATGAGTCCAGGACAGAGACTGCTTACTGGCTTACTGTTTTGTCCACCGACATGCACTTGATTTTACTGTTGCATCGTATCACATGTTTTTGCTTGCCAGCCAGCCAGATTACGTCATGTCTGTCATTAGGAGATCCCTGCTCTCTTACCTTTGGAACCATTATTATGAATCAAGATTTTTGAAGCGTTGCCATCCATGTTCCTCCTCCCTTGTTGGAATCTCTTCCTCTTGCTTTTCCACTTGTTCCTCTCCCATTTTTTGTCTACCAGACTTGAAATAATGTGAACCAGAAATGAAGAAAACCGGGAAAGTAGCACACAGTGTGTGTCTTGATAGGGGTCTTTCACTCTTCTGGGGAATTTACGGTTGGTGACCCTTTTTGCTCATGCTTTGTTCCAGGAGGATCTCTGGGAAATCCTTTTTACCTCATTAGCAGTAGCTCCTCGCTCTTTGGGGTCTCTCCATCTCTTTCTGTATGGTGCTCAGCTACGGATGACGAAAAGCACGACCTGGAGCACTAAGGCCTCCTCACACACTGACAGTAGTTAGTTCCCTTTGATAGAACTGATCATTCCACTGCGGTTGGGCTCTCAACAATCCCATTCTATTCCTTTCCTTCTTCCTCTTTAGATGACATTTCAAAGCACAGTTGTGGCCTGAAGGACGAGGTCCTCCGCGTTCCGCCTCCACCTGCTTCTGTGTTGGAGGTACAGCTGAGCAGAGTATAGCCCTGCTGTGGAGGGGCCAGGGCTAGGCCCAGGCAAGAAGCCAGCCCATGTTCATTCTGCCAAATAGACAAGCTCAGCCTGCAGTGCTGCTGCACGCCCGGGCCCCAGCCGGAGCTGCTGGTTTCCGTGACGTGAATACAGCAGTACATGCTCTGCATCCTGAGCGTATATTGTGAGGCTTCTAGCAGACCCCCAGTGACATGAAGGCCAGGGCTGTCAGCATCAATAGATGCAAGTTCCATAGTGCCAAGCAAATGGTGTTTTTCAATATGAACGGTCACTTAGATTTGAATGCCATGTCTGTTTGCCTGTTGAGTCAGATGCTGGCCGAACATCAACGAGCAGTGTATTCAAGCACTTTCCTTCTTGTCATTGAAAATCCCTATCATGCATATGGACATTGGGGTGGACAGTGCCTCCAGGAACCCAGAAATAAACTATTGGTCCTGTGTAGATTTTATGTGAAACTTCTTTCTTTGTCTTTTCCCCTTCCCCAACCTTCCTTTTCTCCAACCCCACCTCCAAGCACTCATACGCATGCACAATGAAAAAAGCGGTCAATTAAAGGTTGGAATTTTTTAATATATTAATAAAGATACCAGGACTCGGAAAATACTGTGTATTCAGAGGAGGAACAGGCCAGGAACAGAGTGGTTACAAGGTGTCTTGTTTCTCTGGGAAAGCCTGCTGAGAGCACTTGCAGAGTGAGACTAGACCTGCATGGCTGGTGTCCTGCTCAGACAGCATCCCCGCCCCCATCCCCCCTCAGAACTGCAAGAAGTGAGTCCTTCTGTTGCTATTGTGGAGGCAATCCACAAATCCTCTGGGGGTGGGGGGTAACTTCCATATTTGCCTAAGAACCAGGTTTTATTGTCCCTTTGACTTTTTTGAGGGGAGGTGGTCCTTGGCTCCATTCCTCATTATTGACTTTGTGAGAAAAAGCCTAGGGAATTTCACTTGTTCCTAAGAGTGTTTTCTCTAGTCTTGCCCAAACACTGGAAAGCCCACCCCAGAAGCATGTGTGTGTGGTGTGTAGGGTATTGGAAGGTGGGGCAGCCTTTGAGAGGAAAGCATGGTATTCAGCTCCGTAACTAGGCATTTCCTGGCCAGACCCATCTATCCCATTGTCTAGCTTGTAGGTAATCCCTGATGTCTAAGAATTTAAATAAATTCTGGTTTTGGATACTAGACAATCTTCCTCTTTGAACAGATGGTCCATCTTTTAAATAAGACATCTCTAAAATAAAAGCCAAATGTTGCTCTGGAGACTGCATCCTCACTTTTTGAGTCATAATTGGATGCCCCTCAACTTGCCCAAGCATGGTAGCTAGGTAACAAGGGGTTAGACTTCAGCATTCCTCTTTCCTGGCCAGTAGTTGGGCGCTTGATCCCATGCTGAGGCGTCCATCTTTTTTTGTGCTGGTGCCTGTTCGGTCTCCGGTCATCAGACCATTATGTCCCTACATCCCCCTCTCCCTACCATCACTGTCCTGAATACTCCTGTCTCTAAAGAAATGGGTTAGAGAAGCAGAGGGAGCAGGACAATGAGTGGCCATGGTTTCTGCTCCTGGCAAACGCGTTCCCCACTCTTCACTTGGCTGGAATGCTGCTGTTGGGCGGGCTGCACCTGCCCAGGCTGCAGTCTGGACGTGCTGTGGCAGCGAGATGGGTTGGACGTCGCCGGGCACCTGTCCGTGTGCCCACCCTGCCCTTCTTCCCTCTGTTCCCGCTGTGCCTGAGCCTGTCTTCACTGAGCCTGTCCTCGTTTGCAGTAAATGAACAGGAATAAATGGATTGGATTTGTGATTGGGATTCAGCCTCTATTTTTAGATACCCATATATGTATTTTTCACATATTCATTAATTCTGAGGCCGCATTCATTTCACAGTTTAGCAACTCTAAAGTCAGGTTGTGCCATATCATCGCATCTTAAAATTGCCATTGGCATCTTTTTCCTCCTGTCTTTCTTGGAGGTTCACGATGTTGTCTCTTAAAATTGATGGCATCTTAGAGTCCACAAAATACATTATGTAAGGTCAGCTCATTTTTCTTCTTTGCCTGAAGAATGTGTGCATTTCCTCAAATAGGCAATTTTATCAACACGTCTCAGTATATTTGAGTTGTACCGAATGCAAATAAACTAGTACTTACCGCGGTAAAATGCCCCCCCACCCCCCCCCCGCCATGCACACATTTCACACGCTTTGTTCTGTACAGAACACCTTCACATCTTTGTTTGGGCTTTAGAACAATATCGACAGTAGGCAGTAGGCAGGGACTCTGCAAATATGGTTAAGTAGCTTGCACAAGGTCACCTGGCTAGGGATTGGGAGAGCCTGTTTCTTCTGACTCCCATGATTTTCTTTCTTCCAAACCAGTCAGCCTAGAATCTGGAAACAGCTAAAATATGTTGGGGGTGGAATATACCATGCTGAGCGTAGAGAATGGAGATCACTACTGAATCTTTTTAGTGGGTAAAGATTGGAAATCCCAATGTCCACAGAAGAAAATAGCTAAGTACAACATATTATCACTATAGAATGCATAGACATTGCAAATGACAAGTATGTGTATTGTGGCTGATACAAAGAAGTATGTATACTTAAAGCGCAGAATATAAATATCCAGGCAGAGAGGACTCTGGGAAAGTAGTGGCTGGAATGCATGTCTTATTTCTTTGATCTCTTCCAATGCCAAGCCAAGGGCAGGCAGGCAGGCCCTAGGAGTTAGAAAGGCTGAGCTCCTGAGAAAATGCTAAGGCAGAAGTTACAGAGGAGAAGATAAGAGACCTGGAAGATGAGATCAAGACATTTGACATATCAGGAGCAGGAGTGCTAGAAGGAGAAAAAGGCAGAGGAAGAGTGTATCGGTCAGTTCAGGCTAGTAGAACACAGTCGTATGAGCTCGGTAGTTTAACTCAACAGCTTATTTTTTCCCCTCACGCTGCAGTATCCAGGGCAGGCCAAGAAAGAGTAGGGGGCTTTTCTCATTGTTGTCACTCAGGAGCCCTAGGTGATAGAAGCTTCATCTCACTGCGGCAGTGCAGGTAACATGGTGAACCATGAACTAGAGCTCAGTGTCCACCTGGAAGTATGTACATTACTTCTGCTCCCATCTCACTGGCCAAAGCAAATTACAAACCTGCTTTTAACTTCAAAGGGAGCAGGCCAGTGCAGTCCTACTATATGGCTGGAAGGAGGAAAGCTGGAGATACTTAGTGAATGGCACTCATGACTTGCCACTATGGGAAATAACTAAGACACATCTAAGCGTATTCCAGTAAAATTACTGAACTCCAAGGATGAAGGGGACAGTGTTTCAGACTTTCAGGCCAAAGGAACATATTATTTACAAAGGACAAAGAATCACCAAAACTGTTAGAGCTAATAAACAAAAGTCAGTGAAGTCGATAAACTGTTAAGACAATTCCATTTATAATAGCATCAACAAGAATAAAATACTTAGGAATAAATTTAACCAAGGTGAAAGATCTGCACACTGCAATCTGTAAAACACTGAGTGAAACTGAAGCAGGCACAAATGAATGGAAACATATTTCTGTGCTCGTGGATTGGAAGAATTAATATTGTTAGGTGTCCATACTACCCAAAGTGATCTACAGATTCAGTGTCATCCCTATCAAAATTCCAGTGACATTTTTCACAGAAAAAAAAATGAGTTTAAAATTCATGTGGAACTGCAAGACCCTGAATAGCCAAAGCATCTTGAAAAAGAAGAATAAAGCTGGAAGCATCATACTCCTGAATTCAAACTGTGTTACAAAACTGTTGTAATCAGAACAGTAGAGTAGGGGCATAAAAACAGACACACAGACCAATAGAACAGAATAGAGAGTCCAGAAAAAAAACATATATGGCCAGTTAATTTTTGCAAAGGCACCAAGAATACACAATGCGGAAAGGATAATCTCTTAAATAAACGGTATTAGGAAAACTGGATATCTACATACAAAAGAGTGAAATCAGACCCCCTAACTTACACCATGCACAAAATCAATTCAAAGTGGATTAAGGACTTGAGCATAAAACCTGAAACCGAAAAATCCTGTATATATCATTGAAGTTTACAGAGATGTTAAGCATTCTAGCCCCCCCCCCCCCCCCCCGCAAAAAAGGGTAACTTTGCGAGGTGATGGTTATGTTAATGAACTTGATTGTGGGAATTATTTCACAGCTTACACCTATATCAAATCATCATGTTGTGAACTTTATAATTTTATTTGTCAATGTTACCTTAATAAAGCTGAAGAGAAAAAAAAGAAGTCTGAGGTTAGACAAGATATTCATTCAGCTGCCAGAATAGAAGAAAGGTACCTACCTGGGCATGAGACAGTCAGGGAGCCCACGACTGCCCGCCGCCGTGACACTCACACTCACTGTGCCTAGTGGCCTGGCCCTTGCTGTTCTTCTGGCACACCAAGGTGTCTGCTTACCTGCCCTACTTCAGAGGGGCCTTCCCTACCACACACACATATCTCCCTGCTTGGCACTTTCCAGTGTTTTATTATGGAAATTTCAAACATACAAAAATGTTGAAAGAAGTTTAACTAATGAATTTTATTTTTGAAGCATTTCATTTTTAATGCAAACATTAGTACATTTCCCTCTAAATGTTTCATCATGTTTATCATTAACTGCGGTTTAGCATTTGTTTAAACTTTTTTCTGATTGAGGTACAATTTACAATCAATGAATTCTCAAATCTTAATAGTACATTCATTGAATTTTGACAATTGCATGCATACGTGAATCCCAACCGAATCCTCCTGTGTTACAGAACATTTTCATTCCCCCAGGAAGTTCTCTCATCCCTTTTTCAGTCAGTCTCTGCCACTGTCTGTTTTTCCCCACCATAGATCAGATTTCCCTGTTCTAGGACTTCATATAATTGGAATCATAAAATGTGCTTTCTTTCTTTCTTTTTTTTTTTTTAGATTTTGTTTATTTTCAGAGAGAGGGGAAGGGAGGGAGAAAGAGAGAGAAACATCAATCAGTTGCCTCTTGCACGCCTCCAACTGGGGACCTGGCCTGCAACCCAGGCGTGTGCCCAACTGGGAGTAGAACTGGCGACCCTTCGGTTCACAGGCCAGTGCTCAACCCACTGAGCCACACCAGCCAGGGCTGTATGTGCTCTTTTGTGTCCTTCACCAGCATGTTCTTTAATATTCATCAGTGTTGGTGCACGTATCAGTAGTTTGTTGCTTTTAATTGCTAAGTAGTGTTTGCATTCATGATTATGCCAGTTTGTTTACCCGTGCTGTTGAAGGACAGTAGGGTCGTTCCAGTTTTTGCCTCTTATGAATAAAGCTGTGATGGACATCTTTATATTTATCTATTTGTAGGCATATGTTTTCATTTCTTTGGGGAAAATATTTACATGAGGAATTGCTTGGGTCAGGCTAGATGTATGTTTTGTTTTATAAGGAACTACTAGATCTTTTCCCAAAGTGACTGTATCATTTTTTACTCCCTCCAAGAGAATGAAAGTTTCAGTTGCTCCACATTTTCACCAACATTTGATATTATCCGCCTTTTAAATTTTTATTATTTGGCATTTTAATAAACAGATGTATTAGGGTTCTCGAGACAACCGTGTGTGTGTGTGTGTGTGTGTGTGTGTGTGTGTAGAAAGAGAGAGAGAGGGAGAGAGATTATTACAAAGAATTGGCTCGTGCAATCAAGGAAGCTGAGAAGTCCAATCATCTGCTGGAAAACCCAGGAGAGCCCATAGCCTCTAGTTTGCATCCAAGTCTGAAGCTTGAGAACCAGGAGAGCTGATGGTATAAGTCCCAGTCCAAGGGCTGGAGAAGACCAATGTCCCAGTGCAAGTAGGCACAGCGCCCAAAATCTCTGTTCCTCCTTTTTATTCTGGTCAAGTCTTCAATAGATTGGACGATGCCTCCTCACTTTGTGCCCTCCCCGATCAGGTTTACACAGTCTACCAATTCCAATATTAATCTCCTACAGAAACACCCACAAAAACACACCCAGAAATAATGTTCAGTCAAATATCCGGGCACCCCATGACCCAGTCAAGTTGATGCATCAAGTTCACTCACAATAGATAGATTAAGAAAAATACACACATATGAGGGGGAACCCCAAAAATGGAATTTATTTATAAAAAAATTGTGTATTTATTCTTACATGTTTAAACTTCAATCACCTTCAAAGTACCCTCCATGTGATGCAATACACCTATTCAGACATTTTTTCCACTGCTCAGAACAGTTTTTGAACTCATCAGTTTTGATGCCTCTTAGTGCTTCTGCCGTTTTTTGTTTCACCTCTCCCACATCAGCAAAATGTTTCCCTTTGAGGACTTTTGTCATCCAAGGAAACAAAAAAAAAAGTTGCCCAGGGTGAGATCAGGTGAATAGGGAGGACAGGGCATGGAGGTCATGCCGTTTTTGGTCAGAACCTGCTGAACACTCAGCGCTGTGTGGGTGTTCGCTTGTAAATCACCCCTCATGACATGGGCAAACTCGCAGAAAGAGTCTTCAGGGAAAATTACTGAAGCAGAACACAGGCTCTCACAACTGATACAGGTACACTGCAGGGACACTGATACAGATGGGTTCCTAGAACACTCACCTAGCAGGGGAAGCCTCTACTGCAGGGGCGGGGGGGCCTTCTCCCCTCATACACACACACTAATATAGTAAATTGCCTTTAATTGCCAGTGTGGCTCACTTCTAATGTCTGCTTATGAGTGTGTTCTTGGTTCCTGGGAAACAGGTGAGCCCCAGGCCCTAGAACAGAAGTCTGGAGGCCGAGTCCAGGAAAGAAGTGTTGAAAGAGGCAGAAGTCAGAACTCCTGGGCCTTTCCCTAGTCCAGAATATTCCCCAGGAGAGGCTAACCTACACCTCAGCAAATCACAGACTGCAGTGGTTCCCAGTTATTAGAGAGAAAGGGGTAGGGGAGGAGGATGTGATACTTTTAGCCTTTTCATTTGGGATCGTATCTCTGCAGTAAAAAAAAAAAAAAGTTATCCCGTGTTACTTCTAGCTCTAACGTGCATAATAAATCCCACTGAATCAGATTCTTTAGTCGTGTCTCATTTTACAGACATTAAGCACCACCAGGATGTGAGCAGGCAAGATCCAGGCTGGAAACCGGGAGCTGGACAGCAGGGACGCAGTGCTGGGCGTAGCGGTCTCTGAGCCCCTAGGCGGGAGGGATCCACAGGCACTCCACCTCCCCGGGACAGGAGGTCCTGTCTGGATGTCATGGCTTCATTTTCCCTGGTCGCTTCTTTTGATTCTCCTCCGTTTAGGTGATCCCAGAGACAGGCAGAACTGGGGCAGCGTTAAAATAGCGCATCAGCATAGGAGGGAGGGTCAGGGAGGGAACTGGGGCAAGTGCTGAGCACAGGTCCCGAGAAACCAGGTCTTAAAGGAGAAGGTTGCAGTTTTGCAAAAGGAGAAGTATAGGGTCCCCAGAGCACAAAAACTTCAGTTTATTTTGCAAGATAAATGTTGAAGAGTATTGGGAGAGTTGTAACTTGAGCCACTTGCTCCTGTGCTTCCTGTTACCCTGTCAGATAGAAGGGCCTGTGTGAAGTCCAAGGGGCCCAGTTAACCCGACCCGGGAAGATGCTTCATGCACATGACCCTGTGCTGGTTCCTGGGGTCACTGTTGGTTTTACCCACCAGGGGGCTTTCCCTTTGACCTGGCAGTAAAAATGGGTCAAGACCCTGCACTGGGTGGCAAGTGCAGGCCTGTTGTCTCTGGGGAGCTCTGTTCCCTGGCCTCTGGTCCAGCTGAGGATCCTCACTTAGGCAGGGCACAGTTGAAAGACAGGAAGCAGCTGGGCTCTGGCTGATCAAACTGTCCTTGGCTCTTCTAGCTGTATAACCTTGAGCTGGGCTTTTGGTTCACTCCCTTCACTTCCCGCATGGAAGATAGTGGAGACACAACATGTGCAGGGCACAGCCTCTGAAAGGAAATCAGATCGAAGAGAGGAGGGCAACTGGGTGTACTCTCTTCTGTCTGTTCACCTGGCTTCCAGGGCGACAGGCAGGGTCTAGTCTCAGATTAAGGTATGGGGTCTCCTAGAGACTCCACCTGCCACTTTCTCAGGGACAGTCAAGCGTCTCATACATTCTCCCTCGGTGCTGATGAAGGTCTCGTGAACTGTAACACAATCATCTCCGTTCGATGACTTTGCAGGCCTTTGGTTTATCTTTGTTTGCAGGGCTGATTTTAATTTGATTTGGACTTTTTTCCCAAAGAGGTATCAGTTTCCTAAATACCTTGACCTGAGGTAGCTCCTAAAGATGACTGTATTTACCATTCCGAAGGGCTGTTGGTGCTGGCCTGTGACTGTACAATACAAGGGAAGGCTGGGCAGGACAGTGGTGGGGCCCATCGTGATCACCAGCTGACCTTTCAGGAAAGAGTGTGGGAAAGACATCAGTTTTTCCCCCTTAGCTTTCCACAGTTTTCCATTTCCTTAACTTTTGCCTTTAAATTTCCATTTAAAAAGTGATTTCCAAACTCAGCATCTTACAAGCAGTGTCATAGGCTCATGTGCCGAGTGAAAAGCAGAACCCCATCCTTCCGTGCTAACAGAATTCCCAGAAAAAGGTATTCATCGATTCAGTTTATGGAAGGACCCAGGATCGGGGTTCGTCAGGAGAAATTGGGGCAACATGGGAGGTTTGAGATGGGGGTTTGTTTAGTCATGCTCGGGTCTGTCACGGTTAGGTGGCTTCTGCTGTGTACCTTCTCGTCCACTAGTCTCACAGCTTGGCACTCGAGGTACACACGGGGCGGCCAGACCTCCTGGGTGCTGCCTGGCAGCCCTGGCTCTGTGGCTCTTTGCCTCAGGCAGGTGACATACCTTGAGTCCTCTTCTGCAAAATAAAGTTACCCGTAGTATCCCCGTCGTACTATGTAAATAAGAAGACATGTACAGCCCAGTGGCTGCCCATAGTAGTGGCTCAATAAACATGACCTGGTGTCATCAGTGGGTGCCGTAGAGGTTAAACAGGGACCATGGTTCCGCACTGGCTGCGTGGAAAGGGCCATACAGGGTGTTCTGGAAGGTCAAAGGAAACAGATGGCCACTCACTGCCTACCCCCAGCACACTTTTTTTTTTTCTTTCAAAGATTTTATTTATCTTTAGAGAAAGGGGAAGGGAGGGAGAAAGAGAGGGAGAGAAACATCAGTGCATGAGGGAGAGAGACATCCATCAGTTGCGTCCTGTACGCCCCCAACTGGGGACCTGGCCTGCAACCCAGGCGTGTGTCCTGATGGAGAATGAGGGTTCCACATACACTCGATTAGCTGCTTCTTAGCATGCTTTCAGGTTTCTTATCTCATTTGCTCCTAGCAGGAACAAAGTAAGCGACTGTTTTTCCGATGAGGAAACTGAGGTCCAGGAGGGTGGATTATTGCCAAGGTCTTCGGGCCAGAAAACCCAGGGCGTCTTGTCATTTCCCACTTACATAACAGACTTCGAGTTCTGTCTTGAGCCGTACCCCTCCCCCCCAATCCAGAGGTATGATCTCTTCCTGCTACAGTGGCACTCCCTCCAAAACCACCTCGTTCCTAAAACCCTGTTCTGGGGCATGTTTTCCCAGCACCACCTAGCAATTAACTCCATTCTGAAACTGCCTACCTGGAGATGACATCATATCCCACAGGTCAAGGACTCAGCCCTACAAGACCGCCTCCCGCCACTTCACCGCTTCTGACAGCAGTCACAAGTCCACGTTGTCACCTGTGCTTCTGACCAGCTGCTTATTAATCAGAGGTTCCCACCATCCCCTCCTCACTTACACTTAATTTATTAGAGCAGCTTACAGATCTCAGAGAAACATTTCACTACCGGACTACGAGTTTATTATAAAGGGACAGGAGTAGCCCGGTGGGAGAGCTGCACAGGGCCAGGTGTGGGGAAAGGGCACGGAGCTTCCTCGCCCTGCCCCGGGGTACCACTCTCCCTGAATCTCTCCGTGTTCACCAGCCCAGAAAACTGTCTGAACCCTGTCCCTTTGGATTTTTATGGAACCTTCATTACACAGCCATCCTTGAATCATTGGCCATTGGTGGTTGAGTTCAATCTCCAGCCCCTCTCCCCTCCCTAGCGGTTGGGGGCAGGGTGGAACTCAATGTTCCAATCCTCTGATCCGCTGTGGGATCTCCTGGCAGCCAGCCTCTATCCTTAGTTTACTGAGGGACTTCCCAAAAGTCACTTCATTCATATAAACTCTGGTGTGATTGAAAAAGGCTTGCTTATGACGTCACCTATGGCTCTGGAGCTATTTCAGGAACCGATGACAGAAGACCAAATGTTATTCATCTTAGGATGTTAGGAGATTCCAAGAGCTTTAGAAGCTCTGTGTCAGAAGTGGGACAGAGACCAAGTATATTACTGTGAATCATAGAATCACACCTGCAAACAACTTTCCTCTGATGGAAAGGACTTCAGATTGGAGCTAAGAAATCTGATTCTAGTCTGAGCCCCACTCCCTTAGTGTGACCTGATGGCCTCACTGGTTCTCTTTCTTTCTCTGTACAGTGAGGGGCTGGTCTAAACCTTTGAGTCTCAGCTTGTTTTTTTCTAGGACATAAATGTTCAGTGACATTCCTTTGCAGACCTGGTTGGGTGGCTTACTTCCCAGCACCACAACTGTAACTCACCCCCTCTCCTTCGCCCTAGGAATCACGTTGGGATGCAGGGACTGATAACCATGAATCTGTTATAAGTTAGCAGGAAAGGGAAGAAGGTGTGAGGCGTAAGGCTTTTTATTAGTAACAAATCACTTTAACACCTCCCGGTGACTCAGCTGGCAGAGTGCTGACTTAGCAAGTTTTAAGTATAAGTGTCCTGTAGTCACTTAAACTGTTGCAAAACTATGGTATTTTTAGTCAGAAGAAAAGGTGAGCCAATCTCTGAAGAAAATGAGACAATCTCGTAATGGCTGGTCACTCTGTGGAAGGTATTTCATGTAAGTATAGGTTTCTTTGCAGGGCACAGGCGTGAGGTCGCATGTGAGGACACCCTCCCTCCGCAAGCCTCGGGTTTATTGCTCACCTGTCCACCACACGTGCAGATTTCCCGACTGGATTAGGAAAGAACCCAGCCTGGCACATTTGAGATGCAGTTTTGCCAGAAAACTGGGCACGGGTCCTTCCCACCGTGTTTCTTTTCAGTCTTCTGGTTTTGTTATTAATGGATTCCTACCCACACAGAGATCAGAAAATACAGCACCTTCTCCAAGCTTGGCCAGAGTCCTTGGATCGATAGCACTTCTCAGACTTTTCAGCTGAGATGCTTAGTTGCTGACAATCTTGGAGGAAGGGTGTCAGGGGTCCAGGTCTGCGCCCCAGACTCCAAAGCCCACTCTGTCCATGCTAAACCAGACCCTGGATTTTCTGTTTGGTCCTGTAGTTCACAGAGTTGTCACTGAAGAGAGAGGAGGGTTCGGAGAAAACTTTAAGCAAAGTGCCGTGACCTGCGTGGAATGTGGGAGTGGGCTGGCTTCCTGTCTCCTCAGTGCCTACTGTCTGTGCCCAGGGCTTCCTGTGCAGCACGCGCCAGGCTGCAGGGAGAGGGAAGACCCCGGTGCAGGGGAGGGGCTCTCCTCCGCTCTGGAGCAGCGAACAGTCAACACGCACCCTCAGCCTTGTATCTGTTCTGTAAGAAATGTTGCTCATACGTGTTACCAGCATCCAATAAAACTGTGCATGGAATACTTTGACTAAAAATTTTCACAACAATAACTCTCTCACAGTATCAGATCTTTTTGGTAGAATGGGAAAGAATCCATTTGAAAATAATTTCAATAAAAGTAAAATGGAGGAAATTGGAAATAGTTTATCTGTGTTTACCTACTAAGAATTGTTTATCAAAAATAAATCAAGGAATAGGTTTGCTCCGCGGAGTTCAGCTCAGAAGAGCCTGCAGTGAAACCCCCAACACTGACAGGATTCCGATGCGACCCCTTGGCTGTGTGAGCAGTCCCCACTTGGAAACAGAACCCGGCGTTCGCCTGGTGTTGTGACACAGCTGTTACTCTCGGCGGCATATGGCCAAGGCACGCGCGGCATTTGGGAGCGCTCTGGCGGGCCACCCCCTGCTCGCACACTGGCAGAGGACAGCTGCCTTCGCCGCAGCGGGGAGGCGAAGGTGCTCCGAGTGAGGGATGGCGGTGCTGACGGCAGCAGGTCTTCCTCCCGCAGGACGCCCCGCCAACGGTCTGAGGGCCAGAGGCGGAGGGTGTCCGACGCTCTGCCGTTCGGATTATTCAGCTGGCTGCACTCGATGCCTGCCTATTCCCAGTGCCCTCCTTGGGAAGGGGCCCGAAAGAAAACAGAACTCCAGTCAGCTGCCAGCGACTTCTGATAAACTTCACGAGGGGCACGCGGCTGGGAGAGCACTAGTGAAAAAGTGGGGGTTGGGAGCTGTGGTAAAATAACAACATTTGGGGTGATTTAATGAAGGAGAAATCAAGTCTAGGATGTGTCTAGGTTTCACTTCTCCGTGTCGACTCTGGCCCACATGGCCATAGTCGTTTAAGAGTGTCCGCATTTATAATGAATGTGCTTGGTTTGGAGAGAACATTTCATCTTGTTTTCCTCTTTTTCAGGTTTCAAGTGCCCCATTTGCTCCAAGTCTGTGGCTTCCGATGAGATGGAAATGCACTTTATAATGTGTCTGAGCAAACCTCGCCTCTCCTACAACGGTAAGGGCTTGGCCGGGAGCCTCTGAGTGAAGGTCTTCCCAACCTCACCTGGCTCTGGGCAGCGTTTCCACCCGCCTTCCGGCAGGAAGTCCTTAGTGGTGATGGGAGACCTGACTACTCAGGAAGTCTTGCTACACGAGTTGGAGAGGAAGAGGAATGGGACAGAAAAGAAGGCCCCAGGGGTCAGGCCCAAGGTACCAGGAAGTCTCTTGGGTCACTCAGTCCCTCTGCCCTTTCTTCCAACCCCTTGGTTCCTCGGACCCCTGACTGGGTGGACACAGCTCCTGCCCATTCTCACACCTGACAGCAGAGGGTCCAGAGGGTGTGCCACGTCTCCCTGAGGGACAGGGAGTTTGTACCAGTGG
The DNA here is from genome assembly GCA_028533065.1 of Trachops cirrhosus. Lineage (NCBI taxonomy): Eukaryota > Metazoa > Chordata > Mammalia > Chiroptera > Phyllostomidae > Trachops > Trachops cirrhosus. Next base: position 18,334,185 of record CM052550.1, read on the forward strand.
TCGCATGGAGTGCATAAGCCCCGACTCTCCACAGCAGACTGAGTGCAGTATGGGGACACCCTTTAGGGAGTGAAAGCACCGAGCTGTCTCCTGGTCCCTCCACCAGGGCCGCGCTGCTTCCTGGTGTGGAGGCCGCCTCCGAGCTGAACACTGAGTACACAGGGGGCGGGAAACCAGGCCAGGGATTCCGTGAAGCCCGAATCCCATAATGTGGCACCTCTGGACAGTAGGAGTGTCGACATCTGCCTGGTGTGCATGGGTAAGGATTTGGAGCCTTGCAGATCTGAGTTCAAAGCCTGCCTCTTCCACTTACTGACTGTACTATCCTAGACAAGTTGCTTAGTTAGCAGAGCCTTGTTTTCTGGTCCACAAAATGGGGATATCAGTATCTGTTCATAGGGTTTTTGTCATGATAAAGTAAGGTAAATGTTACATGTACAGCCCTTCCGCACAGAGCCTGGCGCACGGTCAGTGCTCGGGAAGCTGCAGTAGCCCTGAAAGAGGCAAGGCCGTCCGCCGGCCTCTGCTCGTCCTTCTACAGAGCGGACTGGCTCCCCTCTAGTGCCGCCCGCCGCACTGCTGGTGGCGTCTGGTTTTCTGCTCCGTCTGGTCTCCAAACCACGTCCATCAGAGAAGAGAACTGTCTTATACAAGAACAGGCACTGGATCTAGCGGGGTGCGCCCCGACCCTAGCGCTGAGCCCACCTTCTGGGATTAAAGTCACAGCAGTGCTTAGGAAGCGAGTTCTGCCATGTCTCAGAGTGTCCGAGGCCTGGACGGGACGTGAGCCTGGGTTGCTCTGCCCCCACCCTGGTGGTGAAAGTTTCCTGGGTGGCCTTTTTACAGGCTCCTCCCTCCTCAGACCCCCATGCGCTCCTCCCCCCATGCAACATTAGCCCAGGGAGGCCTGGTGAGTCCCGATTTTTCCTGTGAAATGAACCTGACAAATCTGATCCACTGGGTGGGCTGGTCACCCTCTGTCTCAGCTACATGTGGTCTGGTAGCCGTCGCTCAGCGGGGAGGGCCAGCCACAGGGAAGACTGTGGCCCGGTCTCTGGCCCCAGCGTCTCTCTCCCTTGATCCTGTCCTGGTGTCTGGGAAGCCCTCTTCTCCCTGGGGACCGCCTCTCCCTGTCTGAGTCTGTTGTCACATGCTCGGGGCTTCCCGGTAGACTTGTCAGTGTGCGTCCCTCGGAGGCCACTCCAGCTTGCTTTGTTCTGCTCCGTGTCTCTGCCTGGTACCACGGACAGGAGGAGTCTTCTCCCCAACCACGGCCGCGTAAACTGGGCCCGCTGCTTTTCCACAGTGTGCAGAGCCCCGTGAAGACCGCTTTTTGTCCCGGGGGCTGCCGAGCGAGATCTCCGTGGACACTGCCCGTGTCATAGGAACACAAAGCAGCCTCAGAGTGGGCTCACCCAAGAGGCCGGGCTCTCGGTGTCATCAGGGGGGACTTTGCAAAGACAGCTGTGCAGGACAGAGTGCCCTTGAGGCTGCCTGAGAATGGGGTACCCACCGGCCCTGTTTGGGGCAGGGGGGGAAGGGCTCGGGCTCCATCCCAGAGAGCTGCCCGGTGCTGCCCGCAGGTCTCCGCCTGCGGGCGCCGTGGGGAAGGGTCCTCCTTTCCTTTCACCGTCACCTCCTAGGAGAGCAGGCGTGGCCGCCCAGTCTGAGCACAGGTCACCTGCACTCAGAGGGAGGGAGAGTCCAGTCCCCTTGGAGGACAAGGAGGGTGGCCAAGCAACCTGAGACATTACTGTGGCCGTTCTCATTCTGGCCCCATTTTTCTCCTCCTCTAATTGAAAAGCCACCTCCTTAGGGTGTGTGTGTGGGGTGGCTAGAGACTAAACTCAAGGATTTCCTTTGCCACCAAAAGCAAAGAGAGAGCATGTTGCAGGGTCCTCTCTGTGGGGTTCGTCAGAAGGCGACGGAGGTGCTTTGGAAACAGTGGTCTGGCCCCCCGCTCTGCGTGCACTGTTGGTGGGGAAAGGAGGCCTGTGGCCGCACTCCTCGCATGGTCTTTCTTTTCTGAAGACTCCTAGACCTTCCAGGGCAGAAGGCGGCCGCCACCTGGGCTTTGTGTGTGGCGGGAAGTCTCCAGGGCCCGCGGGCCAGGGCCACCGTCAGAACCTCTCGGTGTTCGTTTCGGTTTCGTCGGTAACATACTTTACCCACGATTGCTTATCCTCCCAGCCTCCTGGCTTCACTTTATCTTTTCTAGTTTAACAACAATGTGAGGGAAAAGAGTCTGTGAAGCACAGAGCTCTCAGAATCTTTCCGGAAGGGGGCAGAATGAGGCTTTCCTGGTGGATGGAGAAAGAAGTGCCACTTTCTTAGGAAGATTCCCTAGAACTCCTGGTCACCGCCCTGGAGATTCTCTCTCTCTCTCTCTCTCTCACACACACACACACACACACACACTCTCTCTCTCTCTCTCTCTCTCTCTCTCTCTCTCTCTCTCTCTCTCTCTCTCCCCCTTTCTGTAATTGCTGGCATCAACTGGGGAATTTTTTAGAAAACTTACAGTGGTTATGTAAGATGAAATTTAGTTAACCACCAAAGGAAAAGAAGTAGAAGCCTCCTGAATGAGGCAGGATAGAAAGTAGTATTTTTCTTATTATAAGGGTTGGCCTCAGCATGGGTTGGAAGGCCTCCAGTAGCCATCTGCCAGATTAAAAAAAAACAAACCACACACACACACAGGCGTTTAGGGAAGGCAGGACTAGTTCAGCTGGTTTGTCCAGAGCTCTGGAGAAACGTGCGAGCCCCTGCTGCAGGGGCGGGGGAGTGGGCGCCAGGCCCTGGAGCACCAAGTATCACATCCCCCGTGTCCTCTTCCAGCGAGGCTCTGGAGCCCCGACTCCTAGGGGATGTGGAGGGAGTTGGAGGGGCCCATTTTTGTGGGTAAATGTGGTCAGCTCAAATGGGCCTTTTAATTTTCCTCCCTTTCCAACATCTGTTTGTGGTTCTGAGACTGGGGAACTCAAGAATATGCACTCAAATTTTGACCAACAAGTTGCTCAGCCGGCAGAGTGAGCCTCGAGATGGGGGCCTGATTTTCCTGTGAACAGAAGAGGCGAATACAGGGGAGGGGAGGGGCATAACAAATGACCAGCTGCCCCCTGAAAGCATAGGGAGCCCTGGTTCCCGCACCAGCCAGAGCCTCTTGACCCTGGGAAGTCCCGGTGTGGGCAGGTTCCTTTCCTATGGTATTAGAGGAGCCTGGTGGTGCTCAGAGCAGCTTCAGAAGATTCTCTCTTCTCAGCTTTCTCTGGGGGCACAGACCCCATGCCCTGCTTCTTCAAGGTCCTAACTGCCCTCCCCTCCTGTCTGCCAGAGGTCATTGTCCCCAACTTCAGGGCTCTTGAAATGCTGAATGTCGCACACAGTTTAAAGGATGGGGAATGTGGTTCCCCTAAAAGCAAGAATGCCTGCTGCTAGTTTACTCGAAGCCAAGCTAGCAGATGTGGGGAACTGGTGCTTATTTGGCCTGTGTCTACTGAGACCCTGTATTTGGGGTAGAAATGCCTTTTCTTGGGTCTGGAGGAGCCAGGAGCTGTTGTTAGATACTGTAGCAGCCGCCAAGTCTGGCTGCAAAGGTGTCTGTCCTGGTGTCCCTCCTACAGGAGGGCGGGGAGGAGGGCGCTCCCAGCAGCTGCTGATTGGCAGGCCAGGCTGCTGGGTGAACGAGGAGTGGGTGGGAGGGAAGGAGGCCGAAGGAGGGGGCTGAATGGGGTGGCTGTGGGGAGCCCTCTGTAATTGCAGCCCTGAGTTTTACTGGCTCACTCCCCCAGGTGGTCATCATAGCAGCCCCCCTCACCAAGCCAAAGCAATTGGGTCACACCTCACTATCCTGGGGTGTTGGGTAGGGAAATTCTCTCTGCTTAAAGAAATCCCCCTTTGCCTAGGGATTTCCCAGGAATGGAACTGGCAAGTCCTGGTGTTTGGGCACTGCCCTTTGCTGCCTCCCAGTAGACCAGACCAGAACCTCTGCACGACCAGGCTCCTCCGCACCTGGGCTGGAAATGAGGCCGGGGGTGGAGTCTGTGTCTCCGAGTCATTTGCTGGGCGTTCTCCCTCTGGCCCCCACCTCCCTTCCTACCAGAGAGGGCTTTGCCCACCATCAGGCACAAGGGAAAATGTATTATGTACAGTCCCACACTTGGCTACTGGTTGTGAGCTGCACACTGTCAGCCTTCCCTCCTGGCTGGTGGCAGAAAGGTATCTGGAGCTTTTTGGGCTTTCCCACCCTCTCCTTGCCACCAGCATCTCTGGGGGTCCCAAGTTGGGTCTAGAGTACTTCGCCTGCCACGCTGGTTTGGTTCCCTGGTCTGGGTGGAGGAACAGGCATTGGCACCATTTTGTATCAGCCCCAGCCTGGCCAAACACTTCCAGACTCCCTCTTGGCCAGTCACATAGGCCTCCCTGAGGACAGCAGGGTGCTTGGAAGGGGTTTGGGCGGCAGTAAGAGGAGGGCAGAAAGCACCGCTTTGTTCCTGTGTTCTCGTCAACAAGCCCTGGTTGAGCCCCCTCCTCTGGGGACCTAGGGATGTGAGTCCGTCTGCAGAGTGGCCTCAACCTGCGTCGGGCCCGGCGTCCTTGGCTTTGTGCCTTGAGGCCCTCCCACAGCGGGCAGCAGGCTCCCACCTGAGAGTGTGGAACTCTTGTAGGAACCGGCTGACAGCCAAGCTTCAGCTTCAGCCGTTTCCTCTGCCCTGCTAGGCTCCCAGAGACATCTGGGGGCTGCTGACCTCCAGGGCCCCGGGGCCGGGGCCGGGCAGTTCTCCTGGACCCACTCGGGCAAGTTCCTACCTCCCGCCCTGGGCAGGGGCTGCTCCATGGCCTCCCTGTGTGGTCGGGTTCCAAACCCCATCCCAGGGGCCTCAGGCACCTTCGGGTTAACAGACAGCAAATGACCACAGATTGTCCGGTGGCCAGGAAGCTGAGAGTGGCTTTTCTCCCGTCTCCGTGTGCGTGACTCATGTGCATGGGGACTGACGTGCTGAATCCGCTTTATCTTGGGCTTTTTCCTCGGAGTTCCTGGTGAGGGGCTTTGAGTCACCATAGTCTTCTAGGCCGTGAAGAATCCTCGTTTTATTGGCCCCAGATGTTTCTCTCTCCACCGAGTAATCAGAGGGCGCAGAGAAACAGCCCTGGAGGAGGACACCAGTTACAGGGCCCTAGGCCTGCACAAGGGAGCGTTCCTGAGCCCTCTGCCTTAGGCGAGGCATCTGGTGTCTGTATCTTCATTATAAAGTGGGGACCCCGCCATGTGCCCTGCCGAGCTCCTAAGATCAGGAGGCTCATGTGAACACACACACACACACACACACACGAAATCCTAGTGTGTTTCATGGACAGCGTTCACGAACAGTTACAGTCAGTTGTGGAGAATCGATCCTGTGTTAAGCTTTCCTTTGTTCCCATCCACAGCCCTGCTCTCTTGGTTTTTGTCCTGTGGCTTTGAGACCTTCTGGGTAACCTTAGCATACTTCACCTCTTCACCGGCCTTTCAGATATTAAGGTCCGTATTCTGCCTCCTTGTGTTTCAATCTAAACTTTCTTCCCAGACTATCGCTTTACGTCACATCTGTGATCTGTCACCTACATCTCTTTCTAAACCCCAGATGTAGACTTGAACAGACTCCTAGAAATTTCCGTTAGCGTGTCCCAGTGGAGATGCCTGGCCGGCACCTCCCACCCAGCTCTGAATTCATCATTTCCTTCCCATGCTTCTCTTCCTCCTCCTGCGTTTCTTCTCTTGGTGACAAGTGCCTGTTGTTTGCCCAGCTGCCCTCGTAAGCGCACCCTCCCTCCCTTCCTGCCCCCATTGCTGGTGCGGGCCTGAGTTCACCCGCCCTGCGTCGACGTGCTGGCCTCCAGGATGGGCTCCCATCCACGGGCTCTCCCAGGCCCTGCCCCAGCAGTTTCTGGGGACCTGGTGTGGTCAGAGCGGGTCTCTAGGGCTTGTCAGTGAACCAGATGAAACCCAAGGACACGAGTGTGGTCTCGTGCTCCCAGCCCCCATGGCCCCGGACATCTGCACACCTCCTGCTGTTCCCAGGTGCACAGATACGGTTCCCTTTGCCTGGAACATCCTTCCCTGAACAGTCCCCACCCTGACTGGGCATCTTTCATACCTCTCGTACCTGAGCCTGTGTGCATCGTAAGACTTCCTAGAAGTCCCTGTGCTGTTCATTTCCATTTTCTTGTTCAGCCTCTCCTGCTAGACTGTGAGCTTCCTGCATCCTGAGTCGGCAGCTCAGTCACCAGTGCCCAGAATGTCATAGAAACACAGCAAAGGACTGCTGACTTCGCTGTGGTGTCCTTTCTGCTCTGCTCGGCTCTTCTGGTCACGACTTTGCTGGGGCCCGTGGCGTGCAGTAGCTTCCTCCCATTCATTCTTTTTGGTGTGGGGGTGGGAGGCCTCTTTTTCTTTTCTTTTTTTAAATTGAGTTTTACAATTTAGTAGCATTTATAACATTCAGTGTCATACTACTACCGTGTCTATCTAGTTACAAACATTTTCATCACCCCAGAAGCAAACCTCTCGCATGATTTTACTTGTATGTGATAGTTGAGCTAGTCAACCCCATAGGACCAGGGGCGGAGTGATGGTTGCTGGAGGCTGAGGGGAGAGGGCAATGGGCGTTGCTACTCAGGGGGAGTAAAGTTTTGGTTGTGGAGGATGAATGAGTTCTAGAGACGTTGTGCAGCATCGCGCCTGTAGTTAATTAAGACTGTACTGGGAACTTCAGAGTTTGTTAAGAGAGCAGATCTCGTGTCAGGTGTTCCTAACACAAAAAGGAAAAACTCTTACCATTGAATAGTCACTCCTCACTCCCTCCTGCCCTCGGCCCTGATCTACACTCTGTCTCTATGAATTTGCCTGTTCTAGACATTTTGTGTCATGGGATCGTTAAAGTAGGTGGCCTTTTGTGTCTTGCTGCTTTCACTTAGCATAATATTTTTGAGGTTCATTCATACTATAGCATGTGTTGGTTCTCCATTCCTTTTCATGGTTGAGTAATATTCCCTTGCATGGGTATACCACTTTTAAAAAGGATTTTATTTATTTTTTATTTTTAGAGAGGAAGGGAGGGGAAAAAAAGGGAGAGAAACATCAATGTGTGGTTGCCTCTCATGCACCCCACACTGGGGACCTGGCCCACAACCCAGGCATGTGCCCTGGCTGGGAATTGAACCGGCGACCCTTTGCTTTGCTGGCCAGCGCTCAATCCACTGAGCCACACCAGCCAGGGGACCACTTTTGTTTATCAATTCATTAGTTGGTGGACATTTGTTTCCCCTTTTGGCCATTGTGAATAGTGCTGCTGTTGACATGCGTGCACAAGTGTTTGCGAGAGCACCCGTTTCTTCCATTCATTCTCACCTCGTACTGCTGTACTACTGTCGCCATCACCGTATTTTTCCAAACGGGAAGTCAGTGTACTTGGTCTGTGTGTGTGTTCAGGGGAAAAGGCTCTTCGGGGAAATAGTTTGCCCCGTGCTGCCTCTGCAAGCCCTCCAACTTCACCCGGGTGACCTGCTGGCGATTAACTCCCTTTTGTCTTTGCACGATTAACGTGTGATATGCATGTCTTGTGTCTGCAGCAAGGGCCTTCGGGTCCAGGTCCGTCTTGGGCTTCTGTGTACCCCACAGTGCCTTGTGCACTGTGAGTGACTCAGTCAGTCCCAACCAGTTCTAGACCCGTGCCTGCTTTGTGCCACCTGTCTGCTGGTGACTGACCCTCTCCCCCTCCCCTGTTCCTCTTTGCAGACGACGTGCTGACTAAAGACGCGGGTGAGTGTGTGATCTGCCTGGAGGAGCTGCTTCAGGGGGACACGATAGCCAGGCTGCCCTGCCTGTGCATTTATCACAAAAGGTACGAGAGGGCGGCAGGGCCACGAGGCCACATCCCAGCTCCCAGGGGCCCCTTCCTTCTCCGTGGGCAGGGGAGACAGGCAGCCCCTCATCACTAGCCATTCTGTCTCCTTTGGTTGTGGGACGACTCCCCGCTCTCCCTGGGACGTGAGTGGGGTTGAGGCAGAGGCCAGCAGACATGCTGAGTTCAGGGCTGAGCCAAATTGCCAGAGGTTTTGCTCTGATTGATGGCCCATGAGGATGGTGGGCGATGATGGGGAGCCCTGTGGAGCTCCACAGATCGGAGGCACTTAGGATCCCACAGAACCAAAGTTTCCCTTCTTTGGCAGGTTCATTCTTCATCCATCTCCCCAAGCCTTTTTTTCCTCCGTGGACCCCGCTGCTCCACGGGGTGAGGCCCCTCATTTATGTGAGAGAGCAGCCGGGAGGGGTGTGCTTGCTGCCCCTGCATACGCCCCCTTCTCCTCAGAGAGCCAGGAGGCAGGGACAGCCACTACCTGTGGGCCGCGCACTGAAAGCTGCTATAATTAGCAGGGCCGAGGTTTGTCCTCGGGCTCCAGCAGGGGCCTCGTTCTTGCTTCCAACTGGAAAGAAGACACCTCCCTACCCAGGACGGGAGGACGCTCTGTGCTGCGTGTGGCCGCCACCTGCTCCTGGCTCCTTGAGCCTCAGCTTCATTCTGACACGGGCTTTTCCAAAGCCTGACACACAGAGCCACTGGCCACAGGGTAGCCATGGTGCCCGGCGCGCAGATGTAGCTGAGGCAGGGGAGGCTCCAGGTTGGCCTGGAGGCGGGGCCTGGGTCCGGGCCGCACAGAGTGCTCCAGGGTCCTGGCCAGGCACCGACCAGAACCAGAAGAAGGGAATCTTTGGCTCTGGGGAGAATTTTGCCTATCTGGACCCTGTCTTTAAAAATACCCAGATGTTGGTTTACAAATCAGAAAGCTGTCTTAGAGCAATCTCCGTTCCCTCTCTGATTCAGACAGTTCTTTCTGTAAACACTGGGGACCAGGGTTTTGCTGTCAGCCTCCTGTCTGGCTGTGCTTAGCAATGTCACTAAGCCAGAGGACTGTCCTTCTCTGGGAATGGCTTGGGGTTGGTTGCCAAGCACAGCCAACAGAACCAGGTGGTGTGGGGGTCCCCTAAGAAGTTACTACCTGGGAAATGACCCTCAAAGCTGCTCCTTTGACCCAAGAGACGGCTCTCTCAGGTCCCCAGAGTCAGAGTAATGGCCAGCCTTCGGGTCTGGGTCCCACTTCCTGCCCTCCAAGCCTTAGGGCTAGCTGACAGGCTGCCCTGCACTATCCCCTGGTCACTAGTAGCTACAGCCATCCTCCTGGGCTCTGTGCGGGTGAGGTCTCGATCCCTCCAAGGCCACACCCCCCGCCAGCATCCAGATCCACCCCAACTGTGCCCACCGTGCCGGGATGGCTGCCTGGGCTGAGCCAAGATCAACCTTGGTGTTCTGCCTTCTTCCTGCTTCAGAAAGTGGGTATCTGGGGACACGGTTGTTTTCCCCTGGGGTCCTCGCAGGCGAGATTTAGGAAACCCCTGCTCAGAAACCTGACCCTTGGAGCGAGTTCCCTAAGGAGCGGCCTGGTCAGCGGTAACGTGTCTCCCCTTGCCGCCTCCTGCCTCAGCTGCATAGACTCGTGGTTTGAAGTGAACAGATCTTGTCCAGAACACCCTGCGGACTGACCCTGCTGGGCGTGCTTGCTGACTCCTCTCAAAGGTGAGCTGGTGGTTGGGGGTGCTCTGGGCTCGAGGTTTTGGGGTCAGATCACTCTGGAGCCTGGGGGTGGGGGCTGAGTTGCCCTTAACACACCCCCGGGGAAGGGAGTACCTTACCAGTTAGTTAGTGGTTCTGTGGCAGGGGTATGATTCTGGGAACGCTAAGAGACACAACCTTGCATGGTTATGAAGAAAAACCTGCTCAGTACAGTTGATTCTTTGGGGAAAGACCAGTCTAGACATCTAGGGCGAATCTCCCTGATGAAGGTTCAGGAAGGTCCCCTTGGAATGTGCCCGGTGGGACCGCAGGAGCTCAGGACCCTAGGCTTGCACCTGCGTCGTGCTTGCTGAGCCGGTGGGGCAAGTCCTCGCTCCCCGCCCCGTACAGACATCACACTCACTAAACGGGACAGTCTGTGGGGCAGTGTGCTGTCCTCTGCGGTAGTCACCAGCACTCATCTGACCCCCGTCTCAGGCCACCTGCCTCGTGCAGGCTGCCGGGGCATCCGAGACCGCAGGCCAGGCTCAGCCCACCGCCCCCAGCACGGGTCCCTGATTCCACCGCAGGCCAGTCAGGCGTCTTCCTCCCTAAATGTGCACACACGTTCCCCCTCTGGAACCTTCCATCTCCTCCCCAGGGCACCTGCTTTACCGCCGACCGTCCTCTCCTGTCCCCACATCACCTGTCCCTTCCAAGTTCTGGGCTGGCACTTCCTTTTTTCTCGGTAGCAGACAAAACCCCCAGGGAAACCACAACCCTGGTTCCCCTCCTCTCACGTCCAAAGGTTTTGGGCCTTTTTTGTTTTCTCTCTTCTTGTTTTGTTTGTTTTGTTTTGTTCTTTGTTAGGTCTATTTTATTTATTTCAAGTAAACTCCCAGAACAGCTGGTGATGGCAGACAAATCAGGGACATTTGCTCTTTTTACCCTCATCTCAAAAACTGAGGGCGTGGGGAGAGGAAACAGCGAGGGTGAGCGTGAGGTGGAGGGAGTGGAGCCTGGCACTGGAGCGCGAGTCCGGATCCCGGGTGCGGCGCGTGCCTCTGGCCGGAGGAACCGCAGGCGCCTCTGCCCGGCCTCGGCCGGACACGCGTGCGCTGGCTTCAGCGTGAAGGGAGCACGACTTACGTGTTGTGGTCCACACAGGGACAGCCAGCCTTGTTCCTGAGCGGAGGCTGCGGACACTGGGGCAGAGCTGAGCTGGGGACACCAGTGGGAACGGGGCACTCCTACCGCACTGACTTCCAGAGAATGGTTCTCCCTTTCTCCCTGAGGATACCAAATTGGATGAGCCACGAGTTGGAGAGAAGAATCGACCGCCATCCTTCCCCTCGCCCCTCATCCCAGGAGGGAAAGGGCATTTTCTTTTTCACCTTTGAAAGGCACTGTGGGCTGTCTCTAAAGTGTTTACAAAAAAAAAAAAAAATCTTAAAAAAAAGTCTAGTGTCGACTGGTGTTTTCCTCCGTGATGTTTACAGACCGCTGTCTGCCGCCCCGCCAGAGCCCAGGCGGTGGCAGAGCCAGGTCCCCAGGCCCGCGTTCTGGTGGCGCGGGAGCCTGCACTCACAGCCCTCCTGTGCCCAGCGCCCCGTCCGTTCCGCCCTGTCCCTCACTGACCGCTCTGCCCTGGTTTTCTTTGTCTGTTTTTCTGGCTTGGTTTTGCACTTTTCTCCCCTTGGGACCCTGAGATCTTGACTTCGTTGCCAAAAAACAAAAACCCGTGGAAGACCTCCCCCTCCATTCCCGAGTCTTCTCCCCACGTCCCTTCCTCCTGGTTCTGGTCAGTTCAGAGGACTTAACAACCACAAGTGTCCTGCAAAAATGCCTGAACATTTTTCTTAGACCCTTGTGGATTTTTTCCCCAGAAAACTTAAAACAGACAAACAGAAGACTTGTTAAAGGGATGTGTACAGCTACCCGTTTTCAGGCACTCTGTTTGAGAACATTTTAGCCATCGATGTTCACACGTGGCATCAGCCCATGCAAGATAGGTTTCTGTATTTATATATTAAAATACAAAAAAGCCCTTATTAAATGTTCAAAAATTGTTCAAAGCTTGGGGGAAAGCGTTCTTCATTAGTCAAGATGTTTTGATATGGTATTAAAATCATGTCTAATAAAAGATGCATTGTGTGACTTTATTTTAATGGTGTTGTTGCACAAGCAGAAAATGGGGTTTGGAAACCCTGTCTCCCACCCCCCTCCCTCCTTAGCCTTCCTTCAGGGTACCATTTGGGGCTGTAGGTGTGATGGGGTTCTCAGAGCAGTCGTACCTGGGTAGAGGGAATGTGGCAGTCAGACCCCAGTCCCCCAGGTTTGCTAACCCTCTCGAGCATCACAAAATCAATCTGCCATCGCCTATGGAGTGGTTGTGACAAAATGTGAGGTCGTCAGCCGCTGGAGGCTGCGAGGGTGTGGGGGTTCTAACGGGTGTTGGCCCAGCACCCCACCCTCCTGCTCCCCTTCATCCTCCGCTCCCCCTTCCCGTCCCAGGTCCCACGTCCTGCCTGCCTGTTGCTCAGTGCTGACTCATGGGCATGCTTCATTGAAGCCCAGAAACAGGCCCTGTTTTGGGGCTAAGCCAACTCGGAGCCACGCAGGGCTCACAGGAGCTGGCACAGCTGGTGCTGGGCAGGAAGCTCGGGGCAGTGGGTAACAGTGCGCACCCGGCCTCTGTCCCTGTGCCAGGCAGGCTCCCGGAGCAGCGTGCCAGAGCCTCCTGCGGAGCCTGTGAAGGAAGCCTGCGGAGGGAGACGACTGCACACCTCCTCTGCACTTCTCGGGCCTCCACGTGCTGTCGCCTCTGTGGGCTCCGACCCCGCCAGGCCCGTTCTGCAGCCGGCTTGTCAGGTGCTCTTTGAAGCACCTACTCTGCAAGGGCGTTGCAGGCCGGTGGGCAAATGTGAGCTAAGGGACAGGCGCATTCAGCACGTCCAGAGAAACACCGAAGAAGAATATGTGGGTCTGAGCCCGGGTCTTGGAGTCAGACCTGAAGCAGAGACCCCGGGACCAGCGATCACCGTGGCGGCCAGAACGTGGACTCTGAACTGTCCGCACGTGGCTCCCCTGCTTCTCGGCAGAATGGCTTCATTCGTCTAAACTTCAGATTCCTTGCATGGGGACCAAGCCAGGCAACTCAAAGGTCACCATGAGGGTCAGGAAATCTGCCCAGAAGCCCCGGGCACACGCATAGCAGGCTCCCTCGTAGCCTCGTCACTGCAAAGAGCATTGTTCTATTCACAGCACCGCCTGCTTCTGCCTGGCAACTGTGTCTCCCTGTTCTATATTTAATTTCTCCAGCAAAGCTGGCCCTGACGAAGATCTCCTTGTCTGACCCCTGGGCCTGCAGGCAGAGGGCTGTATGCCCACCTCAGTTGCTTAGGCCTGGTGGCCTTGGCAGCAAGCATCCTGGGTGAACTGAGTGTTTGTGAGCCAGGTGGGGCAGGGCTGGATGGAGCCCATGCCAGGTGCTATTCCAGGCTCCTGGGGCTGATGTTTATCAGCCCCCCACCCCCCAAACCCCCCACCCAGCGACTTTCACTCCCACCTGGCACACTGCAGTCCTCCAAATTCAGACCTAGACGGCCAGCTCCTGGGGGTGGGGTAGGTACCAGGGTGTCCCAGGTGGAACTGGTGTCTGTCCTCTTCCACCTGGACAGCTCTCCCCCCTTGGAGGGGAGGGGCTGGTGAGGAGCTGGGAGGTAGGCTCCACCCACTCCCTTTGGGGGGGCTTCTTGGACAAGAGCACCTCACTGGTATAAAATCACCTAGTAGCATTTAATGTTCAGGTTTTTAGGAGAATGTCCTTATTCTTAGGAGAAAGATGGTGAATTATGTAGGTGAATGATGCCAAGAAATATGTTAATTTCAAATGGCTTTCTTCAAAATACAGCAAATAGGACAAAAATATTCATTGTTGAATCTTCAGTGACTGATATGTTAGTGAATAGTGTACTTGTTCTTTCAACCCTTCTGTGTGTTTGGAATTTTTCCTAATAAAAAGTTGTGGGGAAACAGTCATTTGCTGAGCACCTACTAGTTGCCAGGCAGTGGGAGACATATCAGAGAAGAGACCCCTGCCCTGTAGGGGAGAAGCCCACTCCTGCGGAATAGGGGTGGGGTCTAGTGAGCTGTGTCTTGGGTGGAATGCACAAGGCTGACCTGTGTGGGGTAGTTTGGGGAGGGAACTAAGAGGCTCGCCCCATACCGCCCCTTGGCATAGCTTCTGCTCCCATCCAGGGCAGCTGGGGGACAGAAAAGTCACAGAGGAAGGGTTCCTGAAACCAAGGAGTGAGGAGTCACAATGGGCTGCCCCTGCCTGGGGTCTGAACAGCTGATGGGAAGAAGTGAAGGGGTTGAGGGGGGAGGCAGGGAAAGAGCTGAGAGGTGGCTTGGGACGGAGAGTGAGGCTAGAAGGAGGGTGCCCCTGCTTGGCGGGCCAGGCCCTTTCTTAAGGGGCCAAGAGGGTGAGAGAATTGGTCCCACACAATAGAACCCTGGGGACCTGCAGCGGGTGGAGAGTTTAGAGATTGGCTTGCTGGGCGCCACTGCCCAGCAGTTGCTGTGGTGTCAGAGCTTATGGTGTTGGGCGCTCTCTCGTGGGCTTAAGGGGAACAACTCAGGTAACCCAAACAGTAGCTCTGACCTGGGAATCCCAGGGCAGGAGGCACGCCACCTGGTGGACAGATTCTGACTGAGGGCAAAAGATCTGGGAGTATAATGTCATACCCTGGAGATGTGCGGCACCAAAACAACTTCACTTCCATTTCCCGTGGTTGGTAGCTGCTGCTTAAAGAATATGTTGGCAATGTTCTGAGTCCCAGTTGGGGTTCAGTGGAGGAGTCTGCCATAGCTGGTGTTGGCCATGGTCAAGTCTTCAGGCCCTGATAGGTTCCTCCTATCAGCAGAGCATTTGGGACAGGGACCTGGGTTCATGAAGGAGACCTTCGCCTGTAGCCTGAGCACCAGCCCCTCCACAGGCTGCAGTAAGTCAGGGGACAGGTCCAGAATGAGGGATGGGGGTGTCACTGGCCAAATGACCTGGGAGGAGTAGGGGCAGGTGCAGGAGGCCATTTGCAGGCACTGCCTGCTCATCTCCAGACAGCCACAAATGGGGTTCCAGTTTATTTGGGGGCCCCAAAGAGAACTATCAAGGTCCCTTCCCACATGAAAGGAGTGTGTCTGTCAGCAGGCAGATGGAGTAGGGCAAAGGGTACTTATTTCCTCGGGCTTTGTCCAGGCTCCCAGCAATGGGGAGGCCTGGATGGAGGGGAGTCGTCTTAGTCCTTGGGGTGACCCATACCAACAGAACAGGACGTGTAAGAGCAGAGAGGAAACAGCTTCACCAGGAGTGACCCTGAGCCATTTAATGGACCAAAGGCTCCCGAGGACAGCCAGGGGGCCAGGGAGGAACCGGGCCTTCAGGCTTCTTTCCCCTCTGGCCTTGGTCTCCTTCAGAGAGGAGGCGGAGGCAGAGCTGTTCTGCGGTATAAAGACAGAGTCCAGACAGGCTGTTCCATTGGCCTCTGGGCCTGTGGGCCAACTGCTGGGAGCCCCTCACAGCACCTTGCCTGGGTTCATGAGGCCTCGGGGGTCCAGTGTGGCCTTGAGCTGCCGCATGGTCTCCATTCCCACAGCGCCTACCTCGTCCTGCAGCAGCTGCCGCTTGCCCAGCCCAATGCCGTGTTCCCCAGTGCACGTCCCATGGAGTGCCAGGGCCCGCCTGGGAACAGCGGAGAAGAGACTGTCAGCTGGGTGTTCCTGCCTCTCCTGTCAGCCTCCCTGCACCTCCCTGGCCCAGGCTTTGCTCTTGCCTGCCCAGCTGGTGTGCAAAGGCTTTAAGCCTGCGGAGCTCCTCAGCGTCCTCCGGGTCTACTGTCAGGATGCAGTGGAAGTTACCGTCGCCAACGTGTCCCACAATGCATCCTGGGGGGGGCCAGAGGACAGAGCTGCTGCCCCTGGTCCAGCCTTCCACCCTCTCCTCCCAGACTCCAGCAGTGGGCAGGCAGAACCTGTGAGTCCCGAGGACTTCAGGTCCTCCTTGGTCTGCACCAGGATCTCCGGCAGCCGGGAGATGGGAACACAAACGTCGGTGGCGTAGCCCTGGACAGAGGCCAGGCCCGTGAGGTTCTCCCCTCACCCCTGGCCTAGAGGTAAAGGGTCCCTGAGGTCAACATCTTAGAGGGCTTGGCCTCTCACACATAAACTTGTCTGCCCTTCTCTAGGCCTCAGTTTCCCCTGTACGACAAGGTGATGGCTGAGGCATGTTCTCTAGGCACTGCCAGCAGAGACTTCCACAGCTCTGTCCTTGCTCCCCACCCCAGCCAGTGCCATCCCCTCCATTTCCCTCGCCCCACCCCTTCCCTGTGCCCACAACCTGGCTCAATGCAGAGGCTCCCTCCCCAGGGTTTGGCCGATGGCTGCTTTCCTCCAGATAGTGAGGAACAGCTAGGTGGGAGCAGTCCTGCCCACTCTGGGCCTCAGCCTGCTATCCGGACACCAGCGCAGTGGGCTGAGCACAGGGTCTGTGGGCTCAGCCATGGGTCCTACCTCCCCTCAGCCCAGCTCACCTTGCTGCCCGGCCGCAGGGCCAGGGCCGCGTACCAGGCATTGTGCCGGGCAGCCCAGAGCTGGCTGCGCTCCTCTGCCTCCTTGGCCCAGGAGAAGTGGGAGGCTCCATTGTCCTGGGTGATCTTCTCTGTGGGAGCAGGGGAGTTGACACCAGGCCCTGAACTGGGCAGCCTGTGCCCCCTGCCCCCAGCACCTCATATACCTGCCTGCTGCACCTGCTCTGCCAGCGCCTGCTCGGAGCCGTGGAACTCAAGGAAGAGCGTGGGTGCCACAGGGTAGTTCAGTTTGCTGTACCTGTTGCAGGCGTCTATCATGACCTCATCCAGGAACTCTGGGGCCAAGGAGAGGGCAGGTGAGATGAGGGCTGGTCTTCAAAGGGGGCCTTTTCTGGGGAGCCCACCTGGACTGCCCAGTTCCCATCTCACCAATGCGGGCCACGGGGACCGCAGCATGGAGGATGTGCACGGTGCTATCCACGGCTGCCTGGACACTGGGGAATGCACAGGTGGCGGCCACTGTGGCCTCAGGGACAGGGTGCAGGCGCAGGGTGGCGGCTGTGATGAGACCCAGTGTTCCCTCCGAGCCCACAAACAGCCCGGTGAGGTTGTAGCCAGCTGCGCTCTTCCTGGGCCCGCAGGGACACAAGGTAGGTGAGTGCCCAGGCCATGACAGCGGGTTTCCGATGAGAAGACTGGAGCTAGAGGCCAGGGCACCGTGTCCACCCCTACCCCCAGCCCCGGTCAGGCGGGGTGCTGAGCCCGAGGTCTGCGCTGGCCCCCTCAACCCAGACCGCCGTCAAGGCAGATGTTCCCTGGCACAGCCCATGTCGGCCTCCTGTGAGAACAGACCCCAGCACCATCAGCTTTGTCCTGTGTGACCGTTGTGTGACTGTTTCAGAAGCCTGGCCCACCTAGGGAGGGGGCCCCAATCCCTGCGGGCAGAGGGTGCTCACCGGAAATGACGGCCCTGGCCCGCGGTGTGGAGCACCTGCCCGCCGGGCAGCACCACCTCCAGGTTCAGCACATTCTCCCGGGTGGTACCATAGCGCACGGCGTTCGTGCCCGAGGCCGCAGTGGCCGCCATGCCACAGAGAGAGGCGTCCGCACCGGGGTCTGAGGAGCAGAGGGCAGGCGGAAGGCTGCCTAGGACGGGTACCCAGGGACAGAGGGGTCCCCTCAAGCCCCAGAAAGAGTCCTCCCTCCAGGGTGGCCTCAGGGCCCCAAGGAAGGGCGTCAAGTCCCAGCCTACCCACAGGAAACCAGAGGCCACAGTCCCGCAGGTGGGTGTTGAGTGCTTTACGGGTGACGCCGGGTTCCACCACCACAGAGAAGTCTTCTGGATTGAGCGCCAGGATTCGGTCCATGTGGGTCAGGTTGACGCAGACACCACCCTGGCGAGAGGGGTACCAAGGGGCCCGCTGGCCTAGATTTTCTGCCACACCACAGTTCCCAAGACCCCAGTCTTGAGGCTGACCTCCCAGCAGCCAGACCAGAGCCTCAGAAAAGCAGGTAAGGGGGACTGGACCTGGGCACCCAAGCTGTGTGTGGCAGAGGGAGAACCACAGACGTGACGCGTGTGGTGGGGCCAGAGCCTGGCCTGGGAGGGGCCGCCGTACCTGCACAGCACAGACTCCACCCTCGAGCCCAGTGCCGGTGCCGAAGGGGATGATGGGAACGCCTTGGCGGTAGCACAGGGCTGCCAGCCGGCTGACCTGCTCCACGTTCTGGGGCCACACCACGGCGTCCGGAGGTTGGCACCTAGAACCAGACGCTCAGCAGTTTAGGGGGCATAGGACTCTCTGGTCCTGCTCACATTTCAAGGATCCCCAAGGTGTTACAGGGCCTGGGGCAACACAGTGGGACGGTGTGGAGGAGAGTGCCAGAGTAGCCCAAAACAGAAGGGTGGGGAAGAAGCCAGCCCAGAGCCCTGGCTCCCAGGGGCGGGAGCCCCACACCTGTGCATTGACTCATCCTGCCCATGCTGTTCCCGGGCGGCGGTGGCAGTAGACACGTGGGGGCTCCCCACAACTGCCTTCAGGGCCTCCACAAAGTCCTTGCTGAGTTTGCCCTGTGGGGAAGAAACACCTTGCCAGCATCACTCACAGATGTCTGGGGCCACAGGCTTACCCCTGTGGCAGGGGGCAGGGGTGGAGCTGGAGGGGGGAGGGGCTGCCAGCATCTCTGGTCTCCTGCCCTTGCCAGCTGACACCACCTCCAAGGCCCAGGCCTGGCCAGGGGCCCCCCAGGAGCAGACCCACTCTATGGGTGCGCCCCTTCCCAAACACGACCACAGGAGTCAGTGTTTCCCTTCAGAGAAACTGCCACCTGGAGGAAAATACGAACCACGTTCACTCTACAAAAAGGGGGCATCAACAGGGCTCACAACGTAGCCAGTCCTGCCTGCCAGTCCTGCCTGCCAGTCCTGCCAGCGGGACTTGAAAGATTGCTCGTCTCTGTCCCTTCCCAGAGGCCAGCCAGGCACACACAGAGCTTGAAGTCGGAAGCACAGGAAGCAAAAGTCGGCGGGCTCTATTGCCCACCAACTGCAGTGCCTCCCCCCCTCCACCCTCCACTCCACACACTCCACCTCGCCTGGGGGCTTGTAGGCTTCTGGGAGCCCTTCTAGGGATTTCTCCCAATTTTACCAATGGGGAATGGACGCCAGCCAGTCAAGGACAGCCTGGCCAAGAACCCAAGTCCTTGCCTCCCTGGCACTTATTCAAAAGGTGTGTGTACATGTGGCCCCCTGCAGCCCACGAACCTTTCATTGGCACCCCAGAGCCCCACTCAGCTGTGGGAACTCGGCCCATCTTGCTCCACACCCACACTTGACACACCGTGAACCCACTGATCCTCTGCTCAAGGTCACACGGTGCTGGGGCCCCACAGAGCCTGGTGGAAGCTTGGCATGGGGGTGGCCCACCCTGCAGGGGGCTTCCCCTGCCTACCTGCCTCCCACCGGAGCAGTAGCCCCTCCAGGGAAACAGCCCCCAGGTTGCTGCAGCCCGGAGCATGCCTGCCATAGCTGGGCAGCGGTTAGAGGGCTGTGGGCATTTAAACTTCACCAGCTCATTGGCTGTGCTCAGGGTGGAGCTTGCTTAAGGTGGCACTCCTTAAGGTGGCCCTGCCAGACCTTGCTGAGTCAGGTATGTCTGCCAGGACCAGTACTTCCAAAGGAGGGTGAGGCTTGCCTAACACAAAGGGAAACAATAACAGGGCTCCCGTGGTTCTTCAAAGCCAGACTCCTTGCCATGGCCTTAAAAGGTCCTGCTAGTTCCTGCTGACCGCTCCATGTACCCCACTTCCCTTCAATCTCCTTGGCCTCAGAGCTCTGGCTTCGTTTTCTCTTCCCCCGTATACCTGGAGCTTCAGCCAGGCTCAGGGCCTTGGCACACACACTTGTCTTTCTCACCCTGCAAGTATCAGCTCCAGTCACAGAGCAGGCAAAATAAGGGCTGTGAGGAGGGAAAGGGCAGGGGTGAGAGGGAGTGGGGCAGTAAGGTAAGCCAGGAAGCCTTCCTAGAAGAGGGGAGCTAAGGATGAGCAGCAGTGCACCAGGTAAGTGAAGGAAAAGACCGTCGCATCTCTCATTTCCACCCTCCCAACTGGGTAGAGCCGAGGACCATCCTGGAGCCATGTGGCTTCTGCTCTTGAAGGCATTTCAAGCTCAGTGTTCCTCCCACAGCAAATTTGAAGGCATGTTGCTGCCATTACTGAGATAAGCTATTCCTGTCTTTGTTTTTCTTCCAAACTGAATTAGGAACACAAACACCTGTTTAGGCCCTTCTCCCCAACCACATTCAAATGAGTGCACATTTCCACTCTCACCGTGTTGCTTAACTGGCTTGTCTCCAAACAACACCTCTTTCACAGATGGTTGGTTCAAATCACAACCCAGTGAAAGTCCCCAAAATGTGTTTGTTTAATGCCTCATAAATCTCTTTTGTTTGCAACAGTTTCCCTCTTGCCCTTTTTTCCATGCCATTTATTAAAGAAATTGGGTCACTTGTTCTGCAGGATTTTCCACATTCCATTTTCAGATGACTGTATCCCTGTGATATTGTTTTATATAGTTCTCTAATCTTGTATTTCTTACAAATTGTTAGATCTCAATGTGGCGCTCTCCCCTTCAACTTTCTGTGCTGAGGGAAATCTTCTATACCTGTCTCCCAATATGGTAGCCATTAGCTCCATGCGGCTAACAGTATGAGAGCTATCTATCTCTGGCTGGGGAATAGATGCCAGGTAGAGAGCGTGGCAGACCCTAAAAAACCACCGTGGACGTCCCTACCGTTCTGGAGCAGGGCCATGACACAGTGTGTACACATAGTGTGTATGGTATATGGGCCAGTGCAGTATATACACTGGCAGCCAGATTGCATATACAAATAGATACACACTATTTTAAAAACTGACCCTGGCCGTGGCTGGTGTGGCTCAGTTGTTGGAGCATTGTTCCGTAGACTGTAAGGTCACAGGTTTGATTCCCAGTCAGGGCACATACTCAGGTTGCAAGTTTGATCTCCAATCAGGGCGCGTATGAGAAGGCAACTAACTAATCGATGTTTCTCTCTCACATCAATGTTTCTCTCTCCCTCTCTTTCTCTCCTCTCCTCCCTCCCTCCCCTACCACCTCTCTTAAAAAAATATATCCTCAGGGTTAGGACAAAATAATATATAAATAGACAATAAAATGAATAAAAAATTGCCCCTGACCTACTACTAGGTCCTGGTTAAGGTGGTGGCTGTGGCCCTAAGACCTCAAGTGTCCATGTGGCCAAAGCTGGCCATCATGAGCTGCATTCTGTCAGACCTACCAAGTCACAGAGTCAGGCTGGTCCAAAACAATCCATCCCGGATGAAAGGGGGACAGACAAAACGGGGTGCAGGCAGGGCCAGAGGGCAAAGCAAGCTTCCTGAGCAGGCAGCCCAGGCCCCCATGTCACCCCCCCATTGCTTGGCCAACACTTGTCCCTCAGCTCACACCTGTGGCCATATGGGGGAACTCTTATGACCGGCTGATAGAGAAGGAAAAGTTTAAGTTGGTTCATGAATGAACTGGCTCAATATGAGCATGTAAGCTGAAAATGGACTAATGCTACCCTACAGCTCCACTTAGGAGTAACCCTGAAATCCTCCCAGTTGGCAAAACTCTCGGTCATGCACCTGGTCACCCCCTTTTGTAGAAAGGAAGTGTCCCAACGAAGGAATATATACAGGCCCATGGGCAATGGTGAATGGTTTGGCTGGTTGGTCAGGGGCCTGTAAGGAGAAAGGTTGGAAAATTAGGGTCTAGGGGGGTCGGGAAGAGGCATGTAGTTGGAGCTATGAAAGTAGGTACAAAGTAGGTACAAAGAGATCTTTGTCACCCAATCTGATGCACGTTAACACCCAACAGAGAACACCTACCATGCAAGAGACTAAGTGAAGTGGACAGCAAGAGTCAGCCAGTTGTCATCAGCCAAGCTCTGTCAGTAGCCACCCCAACGAGGCCATAATGGTAGTAGAGATACAGACTAATAATGTGCCCACCAGCATGGGCACCCACTCACTAAGGCCGATCTAGCTACTGCCACTGCTGTGGGTCTGCCCTACTGCAGCCCTGACTCCCCGACATGGTACCATTCCTCAGGGAGACCAGCCAGTCACGCCCCCGGCAACCAGCTGATTACATTCCACTTGGGAAGGGGAGCAACTTATCTTGACTGAAATCAGCACAATACATACTAGGGGTTT
Organism: Trachops cirrhosus; assembly: GCA_028533065.1. Lineage (NCBI taxonomy): Eukaryota > Metazoa > Chordata > Mammalia > Chiroptera > Phyllostomidae > Trachops > Trachops cirrhosus. The sequence continues at coordinate 18,356,101 of CM052550.1, forward strand.
CGGCCTGCCTCTTCTGCCCACATGGCCTCAGCCAGCCCTTCTCCCTGAAGGCTCCCAGTCTGATCCACCTACACGGTATATCACATAACCTCACTTCAGGCACAGTGACTCACCTTTCCACACAGGAGGTGTAGTAGTGGTCTTCACCACTGACCAGGGGATTCACGAATTCTGCTGTCTATTGAAAACCAGTGCCATTTGCTCTCATGGAGCCATCTGCTGAGTAGGCCTATGATCTTAAATTATGTTAAATTATGTTAAACATAATTGCCATTTTACTCTTCTGAGCTTATGTCCCCAGAACTGGAACATGACTGGAAAAGCAAGAAAAGAATGTGAGTAAGCACACTCCACAGCCACAGGCAAAAGCTAACATTGGAGCAAACTGCAGCTTACGCAAAACCAGCCAATACCTCCTGTGTTGCAACACCTCTGACAGCCCAGCAGCCACACCACAGCCACCCTCCCCCCCAACCCTTTACAATCCAAGAAAAGCTCAAGACCCCAGTTTCTCAGGGCTGGTGCACTTCTCTGTGTCAAGCCCCTTTCCTCCCTTGGAAAGTGAATACAACTTTGCTGTCTGCATTTTCCTCTCTGTGAATTCTTTCACAGCCATGTCAGTAGCCACCCTAATATCCACCTCACCATGTGGAGCCACCAACCTCACGGAGATAGGAGGAATGGCTTTTGGAAGGTGCATCTAAGGCATCAGCTTAGAGATGCATCTGGTCAACCACAGTGCCAGAAGAGGAAAACTTTTTTTATATGAATAACAAATAAAGGATGGGTATCTGTGTTACTTTTAACTTTTTATTTTGCAATGATTTTACATTTACAGAAAAGTTACAAAAATACTAGAGAGTATTCCCATATACCTTTATTTAGTTTTCACTAATACTGACATCATAGATAACCATAGTACAGTGATCAAAAATAAGGACTGGTAAAGTACTAATTGGTACAGTTAGAGAATGGGTACAATACTAAACTACAGATTGGATTTCACCTGATTTTCCACTGACATCCTCTTGCATTGGTGGGGGAGAAGGCTGGCTGGTTTGTTTGGTCCAGAACCTTACCCAACATCACCCACCGCATGTAGCTGTCTGTGTCTTTGTCTCCCGCAGTCTGTGACAGTTCCCCAGTCTTTCTGACCTTAACATTTGCAGCACTATCAGTTCCTTTGTCGAATGTTCCTCAATTTGGGTTGTCTGATGTCTTCTCATGAGCCTGAGGTGGTGTGTTTTTGGCAAGAATACCAAGAGGTGATGTGCCCCTCTCAGTATGTCATGTCAGCGGTGTAAGATACCGCTAGGTCTTGTTACTCCGACATTAACCTGGATCACTTAGGTTAGGTGGTGTCTGTGGGGTTTCTGCCCCGTCAGGTTGCTCTTTTTCTCTTCGAATTTAATAAATATATTGAGGGAGATACTTTAAGACTTTAAGGCTCTGGCCAAAAAAAATCACCCAGTCAGCCTCAGATGAAGAGGTGGGGAAATAGATTGCACTTTCTGATAAGAAAACCTGCAAAGTCATGTTGCAAGGGGTCCACTGGGGCCACTTCTCTTTCATGATGACGTCCAAATCACACTGAGGTGTCGAGTTCTCCTGGGGCAGAAATAAGCTTCCTTCGAGCTGTTTGGCAAACTGGCCAACAGCCAGCCACAAAGACATGATTGTAGAAGGGAGAGGATAGATACCACCTCAGTGTTCTTCAGTACTGCTTTTCCAGAAAAACAAAACAAAATAAAATGCAAAGCCAGTTTCCCGTGGTATAAAAAAAGCACTGTATTATAGGTCATTATGCAGAAATGGGTTCACTAAGCAAGTCTGGGTTCTCCTGCAGGCCGCATGCGGCCCAGGATGACAATGAATGCAGCCAACACAAAATCATAAATTTACTTAAACCTTTTTTTTTTTTTTGCTCATCAGTTTTCATTAGTGTTTGTGTATTTAATGTGTGTTCCAAGACAACTCTTCTTCCGGTGTGGCCCAGGGATGCCAAAAGTTTGGACATTCCTGCCAGCTAAATCGTGTGCCTTATCAAGAAAGGTTTAGCTTGCCCAGTTTTGGAGAGGTAACCTCTTAAGCCCTTGGAACATCCTGCCTGATAAAAGTGTCTTTACCTAGAGGCTTAGGACCAGCCAGATAGTCCATGCTAACAGTGCAGTTTATGCTGGGGCCTCGGGCCACACGGTGTCTGCCTGACCTCTGCTGGGTTCAAACACTAAGACCAGCCCAGTGGGCAGTGAGACATGCTTATATGAGCAGCCTCTGAGGCTCCGGCGAGCTTCTGGTCGGCAGCACTTCGTGCGTGCCGTCACATTTCGTTGCTGGGAGAGTGGAGCACGGTCTGCCTACTCCACTGAGCGAGGACACCCGGAATGTCACGCCTGGTGTTACAGGACTTTGGCGTGCCTCTTTCTGTTGCTGATTTTAATCCGTATCATTTCACCACAGTAACCTGTAACCAGGAGTAAAACAGCTTGCTGAGTCCTATGAGTCCTTGTAGAGACTAATTAATCCCGAGCATGGTCTTGGGGACACTTGGACACAGTCATATTATCATTTTGAAACCATAAACCAGTTGTCTTTGTCAGAATTAAAACTTGTTGTCCTCTCCATGCTTTAGTTTTTCATTTGTAAACAGGTATTTAGACTAACAGACCCAATACTTTCTGTCTCTGGATCTACACATAAAATATGGGAAGCTTTGATTCATCTGCTTCATTTTGTAATAATACTCTTTGCCCAATAATACTCATGCCCATGTCCTTCTGACCTGGGTGACATTATCTCTAAACCCTCTATAAAAACAATACATCCAGTAATAAAACATATTCAGAATGACTATGACTTTTTTTTCTTCTCAGTGTGGGATAGGCAGGATTTTCTTGAGGTGTCTCCCCACAGGGAGTGGACAGAGCAAGGAACTGGCTGGAGTCCTTTGCCGTCCCAGGACCTGGGCAGCAGCAGAGAGGGACTGCAGGGACAGCTACATACTCCGGCACCACGCAGGGGCACCGCTTGTCCCGCTCACGTGGGCAGCCCTGAGAAATGGAACGATGCTGGTGCTGCCCACGGCAGCAGGACGCGCAGGCTGCACTTGGCCCGCTCAGCGGGCCGGGACTACCAGACTAGATGATGCTGGTTTCAGGCATCATCGGTTCTTGCCCCGGTCATTCACTGGTTTCTCACCTACGCCAAGCACAGTGCAGGGAAGGCAGAGATACGTGAGACAGACAGTTCTTGTATGCTCTGAGGATCCTTGGATGAAACATTTCTAAACATTGGCCACGTAAGAATCCTTCATTCATCAAGGAGAAAGATGGATTTATCAGATGCTCAGTAAAATAACTGAATTTTGCAAGGTTAAGGCTGTTTTTCCCCCAGAGTTAATTTATGTCAAAAATAAGGGAAAAGAGAACACGAGATATTCACTTTTCTCCATATCAGGAGAATTTTTGCAGGCTTCCTACTTTGTAATTTTGCCATGAGAAAAACAGATTGGAGGCCACTTACTAGAGCCCCAAATGAGGAGGGGAAAGTCATTAGGTACCATGTTTCCCATCATGTCAGGTACAGTAGAGGGAGGCAGGGCAACTGCTGGGAGGAACTGATGATTAGAGGGAGTGCTGTTACCGACTTTGGAAATAATCCAAGGAAAGGAACATCTACCAGTAGAAATCTGATTAACGATCCTAATGTCTGATTAAGGAGTCTAGGCTCAAATCTTACCTGATCAGAAAAGACTTCTCTATCCGCTCTATTCAAAACTGCGCCTCCATCACCACCACCTCACTGCCAGCACCCTTGATATGAACTCCTTATTGGTGGATGTCACCTGACATGCTGTAGATTTGACATAGTGCTTATTACCTGCCCTCCCAATTAGAATGTGTGCTCACAACATGCTCACAGCTGCACTCTAGCATAGTCCCTGCCACCCAGGGAATGCTTGACAAATCTTGATTGCAGGAATGCTAAATCAACGAGTAGGAAGTAGCCCTGGCCAGTAGCTCAGTTGGTTAGAGCATCACCTTGATATGCCAAGGTTGTCAGTTCAATCCCCAGTCAGGCCACATATAAAAATCAACTAATGAATGCATAAATAAGTGGAATAACAAATTGATATTTCCCTCTCTCTTTCTCTCTCTCTCTCTCCACCCCATTCCTCTGTCTCTCTAGAATCAATAAATAAAAATTAAAAACATTTAAAAAGAGTATGAAATAAAGAGGGCCGGAGGAGAAACCAGAACCCACCACTCACTTTAAGACCTGGCAAGGAGTGGGGGAATCACTGCTAACATTTGGCCAAACTTCTTAACCATTTACCTTCTCGAGATCAGAGTCTAGATGAAGAAACAGAGAAATTCGCAATTAAAATTTAAGGAAATTATCAGGAAAATCTGCCCTGGCTGGTGGGGCTCAGTGGATTGAGTGCTGGCTTGTGAACCAAAGGGTCACCGGTTCTGTTTCCAGACAGGGCACATGCCTGGGTTGCAGGCCAGGTCCCCAGGAGGCGGTGCATGAGAGACAACCACACACTGATGTTTCTCCCTCTCTCTCTCCCTCCCATCCCCTCTATAAAACAAATAAATAAAATCTTAAAAAATAAAGATTATCAGGAAAGTTCAAACTGCCTGGAAATTCCTCAGAATAAACAGCCCAATGTTTTCAGCATATAAATGGCAAAAAAAAAAAAAGAAAAGAAAAGAAACGCAGGGAATGCCTTGCATTAAAAGACATCAATCAGAATGCGGATTCATTTGGATCTTGACTTTTAAAAATTTGAAGAAATGTGTAATGTTTATGATTGTGCTTCAAGTGTGATCTGAAGACCTCTGGGTTCTCCAAGACACTTGCAGGGGATCCCAGAGGTCAATATTATTTAGTAATGATAACAATGCCTAGACATTCTTTTCCTATTTCATTGACTTGACATTTGCATTAATGGTGCCAGAGCAGTTGGGGGTGGGGAGCCTGCTGGTGCCACCGCAGCATCCCAGACAGTGGCACCAAGCTGACCTAGCAGTCACTGCATCCTGTACTCCCATGCAACTGCAGAAAAGGAGTGTTTCTTTTAAGAATGATCTTAATGGAGCAGTAAGAATTAGTCATTGTATTAAGTCTCAACCTTTGAGTGCGTGTCTCTTTAATATTTTGTCTGATGAAATGAAAAGCGTGCACAGAGTACTTGGGCCAAACACAGAAGTGTGAAGGTTGATTCCAGGAAAGTCACATGTTTGAGTCACGAGCTGAATTGACTGCTTTTCTCCTGGAACCCCATTTTTACTGAATGGCTGACCGTCAAATGAAGGATGAGCGTTGGGCAGACGTTTTCTCAAAAATGAATGAAGTGAGCTGTCACTTCCAGGAAAACAGCTGATTATATTTGTCCACCCAGTGGTAAAAGGAACTTTCAAGTGAAAAGTAGAATTTTGGCAAAATCTACTTCCCGATACTTAAAGCTTTTCTGATGAGATCAATGGTGATAGTATTGTCATCATTTGATACTATGTAATAAAATGCCTCAACATTTAAAAGATGTCCATGAGTCAGCCAGTATTTTTCAAATGACCAATGCATGGTCCTACAAAGATACATGATTCATTCAGAGTACAAGAGAGAACAATGTATTTTAATGTAACAGAGTACAAAAGTTCATTGATGAAGTCCCACGTTGACATGTGGACTGTGCTCCATGGCAATGCCATTTGAGCAAATAAACCAAAATAGAAAAGTTTTGTCAGCATCTGTGAACAAGCCACACTGTCACTTATGTGTTTTGAGACATTGGCTCCACTTCCAACAGTTACTGTTATTACAGTTAAAATCTCTTTACATCTTATAGCCACACCATCCAAGCACATACTTAGTAGTGGCCTGAGTGCTTGTGGGGACAGGAGTGGATATCACCTCAGGCTTGGGAGGCTTTGCGGGGTGGCCGACTGAGAAGCAGGCACTCTGTGAAACTTTAGCGGAAAGTCAAAAAAATTAAAGGCAATATTTAAATAAAAACATGCAATGTTTTTTCAAAAACATTCTCTACACCTTTTCTGTATTCTTTAGGGGAAGTTAATAGAAAATAATGTAGTTTTGAATTTTGCAGGGTCTTCTGAAACATTTTTTGTACATCTCGGGAGTCTTTTCAAAATATAATTTTTACAAAAATGAGGTCACGTTTTACCTACTCTTGTATGGTCTACATTTTTTATTTCTGAATGTATTATACACCTACTCCATATAGTTAATATACATTATCATTTTCATTGCCTTTCTCCACCTCCTATTTACATATCACACAATTTGTTTTACTTACATCTATTAGAAGATTTTTAGATTGTTCCCAGTGTTTTGCAGATATAAGCTGCAGTGTGAGACTATTATGTACATGCATCTTTTTACAAGATTAAAGGTTATGATAATTTAAAGTTTGGATGCAAGGAAGCCTTCAGAAAGATTTTATGTATTATAGTCCCACCAGGATTGCATAAAAAATATTCTTTCAAATTGTACCAACTTTAGGTATCATTATATTGCCAAACTTACAGGTCAAAATGATATTACATGTTATAATATTGCTCTCTTTGATTTTTAGTAAAGAGAAACATTTTTGATAAATTTATTATTCTATGTATTGCTTTTTAATTTGGCTATTTATAACCTTAGCTTCTTTTTTTTTATTGGGGTTAAATTAACTCTTAAAGTTTATAAATTAAGGCTATCCTTTTTCTTGCATACATGTAGCACATATATTTTCCCAGTTTGTCTTTAACTTTGTTTATAGTATTTTTTTTTTCAAAATTTAATTTTCCCTGTAGTTGAATTTGTCAGTCATTTCCTTTAGGAATTCTGTCATTGGTGTCATACCTTCTCACTCAAAGAATATCAAAAATGTTCCCCTATTATTTCTTTGTAACTATTTTGATAACTTCCACTGTAAAATTTAACTTAATTGTTCTAATGTGCAGCCTGAGGAATCCAACCTTTTTTTCCTCTGAATTTTAGTTACCCAAGAGCAGTCGTGAAACACTCCGGTGTTTCACCAGTGCTGTGAAAACACACACTAAATTAGTGCATGCTCCTAAGTTCTTTTTAAAAAAGCTTTCTTTTTTTAAATGTATTGATTTTTTTTGAGAGAGAGAAATATCAATTTGTTGTTCCACTTATTTATACATTCATTGGTTAATTCTTGTCTATGCCCTGACCTGGGATCACACCTGCAATCTTGGTGTTTTGGGGTGATTCTCTGACCAACTGAGCTACCTGGCAGGGACCATACTCCTAAATCTATCTTCCTTCCTTCCTTCCTTCCTTCCTTCCTTCCTTCCTTCCTTCCTTCCTTCCTTCTATTCCCAAAGCCAGTACTAAAAAGTTTTCATTATTGTAGCTTTGTAATACATTTTTGTATCTTATAGTTATTAGTCTCTCTTTTTAAAAAATATCCTGAGTGTTCTGTTTCCCTTTCAGATGAAGTGTGGAATTATTTCATTTCACAAAAAAAATCAAAACCATACAAACAATAAATAACAAAAATACCTTGCTGAGACTTTGACTTTTTACTAATTTACAGAATTATGCAACTATCCCTTCAATCACATTTATTATGTTAAACAATTCTGGTGAAATACACATGACATGAAATTTACCATTTTTAAGTGTGCAGTTCAGTGGCATTAAATGCATTAGCAGTGCTGTGTAGCCGTCAGCACTTTCTCTTTCCAGAACTCCATCATCACCCCAGACAGAACTTTTTCGTCATCCCATGCCTCCCTCCCTCCAGTCCCTGGTGTCTCTATTCTACTTTCTCTTTCTATGAACTTGCTGTACATGGAATCAGACAATATTTGTCCTTTTGTGTCTTGCTTATTTCACTTAGCATATCCTCAAAGTTCATCCGTGTTGTAACATGTGTCAGAACTTCATTCTTTTTTGGCTGAGTTATACACATCGCATTCATCTATCCATTCTTCTGTTGGTGGGCACTTGGATTGTTTCCACCCACCTTTTGGCTATTGTGAATAATGTTATGAACATTGATGTACAAGTAGATAAGAGATTCGTCTTTATTTCACCAGTGACATATTTACAATTGACTATAAACTAAAGTCCTGTTTGCACTTTAACACCAGGTCCTTAGTGTGGTTCAGTCAAAGGGGTGAGACCCTCAGCTGGCTCACCAGAGAAGTATGCACTCTTTGGCCCAGGTTTTGTAATTTTATCAGCCTCGAGCTCCTCAAGAATTTCTCCAATATCCTTGGGCTTCAGGTCCTCATAGTAGTTGTCCTTTATTTGAACCATTGGTGCATTTACACCCGTCCCTAAACATTCCACCTCTGTAAGAGTGAAAAGTTTGTCAGTTATAGTCTCCCCAACCTTTATTCCAAGATGATTCTGAATGGCCTGCAGGATGCTGTCAGAGTTTTGAAGCATGCAAGGTACAGACCCAAAGATGGTACTTTCCAACTGGCTTTGGATTGATTATACATTGTATAAAAAGTTGCTACTTCATATACTCTCATTGGAGGTACTTATAAAACTTCTGCAACCTTGCTCATAGCTGAAATGGGTGGCCATCCATTCTGTCTTTTGGATAAACCCAGAACTAGAAGCACAGCTACCGCTTTATGCCCTTCTGGATACCTTCTGCATAGTTTTTTTTACAATTGCCTCTATCCTTTTCTAGTTTTCTGGTGTGAAATCAAATGGAGTATCTGAATTATTCTCAAGAGTATCTCTGTGTACAAGAAGGGCTTCTCCAGCTCCATTTTGTGCGACTGTCTTATGCCAAGTCCTTTTATGTCTCCCCACCCCCAGGTGGTGAGGCCAGCCTCCCTGCCCAGAGCTGGAGCACTGTGGAGAAGAGTACAAGTATGTTTTTGAGACTATATATTGTTTTGTTTGTTTGTTTGTCTTATAAGATTTTATTTATTTCCTTTCAGAGAGAGGGGAAGGGAGGGAGAAGGAGAGGGAGAGAAACAGCAATGTGTGTTTGCCTCTCACGCGCCCCCTACTGGGGACCTGGCCCTACAATCCAAGCATGTGCCCTAACTGGGAATCGAACCGGTAACCTTTTGGTTTGCGGGCTGGTGCTCAATCCACTGAACCACACCAGCCAGGGCTGTATACTATTTAATTGAAAGATAGTTGCTACCACTACACACCTATTAGAATGGCCAAAATCCACAACACTGACACCACCAAATGCTGACAAGGATGTGAAGCAACAGGAACACTCATTCTTTGCTGGTGGGAAGGCAAAATGGTATGGACACTTTGGAAGACAGTTCGGTGTTTTGTTCTGTTTTTTAAGCAAAACTAAACATATTCTTATTGTATGATATAACGATTATGATTTTGGTATTTACCCAAATGAATAACTTATTTTATGTCTGTACATGGATGCTTATAGCAGCTTTATTCATAATTGTCAAAACTTGAAAGTAACCAAGATGTCTGACAGGTGAATGGATAAACTGTGGCACATTCAGACAATGGGATTTTGTGTGTGTGTGCAAGAGATACATCGCTCAGTTGCCTCTCACATGCCCCCAACTGGGGACCTGGCCAGCAGCCCAGGCATGTGCCTTGACTGGGAATTGAACCAGTTTCAGTTTGCAGGCCAGCACTCAATCCACTGAGCCACACCAGTCAGGGAGAGATATCTTTCAGTGCTAAAAAGAAATGAGCCCTGAAAAAGACGTGGAGAAGCCTTAAATGCACATTACTAAGTGAAAGAAACCAATCTGAAAAGACTACATATGGTATGATTCCAACTATTTTATAGTCTGGAAAAGGCAAGAACTGTGAAGAAAATTAACAGATCAGTGGTTGCCAGGGGCTCAGGGAGAAGGAGGGAGGAGAGAATAGATGGAGCGCAGGGGAGTTTTAGGGTAGTGAAACTATTCTGTACTATATTATAGTGATGGATACATGTCATTACATTATTTGTCAAAACCCATAGAATGTACAGGCAGGAGTGAACCCCAAGGTAGACTACAGACTTTGGGTGATGTGTCAGTATACATTCAGTTGCAGCAAATGTGCCACTTTAGTAGGGGATGTTCACAGTGGAGGAGGCTCTACATATGTGGGGTCAGGTGGTATATGTGAGTTCCCTGTACCTTCTCAAATTTGACTGTGAACCCAAAACTTCTCTAAAAAAGAAAAAGAAAAAAAAAAAGCTAGTTGCAGCACATGATATGTTTATGGCCAATTTTATTTAAGGGTGTGAATTTAACACAGTTATCTTTGAAAAGTGAGATTATGGGTATTTGCTTTCCTTTGTTTTATATATATAGTCTAGTTCAAATATAGATATCATAGATTACCTGTGTAACCTTTAAAAAACAAGTTTTTGTATTGGGAGGAGATAGTGATTGGAAATCATACACTGATCTGGAGAAAAGGGATAGTCTTAGTCAAGGGAATATCTTGGCCAGGGCTCAGCTGAACCGCTAAACAAGTCGAAAACTTTCCTGAGAGTCCCTACAGCATGGCCCCGCAGGCTTATGGGAAATGTAGTCTTGAAGACCTGGTGGACCACTCCTCGGAGGACCCTGGGACAGCCAGCAGTCCCTACATCTGCGCATGTGCAGGCTGTGAGCGCGCCGGTGGCCGCCCTTCCCCCACCTCCAGCCGCGAGTGGGTCACTGGGCCCCGATTTTCCTGCGTCTTCGCTGTCCAGCGCTGTGACCCTGCCTGACACTGAGGCACGAGTAGATACTGCCCCTCTAGGTATGAGGGGGCGCTGCTAGGCGGCTCCGCGGGGCCGGGGGGCAGAGGGTAAGGAGATGAAGGATGGGCTCGTGCCCGCGCAGGGTGGGATCCCAAACTTCCGCGACTCCTTGGAGGTGGTGACCCTCGGGGCTGTGTCGTGGGGCCGCTTGCGCTCTTCTCGGCGTGGGGTTGGCGGGGCCCGCCAGGCCGGACGTGCGAAGGCGGGGACGGCGGAGAGGTTGGGCGTCTGCGATTCTCGCCTTCCTCCCTTTGTCCAGAGACGTGCCACCGACCTACGGCGAGGGTCCGGCAGGGCTGGACGGAGTCCGGAAGTCCGTCCGTGAGCGCGCGTGGCCGGCGAGTGCTGGGCGAGGCCAGGGGCGGGGCCGGACACACCTAGCTGCACTCCGTGCAGCGTGCGGCGTCCCTGGGCCTCGCTGGGTGGAGGGAGAATTGAAAGGCCCAGCAAGTTTTTCGATGCACACGACATCCCTAATGAATAAGTTCCGACCTCTTGCATGAGCCTTTTCGGTTAAGTGTTCACCTAATCCTCACATCTACTTTGGGGGCTTCACTAGTATAGCAGTTTCAAGAGAAGAAAAAACCGACGGTCACAAAGGTGAAGTGATTTGCCCAGGTCACGCAGGCAGCTAGTACTTGATGTTTTATGAATGACAAGCCTTTTCTCTTTTGCCTTTTGATGGTTCTCATTGATAGTTTTTGCCATGAAGGCGTTTTGAATTTCTCCAGTCGAATTGGCTGCTCTTCTCTTTTGTGGCACCCAAAACCTTCACCACTTTGAGATTATATCGGTTGACCAAAAAGTTCGTTTAGTTTTTTCCTTAAGATGGCTCACCAGTAGTGCTTAGCTGTCTTGAACTTTATTTGAAACAATTTTGTTAGATTGTATTGTGACAGCTGTCAAAAAAACATCAAATCAGTGAATTTTTGTGCAGCCATTTTAATCCTGAAGATGGAAGAAGATATGCAGTATTTTTGGTGTATTGTGCTGTATTATTTCAAGAAAGGTAAAAACTCAACTGAAATGCAGAAAATTTGAGCAGTGCATGGAGAAGGTGCTGGGAGAAGGTGAAGGTGCTAATTCAACGTGTCAAAAGTGGCTTGCGAAGTTTCTTGGCACCATTGACATTTTGGGCAAATAATTCTTTGCTTCGGAGCTGTCTAATGCATTGGAAGATGTTTAGCGGCACCCCTGGCCTCTGCCCACTAGAAGCCAGTAGCAGGAAATAGCCAACATACTCAAAATATCCAGATCAGCAAAGTTATTGGTGAAAATGAAAACTGTGTCTTTTATTTTATCGAAAAACTAAATGAACTTTTTAGCTGACCTGATACAGGTTTTCTCATGATTCCCAGTGGTACTTCAGAATCTTTTTTTTTTTTAATTTGCTGATATTCTTACTGTGATCCCATTAATGGTTACATTAAATTGGTAATGTACACCCTTTATGATGTTGGGTCTCACCAAAGGCCTTCCCATTTGTTCTTGTCCTTTTTTGTTTTGCTCCCCACCAGTAGTATTTTATCATCTTCATAAAAGAATTGCATTTTCCCTAACTTTATTCTTACATAGTATTTTACTGCTATTAAAGATGGAATTTTTCCATTATTTTATCTTTTGTATTTGATATCTCCCACTTTTTAATTTTGTATATTTGAGATTTGTCTTTTTTCCCTTAATTAGTGTAGCTAATGGTTATCCATGTTTATTACATTATCTATGTTTATTGTTACAAAATAACTTTTTTAAATGTCTGTAGTGTCTCTAGTAATGTCTCCTTGATCATACTTGATATTTGTTATTTGTGTTCTCTTTTTTTTACCTTGGCCAGTTTGGCTAGAGGTTTGTTGATATTATTAATCTTTTCAAATAACCAGCTTTTGGTTTCACTGAATTTCTCTATATTGATTTTTTGTTTTCAGTGTCATTGAGTTTTGCTGTTTATTATTTCCTTCCTTATGCTTGCTTTGGGTTTAATTTATTTCCATTACTTATTTAGAATTCTGTTGTTTAATTTCCAGATACTTGGGGATTTTCCAGATCTCTTTCTACTATTGATTTCTACTTTAATTCTGTTTTGCAAAGAATATGCTCTCAAATTTCAGTTCTTTAAAACTTCCTGTTGTTTGTTTTATGGTCAAGAACATGACTTATTTTGGTGAATGTTTCCTGTGTACTTTAATGACTATCGTGCTGTTGGTGGGGGCATGCTCCTGGAAATACTAAATGGGTCAGGGCAGTTGATACTGTGCTTCAATTCTTTTGTATCCTTAGTGGGTTTCTATCTGTTCTGTCACTGAGAAAAGAGTCTTGAAGTCTCCAACTATAATTATGGATTTATCTCTTTTTCTATCATTGCTTCTTGTATTTTGAAGTTCTTTTGTTAGGTACCTATGTATCTAGGATTGTTATGTCTTCTTGGTGATTTGACACATTTACTTTTATGAACTATCACTCTGTATACCTGGTAATATTTCTTATGAAATTTACTCATCTGGTATTAATATAATATAATATAAATAACTCCAGCTTCCTTTTTATTAGTGTTTGCAAGGTGTATCTTTTTTCATCCCTTTACTTTTGACCTAGCTGTGTTTTTATATTAAAACATACTGCTTATATACAGCATATAGTTTGGTATTGCTTTTTTTAATCCAATTTGACAAGCTCTGTCATTAAATTGATGTTTATACCAGTTGTTGATTAAAATCTACCATCTTGCTAGTTTTTTTCTACATGTCCCATCTGGTCTTTGTCCCTATTTTCCTCTTCTCCTGACTACTTTTGGATTTTGTAAGTACTTTTAATGATTCCAACTTTTTTCTCACTGTTGGCTTATCATTTATACCGCTTTTAAAAAAATTTCTGTGGTTGCCCTAGAGTTTATAGTAAACATCTTGAGTTAATCACAGTAGACCTTTAAATAATGTTATACTGTGTAATGTAAGATCCTTAAACAGTATACTTCCAATTTCATTACTTCTTTGTGCTATTATTTATCTTTATTTTTAACCATGCTGGAGGTCTTTATTCCTTTGTATAGATTCAGATTTCTGTCTGGTATCATATTCCTTCTATCTGAAGAACTTATTTAAATATTTCTTTTTTTTAAATTACCCTTTATTGATTATGCTATTACAGTTGTCCTAATTTTATCTCCACTGCCCCTCCTACCCAGCACCCTTACTCACTCAGGCAGTCCCCTCACCTTTGTTCATGTCCATGGGTCATGAGTGTAAGTTCTTGTTCTTTGGCTCCCCATGGCTATTCTTTAACTACCCATTTGTACTTTCTAATCCCCTCACCTCTGTACCCATTCCTCCACACTCCCCTCCCATCTGGCAACCATCAAAACACTGTATCTGTATGAGTCTGTCTCTGTTCTTCTTGTTTGCTTAGTTTGTTTTTTAGATTCAGTTGTTGATATAAATATATATTTGTTGCCGTTTTATTCATACTTTTGATCTTTTTCTTAAATGAGTCCCTTTAACATTTCATATATAATGGTTTGGTGATGATGAATTCCTTTAGTTTTTTCTTGTCTGGGAAGCTCTTTATATGCCCTTCAATTCTAAATGATATCTTTGCTGGATAGAGTAATCTTGGCTGTAGGTCTTTGCTTTTCATGACTTTGAATATTTCTTGCCAGTCCCTTCTAGCCTGCAAAATTTCTTTTGAGAAACCAGCTGACAGTCTTACGGGAACTCCACTGTAGGTAACTAACTTCTTTTTTCTCGCTGGTTTTAAGAGTCTCTCTTTCTTTAACCTTTGGCATTTTAATTATGATGTGTCTTAGAGTAGATGTCTTTGTATCCAGCTTGTTGGGGACTCTGTGCTTCCTAGACTTGCATGTCTATTTCCTTTACCAAAATAAGGAAGTGTTCTTCCATTATTTTTTCAAATAGATTTCCAATTTCTTGCTCTTTCTTGTCTCCTTCTGGCCCCCCTATGGTGTGAATATTGGAATGTTTGGAGTTGTCCCAGAGGCTGCTTATACTATCCTTGTTTTTTTTATTCTTTTTTCTTCTTGCTATTCTAATTGGTTGTTTTTTGCTTCCTTATGTTCCAAATCATTTCATTTGAGTCTAGGCTTCATCCACTCTACAAGTTACAGTTTCCCTGTAAATTGTTCTTTATTTTAATTAGTGTATCCTTCATTCCTGACTGGATCTGTTTTATACTGTTGAGGTCCTCACTAAGTTCCTTGAGCGTCATTATAACCAGTGGTTTGAACTGTGCAGCTGATAGATTGCTTATCTCCATTTTGTTTAGTTCTTTTTCTTTTTTTTTAAACATATTTTATTGATAATGCTATTACATTTGTCCTACTATCCCCCCTTCGTTCCCCTCCTCCCTGAACACCCTCTCCCACTCCCCCCCTTTAGTTCATGTCTATGTGTCATAAGTTCTTTAGCTTCT
>CM052550.1:18371763-18397652 GCA_028533065.1 Trachops cirrhosus
GGCGGGGCCTAAGGTTTTCACCAGGAGGGGGCACTCCAGTCGCTGGGTTGTGACGCTGTATATGGGGGCGGGGTCTGGGAAGGAACAATGGCGCTTGCTCTGCTCTCTGTAGAACCTGAGAACCTTCCACCGCTTTCCACAAGCCAGCCGGGCCCCTCTGGCACCAATTCCGGTGTGGGTGGGCCCGTGCACCTGTGGGACCTTCCTTTTCAGTCAGTGCCCCAAAGCTCTATTTCCCGGCGCTGGGGTCCTGAGCTGCACACAGTGCCCCGCTTCACAATGGCCGCCTCGCTGGGTCTGCCGGTCGCCACCTCCCAGCCTGGCCCGCCAGCCACCTCCACTTGTGCGCCCAGAGTCTGCCTGCTGCCGGTTTGTGCGCCCAGGGTCTGCCTGCTGGGGACTTGCACGTGTCCCGGGTTGCTCAGGTCTCTGCTCTGCGTCCCTCACCCGGCCTGACTCCGCCCCTCCTACTGGTCTGGTCGATCGAGTCTATTTTTAACTCACTGGTTGTCGGACTGCCTGGCACTTCAATTTTCTGTTATTTCTGGTTGTTAATTTTGTTTCTATATAGTTGTTGTCCATATCTTGGTTGTGCGAGGGGGCACAGTGCGTCTACCTATGCCTCCATCTTGGCCGGAAGTCTTCTAGTTCTTTTTCTGTTTTAATCTGTTCTTTCATTTGGGCCATGTTTCTTTGTCTCCTCATTTTGGCAGCCTCCCTGTGTTTGTTTCTATGTATTAGGTAGAGCTGCTCTGACTCCCTGTCTTGGTAACATGGCCTAATGTAGTAGGTGTCCTGTAGGGTCCAGTGGCACAGTATCCCCTATCACCCAAGCTGGGTACTCAAGGTGTACCTCCATGTGAGCTGAGTACACCATCCTCTTGTCATTGAGCCTTAATTGCTGTTGGCAGGTCACTGGGAGGAATCTCTCCAGGCCAGTCAGCTGCAAGGACTGGCTGTGACCACTGATCACCAGCCTCCGGCCTCTGGAGGATCAGCTGTGCAGGGGCAGGGTGGTGGTGCTCAGACATGGTCTGTAGCTGTCCACTGGGTGCATAGGCTCTGTTGTTTCCCAGGTGGTACAGGCCAAGGTCAGCCCCCACATGTGTTCCGCCAGGGGCCACCCTGCATGAACTATAAAGCAGTCTCAGATGGCTGCTACTTGTGCTGGGCTTGGAAATTCCCAGGTGAGGCCAAGCTGTGAATCTAGGCTGGTTGCTGCTAATGCCAGACCTGGGGCCAAATAGCAAGAGGTACAGGGGCTGGGGCCTCGCTTAGGCCAGCTGTTGCTTATTTGAGAGAATTTAGGAACTTGTGAAACATGAGCCACGACCATATGGAAAAGTCATGGTTAACATTTTGGGTGGGCCCGTAAGTTGGGCAGGATGGAGTCTCAGAGGATCTCCAGGGTGGGGCCAGGTTGATGGACGTCTCAGATTTGCCACCCACCTGCTGGTACTGTGGCTCTTTGTAGGGGAGGGCTCAGAAAAGGGACAGTAGCCTCTGCCTGCCCATCTGTCTGGGAGAAAGCTGTCCTCCAGCTCCCGCATTGATACCAGCATTTCCATTCCTCCCTGTATGCCACTGGTGCCTTTCAACTGCTACCCAGTGCTGGAGCTCAGAGGGAGTGAGTCTGAATAAGTTCGTGTGTGGGTTCTTTAAGAGGAACTGCCTGGGACTCCAGAAGTTTCTTCCACCGACTTAATCCCCACGGGTTTTTGCAGCCAGAAGTTATGCGGACTTATCTCCTGGCACTGGAACCCTGGGCTGGGGAGCCTGGTGTGGGGCTGGTTCTCCTTGCTCCCAAGATAACCCTTCTGAATTTTTAGCCACCACACGTGAATGTGGGACCAGCCCATTCTGCATCTTGGCCCCTCCTACCAGTCCAGATGGATGTGGTTTCTTTAATTCCATAGTTGTTAGACTTCCATTCAGCTCGATTTCTGATAGTTCTGAATGATGATTGTTCTATATTTTAGTTGTAATTTTGATGTGGTTGTGCAAGGAGGTGAGCTGTGTTTACCAATACTACCATCTTGACCGGGAGTCCCTTTGAATATTTCTTGTAGTACAGGTCTATGGTGCTGATTTCTGTTTTTGTTTGAAAGGTTTTTATTTTTTATTTTGAAAGGTATATTTGCTGGGTATAGAACTCTGGGTTAATACGGTTTCTCTTTTTTTTTTCTTTTTTGCTTTTTCTAAAGCACTTTAAAGATGTCAGTACATTGTCTTCTGACTTATATATGCGTATTTTCTGATGAGAAGTTGGCTGTGATTATTTATTCCTCTGTGTATAATGTCTGTTTTTCCTCTGGCTGTTTTCAAGACTTTCCCTTTGACTGGTCTTTAGTGATTTGACTGTGATGTGTCCACATGTATCTTTGTTTTGTTTTGCTTTTGGGGGTTTCGCTTGTTTGGATAAATTGTCTGAACTGATTGGATCTGTGCTTTGATATTCGTTATCTTTGGAAAATTCTTGGCCATTGCGTCTTTACATATTTCTGTCCCATTTTTCCTTCTTTTTAAAAAAATTGATCTTGGAGGGAGAGAGAAATACTAATTTGTTGTTCCACTTATTTATCTATTAATTGGTTGCTTCTTGAATGTGTCCTGACCAGGGATTGCACCCACAGCCTTGACATACCTGGACAACACTCCAACCAACTGGGCTACTTGGCCAGGCCCTCCTTTTGGGATTCCAATGGCGTATTTGTTAGGTCATTTGATATTGTGCCGTAGCTCTTGGATACTCTGTCTTTTTGTTTGTGTGTGTGTGTGTTTGTTTTTCTTCCACTTTGAATTTCTATTTCAGTTTGGGTAAGTTTCTTTTGACCTATCTTTAGATTTCCTGAAAATTTCCTCAGCTTTGTTGAGTTTAACAATGAGCCTGTTGAAGGTATTCTTTCAACTGGGTTATTGTGCTTTTCTTTCTTAACATTTCCATCTGATTTTTTCCTGCAGTATCCATCTCTTTTGAAATTCCCTATTTACTCATGTTGTCCATCTCTCCCGTTAAAGCCTTTAATATAAGAATTATAGTTGTGTTAAATTCCATCTCTGGTATTTTCATTAGTTGAGGCTTCTGTTGATTGCTTCTTCTCTTGACAGTGGGTGGTCTTACTCATGCCTTTTCAGGTGTCTCATCATATTTGATTAAAGGTGAGGGCTGCCAGTATGATCCTTTCTGCTCCTTTTGAAGAGGCAAAGTGACTGTCCCAGGAGGTGCTTTTTTCCCAGGTGACATGCAGGGATTTATAATTCTGAGGCAGGTCAGATCTTTAGTAACAGTACCTTCCTTTTTGCTTTATTCCAGGTCTGCTTTCATACCTGTGCCTTTACCCAGCAGCTGCAGAAAATGAACAAATCCCAGGTGAGTTGTTTATTCCATTTTGTTTTTTCAGTACATTTCAGGAAGTATATAAGGATCCAGAATATGAAACAAAGTATAAATGAGTGAAACTCAAGGAAAACACAGTAAATATTACTGATCAATACCAGCAGCTGAAATGCAAACCAGCCTAATTACGTGCCTTACATTGGTTATGTACACCATTATCCTGGTTGTCTAGCATTAGGGCTGAGTATATTTTACGGACCTTCATTTGTTTGGTGTTTTGGACAGCATCTGCAGAAACAACCCAAGTTTAAAAACATTATCAGTTTGTCTGTGGTTATTTCATACAGCATTCTGCAGTGCAAATGCGGCATTTTCATTGTGTGTATTTTATTTTTCTAATCAGATTAACACGATGCAGAGAACTCAGTAAATATTTGGGTGTGTATTTAAATTCTCCTCTAACTTCCACAAGTATCATTGTTATTACTGTCTGGAGTAGCTTTCCAGAGTTTACTTGTACATATTTACAAAGTACAAATATAGGTTATTATAAGGTAGGATATTGATCATACTGTTCTGTTTATATCTGTTTGTTTCTAATTAATAGACTTCATTTTTTTTAAGATTTTATTTACTTTTAGAGAGATTGGAAGAGAGGGAGAAAAAGAGGGAGAGAAACATCAGTGTGTGAGAGATACATCCATCAGTTGTCTTTCACACGCCCCCAACTGGGGACCTGCCCCGCAACCCAAGCATGTGCCCTGACTGGGAATTGAACCGGTGACCTTTCAGTTCACAGGCTGGTGCTCAATCTACTGAGCCACACCTGCCAGGAGTTTCTCCTTTTATTAACATCTTACATTAATGTGGTATACCTGTTATAATTTATGAGTCAGTATTGATATTTTACCTAAAGTCCATAGATTTCATTAGGATTCACTCTTGGTATTGTACACTCTGTGGGTTTTGACAAATACATAATGACAAGTATCCAGCATTATAATGTCATATAGAATAGTTTCACTGCCCTAAAAATCCTCTGTGCTCTATGTATTAATTCATCCCTTCCTGCCCCTGAATCCCTGGCAACCACTGCTCTTTTTTTGGACAGCAATTATTTCAGTTTTACAAATGGAAACTGAAGCCCAGAGTGGATAAATGCTCGCCCAAGATTGCAGCGTAATTAGGAAGTGTGCAGTCTAGCACTTCGAGGTTACAAGGGCCTTTTTCAAACCCAGTTTCTCTTTTGATTTCTTCCAACATATGGGGTAAGGACTGCCTTGTAAAGGTGAGGAAACCGAATTCTGAGATAAGCTACTTGCCCAGGGCCAGGCCTGCAGCACGGGGGTGGGTAGTGCTGGGCCCTCGGTTGCCAGGCTTACCCATGACCACATGGACCCAGGACCTTGTAACAAACTTCTTTTTCAGCTCCTTGGCAATGGAGTGATTGAGCTTCCTCTCAGATTTTCCCGGGGGGACCTGCATACTGTCCCATTTCCACCCAAACAGCCTGGTTCGTGCTGGAGGCTCACACACTTACACACAGCCAGCAGTCACACGCTTTCCCACTGCTCTTTTTACCGTCTCCATTGTTGTGCTTGTCTAGAATGTCACATAGTTCAAATCGTACAGTACGTAGTCTTTTCAGATTGGTTTCTTTCACTTAGAAGCATGCATTTAAGATTCCTCCATGTCTTTTCATGGCTCCAGGGCTCATTTCTTTTTAGCACTGAATCATACACATATGCTGTTATATGGCTGTACCGTGATTTATTTACCCGTAACCTATCGAAGGGCATCTTGGTTGATTTAAATTTTGGTAATTGTGAATAAAGCTTTCTGTAAACACTGTGTGCAAGGGCTTGTTTTCCATCTGTTTCTCTTCTTGGATGAGGTGTCTGTTAAGATTTTTGGCCAATTTTTTTTAAAGATTTTATTTATTTTCAGATAGGGGAAGGGAGGGAGAAAGAGAGGGAGAGAAACATTGATGTGCGAGAGAAACATTGATTGGTTGCCTCTCCATGCCCCAAACCGGGGACCTGGCCTGCAACCCAAGCATGTGCCCTGACCGGGAATTGAACCCATGACCTTTCGCTTTTCGAGATGATGCCCAACCCACTGAACCTGCCAGTCAGGGTTTTGGCCCATTTTTAAATCAGGTTGGTTGTTTTCTTATTGTTGAATTTTATATATTTGGGATTCTAGTTTTTATCAAGTATGTGTTTTGCAAAGATTTTTTCCCATCTGTGGTTTGTCTTTTCATATTTTTTGTTTATCAAAAATGTTTTTATCAATGACATATCTTTAAAGTCTTTCCATACCAGAACATAATTCCTAATTTTTTTATTGTATAATGTAACACATATACAATATTATAATACTCTTTGCATGTATTATAACAATATGTATAACAAATAGGTATACATAAAAGAATAATAATAAATGAGCACCCATGTACTTACCCAGGTTAAGAAATCGAACATTATCTGTAAGATTTTATTTATTTACTTTGGAGAGAGGGGAAGGGAGGGAGAAAGGGAGAGAAACAGCAATGTGCGAGAGGCACATTGATCAGTTGCTTCATGCATGCCCTCAACTGGGGATCACGCCCATCACCCAGGCGTGTGCCCTGACTGGGAATCGAACCAGTGACCTTTTGGTTCGCAGGTTGGCACTCAGTCCACTGAGCCACACCAGCAGGGCAACATGACTATTTTTATAACTGGAAATTTGTACTTGTTAATCCCTTTCACCTTTTTCACACTTCCCCTCCAAGCCCCCTCTCATCTGGCGACCATCAGTTTGTTCTCTGTATTTATGAGGTTAATTTATTTTGTTTTTTAGATTCCACATATAAGCAGACTCACGATACCTGTCTTTCTCTGTGTGACTTATTTCACTTACCTTGTTTGGGACTCTTCAGCACTTCCTGGATTCATGTCTCTTTCCTTTGCTGGGTTTGGGAAGTTTTCAGTCATTATCTCTTCAGATAGGTTTTCAACCTCTTGCTTTCCCTCTCTGATCTTCTGGCACCCCTATAATGTGAATGTTAGTTTGCTTGATGTTGTCCCAGGGTTCTCTTAAACTATCCTCACTTTTTAAAGCTTTTTTTTTCTTTTTGCTGTTCCAGTTGGGTGTTTTCTACTACTGTGTCTTCCAGGTTGCTGATTCAGTCCTCTGTTTCATCTAATTTGTTGTCATTGATTCCCTCTAATGTATTCATTTAGTTATTCTTCGTTTCTGACTTTAATTTTAGAGAGAGGGAAGGGAGGGAGAAAGAGAGGGGGAAGAACATCAGTGTGTACCTCCAATGGGATCACCTCCACTGGGATCTGGTCTACAACCCAAGCATGTGCCCTGACTGGGAATCAAACTAGTGACCTTTTAGTTCGCGGGACAGTGCCCAACCCACTGAGCCATACCAATGGGTGCCTGACTGGTACTTTATTATATTTCTATTTCCTTTTTTATGTTTTCTGTTTCTTTTGAAGTTCTTACCGAGTTCATCTATTCTTCCCCCAAGTTCATTGAGTGCCCTTATTTTTTTTAAGGTTTTATTTATTTTTAGAGAGAGGGGAAGGGAGGGAGAGAATCATCAGTGTGTGGTTGCCTCTCAAGTGCCCCCCACCAGGGACCCGGCCTGCAGCCCAGGCATGTGCCCTGACTGGGAATTGAACCAGCGACTCTTTGGTTCTCAGGCCGGCACTCAGTCCACTGAGCCACACCAGCCAGGGCACATTGAGCATCCTTATAACCCAGTGTTGTGAACTCTGTATCTGGTAGAGTGCTTGTCTCCATTTTGTTTAGTTCTTATCTCTGGAGTTTTGTTCTATTCTTTCATTTGGGCTGTGTTCCTTTATTTCCTTATTTTTGCTGACTCCCTGTGTGTGTTTCTGTGTATTAGGTAGCTCTGCTACATCTCCTGCTCTTGACAGAGTGACCTTATGTAGAAATTGTCCTAGGGGGCTCAGTGGTGCAGTCTTTCTGGTCACCTGAGCAAGGTGTTCCATGGTGGTTGTCCCCGAGTGAGTTGTGTGTGCCCTCCTGTTGTAGTTGAGGCTGCGTTGCTGTTGGCATGTCAGTGGGTGGGGTTGACCTTCAGGCTGACCAGCTGTGAGGCCTCTCAGTGACTACAGTGGACAAGCTGTTGCCTGGGGGCTGACCCCATGGCGAAGGAATCACTTTAATGTGGCTCTGGTTCCAGTCATGTTTACCTTTTGGGTGTCTCCTTTGTGTGGCTGATTGAGTGGTGCTCTGGTGTGGTCTGCAGCCAGCCACTGGGCATAGTGGTTCTGGAGCCTCTTGGGAGGTGCTCTGGAGCAGAACAAGTTCAGCCACCACTTTTGCCAAGCTTGGGCCCTCTTGGTAGGAGCTACAAAGTGATATGTAGTTGCTTGCCATTTGTTCTTGGCTTGGAGGCACTTGGGAGAGGCTACGGTGCGAACTGAGAACAGTGCCAGGATGTGAGCTGGGCTTGCGGTCACTGAATTGAAGCTGTGTTCCAGGCCAAGACTGGCTGCCACTTACGCCAGGCTTGGGGCCACCTGATGGGAGTTACAATGCAAGCTGAGCCTGGCCACTACTTGTGCTGGACTTGGAGCCACTTACCAAGAGCTACAAGACATAGCAAGGCTGGTTCCTGCTCATTTGGGGTTTGTCGACTTTTGAGAGATTTTGGGGAAGCTCACAGCATGAACCAAGGCAAATTGTTTACATGGTAGAAGAGCCACTTGGAAGAGGTTTGGGCCTGGTGAGCCTGTTGAGTGGGGCGGGGTCTTAGTGAATCACCAGGGCAGTGTGAACATGTTAGCCAGGGTAATGGAGAGCACAGCTTTGGCTCCTGCCTGCTTTGGGCTGCCTGGGTGGGAAGTGAGTTCAGCACAGGAGCAGTGGCGCCTGCCTGCACTTTCATCCCCAAAGAGAGTTGCCCCAACCCCCACCCTCTAGCCTTCATCCTGAGGTTACTCAACCTGCTCCTCCTCCTGTGTCCCTGAATCGTTGTGTGCTACTGCTCCTGCAGTGGAGCTTGTGGTGAGGTTGTGAGCAGCTGAGTCTCTGCACAGGCCCTTAGCCCCTGCAGGGCCTCAGTCCCTAGCACCCCTTTATCTTTCTCAGATGCAGTCCCTGCTATGTTTCACAGCCAGAGGTTATGGGAACTCCCTTTCCAGTATTGATGCCCCAGGGTGGGGAGCCATGGTGCTGCTGGGACCCCTTGCTCCTTGGGGGGACCTCAGCAGCAGAAGTAACTCTCCCGATTCTTATTTACCACATTGTGGGCTTGGGATCTTTCTGTTCCAAGTCTCTGCCCCCTACCAGTCTCCACATTGCTGTTGTTTTTTAAAAAAAGATTTTATTTATTTATTTTTAGAGAGAGGGGCAGGGAAGGAGAAAGAGAAGAAAAACATCAATGTGTGGTTGCCTTTCACACACCCCTCACTGGGGACTTGGCTTGCAAGCCATGCATGTGCCCTGACTGGGAATTGAACCAGTGACCCTTTGCTTCGCAGGCCCACGCTCAATCCACTGAGCTACACCAGCCAGGGCCACATTGGTGTTTCTTTATATCCTTAGTTACAGGAATTTTAATGTGGCCGGAGGAGGAGGTGAGCACAGCAGGTACCTACTCTGCCATCTTGACCAATAGTCTCATTGTCCATTATCTCTTTTTATGATACATTCTCTGCCTCCTACTAGGTGGCTAGTATCTTTATATTTATGTTAATCATTCCTTTGCATTTCTGAGAGATTTTACCACTTATGTATAGATCTCTAGTCCATATAAAATTCAGTTTTGAAAAACTGTAGTTGGAATTTACATTGCCTTGTTTTGCATAATTTTCTGGTTGGTGGAGGGTTTTGTTGTTGTTCCAGACATGAAAGATTTAAAACATGTCCTTTCATGCACCCATGTTCCCTTTGTCAAGATTCAGGTTTTTGTTGTTGTTATTTTAAATTACATTAGCCAGTGTTGGCTGGAGAGAGGTGAAGCCACTCACGGACTCCTGGTGGTGGTGTAAACTGATAGTCTGACTGCAGACCCTGCAGGGTAGTGGACTTAGCAAGCAAGTGCAAATGTAATTGTGTCTCCAAGTGTTGCTGGTAGTGGACAAAGGCTTCTAGGAGAAGGTGAGCTGAATAGAGGCTCTGGGTTTACAAAAACCCCATTTGGAAAAGTCACTGGCAAGGTCATGAGGAACATAGGAAAACATAAGGTTGGGCCATCTGGCAGGGTCCCAGTGTGGGTTAGGTCTGTCAGGAATATAGTTAGAATGAGTGGGCTGCTCTTTATTTTCTGCTTCTTAGGTCACCAGTCAACCGCCAGCTCACTTCTGTGAGATGAATTGATATCCTCGTTTGATCTAAGGCAGCCTGGTGTGCAGGGGAGAGGTGGATGCCATCAGCACTTGGTCAAGATAAGCCAAACCAAGTGCAGGTAGGAATTTGGGCCAGGCAGGCATCCCGCAAAGGTGGCACACAGAGGTTGTGGGCATCTTGTTGATGACAACACTGAGAATGCCTTCTTCTGGAACCACACCGTTCCAGTTGGTACAGTGAGCAGTTGGGCATCATCACCGTCCTGCAGTCTCCTTCAGACCCCTCTTAGGGATTTCCATGGCTCCTCTCCCTGTCTTGTCTTTTCGGATTACTGTTGTTTTATTGGAGTACATTGTTGGTAGTTTCTTGAGAAAGGGCATGTGAGGAATACATTTTTTGAGCCTTTGCCTTTCTGAAAATGTCCTCATTCTGTTCTGATACTTGACTGACAGTATGAATGAGGATTTGTCCATTCCTTGCTTTAGTTCTGTCATTTTTAATCGTATGTAATTTGAAGCTATGTTATTGGGTACATACACGTTTGAGTATATGCATGTTTATACAAATGTTCTATCTTCCCGATGAATTTACCCTTCTATCATTTTGGAATGTCATTCTTTATTCTTGCTTATAATCATTGTCTAATATAAACATAGCCATACCTACCTTTTTATGATTAGTGATTTTATGGTGTATCTTTTTCCATTCTTGTTTCAGTGTATTTGTGTTTCTATATTTATAGTGCATATAGTTGAATCATGTTCTTTAAATCAAATCTGACATAGTTGATTTCTCATATAGTAAATATGTAAGTGGCATATGGTTGAATCATGTTTTTTTAAAATCAAATCTGACAGACTTTATTTTTATTTAGTTTATCAATAATTAAGGGCATGGTTGGATTTAAGTATCATCTTGCCATCTTTTTAAAAATTTTATTTATTTATTTATACAAGAGGGAGGGGAGGGAGAGAAACACCGATGTTAGAGGGAAACATCCATTTCCTGTTAGAGGGAAAACCCCTAACTGAGGACCTGGCTCACAACCCGGGCATGTGCCGTGCCCGGGGATCAAACTGGAGACCTTCCAGGTCAGAGGCAGGCACTCAGTCCACTGAGCCACACCAGCCATGGCTGCGCTAGGTTGAGTTTTCTATTTGGAGTGCATCCTTTGATAGCAGTAATAATACCTAATACATCACATTAATCAGTAGTCACCCTTTTCCTTCAGAATGTCAAACTATGGCGCACGGGTCAAATGGCCTGCCGCCTTGTTTTTGTGTGGCTCACAGCCAAGAGTGGTTTTTAGCGTTGGTATTTAGTATTGATCTCAGGCATAGGTGACCCATTACCTTCAGCCCATGCAAAGTGACTGAAGATTCCTATAAGATGCCATGAAACAATGCTGATTAGGTTACCTGCAACATTTATTAATGGTTGAGGGGAAAAAATCAAAAGAAGAAGGGTATTTTATGATGTAACATTTTATGAAATACAAATTTCTGTGTTCATAATCAAGTCTTATTGGAAGACAGCTGTGACCTTTTCTCTGTCTTGCCTGTGCCTGCTTTTGTGGTGCAATGACTATTGATTATTTGGAGTAGGGACTACACATGGCTTGCAGAACCTAAAACAGGTACTACTTGGTTCTTGTAGAAAAAGTTTGCCAACTCATATTCTATTGGGTTAGCCAAAAAGTTTGTTTGTTTTTTCTGTAAGATGGCTCTAGTGGCACTTAGTTGTTTTTAACTTCATTCAAAACAATTTTGTTCAATTGTATTGTGTGACAGCTCTCATATCAGCTTGCATTTTAAAAAAATAAAATTCAGTGAATTTTTCTGTAGCTACTTTTATTATTGAAGATGGAAGAAAATAAGCATTTCCTGCATGTTATGCTTTATTATTTCAAGAAAAGTAAAAATGCAACTGAAATTCCAAAAAAGATTTGTGCAGTATATGGAGAAGGTGCTGTGATTGATCTAATGTTCAAAAGTGGTTTGCGAGGTTTCATGCTGGACGATGCTCCATAGTCAGAGAGACCAGTTGAAGTTGACAGCGATCAAATTGAGACATTAATTGAGAACAATCAATGTTATACCACATGAGAGATAGCCTGTCGGCTACTCAAAATATCTAAGTTAATAAAGTTATTGGTGGAAATGAAAAATGTGTCTTTTATTTTATGGAAAGAAACTGAACAGACTTTCTGGCCAACCCAATGGTGTTTTCATCTCTTTGAAAATATTCTGTTATTTTCTGGTTTCCACTGTTTCTATTGAAAAGTCAGCTGTTGCTTTTACTGTTTTGCCTCTGAAGGCAGTGCATCTTTTTTCCTTTGGGATTTTTAGCAGCTTAGTTATGATGTGCCTAAGTGTGGTTTTGTTTGCATTTACTGATTTACTGCTTTTGGGATTGGTGTTTCTGTGGTCTGACATTTGCTGTTTTGGAAGATTCTCAGCCATTATCTCTTCAAGTTTTGTCTTGTTATATTTTTCCTCTCCTATTTAGAGTCCAATTACAAATATATTAGACCTTTTTTATTTGTCATGATGAGTCACATTGTATGTCTCTACTAATGGTATGCAGACAATGTGTGGATGATACTACATAAATGGAGTAACCATACACTAGATTCTGAAAAGCCGAATAGCCACTAAAGGACTTAATACCCAATTTATGCAAATAAATACACAAGTACAGCTAGACTTGATCTGGGAGTCATGTATTCAATAGATTACGAGCACAATAAAAACATTTTTAAGCTGTGTATTACTTCCCTTTATTCTATTGGACAGTGTACCACCTTGTAGAGGAAAAGTACAGCATTCTGGCAGAATTTTTTAATGAAAAGACAGCCATACTAGATTATGCATGACATCTCAGGAAACTGAGCTGGATATTAGGATTTAGCAAATATTACCAAAATTTTACACCATTTGAGTGAAACAGTACAGGTGCTGCTTTATTTTATCATTTTGTGCACTTAACACGTACTCGTGTACTTTGCGCTGACAGGAATACAACAATGAGCAAGATACAGTTTCTCTTCTAAAAATTTTTAATATCTAATGGGGAGAGTGAGAGGAATAAGAGACATTTAACCCCCCAAAAAGCAGAGTAAAGTAAGTTCCATAAGGGAGATACAAAAAAAAAAGGTACCCCAGGGTTTAAAAGAGAGCAGGACTTCACATTTAGGATGCACTCTCAGTGGGAGGAGCTGTGCATAGAGAGGGGCCATGGGGAAGAGAGACGGAAAAGAAACTGGGATGATGTTGAATACTGGGCCAGTTGTTCATTTATTGCAGTAGGTCATGGGTATCAATTTCTAATCAATATAGAGCTTTTCTTTAGGAAAATTATAGAAGCTTTGGATGTGGGGTAAGAGAGAGTAAGGGAAGACAAATAAGAGTTAGGAAGCTTTTGTGGTAGCTGGGGTGACAGTGGAAGTAGGAGCAAAGGAAAGACTTGAGGGGTGCCTCTCAGAGTGGACTTACCCCGGTCTTTGTGTCCCTAGTCCTTAACTTCGTCCCCAGGAACCCCGCTAGTCACCCTGTTTGTTTGAACTATCATTTCAGAAGTGATGTGGAAATGGAGAATAAATACTTACTGCTGGGAAAATTTTGACTCTGATTGTTGACTTTATGGTATTGCTCTCAGGCACAGATGGCCCGTCATCCCCTGCATTCTCTGCTCTCAAGCCATACGGCTAAAGATCCCTGTAGATGTCGTGAAATGATGCTGAGCAGGTCACCTATGCATTTGTAATGATAACTGAGTCATTTGTGGTACTCAGACCGTTCTCATGTTGTCTTTCCCCTCTCACTTCCTGTAACTTTTCCTAGGGCTGGCAGTTGTGAGTGGGAAGTTGGTAGAGAGTTACCAGGGGGAGGGTTTGAAGATGGTGACAAGTATAATCTAGAATTTGGAGGTTTGTCATCTTAGAGATGCAATGACAGTTTGGAAGAAGTAGGAGGAGTTAGTAATTGGAGGCCAAAACTGAAGGTGAGAGATACAGATTCAAAAGAGAATGTGAACAGGTAAAAGAGGATTCTGTACACAGAGTAAATTTAGAGGTGAAGATTTGAGATGTATAACATTTTAAAGAGTTAAGGAGGGAGTATAAAAAATAGTCTGCTCTGGGTGTCAAAGAAGGTGGGGACGCCTCTATTCATGGCCATAGACTTTCTGCCCAGACTGCGAAATTCATTTCAGATTGAAATTGTCATCTGTCATGACAGAACTAAGCCTTTGAAGTCAGTCATGTTCGACATCGTTAAGTCCACACTACAGAACTGTGTTTTATCAACAATTTTTGGAGCAGTTGTCTGCATAGAATGTGGAAAACAGCATTCTGAGAAGAAATACTTTAATATTTGATGGTAGTCATTTCTGAGGCTTTGTGAATCGAGCCACAGTGACATGTCACAGGTTTATACCCTTGTTGGTGTGACAGTGATGATGCAGAAGTTCTTATCATTTGGCAAAGTGGGTGGAGATGGTTTTGAAAGTTATCAATATTTTTCTTATAACTTCTTTCTGGTTTTGATTAAATGCTTGATTTTCTGGTTCCTTTTGTTATTCTTTTCATATTTATATGCTCCAGGATTTCTTGTTTCATGGGGATAAAGTATCATGTGTAGCAGGCTATTTAAATGTACATGTCATTTACTTTATTTAGATATAATGCACACACACACCCATGTAGCCACCATTCAGGCCAAGAAATGGAAATTAGCCAGCATTTTAGAAGCCCTTGTGAAATTCTCCCTGTGTAGTTGTCATTGGTTCATTTTCAGGGCTTTATAGTACTCAGTTGTTTTAATATACTGCAGGAAATTAATCCATTGATGAACATTTGCTTTGGGCTCTTGTGTAAAATGCTGCTGTAGACATTATTTTAATTTTATAGATTTTTAATTTTTATTTTTTAAGATATAATTGACATAATATTAGTTTCAGATGTGCAGCACAATGATTTGCTGTTTATATATAGTATTGCAAAATGATCACCACAGTAAGTCTAGTTCACATCGATCGCCAAGATTTTTTTTCATGGGATGAGAACTTTTAAGATTTACTCTTAGCTACTTTCATTAATGCAGTACAGTGTTATTAACTGTACCCATCATGCTGCACATTGTACACCCCCGTGGCATACTTATTTTACACCTGGAGGTTTGTGCCTTTTAACTCACTTCCATCCCCCTCCCCCTCGAAACCAGCTATCCTGTATGTGCACTCAGCTTGTTTGAGTTCACATATGGAAAAATACAATATTTGTCTTTTCTCTCAGATTTATGTCACAGCATCATGCCTTCACGATCCATCCATGTTGTCTCAAATGGCAAGCTTTACTTTTTTATGGCTAAATGTTTCTACAGGGGTCCATTTGCCTGTGTGCATCAAGGCCCAGTAAGACTCAAACAGGGGGGCCCTGGCTGGTGTAGCTCAGTGGATTGAGTGCCAGCCTGAGAGCCAAAGGGTCGCTGGTTCAATTCCCAGCCTTGCCTGGTTGCAGGCCAGGTCCCCGGTAGGGGGCGCTCTAGAGGCAACCACACGTTGACGTTTCTCTCCCTCTCTTTCTCCCTCCCTTGCCCTCTCTAAAAGTAAATAAAATCTTTTTAAAAAAAATGAAAAGAAAGTAAGGGTTTATTTTTAGGAAGTGGCCACCTGGAGACAGGTCAGCTAATGCTAAATATTTGGCTCCTCCATGGCTTCCAGGTGATGGGTTCTGGGGTTGAAAATCATGAGTCACAATGACTAAGGGAGTTAGGGTCATGATGAGAAGTATGGTCTCTGCTAACTGGTCAGCAGTGGAGCAGGGGACCGTTGATCAGTGCATCTGGTTCTGACGTCAGCCATGGTGTTGCTTAGTCCGGTCTCACCACTTTTCTGGGGCTGTAGCTGAAACACAACTGAGGCCTAGATGTTATCTCTAGTTTGATGAAACTCTGTCTCTGGAGTCAACAGACCCCAGGCTTTGTTCCTAAGATTATCTGATGCCCACGGGAACCTTACTGTCCTTTGGGCTTAATGATTGAGGGAGAGGTTGTGCAAGGGAGGAGGAGCCAGGTGAGTCAGGGTGCTGGATGAGGCCAGCTTGAATCAGAAGGAAAGGAGAAAAAGTCTTGTTAAAGAAAGGACATTTCTACGCAGTTACTTGAATAATATTCCATTGTGTACAGCATTTTCTTTATCCATCCATCTGTTGATGGACACTTAGGCTGTTTCCCTATCTTGGATATTGTAAATCATGCTGTATTGAACATGGGGGTGCATATATATATCTTTTTGAATCAGTGTTACTTTCCTCAGTTAAATACCCAGAAGTTGAATTGCAGGATCACATGGTAGTTCTAGTCATAATTTTTTGAGGAACCTCCATACTGTTTTCAATAGTGATTGCATGGTTGACATTCCCACCAACAGTGCACATTCTTTTCCCCACATCCTTGCCAACACTTTTATCTCTTATCCTTTTAATAATAGCTATTCTAACATGTGAAAGTTGAAAATGTATTGTGGTTTTGATTTGCATTCCCTGATTGGTGATATTGAACATCTTTTCATGTATCTGTTGGCCGTCTATATGTCTTTGGAAAAATGTCTGCTCAGATCCTCTCCTCTTTAATTGGGTTGCTTGGCTTTCTGCTGTTGAGCTACGTAAGTCCTTTACATAATTTGGATACTAATCCCTTAACACAAATACTTTGCAAATATTTTCTTCCATATGATCAGTTGACTTTTTATTTTGTTGGTTTCCTTTGCTGTGCAAAAGCTTTGTAATTTGATGTAGTCCTGCTTATTTCCTGCTTATCTTTTTTTGTTTGTTTTGTTTTTTGCTTTTCTGCCATTTTTATGGCTTGGGTATGCTGGGGAGGTCTTTATGCCTAATACTGTGTCTTATAATTGAAAGTGCATCTTTTGCCTTTAAATATTCAAAGCTGAAAAGTGTTCCTAGATCCAATTCTCAGACACCGGGTGTCTGAGAATCCAGCTCAACCTGACACTGTCTACCTACAATCAGATTCCATAAGCTAAGGGTTCAGTCCTACAAGACAGCTCCCCCCAGCCCAACATGCACACCTAACTTCAGTTGCCAGTCAAAAGCCCTGGTTGTTACCTGTACGTCTAACCAGCTGGCTACGGATTGAAGTGCTTCTGACTGGCTATGAAACATAGGTTCCCAGGCCACCTCCTCGGGTTCATTTACCTTTCTAGAGCAGCTCACAGGACTCAGAGAAACGTTTTACTTAGTAGATCACCAGTTTATTACAAAAGGACATAACTCAGGAACAGCCAGGTGGAAGAGGTGCACACAGCAAGGTTTGGAGAAAGGGCCCAGCGCTGTCACACCCTGTCCAGGGGCCGCTCTCTGAGCAGCTCCATGTATTTATTCACCAGCCCAGTTCTCTGAATCCAGTGACAATCCATCTCTTCTCTGCAGAGGTCACGAGGTCATGGAGGGGGACTGAAAGTTCCAACCCTCTAATTACAAGGTTGGGTCTCCTGCTGATCAGCCCCCATCCTTAGGTGCTTTCCAAATGTCACCTTATTAACATAACAGGTCTTTGTCACTCTACATTAGGGAAATTCCAGGGATTTGGGTAGCTGTGAGCCAGGAACTGTGAACAAAAATCAAATACACATGACAAATACTTTCTGATCATCTGAATGACCAGGTATATATTTACTATAAATCACAATATCATAGTTTACCCCCGATCTTCAAACACATTCTCTTATCATAAAACAATCATAAAGGTCAAAATATACTAGCACACTATTGGAATCCCATTGAATTACTAGTAATTATCTGTATGAAAATGCCTCCCGGGGCAAGTCCACTCAGGTCTGTAGGCTTCCGTTTGAGCTTGTCAGGTTCCAAAAGCTGGATTTGTCTCAGCAGTATGTGTTTTCACCCTTTCAGGTATTGGGGAGTGAAAATTTTTGTCTACTCTTCTAGGTTCTTCTGGGTAGTCTAATAAATTGACATGAGACAGATTAGCAGGAGAAATATAAATTAAAGTTTAATAACAGGTATACCTCCTGTGTATGTGAGAGAGACCCAAGGAAAGTGAGCACTTGTCAAAATGGGGATGCCATCACCTTCAGCTAAAGACAAAAGATGTTGTGGGGTCAGTTTGGGGAGGTTACCAGGAAAAGCACAGAGAGGGAACAAAAGTGAGAGAGGAGAGAGAAAAAAGAGTGAGAAAGGAGAAGGAGAGAGGGAGGAGTAGAGAGGTGGGAAGAAAGGGACTAGACATAGGAAATGAGTAAAGAGGGAGGGGATAGTGGTAGAAATGAGAATAAGAGTGATAAAAAGGAAGAGAGGAAAAGAGTGAGGAGGAGTGAGAGCAAAGAGGGGAGAATGAAGAGTGAGAAAGTTGGGGAGAGAGAAAGGGAAAGAAGAAGAGCAATTAGAGAACTGAGGAAAAGGAGAGCAGAGTGGAGAGGGAGGGAAAGAGGAAACAGCTGAGTGAGAGGAGGGAGAGAGAAGAAAATGAGTGAGAGAGGGAAAGAGGCAATAGGTGAAAAGAGTAGAGAGGAGAGACTAAGGGGGAGGAGTGAAAGATTAGAGAGAAAGGGAGGAGAGAGTAGAGAGCAGGGAGAGAGAGAACACAAAGGCACATAGTGAAGGGGAGGGAGACAGTAGAGACCGCAAGAAGAAAGTAGACAGGAAGAGTGAGAATACACGGAGGAGTGAGGGACAGTAGAGAGTGAGAGAGAGAGAGGGAGGACAGAGTAGATAGAGAGGAGTGAGAAAGAGTAGAGAGAGAGCAAGAGTGAGAGGCAGGGGAGGGGGCAGTGAGAGAGCAGAGAGAGAAGAGATAGTAGAGAGATTTGAGAGGGGGAGTGAGTGGAGACACAGGAATGAAAGAAGAGTTAGAGAGAGGGGACTAAGAGTAAAGAGAGACAGAGTGAGGGAAGTAACAGAAGGATGAGTGAGAGAGAGTGGAGAGCAGTGAGTAAAGAGGGGGAGGGTAAGGGAAGATGGGGAGGAGTGAGAATAGAGAATGAGGGAAGACAGAGAGGACTAAGAGTGGAAAGACAGAAGACAGTGAGAAAAAAGAGGATTGAGAGTAAAGAGGGGTGACAGCAGAGAGAGAGTAGTAAGGGGGGAGAGAAAGAGGGGAGTGAGAGACAGTGGAGATACAGGACTAAGAGTAAAGAGTGGGGAGTAAGAGAGGAGAGAAAGTTACAGGGGAGTGAGGGAAGACATGGAGGAATAAGAATGAAGTGACAGAGGGGTGTGAGAGGGAATAGAGAGAGAGGAAGACTGAGGGAACACTGTGAGCAAGAAGTGAGAATGGAGAGGCAAGGCAATGAGAGAGAAGAGAGAGAAGTAAGAAAGAGAGCCTGAGGGAAGACAGGGAAGAAGTGAGAATGGAGAGACAGGGAGTGAGAGAGAACAGTGAAGTGAGAGGAGAGTGTGACAGATACAGAAGTCAAAGGAGAGAGTGAGGGAAGGAAGACATGGAGGGAGAAGTGAGTACAGAGAGACAGAGGGAAGTCACAGAAGAGAAAGAAGTAAGTAGAAAGAGAGAGGGGGAGACTGAGGGAGGAATGAGAAGGGAGAGCAAGAGGGGAGTAGAGAGAATAGACAAGTGAAAGAAAGGAGAGAGAAGGAAAGAAGAAAAGTGAGAGAAGACAGAGAGGAGAGAAGTGAGTGGGGAGAGAGGAGAAAGAAAGAAGAGAGACAGCAGTGAGAGGAGAGCTGTAGACTGAGGGTAGACATGAAGGGGGTAGTGAGAGAAAAATAGAGAGCTGTGAGAGGAAATGGAGGGATACTGAGGGGACACAGGGAGAGAGCACTGAGTGGAAAGGTAGAAGGGAGTGAGACAGAATAGAGCTGAGAAGAAAGAGGGAGATAGAGGGGAGTGAGGGAGAGTAGATACAGAAGTGGGGGAGAGAGAAAAGAGGGCGTAGTGAGAGTGGAGAGTGAGAGAATAGAGTGAGAAGTGAGAGGGAAGAAGGAGGTGTGTGACAGAAGACAGGGAGGAAGGAGTTTGGGGGAGACATAGGGTAGTTGAGAGAGTACAGAGAGAATTGAGACAGAGGGAGAGATACAGGAGACAGTAGATACAGAAGTCAGAGGCGACAGAGGGAGAGTGAGAAGATAGCGTGGGTCGGTGGAATGAAGTGAAGAGACAGGAGAGAGGAATAGAAGTGAGGAAAGAGGGAGAGTAGGGAAGACAGGGAGAGTGTATTGAGAGTGGAGAGACAGAGGGATTTCAGAGAGAAGTGAGAAGACAGGGAGACTTGGAAGATATGGAGGGAGGAGTGAGAGTGGAGAGACAAAGGGGAGTGAGAGAATAGAGAGGGAAGACACGGAACAAGTGATGAGAATGGAGAGAGCAGTGAGAGGAAAGAGAGATCCAGACTGAGGGAACACAGGAAGGGAGGAGTGAGTGGAAACACAGGGGAGTCAGGAAGAGTAGAGAGAGAAGTGAGAGGAAAGAGAGAGGTGGAAAGACAGAGGGGAGTGAGAAAGAGTAGATACAGATCAGAGGAGAAAGGGAAGTTAGAGATGTGTGAGAGTTGGCCATGGAGTAAGAGACAGACTAGAGAGAAAAAAGAAAAAGATTGAGGGAAGGCAGGGAGGGAGGAGTGGGAGTGGAGAGAGATATGTAAGAAGAAAGACAGGTGGAGACTGAGGGAAGTCAGGGAGGGAGGAAGTGCCAGAAGAGAGACGGTGAGAGAAGACTGTGCTAACAGTGAGGGAGAAGTGAGATTGGAGAGACAAGGAAGGAGAGGAAAGAGAGGGAGAATGGAGAGACAAAGTGGAATGAGAAAGAATAGAAAGAGAGCAGTGAAAGGAAAGAGACTAGGGAGGAGAGGAAAGAGGGAGAGTGGAGGGACAGTGAGGAGTGAGGGAGAGGAGAGATAGAAGTGAGCGGAAAGGGGGAGACCACAGAGTTGAGGAAGGAGTGGTGGTAGGTGGACAGAGGGGTGAGAGAATAAAGAGCAGTGAGAGGAAAGAGGGAGGAGCAGAGTGGAGGGACAGTGAGGTGAGTAGAAAGGGTGACACTGGGGAAGGGAGGGAGGGAGGAGTAAGAATGGAGAGACTGAGGGTAGTGTGAGAGAATAGAGAGAAAAGTGAGGGGGAAGATAAGGAGTTAAGAATAGAGGCGAGAGGAAAGAGACAGGGAGAGAGAGAGTGTAGGGAGTGTGAGAGTAGATACAGAAGTCAGTAGAGAGGGAGAGGGAGGTTGAGGGAAAACAGAAAGTGAGAAAGAAGAGACAGGGAAGTGAGAGAATAGAGAGAGAAAAGTGAGTGGAAAGAGGGAGACTAGGGAAGAGACGAGGTGGGAGAGTGGAGGGACTGAGGAGTGAGAATATAGAGAAGTGAGAGGAAAAGGGAGACTGAGGGAAGAGTGAGAGTGGACAGACTTGGGGGACTGAGAGGACAGAGAGCAGTGTGAAGAAAGAGAGGGAGAGTGGGGGGAGACTAGGAGGAAGGAGTGAGAATGGAGAGATGGGGAGTGAGAGAAAATAGAAGTGAGAAGGAAGAGGGAGATAGAGGGAAGTGAAAGAAGAGATGAAGTCAGAGGGGAGAGAGAGGGTAAGTGAGGGGAAGACATGGAGGGAGGAATGAGAATGGTGTGACAAGAGGGGAGAGAGAACACTGGGAGCAAGGAGTGAGAATACAAAGGGCAATGAAAGAATAGAGAAAGAGAAGAGAAGGGGAAACTGAGGGTATATAGGGAGGAAGGAGTAGGAGTAAAGAGACAGAATGAATTGACAGGGAAGTAGAGGAAAGAGAGAGGGAGAGTGAGGGAAGACGTGGAGCAAGGAGTGAGAATGGACGGGGATGAGGGAGAAGTGAGGGGAGGAGACTGAGGGGAGACGGGAGTGAGAGCTAATAGATGCAACATCAGAGGAGAGACAGGGTGAGTGAGGGAAGTCTGGGAAGGAAGCTTGGGAGAAAATGGAAATAAGAAGAGAGGGGTGGGGAGACTGAGGGAGCACTGGGAGGGAGGAGTGAGAATGGAGAGACCACAGAGTGAGAGAATAGAGTGAAGTGAGAGTACATACAGAAGTCAGAGGAGAGGGAGAGGGAGGGAAGACATAGAGAGTAGTGAGAGATGTGGGTAGAGGGGTAAGTTATAGAGAAGAGTAAGGGAGAAGTAAGTAGAAAGAGAGAGGGGGACTGAGGGAACACCAGGAGGGAGGAGTGAGAATGGAGAGACGGGTGTGTGAGAGAGAGAGAGAGCAGTGAGAGGAAAGAGAGAGGGGGAGATATTGGGGAGAAGGAGGGAGAGGAGAGAGGTGAAGAGCCAGAAGGGAGTACAGAGAATAGACAGAAGTGAGAGGCAAGAGAGGGAGGGAGCGTGAGGGAAGGTAGAAGGGGTAGGAGTGAGAAGAGAGGCTGGGGAAGGGGAGGGGAGTGAGATGAATTGAGGGACAGCGTGAGCAGAAAGAGAGGCAGAGTTAGGGTAGACGTGGAGTGAGTGGAGAGACAGGGGAGTGAGAGAATAGACAGCTGTGAGAGGAAAGAGAGGCATAAGGAGGGAACACAGGGAGAGAGCGGTGAGAGTGGAGAGAGGACAGTGAGAGGGTAGATGCAGAAGTCAGGAGAGAGTGAGTGAGGGAAGACAGGAGGGAGAAGTGAGAATGGAGAGATGGGAATGAGAGAAAGTAAATTGAGAGGAAAGAGAGGGAGGGAGATGAAGTGAATACTGTGAAGGAGGAGTGAGAGTGGAGAGACAACAGGGATTAGAGAGATAGAGAGGGAAGTGAGAAGAAAGAATGAGGGAAGACATGGACAGAGGAGTGAGTGGGGAGAGAGAAGGGAGTGGAAGAGAGAACGGGGAGGAGCGAGGGGAGAGACAGGGCAGTGAGAATAGAGAGAGGGAGTGAGAGGAAGGAGTGGGGAGGCCGAGGGGACACAGGGAGGGGTGGGAATGGAGGGACTGTGGGCTGGGAGATAGGATAATTAGAGATGAGTGAGTGAGAATAAGTAGGAAAATTAGAGTGGAGTGAGGAGAGAGACAATAGAGGGAGGAGTGAGGCAGAGTGAAAGATTATAAACGGAGTGAGAGCTGGAGAAAGGAATGAGAGAGATGAGGGAGAGTGACAGGGTAGTGGGAGAGAGGGTTAGGGAGGAGGGAGAGAGGACTGAGACAGTAGGGCAGGTAGACAGGACAGAGAGGAGAATGATGGAGCGAGCGGTTATAGCGGGAAGAGAGGAGAAAGTGGAATGAGAGGAGTGGAGAGACAGGTGGGGAGGAGTGAGTGAATAGATAAAGTGAGTAGAGGGAGCAGAGTGAGTGAAGAGAGTGAGAGGGAGGACTGGGAGAGTGACGTGAGAGGACAGCAATGGGGAGAGGACAGAGACGTGAGAGAAGGGTGCAGGGTGCGGGAGAGGTGTGACGGGGAGGGAGAGAGGAGTAAGATTGAGAGGGGGTAGTGATAGAGGGAAGAGGGGAATAAGGAGTAAGGGAGAGGAGTGAGAGAAACCAAGAGAGGTGGTGGGACATGAGAGAGAGCAGAGAGCAGGTGTGAGAGGAGAGAGAAGAGTTAGGGAGACAGAGGGAGCACAGAGAGAGGGCGTGGACAGGGGAGTGAGAGGGAGAGGGAGACTTGGAGAGGGGAGAGGAGAGGGCACAGGAGAGAGTGGAGAGAGAAGTTACGGAAAGAGAGAACAGGTAAGGAAGATTAGAGAGAGGAGAGACAAAGAGGAGTGAGAGAGGGAGAGGAAGAGAGGAGTGAGAAAGTAGAGAAAGAGGGAGTTAGTAAGTGAGAGAGGGAGAGGGAGGGAGTGGAGGAGGAGAGAGTGGTAGAGGGAGGGAGTGGGGGGAGGCAGCGAGGAGTTAGAGAGAGGCATGGAGTGAATCGAATTGAATTTTTACTTACCAGAGCTTCCAAGGTTTCTCCAGAGGGCGCTCTCCCAGAACTCTGTTCTCGTGGATATTTTAGGGAGTCTTTATTAGATAATGGTGACGGATTACATCACTTACCATGACATTTGTCAGCCTCCAACCCCTCTACTCAGGGTCACAGAGTGGGACTGCGAGTTCCAGCCCTCTAATCACAGGGTCAGGCGTACTGGTGACTAGCGCCCGTCCTCACATCATTTTCAAAAGTCACCTCATTAACATACATAACACAATGCTTTATTACTCTCAATCCTTAGGTACTTCTAGGGGCTTGAGGGCGCTTGTGAGCCAGGAGCTATGGAGGATGACCAAATGTATTTCTTATAAATCGTCATGTCAGAAAAGGTTTACACTGTTCTCGAACACTGTTTAGTTTGACACCACAAAAACACACCGTGTGAGCATCAGCACCGCACTGGTAACGTTAAATTCTGCACACTAGTGTTCGTGCAGCACTTAACCCTGTGGGCATCTTTAAAGGAGACGCGGTGTTTTATTAGGCGCCCGCCCCGTGTGGCAGTGCCAGAGATACCGGGGAACCTGCACACGCACTCTAACCGTTATACACATATTTGACAAAACTGAGTGAAAATGTACAGCTGGTGTCGTGTGTAAGTGTTCGTGGTGAATGACTCTCTCACAGCATTACGATAGGAATAACTTTTTTCCATGTACCCTTTCTGTATCACCAAATGCTCACCATTCCAGAATGAATAGCAATATGCCATTTCAGGGGTCAGTCTCATTCACGGATGTGACTGTGGACTTCACCCAGGAGGAGTGGGAGCAGCTGGACCCCTCGCAGAGGATCCTGTACATGGACGTGATGCTGGAGAACTACAGCAACTTACTGTCAGTGGGTAAGGCGGCTTTTGAGGGTAACTCTGCGTGCACCCAGCAGCGTTTATGTCCTTCTCAATTACCAGAAATTATGAGCTTCTAAATCACTGTGGTTTTGACCTCAAGCTTCAAAAGCTGAGAGATTGTGAAGACTCTCAAGTTCTAATGTCCAGGCCATTAGGAGCTATGTTCCATCAGCAGGTTCTCTGATATTGTCAGACTGGCTATGATTTTTAAGTTGGAGCCACAGAGTTGTGGCCTGCACAGTTAGAACTGCCAGTTGAGAGCTTTCTGGGAAGCTGTGGAGGGAGGGAGGGAGGGAGAATCGGAAGCCACTAGAGGTAACATCCCACGGGTTATGAATGAGTTGATATCTATGAAATATTTTAAGGACTTTTTTTTTTTCAAATCCCTACACCTTTAGAGTTGGCTACAAAGATGACCTGTCTACCTCAGATGTCAGAATATTTTCTCTATTAGCTCATGGTAATTGGGGTAGTGGCCTCAAGGGAAACCGGATTTTTCAGTGCAGGAACTTGTCCTTCCTTGTCCTGGACACGATGGCAGTGGGGTCACAGGAGTCAGG
The DNA here is from genome assembly GCA_028533065.1 of Trachops cirrhosus. Taxonomy (NCBI): domain Eukaryota; kingdom Metazoa; phylum Chordata; class Mammalia; order Chiroptera; family Phyllostomidae; genus Trachops; species Trachops cirrhosus. Next base: position 18,396,725 of record CM052550.1, read on the forward strand.
AGTGGCCAGTGACGCACAGAGGAAAGTAAAGGTTATTAAAGGTCTAGGGGGAGGCTGGGCAGTTTGGTCCTTAATATCCCTTCAAATAAAGGTAGGGACAGGGCTGGCTTGGGGAAGAAAGGAAGCATTTTAAAAGGAGAAAAGTGACTTCCGGCCAAGATGGAGGCATAGGTAGATGCACTGTGCCCCCGCGCACAACCAAGATAGGGACAACAACAATATAGAAACAAAAAATCAACCAGAACTGACAGAAAATTGAAGTGCATGAAGTCCGACAACCAGGGAGTTGAAAATAGACACATTCATCCAGACCAGTAGGAGGGGCGGAGTTGGGCTGGGGGAGGGACGCAGAGCAGAGACCTGAGCAACCGGGGCAGCGCGCAAGTCCGCAGCAGGCAGACCCTGGGCGCACAAGTGGAGGTGGCTGCCGGGCCAGGCTGGCAGGTGGCGAACAGCAGACCCAGCGAGGCGGCCATTGTGAAGCAAGGCACTGCGCACAGCTCAGGGTCCCAGCACTGGGAAGTGGAGCTTTGGGGCACTGACTGAAGAGGAGGGTCTTGCAGGGTGCACAGGCCCACCCACACCAGAATTGGTGCCAGAGGGGCCCGGTTGGCTTGCAGAAAGTGGCGGAAGGGTCTGGGGTCCTACAGAAAGCAGAGCAAGTGCCATTGTTCCTTCTTGGACCCCGCCCCCACATACAGCGTCACTACTCTGCAACTGGGGTGCCCTGCCCTGGTGAAAACCTTAGGCCCCGCCCCTCACTACAGGAGCTCGACAAGACCAAAAAAAAAAAAAAAAAAAAAAAAACCCAGCAAAAAGATGGCTCAAACAGATGAAGATTTGAAAGTCCCAGGCCCCATCCTTTTAAGCGACCAAGAGATAGCCAACCTATCAGATGCACAGTTCAAAGCACTGGTGATCAGGATAC
>CM052550.1:18398152-18415107 GCA_028533065.1 Trachops cirrhosus
GTAGAAGCAAAGAACTTATGACACATGGACTGAAGTAAAGGGGGGAATGTGGGTGGGAGAGGGTGTTCAGGGTGGAGGGGAATGAAGGGGGGATAATAGGATAACTGTAATAGCATAATCAATAAAATATATTTTAAAAAAATTCAGTTAAATAATACGCAGAGAGCCCAGGCTGGTGTGGCTCAGGGGACTAAGTGCTGGTCTGCAAACTAAAGGGTCACCGGTTCGATACCCAGTCAGGGAACATGCCTGGGTTGTGGATCAGGTCCCCATTTGGAGGGCACACAAGAGGCAACCACACATTGGTGTTTAAAAAAAATGGGCAGAGGACTTGAACAGACACTTCTCTCAAGAAGACATACAGACGACCCACAGATAAATGAAAAATGTTCAACTTCACTAGTGATTAGGGAAATGCAAATCAAAACTACAATGAGGAGATCCAACATGGCAGGGAGTAGGTGGAAGTTACACTCACCTCTTCCCAGGACCAAACTGGAATTACAACTAAAATACAGAACCATCGACCTGAGTTACCCACTGAAGACTAGCTGAGCAGAAGTCATAACCAAGGACTTGCAGAAGCCACGCTGAGACTTGGAGAAAGGACGGTGATACAGAAGGGGCTGGCCCTGCTGCCATGTGCAGCAGCTGAGCACCTGGAGGGATCTCTCAGCTGCAAAGGTCCCTCCTGAGGGGCGTGGGGCTCCCCAGCCCAGAGCACGGGAGCCTGCGTGAGAAGCACACCTAATAACTGGCTGCGAAAATCAGCAGGGATTCTCTCCTCCAGAGAGAGGTGGGAGTCTGCTAGAAACCCAGGTGCCCTCCTAAAGGGCCAGCACACAGAATCTCATTCACAGACACTCACCTGGGCTCCGGGTGAACTAGAGTCCTGTGAGGAGAGACCGGGTGGTGTGGCTCTGGGGAGAGAGCTGAAGGGACGACTTCCAGGATCCCTGTGCTGAGGCCCTCTCCCACGCCACCCACACTTGCCATCTTTCCCCGGTCCACCACTCCCCTCCTGTCAGCATCAGCCTGGGGGATGCAATAGTCCACCCTCCGGACTCCCTGTCACCCCACCCTACAGAGAACTCTTGCCCTAAGCAGGAGTCAGGTGCCTGGGCCTAGGGTGTAGAGGTCCAGGCAGACTCAAGGGGTGTCACAGACTGCTTTGTGTGGCTGGGAGAGGATCCCCGCACCTTCCTGCAAGCCTCACTGATGCCAACCCCCCACCCATGGGAGACCCACAAGCCCCACTCTCCTGATTCCCGGCAGTCCCACCGTGCTGAGTTGGGCTTTGGAGGAGATCCAGGCAGAACCTGGGACAGACTGAGTTGTGTGGCTGTAAGGCAGGGGCCGTTTTTCCCCTCGCATGCCTGACTGGCACACCGTTCCTGGGCAGGGCTCTCCCTTCACACAGCCCTATCTTCGTCTGTTTGGGCCTGATAAACTCTACCGGCCTCACCCTGATGACTCCCTGAGGCCCCGACCCTCAACAGAGGTCTCTGAGCACCTGGTGGGTGGCAGCTAGCCTTGGTGTACCCAGGGACTTCTGCTGAGTGGCCTCAGACCCAGCTCCGGCCCTGAGTTTGAATCTGTATCAGTCTGGTGCACACCACTCACCTCTGCCTGGTGACTCACTGAGAATCTGTCTCTCGCAACTTGAATGCCACCAGGGGTTCCTTCGGTGACAGCCTAACAGGCAGCTGGCAGGTGGAGGCAGGCACAGGCAGATCTTGGGGTGCCTTGGGGCACTTGCTGACCTGCCCCCGGGCTGGGTGCTGGTGGAAGCCAGCCTTGGTGAACAATTTTGCCCTTCCCACACAACAAGCTGTGGGTTGCTTTGTAGCTGCAGGGGCCAGTCGCAGGCAGCATCTGGTATTGGCCTACACTGGAGCCCCTCCCAAGAGGCCTCAGAACCAACAGACCCAGTGGCGGGCTTCAGACAGCATCACAGCACAACCCAATTAGCTCCACAAGCAGCACATCCAAAGAGATCTCGGCAGGCACCAGACCCTGCTGAGGCAAATTCTGTTTCACTTCATACACAGCAGCTCATACACTGTGGTTGGGATCGACCCTCACAAGCAGCCTGAGGATCAGATCCACACCCAGACAGGCCAACAGCAATCAGGCCTCAGCTACAACGGCGGGCTCACATAGCCCACACAAGGGACATTCCTTAAGCACCCAACCTAGGTGATCAGAGGCCAACAGAACACCTACTATGTAAAGCCACCCTACCAAGACTGGGGACATAGTAGATCTACCTAATACACAGAAACAAACACAGAGAGGCAGCCAAAATGGGGAGATGAAGAAACATGCCCCAAATGAAAAAAAGGGGACATCTCCAGAAAAAAAAAAACTAATGAAATGGAGGCAAACAATCTACCAGTTACAGAGTTCAAAACGATGGTTATAAGGATGCTCAAGGAATGTAGAACTTAAACAGCATAAAAACGGTCACAGAAATCATAAAAAAGAATCAGTGTGAGATGAAGAATGCAAGAAGGAATCAAGGGTAGAGTAGATGAACCGAGGATCAAATACGTCGTAGGAAGATGAGGTAGCAGAAAACACCCAATCAGAGCAGCAAAAGGAAAAAAAGAATTTTTAAAAAATGAAGACAGTTTAAAGGACCCTTGGGACAACATGAAGCATAAAAACGTCCGCATTATAGGGGCACCAGAAGGTGAAGGCAGCGAGCAAGGGACTGAGAACCTATTGGAAGAAACAATGACCAAAAACTTCCCTAATCTTGTGAAGGAAAAAGTTGCACAAGTCCAGGAAGCTCAAAGAGTCCAAGACGAGTTGGACCCAAGGAGGCCAGCACTGAGACACATCATAATTACAACGGCAAGGCTTAAAGACAGGGAGAGAATCCTGAAAGCCACAAGAGAAAAGCAGGCAGTTACATACGAGAGAGCACCAATTACACTGCCATCTAATTTCTCAACAGAAACATTTCAGGCCAGAAGGGAGTGCCATGAAATATTCAAGGTGATAAAAAGCAAAGAACTATAATCAAGGCTACTTTGCCCAGCAAGGCCCCATGACGGTCCACTGTCCTTGCCGTCTGTCCCAGGAACACCTCCATAGCACCCACAAGGCCTCCCTTGGCCTGGACACAGTGTGCCTGGGATCATGATGTGTTTCGGATGCGCTCCTCCGGGAGTGAAAGGCAGCCGCCCGACCCATCGCTGCATGCACCTCTGGTGACTCCAGAGGGCTCTCACTGTGTTCCACTGGCCTCGGCCACTCAGTCCTCGGGGAGTGTCCTGCTCCAGCCATTGACTGACACCCCACCTGGGCAGTCACCCTCCTCTCTAAAAATGAATAAATAAAATACTTAAAAAACAAAACACTGTGCCCATGACACGAGATGAAGAGCCAGGCCACTGTGCACCCCTGAAGTTTCCTTTGTTTCAGAGACTCTGGTGGACTCAGCTAACCGGCTGCTGGTTCTTCCTTCCTGCATTTTAATTCCCACACTGATGTTTTACCTTCACCAATAAAGAGTGAACTGGTAAGCCCTGGCTGGTGTTCGGTGGATTGATCACAGGCCTGCGAACCAAAGGGTCACCAATTTGATTCCCAGTCAGGGCACATGCCTGGGTTGCAGGCCAGGTCCCCAGTGGGGGAAACACGAGAGGCAACCATGCATCGATGTTTCTCTCCCTGCCTTTCTCCTTTCCTTCCCCTCTGTCTAGAAATAAGGAAATAAATAAAATCTTACTTATTCTAAAGATTTTATTTATTCATTTTTTAGAAAGAAGGGAAGAGAGGGAGAGAAACATCAATTTGTGGTTGCCTCTTGTGTGTCCCCCACTGGGGACCTGGCCTGCAACCCAGGCATGTGCCCTGACTGGGAATCAAATTGGTGACCCTTTGATTTGCAGGCCTGTGATCAATCCACCGAACTACACCGGCCAGGGCTAAATAAATAAAATCTTAAAAAAAAAAAAACAGTGACCTGGCAAAACCTTGGCCCCCACCCTTGACCCCAATAAAAGTAGAACCCCAGTCCCATGCATTGCTGACAAGTTCCCAGTGATGCTGCTGCTGGGCTGAGCACCCCACTTTTGAGAACCCCTGCCTGGAGGGGAAGAGCTTCCACCCTGCAAAGCTCAATCTAGTTGGAGATGGTCAAGGAAACAGGTGAGCCCAGTGGAGTGCAATTAGTGTCTAATGAGATACCAAGTGCCCGTGGGAGCAGAGAAGAGGGAGCATCTAATTCTGGTTGAGAGGAAAAAAAAAAAGGAAAGAAAAGCCTGATACAAATTTGAGGTGCTGCGGAATGCCAGGTCGTTGATTGAGGCAACTCAGCCTGCTGGCCGCCGGGCCTTGATTTCTTCTCACTGTGGAGTGAGCCGTACCCCGCCCTCGGTCCTTCTGTTCTGTCCCAGTGTTGCCGGGCGCCATTCACCATTGGTGTGACTCCGCAGGGCAGGACCCCAGCTGTCACTTACGATGGTAACTGCAGTCCCCTGGCCCCTGTTAGCTCAGGCGCCCAGCACACTGCGTCTCAGCTTTGTAGTGCCTCCTACCAAGTGCCCGGCCTAGAGAAGGGAGCCTCCGGTGAACTCCTTAGCTGGCCCCTCTCACCAGCACTGTCCTTCCTGCCTTGACAGATGGGTGTGTCTTCCAGGTCTTCCTGTGAAACAGTCACTCACTGGCCTTCTGCCTTACCTGGCTCACCTGCCCTCCCGTGCCCACTTCACTCCACTGTCCGACACAGTGATTCTGGTATTTCTACCTAACTTAATGTGGCCCAGAGCTGCTTACGTGCTCCTTGGAACCATCCTGACCACATGTGGCCCCCTCCCCCTGGGGCCTGGCCAGGGTGTTAAAACCCGCATCCTGGGTGAGTGCGCCTGAATCAGTAAACTTACCAGGTTCTGCCCGGCCTTGACTGAGCACTCTCAGGATCCAGTCCCCATCATACCCTCCCCGCCCTAGCTGGCTGCCCAGGCCCTGCAGCTCCCTCGGCAAAGGGCAAAGATTCTCTTCCCTCTAAACCCAGGCCCCACGTGCCATCACAGCCGGCTGGGAGCGGAGACGTGGGCTGATGCCAGGGTGCCTGTTGTTCTGCAGGGCCATGACCTTGGCATAGCAGACTGGCTAGAGGCTTAACCTTTGGGACTTGGCTCTCCGTGACTAGATTCTGGACCCAGTCCTCAGCTTTCTGCTCGGTGTGGGTGACCGCAGGAGGGGAGAGCCTTTCTGTGCTCCTGGGGAGGTTCTCTGGCTTTCACAGCTACTTTTTAATTACCTGTAAATCACCCTCAGCCTTTTCCTTTTCCCAAACACTTCGTGCTTAAAAACAGCCATGCCATTTTGCTGTCCCTGTAGTTTCTCCCTCCATACTTCTCAAACTCCTGATACAGGAGAATGCCCTTCCACCAGAATACCCGCCCAGTTCATCAGTGGTAGAAGTTTTAACAATTTCGTTACCTTGCACCAACAGTGAAGGGGTCCTCGTGGCCAGCCGGCAGCCAGGGCTCCAACTCCAGACTCCCATCCTAGTACCTGCTTTCTGGGGTCCGTGCCTAGTCCCCATCGCCACAGCTCCCAGGGAGCAGAGTCTAGATGAAGACTGGCATGCAGGAAGTTTACCCGAGAGCACTCCCCGGAGTCAACACCTGGGAAGGGCAGAGGGAGAAACTGGTTTTCAACACTAGCCCAGGTTTGGGCTAGGAGCCTGGGCGTTGAAAAACCCCACTGCCCGGTCAAGGGGGTGGGCTTCCCAGAAAGGAGGCGTGACCCTGGTCAAGGTGATTCTCTTCAGGTGAGGAAGTCTTCAGAGGAGACGGACAGCCAAGGGCTGTCAGCTGTTCCTGGAAGCACTCATCCCAGCTTGTCCCAGCGACCACTGGACTGTGGGCACAGACGCTGGCTGATGAGTGACTGGAGAACGGTGAGACATTCTCCGGACGCGAATGGTGAGCGTCTCTTCTGACCAGTTCAGACGTTGTGTGAACCAGGAACAAGTGCACAAGCAGACAGAGAGAAGGTGGTGAGCGTGCGAGGGTCAAACAAGGTCTAACTCAGAACAAGGACGGGGGTGGCCTGGACGGCCGGTTACGGGGACCCTGCCCTGGGAGGGAGGTCTGTTTGTAAGACACGGGCTCCCAATCGAATGTGGAACTTTGGGCTAAACTGTACTTTTCACTATAACACCAATTTTTTAAAAAAAGCATATTTGGAACAACTTGAATATGTAAGTCTACTTTTCAACTGCAATTTTTATGCAATTTAAGTGCAAATAAAATATTATTCACGAAAATTTAACATCTTAATTGAGATGTGTCATAAGTGCAAATTACACACTGGGTTTCAAAGACTTAGTATGAGAAAAAGAGTGTAAAATGTACCATTAATAATTTTAAGACAGTGATGATGTATTGAAATCATATGTGGATATATTGAGTTAAATAAAATATATCAATAAAATAAATCATTTTTTCCTTTTTTTTTTAGTAAAGCTACCAGGTGATTTAAAATTACTTATTTGGCTCACATTGACTCCTTTCTTTGTACAGCGTGCGGTTAGAGGGAAATGTCAGGCACAGCCGCACGGTTGTCACATTGGCCACCAGGGGGCAACCTTATCCCAGGATTGCAGTGTTCAGATACCAGGAGGCTGCCTCCCCCAAGATCAATCTTCCCTCCCCGCCTCCCCAAGATCAATCTTGAAGGAACTTTAGAGAGAAACGTCAAGATGGGGAGAAAACTGAGAGAAATACCCGGGGGAGGGGACAATGATCTGAACCGGGGATGGTGCTTGGTCACCGCGGTGGGCTGCGCAGTGGGAGGATAAAGAAGGGAAGGAGCTGCCTGCGTCTCCCCGCGCGCCCCCACCACCCCCCCCCGCCGGCTCCAGGGCCTCGGGGCAACGGGTGCCTGCCCCAGACCCACCTATGACAGCTAGCACAGGTGTCCTCCGAATAAATGGGTGGTGTAGAAGCTCTGTGGACAGGAAGACAACCCCCCTCCCCGCCCTTTCTGGGTGATGCTGAGCAGGAAATGGGAGTCCAGAGCAGTTTCTTGGTGGGACAGCAGTGAATAGCTGCGGTTTTCTGGCACCCAGAGCGCGTCCAATGACTCCTATTCTTGAGCTCAAGAGACTGACACCCGCTAGGGATCCTGATCTCTCTCCATGGGTGTTGTGGCACCCAGTACTCAGGGCCTCTGTGGAGATATGCACTCATAGGCCAAAATAATACGAATTCTGAGAACCTTGATTACTTCAACAAAAATTCACAAATTTGTACTTCAATATAAAAGAAAATTATAATAGATTGAAACCCTCAAATGTGTTTAAATCCACAAGTACTTAATGATTCTAAAAAACAAAAACAAAATCGGGTCACTTTTGGGTGATGATAGAGAACAAATTCATTATCTTCAAAAATCAATAAAGGGAAAAATGTTGTTTTAAAAATCTGTAAAGGAAAAAGAAGAAAGCTTATACCCTGCATGAACAGGACCACGGGATAATTAAATGATCAGTGGAGAGCCATCCCTCTGGAAGGATTCCAGACGGTGAATGGAATGAGAAAGCAATGTTAAAATTAAATCCCACCGTGCTGCAAGCGCCCAGAGAACTGCCAGATCAGCACTGAGCATCAAAGTCGGCTGACCTCACGAAAAAGAGAAACAGCTGGCCCTAACCCCCTGGTGAAGAAAGCCAGCTCCACCTGCAGCCTGGCCAGAGGGACTGGACCTGAGACTGATGAAGCCTCTGGATTTAACCGCTGAATCTCGGCAAGCACAGAGGACGGGAGGGAACAGTGATGCCAACCCCTGGCACTGGATCGATATTCCCCGAGCTACGCGGTGTGGTATGGGCGGACTTGGGGTCTGAAGCAGGAAGGGCGAAGACTGGACGCTGGTTCTGGGGCCCTAGGTGTGGAGGGGACCAACGACAGAGAAAAGTACCTGGAGCACGTCAGGGTGGAAGGAGAAGCCTTCATGTCAGGAGATTTTGGTTCCCATGACCACCCCTCAGGGCTATGGACTGTACAGCCTGGCCAGACTCCTGCCTTCCAGAAAGCTCCATTGGCCAAAGCTGGCTCTCCAGCAAGTCGGGCCTGAATTCTACCCCGGGGAGGATGAGATGCAAAGGCAGCTTTCTGAGAAGACGGGAGGTGGGGGGCTGTGTGTGGAATACCTGCACCCTGGAAAGGGAGTGGTAATACTGCCCCCTGGTGGATAATAGGGAAACTGCAGCACAACACCCTCTAGGTCACAAAGAGACGGGCAGTCAGTGTTTCTGTACAGATGATTTTATTGGGTACACTCAAGGCTGGGATGGTAAGAGCCTCCAGCTCAGTTGTTGGTCAGGATCTCCTCAACCCAGGGCATGAGCTCCGTGACGCGGGCATACACTGCAGGCGTGGAGGTGGAGCAGGTGCCGCTGCCCCAGGACACGATGCCCACCAGCGTCCAGGCTCCATCCTTCTGGCAGACCAGGGGGCCGCCAGAGTCGCCCTGCAGGAGGGAAATGGCCTTGTGTCCAAGCCTGAAAGTGGTTTCTGGGGCCCTAGTGTGCCCTGACCTGGCTGAGTCTGGGGGAAGGGGGGCATGCAGAGAAATAAGTGTGGGCACGGCGGCCATGCACCAGATACTGAGATCCGGCCAAATGGTAGCCCCAGCCCTGCTACCCATTCCCGAGGGCCTAGGGCAGCTGACTTACCCTCCCAGCCCTGCCATCAGCTGTAACATGGGCTGGAAACATCCAGCTCACGGGGTTGGTGTGAGCTGGGAGGCCTGGGGCCACATCTGGCCAGAGTGAGCCCTCATCGGGACATCTGTTAGTGCTGATCCGGGCTTTTGCTGGTGCACCCGGCAAAGCGCAGGGTTAAGTAGATCGTGGTGGACAGGAGTGGTCCCCCTGGACTGACCAGGGTGGAGCGAGGGCAGTGAGGGTGGGCAGGCGGCACAGGTGAGGCCATACCATGCAGGAGGAGACGCCGCTGGCGCCAGCGCAGACCATCACGTCGGTGATCTTGCTGCCCCAGGACTTCTTGCAATCAGCGTTGGACAGGAGGGGCAGGGCTGCCTGCTGCAGCTTGTCGGGGGTCTTGAGGGCTGGAAGGACAGAGGGGGTGGGGTCAGGGCTCTTCATTCCACCAGCCAACCCTGCGGGGAAGAGACCAGGGGCTTCCTGGAGGCCTGCCCTCCCCCTGCGTGGTCTTCGGCCTTCACCCGCACGGCCATCGTGGACGTAGAGCTCCTCACCTTCCCTTAGGCCCTACCAGCTGTTGTGGGATGCAGATCCCTTCTGACTCCACACCAGGCAGTGGTGACTTTGCTTCACACGAAACCTGCCCTGCCAAGCCTGGTGCGGGCTAGGCCCTGCCAGCCACTGTGTGAGGGCTGTGTCCTCCCTTCCAGGGAGGGGAGCTGACATCCTTGTGACTGGAGACCCTGGAGGGGACCCACCAGTCTCGGCAGCAGTTTGAGAGCACCCTCTTCCCACTGCCCTTTCCCGGCTGCTTCTGTCCTGTCAAAGGACCAGCCAGGGCGCTGTGGCCAGGGCAGAACATAGGGCACCAGAGCCAGCAGCCAGGGAAGCAGAGACCAGGCCCCACTCTCAGAGGCCCAAACCCGCCCCACGTCTGACTCCCAGCTCAGACTTCACGGCTGGGCGCATCGGCCCTCCTCCAGTCTGGAGAGAGGTCCAGGCTGGAGACAGGGCCCTGTCGAGCTTGGTGCAGGTCAGCGAGGGCAATGCTGTCGGCACTTAGGTGTTTCTTTAGCAACCCGATGTTCAGGTATATATTACTAAACCACGTTTTTATTCATGGTTGATGCGTTGCTCATTAAGAGGGTTTAAATAAAGAATGCAAAGATTTACAACTAATATTGGAATTTAGACCCAAAAAAAGATCCCTATGGGTCCCACCCGGAGATTCTGCCGCTCAGGCTGCCCTGACCCCGCACACAGCTCGCGGGAGGAATGCCACGCCTCACTCACCATTGTACTTGGTCTTGCCCCAGCCGGTGGTGGCGCACAGTGTCCCGGGAGCAAAGTCGTCATTGGCGTTGGGCAGGCACACGGCGGACACGGTCTGGGTGAAGCGGGCAGGCGTGGCCAGCTTCAGCAGGGTGATGTCGTTGCGGACAGTGATCATGTTGAACTTGGGGTTCTTGAAAACCTGAGGGGTGGGGCCAGAACGTAGAAGTGAGGCCCTGGGACCAATCAGCGGTTGGCCACTCCCCTGGCGGCTGCTCAGGGCAAACAGACCCACAGAGCCCAGACTAGGGCTGAGGTCCCGGCTCTTCTCCCTCCTGCCCCTGCCACAATCAGCGCAGCCGAGGTTCCCGGCCAGCCCAGCAGGGCCTGGGCATACCTTGGCAATCTTCAGGACCTGGATGTCCTCAGCATCTGAGGCCTGGTCAAACTCTCCGGCCACGACCAGGTGGGAGGTCCTAGCAGAAGCATCTGGAGTTAAGGACCCAGAACATGCCTCCTCCCCTCCCCTGCCCCCTACCAGAGCCCGGCCCAGGCCCTCACTTGACCCCGCAGTGGGCAGCGGTGACCACCCAGTCCTCGCTGATGAGGGATCCCCCGCAGAAGTGGAAGCCGGTGTTGTCCTGGAGGAAGATGGAGAGCTCAGCACTGACTGGACACCAGCAGCTCCCAGCAGGCCCACCATCCCCCCCCACAGGCAGAGTCCCCCCTCACCTGCAGGGACACCTGCCAGGGCCAGGAGCCAGGGACAGCGTCCTCCCCATTGACGATCCTGGATAGGCCACTCAGCACGGGCTGGATGGCAGGGACACCGCAGCCTGGGGGTGGTGTGGGGGTCGACGGGAAGAAGGGCCAAGAAGGTCTGAGGCCTGGGGCCAGTCTGCGGAAATCCTGGCTCCTACCTCAGCCCACCCAGGTCACACAGGAACCCCCTGCCTCACTGCCTCCTCCTACAGGCGCCTTCTCCTGGCACCTCCCAACCTGTAGGCTCACGGACCCCCCTATGCAGCTTGCTGACCCCAGTCATCCTTCTGAGGATGCTCACTTTCCGCAGTAACCCGGGGAGCACGCAGCTCTAACCTCACGGGCGAGACTTGCCTGTTCCATTCGTGGGGCAAGGGGTGTGGAATTAACACCTGACAACCCGAGTGTGCGGGGATGGGGGACTCGGACCCTGCTGAGGGTCTGTGCGGGGTTCCCTTTGACACACCCTGGGCTCTCTATCCCTGGGATTTCAGCAGCTACTCTCTGCACAAAGTTTTTGTCTCTTAACGCTATAATCAGATGGGACTGATTCCACACCATGAGAGGACACATCAGGGAAACAAAACAAAAGACTTGAATTGTCACGGGAACGGGAGAAAAGACAGGTGTACTTAATACACCCAGGATGCATTTGCTGGGTCAGGACGAGGCAGGCTCCGCCCCCGAGCACAGGTATTATCATTTGTAGCCCCTGCAACCAGCCAGGCCGTCTGGAGGGTCACAGAGGCCTCGCTACCTGCCCCTCCTGCCCGTGGGGATAGGGAATGGACCGGCCCCTCACTGAAGATTGTTGTCACCAAAACATCAGCATAATCTATTTTCTTGCAATAGCAAAGAGATAAGACATAAACTGCGATGCATTTACACAGCTGAGCACTTCCCAGTGGTTAAAGGAAAGGAGCTGAGCCGTCAGCAGGGATAAAGCGGTAACATTCATCACGTGGGTGGGAAAAGCATGTGGTGAAACTGATGTAGAGCATCACGCTACTCATGTAAGGTTTCACCGAGGCTGCACGTCGTCTGTGGACCTGTAAGTATGTACCGAACGCGCAGAACCCCCGCAGGAATGACGCACAGGCGCCAGATGAGGCGTCGTCACCTTCCAAGGGAAGGAGGGAGGAGGGAGAGGGGAGCCTTTGCTGAATCTACTTTACATTTTAAAAGAAATACCTCAAATCTGCTAAAAGGTAACATTTGAGAAATCCTGATGACACGGGTGTCATATAATTTTCTGTAGTTTTTTTACAATTTCTTTTTTTTTTCAATAGAAAATAAAATGTTAGCAAATACCTGGCACATAAATAAAAAAACCCTGGGTCTCCCCCCGGGTGGCGTCTGGGACCACGCCCTTACGCTGCCCGCGGTGCCGGCCCCTGCCGTTGCTGGGGCCTCAGGCCTCAGTGGGGCCCAGGCTTGTCCTTTCCTCCCGCTGGGGGCGGGGTGTGGAAAGCCCAGAAGGGGCCCTCCGCTCCCTGCAGCCTCAGCTGGCCAGTCGCTGCCTGAGGCCCGGGTGCAGGGCAGAGGTCCCTCTTGGTCAGGCCCTAGGGTTCACCCTGGACAGAGCCCCTCTGTCACCGGGGTCACTGGGGACTCAGGGACCTCCTCCCCATCTCACCCAGGCCCAGCTGCTCGCCCGCCACAAACACTTACCAAAGGCGGCCCCCACGAGGGCGAAGCAGGAGAGGAGCCAGAGAAAGGCCATGGTGCTGCAGTCGGGGGCATGTGGTGCCTGCCGGGAGGGCTGCCTTTATACCCCCCGGAGCCCTTAGACGTCACCAAGCCCCTCGGTCCTGCCCAGTCAGAGAGGCCTGAGAGCCACCCTCCCTGTTGTCCAGGGACTTCGGGTGATAAGCGGGGGCCAAGCCCCACTTGCAGCCAGGCCTGGCTCTCAGCCTAGGATGCCCCGGCCCCTGAGAAAGGGGCAGCTGCCCTGGTCCCATGTCACCCATAAGCCGTGGCAACACTAGGCAATCCCAGGGTGCCGCGGGCAAGGCCACCCCCGCCCCCCCAGCTGGGAACCCGGGTCCTGCAGGGCCCAGCTCTGTGTGTCCGTGCCAGGACACAGCCACAGGGGCCTCTGCCGACCCCGGTGCGGCAGGGAGGACCCTCAGCTCCTGCTAACAGGCAGTCCCACCACGGGACCCGAGAATTAATGCAGAGGAGCCCAGCAGGTGTCGGCGGGAGGCCCCCAGTCCCGTGAACACAGCCGCAGACTCCCAGCTTAGAGTGCGTTCAGTGTATCCCTCCTCGGAACGGAAAGTATCACACAGATACTCCCGGTTACCCAGAGGGTCGCCTGGAAACCAGCCCAGCCAGGCAGCTTCAGAGCCGGTGTGCGGGTCTGGGTGGGCCTGACCGGGCCGCCCACAGCGGCCACGTGGGGCCCAGAAGGTTGCAGGTTGCTGCTGTCCCGGTCTACCACTGGGCTAACCTGAGTTCTCTTTTCTGCGATGATTCACAAGTTAAGAAACTAGTCCCATGAGATGGGGCTCTGATTCCGCACCATTAAAGCACACATCGAGGAAACAGAAGAGGCGCGATATAACTGTCACAGGGCAATGAGGAAAGGACAGGTGCGTGTGCAGTTGCCCTCAGTGGAGGCAGAACACCTTCTCCACACCTGTATGCAGATCCCTCTGCCCCCCAGGGCTGGCTGGGCCTGGACGCCAGGGTACTCACAGGAACAGAGCACACGACACCCGACCCCACGGGCTGAGACCCCAGTGAGACAGACAGATGCTAAACAAATAAGAATATAATGCTTTTTATGATTTACAACAGCCACGCTGTCAAAGCAGCCCTAGTGCCCATCAATAGGCGAGTGGGTAAAACGTGGTGGTGCATGTCTATGACGGAATATTACTCAGTCAAGAAAAAAGAATGGAACCTTACTGGTTGTGACAGCATGCACGGACCTGGAAGGTGTTATGGTAAGTGAAATAAGCCAGTCCGAGAAAGACAAGCACCAAATGGTTTCACTTATATGCAGAATGTAAAGAGCAAAATGAAAACAAACAAAACAGGAACAGACTCATAGACACAGAGGCCAGGCTGATGGTTGCAGAGGGGATGGGGCAGGGGGACTGGTGGAAACGGTGAAGGGGCTAAGAAGTACACACTGGGCCCTGGCTGGTGTGGCTCAGTGGACTGAGTGCTGGCCAGCGAACCAAAGGGTCGCCCATAGATCCCCAGCCAGGGCACATGCCCGGGTTGCAGGCCAGGTCCCTGGGTTGGGGGTGCGTGAGAGGCAACCACACATTGATGTTTCTCTCCTCTTTCTCCCTCCCTTCCTCTCTAAAAATAAACAAATAAATAAAAAAAAATTTGAAAAGTGCGAAGTGGTGGTTACAGAGTAGTCACGGGGAGGTAAGCACAGCACAGGGAACACAGTCACTAATATTGTAATAACTAGTGCGGTGCCGGGGCACTGGAAATACCGAGGGGAGCACTGTGTAAAGTATGTGACTGACTGACCACCTGTGTACCTGAAACCAATACAAATAAAACTGAAAGAGGAAACGAGAATACAATGTTTTAAGCGCGCTGCCCAGGCCGGGGGAGGCGGAATGGTGCTGCCCGGGCCCGGCCAGCGTGGGCCTTGCTGATGAGGTTCACGAAGGCAAATTCGGCGGGCGGCCTGGTCTCCCCTTCGTCAACGGTCATCTAGGGACACGGTGGCCAGCGTGAGCAGGACAGTGTCACTAGTCCAGACTTGAACTTGATCGGCTTTGAAGTTTTGTCTTTGGTTGTAAACTCCCTTTTTTTCCAGAGTCTCGTGCCCTTCGCAGGGGGAGCGCCAGGTGAGCGGACCTCTGAAGACCTCTGACCGGCGGGAACAGTGGCCTCCGCTAGGACAGGCTCCCGAGGCCCTGAAGCCCCCCCTGTGGGTAAGGGCTGAGGCAGCCACATTCCGGGGGGCGTGGAGGAGGGACCAGCCGCTGTTTACTGAGCCTGAAGCTTTTTGATGTTTGAACTGGCTGTGTGCCATCACCCAGGGGTGTCTTGGCTGCGTGTCAGCCCTGGCTTTGAGCACGAGGAACCCATATTTAAATGTCAAGCCAGGGTAATTTATTGAAATATTAACGTTTGCCAGGTTCCCCCCTTACCCACCCACCCACTCATTCCAAGCAGGTAGCCAAGCCATTTGTATTTTTCTTGACTCGGGGCTTTTTCCAGAGCAGAAAACAGAAGCAGGGCTGTCGTACCAGCTGATCCTCAGTCGACAGCAGTACGGGAGGGCCACGGCCTCGGAAGGTCACATGTACCCAGTCCGCAAGGAGACGTCTGTGCATTTGGTGATGATGCGTTTTTACTTTAAGCAACTCCCTGGGCCCCCACCCCACACCCCCATTCCAACCAGACTGAGAGGTGAGCACTGCCTGGCAGCAGGGTGACCATCTTGCCAGGAGTGACAGCCATCACCCTTGCCTAAAGCCATCTCTTCCTTTTTGTCCCCACGGAGGGTCCCTCCACCAGCTCTCAGGGGTTAGAACTCTAACACACAGGAGGCCCCGCCCCAGCCCACTTCCGCAGGCTTGTGGGGATGTGGTGCCTGGCACTTCGGCTGCCACCTGGAGACCCGGAGGAGGGAGCGAGATCCCGAGCCGGAGCCACGCACCGTCGCTGCGCTGCCCGGCAGCGGCTGGCAGCTGCACACGCCAGGTCTCCGGTGTGTGCACTCATCTGAGAAAAGCCAAACCTTATTGTTTAGCCACTGTCAGCCATGCATTTTATCACAAAGAGCATCTTAAGTGATACAAAATAATCACAACATGGGTGCTACCTGTCTTCCCTTCTCCCCTTCAGGTCCACTCTCTACCCTTCCCCACCTCACGGGCCTCCAGCACACGACCCTCAGGGGTGAGACCACAGCACAGCTGCCCAGGCCCTCAGGCTGCCTCAGGGGTCAGCCCAGGGGAGGCCGCAACAGGAGCAGGGCCCTGCCAGGCGTAGGACGGAGAAGTGGGGTACTTATTCCCGGGCTCCCTTCCTGAGTGGTGGGTTGGCCGTGGGTTGGCTGCCTCCCTCTACAGAGGGCACAGCTCCTTCCAGGCGACCCTCTCTGCACCACACCCCCTGGTTCTCTAACTGCCTGCCCCTTGTCCCTTCAGCTCTGGGTGTGTCCCCATTGTTGCTAGAGCCCTGTGCACCCCACTATCCTTTGTTGGTTTCCCTAAATCCTGCATACATGTTGTAAAAGTCCTCTGTAATAAAAGTGTTCAAGCCCTGACTGGTGTGGCTCGGTGGGTTGGGCGTTGTCCTGAAGACGGAAGGGCCCCACTTCCATTCCCGGTCAGGGCCCCAGTTGCGGGGTGCTAGAGGCAACCTATCGGTGTTTCTCGAGAACAGTGATGTTTCTGTCCCTTTCTTTCTCCCTCCCTTCCCCTCTCTCTATAAAAAAAAATAATAAAATCTCTCTCTAAAAAAAAAAGAAAGAAAGAAAAACTCCTCTGGTGTGGCTCAGTCAGTTGGAGCGTAGTCCTGTAAACTGAAATGTCACAGGTTCAAGTCCCAGTCAGGGCACGTACCCACCTAAGCTGCAGGTTTGACCCCTAGTTGGGTTGCTACAGGAAGCAACTAATTGATGTTTCTCTCTCCCCCTCCCAGCAGTGGAAGAAAAATCAGAACACACACACACACTCAGGTAACCCAGTGTGAGTGTGCTGGCGAGTGTGCTGGCTGTTTTCAGGCAGGACCACGATCGCGGTCCCAGGACCCGGGATTCTGGAATTGGGCTACGCACAAAACGGAGGAGTGAAGGGCAACCAAGAGCCAGGGAAGATGAGCCCCGGCTGGCGGGTGGCAGGCAGGCATCGCAACTACCCAGACAGCACTGCAGGTGGCAGAGGCGGGAGTGCAGGTGGGAGCGGGGCCTGGAGGGCAAGTGGCTGTGGCACAGTTCCTAGGGCGCCAGTGGTGGTCATTAATATCAGGGAGTCATACGAAAGGCCGATAAGCACGAGGAAAGATGATCGAAACCCCAGTGAGCTATCACTTCACACCATTAGGATGACTGAGATGACAAAAAACACAAAGTAGTAAGAAAAAGAACTGGTGAAGGTGTGGAGAAATCTGAACCCTTGTGCTCTGCTGGTGGGAATGTGAAATTGTGCGGCCACTGTGGAAAACGGCGCGGTAGTTCCTCAAAAATTAAACACACAGTCATTCTGCAATCCAAAAGAATTAAAGGTAGAGTTTCAAAGAGACA
>CM052550.1:18415207-18583762 GCA_028533065.1 Trachops cirrhosus
CCCCCCCCCCCCCCCCGCCACCTGCCCTGCCTCTACTCCACTCTGGCCTCGCCATCCTGGGGCCGCCAGAGGGTCTCAGCCCCTGCTCCCTGCAGTGTCCCCCCCAGGGCCCTCCTCGGTGGGTCCCTTGGCCACTCCACCCACCCTCAGACTCCCGGGACACCCGGGAATGCTCCGCCAGGCCTGCGCCCTCCGGCACCCTCCGGCACCCTCTGCCTGGACTCTGTCTCCTCCAAGCTGCTCACTAGGCACACGCCCACACACTCTTCCTTCTCGACTCAAACTCCCCTTCCGAGTGAGGCCCTCCTGTCTGCCTGGTAGTAATAGTAATGACACGAATGACAGTGTAACTCCTTAGCTAGTGGTGATGTGCATTTTACTTTTTTTTTTTTTACCCTTTTCCCTAACCTCTCCCACCCCTTCCTCGTGTGAGCTTGATGAAGGCAGGAATCGAAGTTTCGTTTCTTCTGTTTGTTCCGTTCCAGCAGGAGCCTCTAAGTGCTGGTTGAAGGTACGGTTTCATACAGAAGGGTCCCCAGTCCGCATCCTGTTTTGCATCCTACCTTCCCTCCTACTACTGATACATGGCAACCATCCCTCTCTGTCATTAGACAGTCTTCTAGAAAGTGCAAGGGGCAGCAACAGGCAATTTGAGAAGTACAAGGAGCAGCCAGAGCAGGCCACGTGTTAGGTCTGGTCCTCGCACACTCGATGTGGGCCAGGCCCTTCCACAATGTGGGGCGCACGCTGTAAGCAGCCCCATTTCACACACCTAGAAATGGGATCAGAGAGGGTAGGAAACTTGCCAAGGCCCCGCAGCTGTGGTGCCGATGCCCGTGTGGGGAGCCACCGCACTGCAATAATCGATGCAGCGGAAATGAGAACCACGAGATGTCACCTCCCTGTGCACATCGGGCGGCTTGTCCAGCACCTGGCAGCCTCACCCTCAGAGTCCTCCCTCCCAGTTCCCCAGTTGCTGGGCCCGCTGCCCGCCACGCTGCCCAAGCCAGAAGCAGACCGCCCTGCTCCCGTGGTCCCACCTGGCCCTGCCTGCACCAGCTCTTGCCGGGCGTGATAGCAGGGCCCCCCGGGCCGACCCCTGGGCCCAGCCTTGCCCCGATGTCATGAGTTCCACTCCAGGGACCCTGGCAGCTGGGTCGAGGCCCAGGCCTGTGTGAACCGGCAGTGTGCCGCTTGCCTCTCCCAGCCACACTGCGAACAGCCCGACTGGCCACCACAGATGTCGAAGCGCGCATTCACCCGAGTCTTCTTGGCCATCCATTCTCAAATCCCGGGGGCCAGCCTCAGCCCCGGGCCATCTGTGCCCTCACCTGTGACTCTGTCGTGGCACTCCCCTCCGCCTTGACCACACTGCCCAGGGGTTTTTGAACAACAGACCAACTAAATGACTTGTCCAAGGTCCTCCAGACCATGAGCGATGAGGCTGGGGCTCAAATCTTGCCCAGGCCTGGTGGCTGTCACAGGGCTGCTCCTGAGGCAGGGCCTGGAGGAGGAAGCTGGGTGCAATGGGAATGAAAAACAGCCATGACATGGCATTTTCCCCTTGGCAGTGGGTCAAGGGCCACCTTGATAGGCCCCACCTTTGCCCTTGGCTCTGGCCCCAAGGTCAGCCACAGCCACAGCTGCTGCTGTCCCAGGCAGGCCTGCTCCAGCATGTCCTGTCCACTCTGGCATGTGCCCAGGAAAGGGACTGTCACCTCAAGGTTCCCAGATAACAGCCTGGTGCCCAGGGATAAAACCGGGAGCCTGCCAGACAAGTGCCTTCCACCTCCTTGGGACATCATGGCCTTCTTCTGGCTTCTCTCCTGCTTCACCCTCCTGGGCACAGCCCTCGGTGAGTGCTGGGGCAGGCGGAGGCCAGGAGGCTGTCTCCCCAACCCTGAGGACGGCAGGGGCCCCAGGGGCCCTACTCCCAGTTCAGCTGCGCATGGTGGTGTGAGCACGAGCGAGTCTCCCCCTCTGAGCCTTACCAGCCCACCTCTCCAGTGGGGACACTGGGAAGGTTGGATCAGACCGGCCAGCGTGAGGCCTCTGGGCAGGAGGTGGCTGTTCCCAGGGCTGGCTGGAGGCCTCACATCCTGTGCAAGGGGACAGGGAAGACAAGTCCAGAGGGACAGAAGTTCTCTGAACAGTTAGTGGTTCCCAGACTCAGGCGGTGAGCAGGTAGGCAGCCGCACCAGCCCTTCGGGGCCCTTGAGCCCAGCCGCTTTAAGCTCATTTGCGGAGTACTTGATATGTGCCAGGAGCACCTCATCTTATGTCCCCCTGCTTCACCTGCTACCTCATCTTATGTCCCCAAGCCAACTTTGTGAGTTGGGGGGGTGACGGTGCGGACCCCATTTTGCTGATGGGAAAACCAAGACTCAGCGGTTAAGCAAGGCAGTGCCCCGGCCAGTTCAAAGCACAGAGCCCAGCCTCCCTGCCAGGCTCCAGCCCTGCACCACCTGCTGGGCTTGTGCGGAGGGAAGCACAGGGGAGACTGAGCTGCCCTGGGGAACTCTTGGGGCAGAGGGTCCTGAACGGGGGACCCAGAGCTGTCCATGGCCTCCATCTCTCACCCCACACCCCCACCCCCAGGCTGTGGAGTCCCTGCCATCCAGCCCGTGCTGAGTGGCCTATCCAGGATCGTCAATGGGGAGGACGCTGTCCCTGGCTCCTGGCCCTGGCAGGTGTCCCTGCAGGTGAGGGGGGACTCTGCCTGTGGGGGGGGATGGTGGGCCTGCTGGGAGCTGCTGGTGTCCAGTCAGTGCTGAGCTCTCCATCTTCCTCCAGGACAACACCGGCTTCCACTTCTGCGGGGGATCCCTCATCAGCGAGGACTGGGTGGTCACCGCTGCCCACTGCGGGGTCAAGTGAGGGCCTGGGCCGGGCTCTGGTAGGGGGCAGGGGAGGGGAGGAGGCATGTTCTGGGTCCTTAACTCCAGATGCTTCTGCTAGGACCTCCCACCTGGTCGTGGCCGGAGAGTTTGACCAGGCCTCAGATGCTGAGGACATCCAGGTCCTGAAGATTGCCAAGGTAAGGTGTCCCCGGAACCCAGGTGGCCCCAGGCATGGCGGGCCTTCAGGAGTTGCAGCGCAGGCTGACTGGGCTGTACCAACAGGCCTGAAAAGCCCCTGGACTCAGGGAGTGAGAAGGGAGCCCAGCTCCTCCCGATCACCCCAATAACCCATCACGACGGGGCGAAGGAGAAAGCAGGGTGTGGAGGTTCCCTGCAGTGGTGGTCCGGGCCTGGGCTCCCGGGCTCACGGCAAGAGCTGCCCAGCTGAGCAAGCTGTTGCTCGGAGACAGAGGGAACCGAGGTGCTGAGGGGCAGCCCAGCCCTGTGTGAGTTTCTCCCCTGACCCCAACTGGGGCTGTTGGTCCCGCCCCACAGGTTTTCAAGAACCCCAAGTTCAACATGTTCACCATCAACAATGACATCACCCTGCTGAAGCTGGCCACGCCCGCCCGCTTCTCCCAGACCGTGTCCGCCGTGTGCCTGCCCAACGAGGCCGACGACTTCGCTGCCGGGACACTGTGCGCCACCACTGGCTGGGGCCTGACCAAACACAACAGTGAGTGGCCCCCAGGTGGGCAGGCAGTGGAGGCTGGGGCAGGGTGGGGTTGCAGCTGCTGAGCACCCACCCCGCCTCTCCAGATGCCAACACCCCCGACAAGCTGCAGCAGGCGGCCCTGCCCCTCCTGTCCAATGCTGAATGCAAGAAGACCTGGGGCAGCAAGATCACCGACCTCATGGTGTGCGCAGGCGCCAGCGGCGTCTCCTCCTGCATGGTATGGCCTCGGGCTCACTCTGCACCCCTCCCTCCCAGCCGTGGGTGGGTTTAGGCAAAGGCCCAGGCCAGGGCTCTGCAGAGAGGAAATGGAAGGAGCAGGCAGGCTCTTTCTGGGACCTGCTGTTTCTTCCTGGGCATTCCTACCAGAGTAGTTGGGATCCTGGTGGATCATCAGTGACCTCGGGGAAGTGCCAGAACAGGGGGCTCTGGTCTTGCAGCAAGATTCCACTGATGCTGGCACCTGGGCAAATGGTGCCGCCTGGAGCTGTGCGGTGTGCAGCCTGGGCAGCGGAGGAGGGAAGCCCGGAGGGGCTCCCGAAGCAGCCCTTCCTCACAACTGGCACCAGCTGCGGTCTCCTCTTACCAATCAAACTCACTTCACTGAGCCGCCATCACGGGACCTCACCTTGGGGGGCAGCCCAGACTGTCCGGGGGCACAAACCACAGAAAGCGCTCTCCAGGTCCCTTTCACAGTCTCTCCAGTACACTGGCGCTGGGTCTGCTGGATGTGAGGCCCTGGGCTGGGCTCTGGGAACAATATTCAGGGGCCTCTGTGCTGCCAGGTCCAAGCCCCCTTCTCCTTCCCCTGCAGGGCGACTCCGGCGGCCCCCTGGTCTGCCAGAAGGATGGAGCCTGGACCCTGGTAGGCATCGTGTCCTGGGGCAGCGGCGTCTGCTCCACCTCCAGCCCTGGCGTGTATGCCCGCGTCACAAAGCTCATGCCCTGGGTGCAGCAGATCCTGGCCAGCAACTGAGCTCCTGGCCCTGCCCTGGTCTCCCTGCCAACCTTGTTCCCACGAGCCCCAATAAACCTGTGAGAAACGTATTGATGGTGTCCGTATCCTGTGTTGGGGCCTCTGAGGCCTCACTTTGCCCCTGAACTTGGGCCTTCACTGGGGCAGGCGGCAGGTGGGGTCCCTTGGAGGGGCTCTCTTTAGTCTACGTCCCCAGAGAATGGCCAGAGAGGGCACACGCAGACCAATGGGACCTTGGCCCCCACACTCGCACCTGGGCTGGGCTGCAGGGTCTTTGATACCTGCCTCCTACTCAACCTGCTTGGGGCCCGGCACTGGGGAGCAGCATCCAGAGGACGAGCCTGCTACCGGTTGCATGCACCTCTGGTTCCAGGAACCCTCCCAGGAGCGGCCCTGGGCTGCCTCTCCCACGCCCACACTGGAGACACTGGAAAGGACCCCCCACTCTCAGTGGTGGATGAGGGAGCTGCTGCCCTTTCCTGGCTGCTGCTGTCCTGTTCAAGGACCAGCCGGAGGCACCATGGCCTGTGCAGAACGTGGGATGCTGGAGGGAAAAAGGCAGAGCCAGCAGCCGGGGAAGGGGAGACCAGGCCCGACTCCCAGACCACCGACCCAGACCCGGACGTCTGGCTCCCAGCCCAGACTACACAGCGGGCGGGTTACACCGGGCCCCCCAGGCCCTGGAGCCATTCACAAACCTCGCCCCCACCAGGCAGGAGGTTCCTGGCCTCAGCTCCCTGGCCCAGTCCTGCTTCCCACAGCCTTGATTTTCTTCTACGGGGACTCTCACCCTCCTAAGAGGCCACCCACAGCCTCACCAAGGGTCCCTCCAATCCACTACTCCTACCCTGGGCACCCACAAGGGGGACGAACCTACCTTCCCACCCAAGGGTCTTCTTGCCCCTCACACCTCAGGAAGCGGCTTTTCATTTTTAAAAATTTTATTTAAATGTAGACTATTAGCCAAATTATTGGAAAATCAATAATGAAAAATAGTTTTTTCGGGTTTTCTCCTGGTGCTGAGAAGGAACACGTCACAGCTGCACTGACCCCTGGGAGGGGGGCCATGGCACCCCCGTGGGGAGGGGGTCAGCCCCCAGGGCTCACCCAAGGCCATGTGGGTCAAGGGGCCTGCATGCTCCTGGCCGGGCCACGCAGTGTCGGGACCCTCTCCAGGCCCGCTGTGTACTCGGGGAAGCCCGCCAGCCTGCTCCTTGGCCTCAGCTCCGGAGGCCTAGCTCTGCTTGGGCCTCTCGAGCCCACACCTGCCCTGCCATAAATATGTACAAGCCCCTGGGCATCCAGGGCACCAGGCCTGGGTGGAGCTGGGGCTGCCTGCCCCCTGCCTGCAGCACCGAGACTCCCGGGGAGGGTGCCCGGGGCAGCCCGGACCTCACCGCCCACCTCCCCGGGCCTCCATCCCTCAGGCCATCCGTGCTCAGGCGGCCGCCAGCTGGCCCAGCACCCGGCGGAACTGCTGGGTGCTATGGCCCAGCTCCCTGACCCTGTCCACCATGTCCTGCGCAGCGGCGGGCGACGGGTACTGCAGGGCGGCGGCCTTGGTGGTGGCCACGATGCCGCGCAGGAGGTCGCACAGCAGGTTGCTGTAGTGAGTCACCTGGCTGCGCACGTCGGCGGCCTTGGCCTGCCGCGACAGCGTGTCCCCGATGAACACCAGCTTGTGGGCGCTGAGGATGACAAACTTGCTGTGTGCCACGAAGATCTTGGGCGGCTGGTTGGTGGCCACGGCGGTGAAGAAGGCGTCCACCGCGTTGGTGAGCGTGGTCAGGTTGGCCTCGCACTGCTCCAGGTAGAAGAGCAGCAGCTGGCGGTCCGAGGGGCCTAGGCCGCCCGTGCGCCCCGGGGCCAGGGGCTGGGCCGGCGTCCAGTTGGTCAGGTCGTGGTCTATGGGCCGTGACACCTCCTGCTCCAGCCGCTCAAACTGCTTCAGCTGGGGAGAGGGAAAGCAGAGTGAAACTGCAGACACAGGGCAGGAAGGAGTCAACGGGGCCAGTGCTCGGGGCGGTGGTGGGCGCGGGCCTCCCCGGCGCTGCCCGGAGCCCGTGCCCTCAGCAAGTAACGGGTTTCCTTCTGGAGATTCTCCACGTGACTTCCACCGACCTCACGTATGACTCCACTTATGTGACATGTTTCAAATGACAACATGGCAGAAATGGAGACAAATGAGCGGCTGCAAGGGTGAGGGACGTCACCCTCTGGTCCGGGTGCCGCCCCCTAGTCGGGTGTGATTGTGGGGAGGGACTGGAGACGGGCGCGCAGGACTGCTCCGGGTTCTCTTTGCAACTTCCTGTGAATCCACACATTTTCCAGACGAAAAGTTAAGAAAATGTTCTTCCTAACGTATACAACGTAAAAACATTCGAATACACCAAGCGGGGGGGAAGGTACCCATCACTTGGAATCCCATGCACCCAAAATAATCTGTTAAAAAATCTGGTAGATTATCTTCTAGAATGACATATTCAGGTTATCTCCAGATAAAATAACATCTTCAAAATGATCTGGGATAAGAGGGGCCAGACAAAACAGCACTAGCTGCTGTGTTGGGGAAGGCTGATGCTGAGTGCATGGGACCCAGAGGGCTAGTTTTTTTCAATTTTATAAATGTACTAATTACATTTTTCATGATAAAAATTCTAAACAAAAGAAATGCTTTGGTATTTGTAAAATTTCAGAAAACAAAAATTTATACCAAAAAAATTTATACCAAAAAAATGTTAAATATTGTTCAAGATTTTCAGCCCTGATGGTGTGGCTCGGTGGATTGGACACCAACCTATGAACCGAAAGGTTGCCGGTTCAATTCCCAGTCAGGGCACATGCCTGGGTTGCAGGCCAGGTCCCCGGTTGGGGGATGCGTGAGAGGCAACCAACTGATGCATCTCTCACACACTGATGTTTCTCTCCCTCTCTCTCTCCCTTCCTCCCTCTCTGAAAGTAAGTAAATAAATAAAATCTTTAAAAAATATCACAAATACTTAAAAAAACCTGAAAACACTATCTATAATATTTTATCACCTACTTTTAGCACCAACAACGGGTCAATCATTTCACGCTGGTGAGTTTGTGTAAAAGCACACGGTAAGAGGGAAGTTTCCATGCGCGGCAGCCTCGCCCGCGAGTCTGGTCTGACTCACACGTCCTCCCAGAGCTGCTTCTGACCAGGCACTGCGTGGCTGTGACCGGCTTGTGCAGACTCAGGGGAAGACAAGTTCCGTTCCACCCGAGATGTCAAGCCTTAATTGGCAAAACCAACTTGAAATGTAACACTCAAGGCCTTCCAACTTCTCCCCTTGGGCAGCTACAGTGAAACTCCCCACCCAGTTCTCTTGTCTAGTAAGAGAAGACACTCACTCACGTTTGTTCTGTTCTGAACCCTGGCGGGTCTTTTCCATTTTCTGACAATTCTCAACGCCACAGCTACACAACCGTCTCCCACACGGAAACGTCATACTTCACACAAACAATACTCTTAGACAGTTGTGGGGAGGGGGCTCCAGAGTTTTTGCTGATATGGAAGCGGAGCAATAAACGTCCTTGTCAATACATTTTATGTGCCTGTATTTTGCTTGTACGTCTCCAGACTAGAAACTCCAGATCTTCAGTTTTTCCTACATACTCCTACCTTTCAGCCCAGCTTCCAGTAACCTCGCTAAGTGATCACGTGGATAGACGCGTGAAGAGAGCTACGTTCAGCAAGGCAACAGGAGCCTCAGTGCCCACTGACAGGGGACTGGCTCACAAACGTGGTCGAGTCGGAGGAAACAAAGAGGATAAAGCGCACGTCACTTCTTAAATCAGTGGAGATTGCATATATTTTATGTACGATTATTAACATTTACCCCATTACTGAGCATCATCTATGTGCCAGGGGTGTTCCAAGCCCAGTACCTTTTACTCGTCTTTCTCACGTCAGCCCAAGGGGGTGCCCCTCAGACCCCGCTCTGCAGCTGGGAGGCTGCGGCTTTGCCCGCGTGCACCCGGGTCTCGGGGGCAGGGGGTGGGGGAAACCTGATGGGTGATACTTGTATTATCTCGTGCTAGTCTATAATTTTTATTATCTTCATAATCAGAATAAAACTCCCTTAATTTTTTTAACTATCTCTTTCAAGTGATCCAAAACATGCAGGAAATTCTATGCTGGCAGATGGTTTACCTGTGGATTGGGTACAATGTAAATGTTCAACAGTAGCTGTTGCGTGGCCTTTGTGAAGAGTGTTTGATGCCATGGGAAAACCCGTGGGATGAAAGCAGACGTAACTGCTCACAAAGTATCACGTTAAACCGCCTCTGGGGAGCGTGCGTTCTCCCTTTCACACTGTTCCGTGTGCGCGCTAACACGGCCACAGCCACCACGAGCACTCTGACGGCAACATCAACCCCACTGCACGTGGAGACGGTCACGCAGGTGAGGGGGGGCCGGCTGGGCAGGGCCTGGGAGGCACGTCTCCCCCGCTCCCTGGCCCCGAGACTGGCCGAGGGGCAGCCAGCTCCTCCGATGGAGGAGAAGCCCGTGCTGGGCCAGGCTGGTGACCCTGAGCGCGTCCTCACCTGCTGCAGCTCCAGCTGGCCCTTCCCCTGCCGCATGATGTTGCCCTTTTCCAGCAGCTCCTTCTGAGTCTTCTCAAACTCCTCCTTCCCCTGGGGAGCAGACAAGGACTGGGCTGAGTGAGCCGGAAGCCCCACAGGCCCCACAGGTGGGGCAGCTTCCTGAGGAAGCGGCTCTCCCGGGCTCCCCCATCTCGGGCCGGCCTAGGAAGGGCTGGGCACGCTGTGTGGCCATGGCCGTCCTCCCTGCCTGGTTCCAGTGTCAGGAATTGCATCCATGCCCAGCCTCTAGGTGCACAGGGCCCACCCCCGTCCCCGACCCCTGGGCCTTGGCATCTGCTGGCCCTCAGCCCGGAATGCTGAGACTGACTGGCACCCGTGTCCCTGCTCAGAAGCCCACCCCACCCCACCTTCCCACCACCGTGTTTCTTTCTCCCTGCTGGAAGTATCTGTCTTAGCGTGTACTTCAGAATCCACCTCCCCAAACACTACGGCCACCTCTGTCCTGGTCACCAGAGAAGCCCCACCCCTGCAGGTGCCTGAGAGCCTTCCCTGGCTGGCGCTGCAGGCCCATATACACTGACCCAAAGGCCTGCAGTGGGGAAAGGAATCAGCTTCCGGGGGCCACCTGGCCTGGAAGGTCAGAGTGAGAGGAGAACACAGGGACTCCCGAGACCCTGCTGGGGCTAAATCCTCCCTGGGCCACAGAGCCCTCTGTGCAGGGTGATGAGGGGCCCACGGCAATGGTGGAAAAATCAGAGCTCAAACTGGGCGGGGGGGTTTCCCCAGGGTCCCAGGGAACCTAGGCGGGGCAGGCACCCACCTGCAGGTGGACATAGTCGTAATCCTCCATCCAGCCCCCCTCACTGTTCTCATACTGCCCATCTGGTGAGTCCTGAGAGGTGAACTTGGGGGGTGAGGGCAGGGGCCGGGACTGGATGCTGCTGGCCTTGTCGGTGGGGTTGGGATGCAGGGAGCCGCCTCCCTCGGGCCCTGGGACAGGGGCCTTGGTCCGTCTGAAGAGCAGCGAGGCATTGCCGTGCAAGAAGGAGGCCAGCTGCTTGGCATCCTCAGGCACAGCCCGTGAGCAGGCCACCAGGCGGTCCAGGTCTTCAGGAGTGGCCCCAGGGCCTCCTCGGCTACTGTCGAAGGTCTGACCGTGGGTCACCAATGTCTGGTACACATCCTCCATCTTCTGCAGCTGTCGGCTAAGCTTGGCATGCAGCGTGCGGTCAGAAGTGTGGGCAGCATTGCCCACGGCACTGCGGGCAAACTCTAGCAGCTCATGGACGGCCCCCTGGACGGCGGCCACAGCAGCTCGCAGGTCCGGCACCGGGGACTCCTGAGGCTCGGTGCCGCTGCGCCAGCCCCCACACCCACCAGCACTGCCCGCCATGTCCAAGAGGTGGGCTACAGTGGCACTCACAGCCTGCTGCAGCCGGGCCAGGGCCTCCACGGCCACCTCCAGCTCCAGGGGCTCACGGCCTGGCCCTGGTGCCTCCAGGGAGGATGCCGACTGGCTGCTGCGAGTGCTGCCTGTGCTGGAGGCGGACAGGCGCTTGGCTTCAGCCGGGGCCTCTCGCTCAGCCGGCGGGGGCACCACGTACACACCATCGTCAGCCACGCCGCCGTCGGCCACCTCGGGAGGAAGGACCCGCTCGCGAGGCACGTCGTAGAGGGTGCCAGGGCCAGGTCGCCTCAGGCCAGGGGGCACGTCATAGAGGTCGGGAGCAGGGGGTGGCACGTCGTACACATCCTCAGTTGGCGGGGAGTCTGGAGGCGGTGCGGAGAGGACCAGCGGGTGGCGGGTTGGGTCAAAGGGCTTGGCCTTGGCAAAGGCAGGGGGCACGTCATAGGTTTCTTCACGCAGCAGTGGGCCGTCAGGGACGTCCTTGCTCACCGATGGAGGAACATCGTACACCTGAGGGGCCAAAGGGTGGTCAAGGCTGCCCACCCACCTGCCCACCAGGAGCCCAGGGCCAGGGCTCGGTCACGTCCACAGACATGGCCCGAGTGCACAGGTTCACCCACGCAGGTTATACTTAAGAGCCAACTCTGGAGCCACAGCCGAGCTCCAAACCCTGGCTCCCCTGCTGACCAGCTGTGCGCCCTGAGGCGGCGCCTGTCTGCTCGGCTGTGCGAGGGGAGGACTCCCTCGCAGGTTTGTTACTGTGTGACTTCCAGCACTCAGTGGGAGGTCGGCTATAACACTACTACCACCTTCACCACCACCACGGCCGCCGTCGCCGCCGCCACCACCACCGTCACCATCACAGACACCACCACCATCACAGCCGCCACCTCTACCGCCACCATCACCACCACCACCACGGCCATCACTGCCACCACTGCTGCCTGTGCATTCACTACTCTGTGGTAGGCATGTGACTGAGCTTTTTATGCTACTCGTCAGCGTAAGGACAACCTGGTTTGTGCCTACCGTATTTTTTGGACTACAAGACGCACTGCCACCCCACCCCCGCCCCCCACATTTGGGAGGAATAATGGTTGTTAACACTGCTGTTGAGTTCTGTTTACATTGGTGAAATATTATGTTATTTATGTTAAGTATTTTACCACATTTTTTGCTTCAAAACTTTTTTCCCTATTTTCTTCCTCTAAAACCTAGGTGCGTCTTATGGTCCGAAAAATACGGTAATTTCCTCTCACAGTTATTGGTCGCCCCTCCTCCACTCTCAGAAGAGCCCTGGTTTGGATGGCAAATTCTGTGGTCACCTTGCTGATACCCTGGGTGTTCCCCTCAAGCACCCATGGAGAGGGCCTTCCAAGGGGCCCTTCTGCAGCTGAGGAAGCTGAGGCTCAGAGCAGCACCCGTCACAGGGCGACAGAGGGACAGAGCCCGGGTCTGGAGTCAGGTCTCTCGAGGCCCCCAGCCCTGCAGACCCAGGCCCCCACTGCAGCGCGCACCCTCGCAGTCCCACCCAGAGCCCTGAGCGCAGTCAGGACTCAGCCCTGGAGACCCCAGCACCCCCCCGTTGCTCACCGCGTGGTGGCTGGATGGCGGCAGGCTCTTCTCCACACTGGGGGGCACGTCATACACGTCCAGGGATGGGTCCCAGCCATTGGGGCCCTTGACAGCCATGGGAGGTGTGTCATACACCTGAGGGCAGGAAAGGTGCAGTGATACAGGTGCCAGGGGCCCCTGAGGAAACGGAAAGCGGAAACTCCACAGCACCCACCCCCGGACTCCCCTGCCCTGGCCACAGCTGAGAAAGCCCAGCTCCCCGAGCAGGGCCAGCCTGAGTCGCCCCCACTCCAGCCCCTACACCTACCTCCTGGCCGTACTGGCTGGGAAGCAGCCCTCGAACAGGGGGCACGTCGTAGATGTCCTGGGGTCCTGGGCCCAGCAGGTGGCGTGGGATGTCGTACTCGTCCTGCTCTGGCTGGGAGGCCTCAAACACGTAGCCTTGCCCCACGCGGGTGGGCACCACCACCTACGGGCAGACGGCTGACTGTTTCCACTAGCTCTGGAAGCCAGGCTCCGGGGGCCACCCTCAGGTCCTTGGGGAGATTCCACTCCTCCCGTGAGGCGGCTGGGGCACCAAGGCAGCGTGGGGGGTCCCCCAAGGGTGGGCCCAGAGGTCATTCTAAGGCAAGAGCATTCTCATCCTCTTATGTTCTCTGCCCTTTCTTCAATGAAATGCCACGCCTGGCGAACACTAGGACCCTGGGCTTTATTTAGATGGCGGCTCTGGCCAGGAAACAGAGGTGGTCTGTACAGCTGGATGACCCAGGAGGCTGCAGAAGAGGGTGCCTATGGGCTGACGGAGGGTGGGCCACCCTTGAGTGGGGTGCCCATGCCTCAGGACACCTCCCAGCTACACACTCTTCAGAAAGGTCTGCCAGCAAGGAGCTGTCCGGACCGCAGGATCCAGCAGCCACCTTCGGGCCCAGGACAGACGGAGGTGGTGGGGCCAGGCTGGGCCCTTCTCAGGCGGGGCCAGAGGAGGTGGCCTGAGCAGATCCCAACCACCACAGCCGGGGGCCTCCAGAGAGGTAGGCAGTGGCCTGGCAGAGCGGCAAGCGGGCCCCTATCCTCCCCTGCCACCCCCAGCATTTCTTGAGGAGACTCCTGAACAGGGCCAGTAGGGACTCCCAGGCCTCAGAGCCAGTTCTTGAGCAGATGGAGAGACAGGGTGTGGGCATGAGGGAGCAGCCAACACTAGACCTGAGATCCCCACCCCCACGCCCACAGGGCCCTGAGACCACCACTCACCCCAGCAGGTAACATCCGCCCAGAGAGGAGACCAGCCTCTCTCCGCCCTGGTGCCCTGCCCCTGGCCCAGGATCCAGAGCGCAAGCTGCCCACAGCCCTTCCTGTCAGCACCCTGTCCAACAGGCAGTGCGGGGCAGGCAGCCGCCTCCCCGCAGGCACCCAGCCCTGTGGGAGGAGCAGACTGGGTGGAGGTCAGCCCTGAGCTAAAGGCTGGCAGGATCTCCTAAGGCGGCTCAGGGCACGCCTCCCCCACAAGCCTCCCTGCTCTGCTCTTCTCCGACAGAGATGCCTTTTGTTTCTTGATCAAAGGGGACGTCTGGGACAGGATTGACTCAGGCCCTCCCCACACATAGCCCTGGGGCAGCAGGGCTGAGGCAGGGCCCGCCCTCAGGCTCAAGGCCCCCAGAATCCGGTGTCCCTGCTTCTGCCCCGCCCCCCAGGCCCTGCTGGCTGCCAGGAGCAGCCGAGTGTCTCCCCAGGAGCCAGGCACCAGCACTTTTCTCATCAGCCCAGAGCTTGGCAGAGCCTCCCATTCCCTGCGTTCCCTGTGGGCCTCCTGGGCAGCCAGCGCAGCAAAGCAACACTGGGCTCTTGGGCAGGCTCCCGTTAGCTGCTGGGGCGTGCCTCGGTGGGGTATACCCCGCCCACTGCCCCCCACCCCTGCGTGTCTCGAAGTGGAGTTGGCGGCCCTCCCCAGACTCATCTCCCTCCTTGAGCCCCAGACTTGAGTCTCCTCCAGAGCTATTTTTGGATACGGGAACCTGCCAACAGTAGGGCAGGCGGGCGGGCGGGAGCTGGCGGGATGTGGCAGGTTGGCAGGGCCTTGAAGCAAGGCCTGAGGCGTCTCCAGGCCCCACTGGCCTCCGAAGGGCAGGTGGGGACCCGGCCTCACAAACAGGGTTGTGCATGAAAGCCCCTCTCAGCCTCCTGCAAATGAAGGAGGGCAGGTAGTGCAGGCGGAAGGGCTCTGGGGGCCGGACCCCAGGTCCTAGGCCCTGGGCAGCTTGCCACTCCTGCGGCCGAGCTGGTGACAGTAAGCAGCTATATTGGCCAGCAAAAGTTTTTCTGGTAGAAAAAAAACAGTATGGAAGCCGCCAGTGGGGAAGAAACCTCATTACAAAAACCATCTCTCCAGAGAGCTGCTGAGCCCACTAATTAGAGGCTGCCCTGCTCCCCACATGGGGCCCCATTAGCAGGACGTCGAGGCCCCTGAGGGTGAGGGACACAGCCAGAGTCTGGGAGGAGACACAGACCCCAACCCAAGACCCACACGCTCTCTTACACACACACCTCTGCAGTGCGGATGGCAGACCCACAGAAGCAGGGTCCCATGGGGCATCTGCAGAGCAACAGTGAGGCATGGCGCTAATGGCGCTAATGGCTATCAAGTCCCAGTGAGACGGGCAGGCCTCCTGCCCGACTCCGTCTGGGTGCCCAGCAACCTCCAGAGAGCTTGGCTGCCAGACTCCCCCTTCCGCAAAAGGGTCACTGACTTACGCCTGGCCTTGGCACACCCCCACCACACCCCCATCCAGAAGCTTGGTTTCCTCCTCCGCAAAATGGAACGACATCGGAATGCTGTGGGGCATTGCAGGTGACCATCTACGCTCTCACTGAGAGTGGGGGACACACCTGACATGGGCCCCCTTGCTCCTGACCCCACCATGGCCCAGTGGGAGCCTGGGGAAGAGACAAAGCTCCCAGAAGGAATGGGACTGAGTGCAGCTGCGTCTCCCCAGAGCCTGAC
The DNA here is from genome assembly GCA_028533065.1 of Trachops cirrhosus. Lineage (NCBI taxonomy): Eukaryota > Metazoa > Chordata > Mammalia > Chiroptera > Phyllostomidae > Trachops > Trachops cirrhosus. The sequence goes on from CM052550.1 coordinate 18,430,310, forward strand.
CCACCGCCACGGCTGTTCCCATAGGCACAGCTGCGGCCCCTGCCCCACAGGCATGCCCCCAAGAGTGACCTCACAAACACCCCCCCCCCGGGGGGGCCTACCTACTTCTGCCCTCAGCTTCCTAAAGCCACGCCCCAGCCCAAAGGGTGCCGACCTCTCTCAAGCCACTCTGCTCCAGGATTCTGACCTCTCCTGACCACTGGCTTCACTCGCCCTCCAGAATCCTGGGTGCCAGGGTCCCAGCCCCCGAGTCAAAGTGCTGGCAGGGTTCCTCCGTAGCCCAGCCAACCCTAGCCCAGCCAACCTCTACGCCAGAACCAGGAGCCTGCTTCCCAGACCCCTGAGGGGGAGGACGAGGCTTATGAAAGCACAACCTTAAAATGTGGGCACAGACGCGCACAAACCAAGACGTCTGCCGCCTCACTGTCAGAGACATGCACCAGGAGAAACCGCCGAGGGCCCACCCCGCAGGGGAGGCGGGCCGCAGGGTGAAACCCAAGGCAGCAGTCTCAATCGTGCTTAGGGACCCCAAAGTGCTTTCGATATCCGATATTGGATTTACAGCTTCAAAATGCAAAACAATGGTACAAGCCTGTGAAAGGCAAACGGAATATGCTAGACAAAAGACGCCCAGGCTGCCCAGTGATTGCCTCTGGACTGGGGCATCTTCTGTCCAGGCCTCTTCACCTATTATGCTTATTCTATGACAAACTAGCATCACCCTCACAATCGTGAAATAAAGACAGATGAAATCTCGGCTGCCCAGGCCAGGATCAATGGGGCTTCTTGGGGGAGGGCAGCTGGGCGCCCGCCAGGTGAGCCCAGCAGCAGTGTGAAAGCAAGCCCCTCAACTGTAGGGCAACAGAACCAATGGCCAAAACATGGGCTTGAGCCCACAGCCCGCAAGAGTGTCACTGCTGTTTCCTAGCCCAAGGGTCCCCCTGCCTGCCCAGCCTCTCTGATGCACCAGGATGGGCTGACTGCAAAGACTCAGGGAGGGAGTGGAGGGTTGGGGAAAGGGTGCACCTCCCTGGGGTGCGGTGTGCAGAGCACAGACTGTGTGTGAGGGGGGGATGGACTATGGCCTGTCCCAAGGCTCACCAGCTAGGCACTGCTCTCAGCCACCTCCCCACGGGACAGGGATCCCCAGGCAGGGCTGTGCTCCTCCCACTAAAGCTGCTTGGGAGTGGCCTTAGTCTGGGCTGTCCCCCTCCAGCACAGCAGGCTTCTGCCACGGGCCTGTCTCTGGCCTGAGAGCTGAAGGGGCAGGTAGGGCAGGAGGTGGGAGCCAGTGGCAGGTCTCCTGGCTGCCAAGCTCCGCCCCATGGACAGGTCTCCCCGCTCAGCCCTAAGCTGGCTCTGAGGACAGAGGCTCAGTGAGGTGAGCAGGGGTCTGTCTACGTGGTTGCTGGCTCTCCAGACACAGGAGGCCCCAGGTTACACACAATACAAAAGCAAGGCTGGGCCCGGGCCCAGGGAAGCTGATTCCAGCAGAGCCTAGCTGCGGTGCCCACCGCCCGTCCTCTCCTGCCAGGGCCCCCGAGTCACACCACTCGCTGCACTCTCCCTTTGAGGAGGGGCAGCTGGGCAGCCAGGGCTGGGAAGGCTGCGGGGGCCTCCCTGCTGGTGTGGGCTGTTTCTCAGGGTCCTCCTGGGAGAGCTGTAGAGGGTGAACAGGGAGACAGTCCTCCAAGTCCATGGGACTTCTGTTTCCGGGACTCAGGAAACTCCACTCCCCAACTCTTGAAGGGACGTGTGCAGGGGAAGACACAGGCCAAAGGTGAGACAATGTTGCTTCTGACTCAGCCAGCCCAAGGCAGCCTGTGGGCCTAGCCTCCCGCCTCAGTCCTGCCTCCTTCCTACAGGAAGATGGACTGGGGAGGGTGCAGGGCCCAGAGCCTTGTCCCCTGACCCAACATCCACTGGCAGCAGTTCACAAGGGGCTGGAACCAGGGTCTCTCTAGGGGCGACCCCTACACCAGCAGCCCCATAGGCAGTGTCCTTCCCACAGTGCAGGAGGCACAAACCAATCACCCTATAGGAGCCCACAGGCCCACTAACATGCCCCAGAAGAGGAGAGGGGGTGGGCACCTGCGGAACCAGGAACACCAGAAGGTGTGCCTCACCCCTACCCAAGGGGCTGACACGTATCCCCAGAGGACTCAGGGCAGCCCCCAGGCATGTGGCATCTGGCCTCTCCCCTTTGTCCCTTCCTCCTTTCCTGCTGGTTGGGATGCAGACACGTTGGTAGGAGCTCACGCAGCAACCACTCCAGCCCAAGAGACCCAAGCCCTTCAACGAGGAAGTCAGAGCAACAAGAGGGAAGGAGCCACGGCCCCTGACGGGCACGGAGGTGCTGCGTGAGCACTGCGCTACTCACCTCCACACCTCTCCTCTCGTTCACGCCGTTCTTCTGGGAGTTTGGCCACGCTCGCCAAACTGCTGCACTGCCCTCCGTGCAAGATTTCTCCCCTTCAAATGCCACCCAGCACCCCCAGCCAAACCTCCCTCCCCTTCCTGGGCTCCCTGCCCCAGCCTGGGCCCCTCGCTGTTCCCCGCACTCTCTACTCTGTGGGCAGAATGACTTTACTAGCACAAGGATTGGGCAGGTCACACCTACTCAAAACCCTCCGCCTTCAGCAAAGCATCCGGGTCTTAGGTGGCACCAGGGCCTGGGAGTGTGTCCCCAGCCTGCTGCTCTGGCCTCACCAGCCGAGCCCCACCTGCCCACCACTTTTCCACACGTCCAGGCCTTCAACAGGCTTCGTCCTCTGCTAGTGCCACCCTCCCACTAGGGTTTGTCTGCCCTAGTGGACAGTTTGTCTGCCTTGGACCTCATGGTCCAAGGCCAGCTCAACGTCTCCGCTCTGTGTTGGCCCAAGCTGTTCACGCCCATCGACAGCAGCAAAATGAGCACATTCCCCACAGACTCACCTCCCGCTTCAGCCCCAGACCAAACCCACAGCCGCTGCTGGAGCCCTGGAGAACCCAAGGCTGCTGAGCTGGGCCCAGAAACCTGGGTCTGGGCGAAACCCACCAGGAGGGCTGCCCGGTCACGCCAGGGTGGCCTTACCTTTGCCGGTGGCTTCGTCCCCTCCCAGCTGCGTGCATCCATGGATGGAGGAACCTGGTAGATGTCCTGCCCTATCCCAGCAGAAGGTGGCACCTGGTAAATATCCTGGGTGGAGTTGCCAGGCCCTGGAGGCACCTGGTAAAGGTCTGAGGCTGGACTGGGGAATGCGTGATGGGGCATCTGCTTTGAGAACGTGGACGTCTGCTTGGCGGGGGGAGACTGGAACTGCGCGCTGGGCCCAGGGGCTTGGTAGAGGCCCTGCTGGGTCTTGCTCGGGGTAGGTACCAGGTAGACACTGTCAGGCTGGGGTGGGTAAGTGACAGGCAGCATGGGCGTGTACTGGGCAGTTGGGTTGTGGAGGCCAGGCTGGGGTGGGGCCAAGGGGGCAGGCGGGCCAGGGCCGGGGCCTGCAGGCTTCTTGTCGTGCATGCCCACCAGGATCTTGAGGCGGTTCCCGGGCACGATGCCTTGGCGCCCATGCAGTGAGCAGAGCCACCAGCCGTCCAGGCCCTGTGTGTCCCGCTCCAGCACCGTCATGATGTCGCCCTTGCGGAAGGAGAGCTCATCCGGGGACTCGGCCACATTGTCATAGAGGGCTTTGGCCAGCACGTTCTGGGGAGAGAGGACACAGGCGGGCATGAGGGCAGGAGCACGTGCATGGGGCCTCTGCGGCCTGCCCAGCTCCCACACCTCCCCAGAGGAAGCGACTGGCCTCCGCGCCGGGAAAGGAGCTCAGCAGGGCCTGGCACACCCCTGGCAGCTCTGTCGCCACAGCCTCCAGGAGAAAGCCCCAGCTGATCCTAGATTTTTTCCAAAGGGGCCTGGACAGCACCTCAAGATCCTCTCAACCGCAGCCCCCACGACACTCCAAGGAGGGCACTCAAGCTACCCTTACACACCGCCCCAAAGTCATAGTGCGGCCTGGGCCGGCACTGGGAGGGCAGCGGGGATGACCGTAACGGCCACACATCCTGGGAAGAAAAGAGGACACACACTCTCCCTGCTCCAACTCGACAGTCCTGCTGCCCCGCCAGTGCTGTCAGCCCGGAGGGGACGCTGGGACAAAACGGCCATCATCTGTGTCAAAACCCCAACACGCTGCAAGAATCCATAACTGATGTGAATGAAAAGTCACGGAATAGAAAAGATGTCAAAGGATAAGAACAAAAGCTACAAATTATTCAAGAATTAATCAAGCAAAGACTGCAGGGGGCCTCAGAGAAAGGAATGTTTATCTTCTGTCACAGGGCTCAAGGAGAAACCTGAATTGGGGGGAAATGTACGGAGCTTGGTGGGATGACTAAGTGCTATAAAAAACCAATTAGCCAAGCATACTTAAAAATTACAATTACGATCAAAGTGACAGCAGAAATTGTTGTTGTTGAGGAATATGATCAAAGAAAACCAATCCTTCTAGAATTAAATGTAGAAATAAGAGGTCTACCCTGGCTGGTGTGGCTCAGTGGATTGAGAGCCGGCCTGAGAACCAAAGGGCTGCTGGTTCGATTCCCAGTCAGGGCACATGCCTGGCTTGTGGGCCAGGTCCCCAGTTAGGGGTACTCGAGAGACAACCACACATTGATGTTTCTCTCCTTCTCTTTCTCCCTCCCTTCTCCTCTCTAAAAATAAAGAAATAAAATCTTAAAAAAAATAAGAGGTCTACAAATAAATATTAATGCTGGGGGAGGAAAAAACCACCAAAGGGCACTCGGCGCTCTCCTTCCCAGCCACAAAGATGTGCCACAGCCCCAAACCAGTGAGTGGCACAGGACCAAAGAGCCGGGACAGGGCTCAGGAAGGGCCCCCCTCTGTGGCAAGCTCATGGATGTCACAGGTGGTGCCTCCAAGCAACTGGGAAGAATGACACCGCATCACAGGTGATATTAAGAAAAATTTCACTCTGTAGGAGGAAAAATCCATTTGGACACTTGCCTCATGTTATAAACAAAGGGCAATTAGAAGTCTGACTGTGAAATGTATAACTCTAGAGCTAATAAAAGAAACAATTGTGGGAGAATATCTTTGTGATCTTGAGATGGGAAGAAATTATAAAACAAAACCTCAAAAAACAAAGACCCCCCAAAGTCGCAAAACGTAAGCTGATGAGGACAAAGACAGGGTGAAAAGTCACCAAGAGACAAGAGAGTGACTAATCTAGAATGTGGAGGCACTAATCCAAATCAGTAAGAAAAAGACACAAAAAGCAACAAAATATGAAGAATGCATTTTCCAAGGGGGACAGCAGGATGGCCACAACCATCAGGAAGAAAGCTCAGGGCCCCGGCCAGCACACAAGGACGCACATGCCGCTCTGCTCCGTGTGCCAGCCGGTGCCCAGGTGTCTGGGGGGCCTGCTGGCCACACCCTCCTGAGCTAGTGTAACAAACGGGAGGTCTACATGCTAGAGCCCTTCACTGTAAATGATACAAACATCTACAAAACAATGCTAAGCATTTCTCAGAGACACTTATCCAGGGAGATTCCAGACACATTACGTTAGCACGGGCGCTTCTGGAAGAGGGACAGCGATGAGACAGACATCAGGACTAAATGGGAAAAATAAAGCAAAATAAAGCAAAAATAAAGCACGGAAGGGCAGCACCCTCCAACCCCGCTCTTGGTGGTTGTAATTCTCCTGTTAATTTGCACAGCCACCCAGAAGTGAGCACTGATTCGAGGTTCCATTAGTCAGCAGACCCTCCCAGCGCAGGGACATGAGCTCCATGTGGCCCAGGCACAGGAGAGGCCCTAGGGAAGGCTGTGAAGTCAGAGGCAGAAGGACCAGAGCACTGGTGCACTGGGTCGCAGGTACAGAACCTCACGGCGGTAGAGAACCCAGGGGCTAAGAGGCCTTCAGTTTTCAGCGCTCGGCCCCTGATGCCGCTGCTCCCCCTGCGCAGGTGCCAGGCTCACACTGGGCTCAGAGATATCACAGAAGTTCCTCCCAGCTGGAGGGCCAAGGTCAGTTCCAAGGAGCTAAGGAGGCGCCTGGGGGAGACAAGGTCAGGGTTGTTTTGGCCTTCTAGGGCAGCAGAGGCCCAGGCCTCACACTCGAGGAAGCCAGGTCTGTGGAAAGGACAGAGCCAGGCCAGCTGGGCTCCTGCCCCACCAGCTAAGCCTCAGCTCTGCTGCCCCCCTCTGAGTCTCCAGAGATCTGAGGACACAGAGCCTGGTCTGGACCCCTGGCTTGGGAGTGGGACCTGAGTTCTGGCCACCCACTAGCTGAGTGACCTTCCCCACTTGAGCCCAGTCTCTTCCCCAGGACTCCACCTGGCAAGGAGTCAAGTAAGAGCTGGAATTCCAGGCAGAAGGAAAAGCCATGCCTCCTCAGGCTGGAGCAGGAAGTGGCAGCCGGGGCCCCTGGGGCAAAGAAGAAGGAGGGTGAGACCTCATTCAAGCCCAGGAGGGAAGACCCAGCCCCCTCCTTCCACACCAGCATCTGAGGCCACAACTGCGCCCCAAGCTCCCCAAGCTCCGTCTCCCCTGCCTGCCACAATGAGGACCAGGGATGAGGACTGGGCACCGTCAAGTTTGGAGCATGTGCCCCAGGCCCCAGGGCTACATGCTGGGCCCTGGGGAGTGCCAGCTGGGAGCCTGATTCCTCAGTGCAGCCCAGAAAGGGCCAGAGGCAGGAAACTTGGGAGCCAAGAGAGGCAAGACTCGGGGGAGGAGCCAGCCCAGGCAGGCGGCTCAGAGTTCAGGGAGGGCAGAGCTGGTGGAGCCACCCCAGCACCAAGGTGCACACCGGGGCAGAGGCCCTTGGAACTGCCGATTGCTGCAAACGGCCCACAGAGATTACCAGTTACAAATGCACGGAAGTGTAGATTACGTCTCAATAAAACGTAGGGCCAACTTCAATAATGGGGAGATGGTAAGAATACCAGTGTTAATATTTGCGATGACTAGGACGTGTTTTCTCTTCCTGATTTTCAGAAGTTTTCAATGTGTATTTAATGAGCATTTCTTTGCTTTGGGGTTAAAAAAAACACACATCCTGAAAAAGAAAACAGTGGACTACCTTCTAGGCTCCAAGGCAGGATGGGACAGAGGAGGCCGAAGCAAGTCCAGAGGCCAGAGCCCAGGGAGGAGGCGGCAGGGGCGGGGCTGCCCTGCAGCCCACGAGGGCTCAAGGGCCCCATCCCCAGACTGCCTGCAGGAAAAGCAAGTTTCCCAAATATGGTCTGTAGCCGCCCTGAGGCCTCAGGGAATCATATCCTTGCCAGAGGGCCGGACACCAGGTCTCCCTCCCCCAGTGACCCCAGAACACAGAGCCACCCCACTGGGTCCCCCTAGCCCCTGCCCTGGTGACCACAGGAAGTGCCAGCGGAGTGAGTCACAGAAAAATTCCCCTCGGCCCAGTCAGAGGGGGCGGGGTACAGACAGAGGGGACTGCCCCTAGGAGGCCCCTTACCTCTCCAGAGGAGGGCAGCCCCAGGAAGACTGGCAGATGGGCCTCCGCCAGGCCCCAAAGACGGGGCTGGGCACTCAGGGAGGCTGGAGTGCTGTGCTGGAGGCAAGGTCCAGCGGGGGAGGGGGAAGGGAAATCAGAGAGAGCAAACCGAACCCAAGAAGCTACTGGGACCTCCTGTGCAAGGGTGGCCAGCCCCTACTGCCTCGGAGTAAGCTCGAAGAGCAGTCAACAGCTGCTACTATACAGTCCAGGGTGGCTGGAGCCAGGCTGGGGAGCACCCCTTGGGCTGGGCACGTGGCACTGGGCGCCTGGCACCAGGAGCTCCTTGCCTGTGTCAGCTGGTGGCCCTGCCCAGAGCCCCAGAGGCAGCTGCTCCACAGCGCAGCCCGTGAGTCCTGGGCACTGCTGGCGCCACAGCACTCCAGCTGGCCAAGCCCCGGCCCCTTTGGGCCTCTAAGCCTGCCCAGCTGCTCCTGAGACAAGCTCCTCCTTCCTTCTCTCAGTCACTCAGCAGCAGCTAGCACCAGACTTAGGGGACCTCAGGCAAGTCCCTAGTTTTTCTGAGCGCCCAGAGCCCTTTGCTAAATTGACAGTCCTGGTTTCACAGGATTATACTCTGGTTTAACAAAAGATTCTCCTGGCTCTGCTCTTGGCCAGGTGCTGGGCCAGGCCCTGCAAGGTGGCCCAAGCGTAGCTCGACCAGGCCCCTGTCCACAAGGGGCTTACATTCCAGTGGGGCAGAGAGACACCAAACAACTTGCTAGGGCGGGGGGCAAAAGCTAGCATGCAAGGAGCTGCTGCCCAGACCACCCAGCTGACCAAAGGCGGATTAAGAGACTTCTGGCCAAGATGGAAGAGTAGGTAAGTAAACATGCTTCACCTCTGCGCACAGCTACAGCAAAAATTACCACTCAACTACAAAACAAACATCACCCAGATTTGTCAGAAAATCGAGCTGTATGGAAGTCTGACAATCAAGGATTTAAAGAAGGCACAGTCATCCAGACAGGTGACTTTTCTACAACAAGTTCATGCTACTAAGACAGGAGGTCAAAGCACTTCTACCTAATACACAGAAACAAATGCAGGGAGGCTGCCAAATGGAGGAGACAAAGAAATATGGCCCAAATGAAAGAACAAAACTCCAGGAAACGAACTAAACAAAATGGAGATAAGCAACTTATCAGAGGCAGAGTTCAAAACACTGGCTGTCAGGATGCTCACAGAACTCACTGGGCATCGCAAAAGCAGAAAAAAGATGCAGACAGAAATGAAGGTTGCACTAAGTGAAATACAGAAAAATCCACAGGGCACCAACAGTGGAGGGGATGAAGCCGAGATTCAAATCAACGATCTGGAACGTAAGGAAGGAAAAAAGCATTCAGAACACCAAGAAGAAAAAAAGAATTTAAAAAGTGAGGATAGGCTAAGGAGCCTCTGGGACATCTCCAAACGTACCAACATCTGAATCATAGGGGTGCCAGAAGGAGAAGAGGAAGAGCAAGAAATTGAAAACTTATTTGAAATAATAATGAAAGAAAACTTTCCTAATTTGTTGAAAGAAATAGACGTAAAGTCCAGGAAGCACAGAGAGTCCCAAACAAGTTGGATCCAAAGAGGACCACACCAAGACACATCATAATTAAAATGCCAAAGGTTAAAGATAAAGAGAGAATCTTGAAAGCAGCAAGAGGAAAGGATAGTTACCTACAAAGAAGTTCCCATAAGACTATTAGCTGATTTCTCAAAAGAAACCTTGCAGGCAAGAAGGGGCCGGGAAGAAGTATTCAAAGTGATGAAAAGCAAGGATCTATATCCAAGATTACTCTATCCAGAAAGCTATTATTTAAAACTGAAGGGCAGATACAGTGCTTCCCAGACAAGGTAAAACTAAAGGAGGTCATCATCACCAAGCCATTATTATATGAAATGTTAAAGGGACTTACTTAAGAAAAAGAAGATCAAAACTATGAACATTAAAATGGCAACAAATGCACAACTATCAGCAACTGAATCTAAAAAACAAACTAAGCAAACAAGCAGAACAGGAACAGAATCAGAGATATGGAGATCACCTGGAGCGTTATCAGCTGGGAGGAAGGAGGAAAACAGGGGGAAAAGTACAGGGAATAAGAAGCATAAATGGTAGCTACAAAACAGACAGGGGGAGGTTAAGAATAGTATGGGAAATGGAGAAGGCAAAGCACTTATGTGTACGACCCATGGCCATGAGGGGCGGAGGGGCGATTGCTGGAGGGAATGGGAGTACTGGATGGAGGAGGGCAAAGGGGGAAAAATCTGGACAACTGTGACAGCATAATCAATAAAATATATTTTTAAAAGTGGGGTGCCAAAAATACGAGGTGGGACCCAAACCCCCCCAGAATTTATTTACAAACAATTGTGTATTTATTATTACATGTTTAAACCTCAGTCACCTTCAAAGCACTCTTCATTTGATTCACCTATCGAGACGATTTTTCCTGCTCAAAACAGTTTTTGAACTTGCCGATTTTGTGCCTTTTAGTGCTTCTGCGGTCTTTTGTTTCACCTCTTTCACATCAGCAAAACATTTCCCTTTGAGGGCTTTTTTTCATTCAGGGAAACCAAAAAAGTTGCTTGGGGTGAGACTGGGTGAATAGGAAGGGTGGGGTATGGGGGTCATGTCAGTTTTGGTCAAACACTGTTAAAACACTCAGCACAGTGTGGGCAGGTGCCCTTGTAAATCACCCATCATGAAATGGGCAAACACACTAAGTCTTCAAAAAACAAAAATTCACTGAAGTAGAGTGCGGCCTCTCACAATAACACCACCTGGTACACTGATACAGATGGGTTCCTAGAACACTCACCCAGTGGGGAAAGCCTGTACTACAAGGGGCATGCCCTCCAGAAGACAATTCCAGGTTTCCTTTGAGTCCCCCCTTGTAATGTGAGACAGGGCCACTGCATGTAGGGTGGTCAGAGCTGTCCTCCCCAAGGAGGTGACACTTCAGGTGACCTCATGAATAGTGAAAACTAGGCAACCATGAAACCAGCTGTGGAAGAGCATACAGGCAGAGGGGAATGGACCAAGGTGCTGAAGCAGGGGAGGCCAGAGGGGTGAGGGGCTGAGGCCCTGGAGCAGCGGGCAGGCCTGGGCCAGTCACACTGCAGGAGGAGTCGGGGTGGGGTGTGGGGACTCAGTAAACGCTATCCAAATGGCGGTGCCCCGTGGCAGGATAAGCCCAACTTGAGCTCTGGACATGTCCCCCAGGACCCAGGGTCTTGCCCCAGCTGATAACAGGAGTCATCTCCCTCAGAGCCCGGCTTTGCAGCCTCCCTTGCCACGGGGACAGTCAGGTGCCTCAGCCCCAAGCTCGCAAGAGGACACAGCTGTAATCTCTTGGCGGGGCACACCGCCAGGGCACCATCACAGTTCTGGCAGACACTGCCAGCCACCTGTGTCCGAGACACCACAGAGGCTGCTGCCTGAGTTGCCCTGCGTCTCTGGCCACCTCACACCTCCCTCTAAGAAACCTCCCGCTGTGCTTCACTCCTTCTCCAAGACATGAACTAGGGTGGTGGCCTTCCAGGAAGGATTCCGTGCCCCTCCACAGGTACCTGCTCCCTGTTGCTCCACCTGGAAGTGCTGACCAATACATCTCGTTACTGCCCACTTCATGCCCCTGAACTTCAACACCCAGGAAGGGAGGGGCTGTCTCCTTCAGCATGGAATTCCCACAACCCCACGAGCACCAGGCCTGGCCCTGGCAGAAGGATGGGTGGGCTCAGGCAGAAGCCCTCTTTGCAGAAGGCGGTGTCCTGTCCTCCCTGGGAGCGGTGTAGCTTCACCTGAGGAAGCCAGGAATGCCCTTTGGGGTTTGCTAACCCCAGGGGGAGGGGCAGGGGAGAACCCTCAGCCAGGCCGCATGGGTCTTCAGACCTGGAGCAGCTGGGCCTTGGACGCTGGTGGTCACGAGTCTGGGAGAACCTCAGCCATCTGATGGGTATTCAGGTCTCCCCGCTGGCTCTGTCTGCCTCAAGGACCTAGGGTGTGCTCTGGGTATCCTGAAACCCCACCTGGGAGAGGACGCTACCAGGTGGCCCTGAATGGTGGAGACACGGTTGACGGGTCCCCAGTGACTACAACAATTGCGGCCAGTGCTGACTCCATGCCAGAGGCAGGGCTCTTCTGCACACTTCAATCATCTCTTTTAACCCTATGAGTCATTACAATTACCTCTATCTTACAGATGAGGAAACTGAGGCACAGAACAGTTACCTGACGCGCCAGGGTCACAGTCAGGAAGCAGCAGAGGCAGACCCGGGCTGCGTGACAACGTGGAGCTGGGTGGTTCCTGGGATAACGCTTAGGTTCATGGAAGCCAGGAGTGGATTCCCCACCTCCAAACACAGACACACACACACTCTCTGGCCCCACACACAGCAGCCTTACACATAGCAGTCACTGGGGAAACACTAGTTCCCTTCATATCCAGAACCGTCTCAAATGGGAGCCAAGTTTATTTCTGGGGTATTCTGTTTGCTTGTCCCAAGAAGCCCCAGTAGCCAATGGATACGGGCCTAATGTGCGTGTGCCAACTGCAGTCTGCGCCCACAACCCTGCTCACTCATGCTCGGAACACCCCTGGAGGGGCCGCCCACTGGCCAGGGTCCTGACCACCCCCTTATCTTGCTCCCCCATCCCTCTCTTCCCAGACACCCTCACACTCACATCCTCAGTGGAATCTGGGGACCAGCAGCCTTAGCATCACTTCTCTGATATCCCAGGGACCACTGAGCGGCCAGAACCTGGGTTCAAGTTCTCAGTGCTTGGACAGCAGCAGGCAAGCACCTATTCATACAGAGCCATCCCCAGGGGGGCATGACAGTGCAGCTCCTGCCCTGCCTACCTCAGGGGCCTGAGGCTCAGAGGGCAGAGCCTCATGGCTGACACTCAACAGCCAGAGGACAGGTCTGCAGAATGAAGGATTAAAAACCCACCTGTAGGTGGCCACGGCCAATACTCCTGTAACAAGCCATGTGTGGCCACAGCAATGGCAACAGCAGATGCTCGTGTCAGAGCATCCTTGTGTCCAGGGCCAGCTCTGGGCCAGAAGCAGACCCCTTCCCCCACCCCTGCTAGGACACCCTAGGCACTGTCCTGGAAGGCTGGGCAGAGGGGAGGTGAAATGGGGAGGACACTCCTGCTGCGGGACAAGGCATCTGCAGCCCCACATATCACAGAGGGACGGGGCCAGAGCACCCAGGAGCCTGTGTGGGTGGTGTCAGGGCACAGCCTCCAAGCCATTCAAACTGCTGGCAGCTTGGGAATAGTCTCCATCCCACTGAGAACCCACACCACTGCTACCCAGCCCAGGGACTCGACCCAGGCTGGCAGACCCAGACCTGTGCTCAACACCCTGCTGCTCTTTCCCAGTCCCTGGGGGCCCGATGGGAGGATTCACAAGTCTCTCAGCAAAGGGCTCAGCATGAGGCTGACTTTATTTCCTTCTGGGGCAGCACCAGACCCAGAGTAGGGGTAACCACCCACAGCCTCAGATTTGTCATAATGGAGGGCAGAGGGGACAGGCCAAAGGGGACAGTAGGGACTTGCTCCCTACAAGGCTCTCCATCGTGATATCTAAAGCCCCGAAGAGTTCTGCCCACTCCAGTCCTAAATGAGAACTTTCAGCAGCTCCTAAAACACCACCTCTGCAGCCAAAATGGAGAGGGAGATGGATGATGGCACATAAAGTGCAGTACTCTGGCTTAAAAAAAAAAAAGGTACAAAATCCCTGATTTCTGGCATGTACAGTGAAGATGGGTTGGGAGATGGAGCCCCGCCCCTTCAACCCTCTGTGGTCTTCCACCCCAGGCCGGTTCTTCACCCCACTTCTCACCTAGAGAGCAGAGGAAATTAGGGTAGCAAGACAGAGGTGGAATCACCTCTGAGGGACCACCTGCTTGGAGAAAGACCACCCAGAAGCCCCTTATTTGGAGACCCTAAAGGCCCAGAGGAGAAGGAGCTGACCCAGTGTCTTTGCTGGAAACCCGCCCTCCAAATCTGACTCCAAAACTGTTCCTCAACCCTCCAAGAAGTCTCCTGGGTACACACCCAGCTGATTCCAGCTGTGGGCTCCTAGAGGGGCAGGGATGGAGTTCTTCAAGCCCAGAAGAAAAGGGTGGTGGATCCTAGGAAGGGGCCACAGAGGCCAGAGGGATCCCACCAAGTTGGCAGCTCCAGCAGAGTATGGAAGCACCCCGAAGACCAGAGTGCCCCCAATGAGGGGCACACACGTGGGTCAGAGAAGACTTCTGAATACAATCCTGCGCCTCGGTCTCCCCATCGGTACCATCTGTATGACTGGTAGAGAGGGAAGCTGTCTCAGGGGCCTTTCCTGCTCCGACAGGATGCCCTAGTGGCACTGCCCTTACTTCAGTTGCTCTCCCAAGTTTAGAGAGCTGGAGCCCGCCCACAGCGCTCCCACCAGTGCTCAGCGAACAGCCATGGCCAGAGGCATCAGGTCTCCTCCCTGAGTGGAGCTGAGAGTGACTGTCCTGCCCCCACCCAGTTCCCACTGGGCTCCTTCCTTGCCCAGGGCGAGCGGTAGTTGCTCCCAGTGCCAGGAGGGCATGTCAGCAGCTCTTCCCAGACCTCCCTTCCCTGCAGGCTCCACCTGTGCCCAACCCCACTCTTGCTCCTTGAGCACCCAGCACACACCTGCTCTTCTAGGTCTGTCAGCCCTGCAGCCCTCAACCCCCAACATCAGTTCTCCACTCTGAAAAATAATGGGCAGAGAGGGTGTATCCCCAAGCCCAGGCAGATGAGGAATATCTCCCAGCCTGGCTGAGCTCTGCAGGGGAGCCCAGAGAGTACCTCCCCATCTAGACCCTTCCTCACGGTAGGGGTGAGGGAAAGGAAACTCCACCTTCTCAAGATGGATGAGGGAGCCCCAACCTCTAATCTAGGATGAGACCCCAACATCTCCCCCCAGCTCTAATCCTCCCACTCTCCCCACACACCCCCAGCGCTCAGCAAATCTCAGCTTCTCCAACTCCATGAAACAGCCCTGGGCTCTGCTTAGCGCTGCTGCAACAAGGGGCTGGAAGCCTGGGCTACCGACGCCCGAAAAGCAGTTCATCCATACCCTGGCCCTGCGCCCGCACTCGACCTGCGGAGGCTGGAACCCTGGGGTCGCAGTACACCCCGAACTCCTGCAGCTAGAATCCAGCTTCTACTGCCGCTTTTGCAACCAGGGTAGGCACAGGCCGCGTCCCCAGTCCTGGAATCCAACACAGGCGGGCCAGAGTGAATCATTAACCGGCCCCAGACTGTCCCACCGCCACGCCGACAGCTCTGTCGACGCCACGCACTTGCTCTCCCAGCCCTTAACCCCTAACCTGGGGGCAGCGCGCAGCTCGAAAACACACAGATGGACCAACAGACTGACCATCACCCCACTTCCTGGAAAGTCAAGCCTCCTGGAAGTTCACACTCTAGGGACCTAGGACCCCTCCTTGTAGCCAAGGAAACTGAGGCCAGGGCTCTAAGACCCAAGGTCACTGACAAGGCGGCGTCTGGCAGGGGGAGAGCGGGCCTCCTGCCAGCAACCTTCCCGGATCCAGGAACTTTCTGCCGGCCAGTAACCCCTGAGTCAGGGCCCCTGCCAACCGCCCCCTGGTCGCTCAGGCTCTGGGATCCTCAGTAGTTCTCGCCTCCCGGCACTCGGTCAGGGACGGGAAGCGGGTCCAGGACCTCGGACCCCACCTTTCTAGCGCCCCTCACGGAGGCTCTGGCGGCAGGCGTTCCCAGGACCCGCAGGTCCGGCAGGAAATGCCACTCGCTTAACTCTCTCCCGTCTGGGCCTGCCCCGGGCGCGGGCAGAGCAGTAGCCTCGAAATCGGTACACGGACCCCGGCCGGACTCCCAGGCGCAAGTACCCCACCCCGCCCACCGCACTCACCAGGTAGTTCATTCTGTCCTGCCGGCTGGCCGGAGGCCCCGGCTCCCCGCAGGGACGCACACCTCGCTACCGCTCGCGGAGTTCCAAGTGCACCGCAGGCGCCCCAGTCGGTCCGCTGCCTCAGCCACCACCTCTGCCACTGCCGTCGCCACCCAAAGCGGATCCCACCTCGCTCCGCCCGTGGCTAGGCCTGGCCAGCCCAGCCGGCTCCCGGCATGCCCAGCCGCGCGCGCCCATTGGACGCTGTGGCTCCCTATGCAAATGAACCGCCTGCCCGTAGGGCGCGGGCCCCCGAGCGGCTGCGGGAGTACACGGGCACGCGCCGCCTAGTGCCTGGTGGGACCATCCACCCACTTCCTACCAGCAACAAGCTCTAGGTACCTTCCGAATGCCAGGCTTCAATCCTAGTACGCGGATATCTCCTTTTCTTCAAATGCACTTCTCCAACCTCTACCATCGGGAAGAATGAGCCCCTCCTCAACGGCCTAAGCAAATGCCCCCTCTTCTGGGCAGACTGCCGGAATTGCCCTCCTCTGTGCACCACTGCAGCCTTTGATGCGCGAACCTTAAGTCGACTTACGCCCTCCGCGCCCACCAACCCCAGGCATTCTGCTGGTGTCCTTCTTGCCGACAGACTCAGATCCGATAGCGCAAAGGGCACAGCCCTACACCCTCCAGCCCTAATAGTAATTAATAATAACACCCACCGCACGGACTCAGGTCAAGCTTCCCATATAAGAGCCCAGGAAATGAGGACTCAAGGCAGGGAGGTTGGAGGCTCAGGTGGGTCGGTAGTAACCCAGGGAGCTCATCCTGTTCTACCAGAGGAGCCGTGTGGAAGGCTCCAGTCCATTTATGGACCCGGGCTCACCAACTCCCACCTTCTCCAATGAATTGAATCCAGCCTCCTTAAAGTGTCCCCCCACGGTCCCAGTTCTGCTCTAGGAGCTCTGGCCCCATCTCAATCCCTCAGTCACCCTGTCCAGGCCTAACACCCTGTGCCCCAATAACTCATTTGTTTCGGCAACACGGTGGGGGGGGCGGTCTGCAGAGAATGAAAGGGAGAGGAGCATCACTGCCACTGGGAACTGAGTGGAAAGCACTCTGGTTCTCCTGAGTCCTCACTCCCTAGGCCAAAGGTCAGTGACTGCCACCCCACACAGCAGGACCAGCATGTACTGGTCCCTGAGCTGAGTCCAGGCTTGTACAGTGGTCTGCAGGGAGATCTACGATGGAACTTGCTCCAGAACCGGTCAGTTTGGTGCCTTATCTCCAGATGCTTGGACAGTCAACACCCTGGGCTACTTGTTGCGTGCGTGGACACACTGCCAGGGAAGCAGTGGGGCAGACTTGGCTTTAGCCTATAAAATACCTATAAACCCAGTGGACCCATGGCTGCCCCTCCACCTGACACCCACCGGACACCCAGGCCAGATGTGCCCCCTTGGGCAGGCCCTCTCCTGTCTGTATAAGGGGCTGGGCTGAGGCAGCCCAGGTCTGGCTGGTCATAGGTCCCCTGGAGAGCTTGTTAAAAAACACATTCCTAGGTTCCCCCTCCAGAAATCCATGTGGGAACCAGGACATCCGCATTTCCTCAAGGTTTCTCAGGGAAGCACTAGACAGAACTCACAGCACAATGACTGGGGAAGGGGCAGTGGGATTCGGACACAATGTGACCCAGAGTCCTCAAGGAGCAGAAAAACTAGCTGCCACCCTGTGCCTTCACCAAGACTGGCCCATTTGTCACCTCAAAACAGCCTACTTTCCCGAAAAAGAGTAGCCAGCTCTCCAAGAAACACTGCCTAGGGCATCCCCTCCTGCCTGCTCCCAACAGCTGTGCCCCAAAGTCAGGCAGGAAGCAGTGGGCCCCCCTACACCCTGACCCCCACCCCCAAACTGGCTGGCACCCAGGTTCCAAGGGAGCAGATCAGAACCAGCTGGACCATGCGTGAGCATCTGTCTGTCTGTGCCAGGGGCTGGAGGGGGGTCTTTGGCTTTTCCGTAAGCCACACTCCTGTGAGGGGCGGGGCAGGGAGCAGACCTCACAGACAGGCAGTGTCCTGCAGTCAGGTCTCTGCAGGGATGGGAGGGGGACACAAATGTCCTGGCCCTCAATTCTGCCCTAGCTGGCCTAGGGAGGGAGGAGGTGTCTGGCTGGGAACAAGGGAATGGGAGAGAAAGACCCTCCAGTCTCTGGAGCTGGATTAGAATGGCCCTGGGGGCGGGGCTGCCGGTGTGGGGGCGGGTCGGGGGAGGGAACCCAGCTCCAGGCTGAGGCATTTCAAAAATTTGCTCCTTTTCTACTTAAACTCCCTCCCCCCCAAGCCTGTGCCTCCCAGAATGGCATTTCCGCTTTGGAATCAAGGCCCTAGGATCTGTGCCCCACTGTGCTGGAAGGAGGGGAAGAGGAATGCTCCTTCTCAGGCCTTTGGGGGGAGGGGCATGGAGGATGGGACCCAGTGGTCAGTCTATGGCTAGGGTGTATGGGGGAGCAGACCCTCCTGAGCGGACCGCTAAAAAGCTCAACTGTGACACAGCCCACAGGTCAGTCTCCCTGTGGCCCTGGGCCAAGGCTCTATGATCACATGGTCATTTCATGCCTGCAGCAGTTCTGCAAAACAGGCTCCATAATTAGCCCCATTTTCCAGATGAAGAGGTTAAGACCCAGTTTACAGCCCCTTTGCCCCATCCCACGGACTCCCAGCCACAGAAGGGGCAGAGCTGGTATCCAGGGACAGAATGGTGGGACTACCAGACTGCAGGCCACCCTGTCTGCTCTGCAGCACCTTCCGACAGGGCAGGAAGGAAATCAAGGAGCAGGGGCACTCAGGCTCAGAAAGCTGAGGACTCTGTAGCACTCAGAGACCCCAAAGGACAGGTAACAGAACCGGGGTCAGTACTGCCCCCCACATAGGTCTAACCCCACATGGGTGCAGGGGACTGTGCAGACAGGAAGGAGAGCAGCTGTGTGATGAGGAGGAGCTGAGGTGGTGCTGCTGGGTGGAGACGCAGGAGTGCCGCCCAGACGCCCACCCCAGGAGCAGCCTGGCACCTC
The DNA here is from genome assembly GCA_028533065.1 of Trachops cirrhosus. Classification (NCBI taxonomy): domain Eukaryota; kingdom Metazoa; phylum Chordata; class Mammalia; order Chiroptera; family Phyllostomidae; genus Trachops; species Trachops cirrhosus. The sequence continues at coordinate 18,448,798 of CM052550.1, forward strand.
CGGCCAGGCTGGAGATGAGCCCACAGGCTAGAGGGCGATGTCACCAATCCCTCCCACTGGGGCCTGGAATGGAGCTATCTGTACAGGAAACATGGTGGGCCCAGCACATGGGGACACTGGATCTTATCTGTCCATTAAAGTGTCCACTGGGGTAAGGGCTGCTGCTGATCCCAGACCCTAGGTGGGAAGAAGAGCTTGAGACCCAGCTCCCACTCTCTGGGCTTTCTAGGTCTTATTCTTCAAGTGAGACCCATTGCATAATGAATAATTCTTGCTTCAGGCCCAACAATGTCTGTTGGCAGCATTTATAACTGCAAACAAAGGGGGCGGGGCTTCCCCTCAACGCCCAACTATAGGGGACTGGTGAGGCAACCATGGCCTCTCAATGGAATATTGTGCAGCTATTAGGATGGCTACTTTCAAAGACCAAAATCATGTAAGACAATGCCTACGACAATGGGAGTGAAAGGAGCGGGCTCCAAGGGCTTGCACGGTGACCGAGGGCAGCCCTTCCCCTCCTAAAGCCTTGGCTTTCCCAGTAGCACAGGAGGGTGGCTAGATGGGTCAGCGGATGGCCGGCTCTGGGAGTAACAGCAGGAAAGGATTTCCTGAGGCCGGAGGTGAGTGCTGCCAGCCCCAGGGACAGGAAGAAATGATGTATCTGGAGGCCCACGGAGTGAAGCCTTCTCCCTGGGCCCCGCCATTCAACTCTGGCAAGCTCAAAACGAGCTTCGGAGCTGGAACCAGCTCTGCATGGGTGACCCCTGCTGATGGCCCAGACAAGAGATGAGCCCAGCTGCTTCAAGAACTGCTGACACAGCCCTGACCCGTGTGGCTCAGTTGGTTGAGTGTCGTTCGCAAAGTAAAAGGCTACAGGTTCGATTCCCGCTCAGGGCATGTGCCTGGGTTGCAAGTTGGGTTGCGGGTTTGATCCCTGGTTGGGGTGTGTACCAGAGGCAATGGATTGATGTTTTTTCTCTCACTCCGATGTTTCTCTCTCTTTCTCCCTCCCTCTCCTCTCTTTAAAAATAAATAAACAAAAAAAAACTTAAAAAAAAACCAAAAAAACTGTTAAAACAGGCTGGACATGGTCCTTGCTGCCACCCTGGGGACCAGGACAGAACTATCACTACTCAGAGGTTCACAGGGGGCAGGGCCTTGCCCAAGTCACACTGCCAGAAAGTGGCAGAGCTACAACCATAACCCAGCTACCCAGACATGTCCCCATGGAAGAGCACCCAGCGGACCCCAGACAGAGCAGCACATGCTCTCTGGGGTGGGTGTCAGAGCTGTCGGCCATAAAGAGCTTTCCTACTGTCCCCTGCTCCTCAAGGAGGAGCTGACCTCAGAGCTGAGGAGCCCCTGCTCCTCAAAGAGGAGCTGACCTCTAGAGTGACCGACAGAGCAGTTGTCATTACAGTGGGGGCTCTGACTCTGGGAGGTGGGCAGACTCAAATCGGAGCCAAATCCCTCCCCAGTCACCGCCTCCTGGGGCAGGAGGGCTCTAGTCCTGCCCTTCCCTTCAGCACCCACCAAGCCAGTCTGCAGAGGCTTGGATGCAAAGGCAGGGCCAGGACCAAAGGTGTGGGGGCAAAGCGACCAGGTGCAGGGATGTAGCTGGGGGAGGGGAAATGGGTTTGTGCTGAGGGCAGACTGGCCTCCCAGACCCAGGCCTGGGTGCCAGCAACCTCAGTGCCCCCCACCTTCCTGCATTTCCCTCCCTACCCACTCTGGCTCTTTCAAGGAACTGGAAGGAGGAGCATTCTCTCCTAATTGCTTTTCTAATTTGAAAATAAAGAGCAGCAAGGTACCTGTAGGGAGGGGCCTGCTTCAGAAAGGGGCTCTGCTCATAGCAGACCCAAGGTTGGGTCAGGTGGTGGGCAGGCTGGGGCCTGGGGCACTTCTCAGGGGCTCTTTGCCCCACTCAGGATGCTGACCCCCGTATTCTCAGTGCCCCCTTCTCTTCCGTAGCCCCCTCTTCCACTCTCTAGGTGGGGGGGCCTCCCCGGGATCTGTCATGTAGTCAGGAGCCCCAAGTGTGCAATGAGAAAGTTGGGGCCTGGGTGCACTCGACCTGCCTCTGGCACTGGGACGCCACTCCTGGTGCTCTCACCTAGCACCCTTGAACACTGCCCAGAGGGGGAACTGGGCTGGCGGAAGCGGTGGGGGTGGGGAAGAGAGGGGCTGGGTCCCAGCTGGAGGACAGGAAGGTGGGAGGAGGAGAGGCATGGAGACAAGCCCCTGTCCTCAGACAGAAGGCTTTGCTGGTGGCTGTCCAGTTTGGGCTGGGCTGGCAGGGACAAGGGCGTGGTCAAGAAGCTGGCCCCAGCCCACCATCTGCTCTTGCCTCTCCCCATAGCAACCAGCCCCAGTGCATCAGGGCAGTGGTGGGGGGGGCGGGTGGGTGACTTCACTTCACATGCCATCTGCTGTCCCCCCCCACAGCCTGCTTCCAGAGGAGCACAGGTGCCCACACCCACAGAGACCCACAGAGACTCACAGGGACCCAGAGACATGGACAGAGGGGCAGAACAGGGCTGCCCAGTGCTCAACTGGGACAGGTGGGTCAGGGAGCCAGCGGTGTTGCCCGTGGGGACTCTGGAGGCAGTGGGCTCTGAGGGCAATGGGGTGAGAATACAGGAAGTAGTGGATACAGAGCTAAGGTAGCCATTGGGAAGGCACTGCTTTTTCTCCCTCCTCAGGCCCCACTGTGGAACATCCCACCTGCACCCGCTCCAACCTATAGAGAAAGGCTCCATGCGCCCCAGGAGAGAATGTTAAAGATTCCAACAGGCATGGGGCCCTCAGCCCATCACTGCAGCTTTCAGAGCCTCGGTGTGTGCATCTGTTAAGTGTGACCACCACCAGCAGCCCTGCCCATTGCCAGGTCACCAGACTGAAGGCACGTGCAGGCTGCACGGTGCACAGCCGCACCCTGGTGTCCACAGCACATCCCTGCCCCTCCCCATCATCACATACCAGCCCCGCCCTGCCAGGAACCAGGGGGAGGGGGTGCTCTGCGCTCAGCCCTCCCAGCTCTCCTGGCCCCTGCTCAGGTGCCCAGAGCTTCCCCAGTCCCTGAACCACAGGAGGAACAAAACCTCAAGTGAGCCCTGGCCCCAGCAGATCCGCCAGCCAATGCGGGGCACTGGGCAGGGTCTCCCCAGCAGGAGTGTGGAGCATGGGGAGTGGCTAGTTGTGGGCTCTGTCACATGATTACGTGTGCTGGTCATTCCCTCGGCACCTATTCACTACTAGGATACAGCTGCCTGGAAACCAGGTTTCTGGGAACTGACACTCCAGGGTGTGTGTTGGTGGGGCGGGCGGCAAACACGAACTCATGAACGTCTGTGTGGTCAGGGATCTGAAGGAGAGCAGAGGGATGGCAGCCAGGGGACTTTATACAAGGTGCTTGGGGGTGGTGCTCTCTGTGGGGGTGGTATTTGAGCAGATGTGTGAATCTTTTGCTAAGACTCATTATGCAGAAAAAGTAACAGCAAAGATTTGTAAAAATAGCACAGGCTGCCAACTCCCTTCGTGTGAAGAGCAGAGCTTGAGGTGTTAGGGACTCAGGGAGCAGCCTCCAAGCAATCCCCCTCCCCCAAGCTGAGCTTCTTGAGAGGTGGGGTCTCCACTGGGCTGGGGCCTCCCAGAGTTGAAGCAGGTGCAACCAGGGGTGTCTGCCCAGTGCGGTGTCCGGGCAGGTGGCCAGAGACAAAGGGGAGGGAGCCCAGCAATCTGGGGAGGGCGGAGGATCTGGTCGGCTCCCAGGACAGCCTCCATCCTCTTCTACCCCCGGCTCTTCCAGAGGCCTCTCCCCTCTAGGATCTCTGGAGTGGAAAGGGGCCTCGGAGAAACACAGGTGACTCAAAAACCTAAGATGCTTCCCCTCCATGGGCAACCTGGGAAGAGGGAGTTCAAACCCTAGATACCTGGGGAGAGCTGTGAACAGAAAGGTGTGTGATCGCACCACTTTCGGGACAAGCACGTAGCAGGGCAGCCAGGATTTGGTGGCACAGGCGACTCCCTGGCATGCCTCACCGCACACATATAGAATACCAAAAATAGGTATCACAATCCTAAACCTACCATGTTACCCTTTTTGCCCTAGCTGCCAGGGAGCTTAAAATTAAACCTGTATGCCTACTTTCTCCATATGCTACCTAGTTCTGGATCTTTGGATGATCTCAGACTTTTTGTGTCTTTCACTATAATCTGCTTTAAATCCTTTTTGGAACTTGGAGGGGTTTAAATAATGTAAAATGACTGAAAGCTCTCTGAGCCTCTAATCTCCCTTAAAGAAGGGATTAACCCTAGAGCCAAAACTTGTGACCATCTCTCCTGCCAGAATGGGCACCCATCACCACCTCTCCTGAGGTCGCTACGCTAGCATGTCCCCAGCTCTTTTTCCTTTTCTTGAAGAGAAGAGACACTGGCCAGCACACAGTGACTAAGAGTAAGGAGAAGAAACGATGGTTTGACCAGGATGCAGCACAGCGAGCAGCTGTGATGAAGCCAGGTGGAGGCTGGGGAAGACAATGGGCACGGAGAGGGCAGGGGACAGGTGCAGGCGCAGTGGACGTGGTGAGCACAAACGCCCGCTGGGCGAGGCAAAGTGGGGCAGTAGGCACCACCTCACAACCTACCTGCAGGATTGAGCCCCTCCCTTAAGGTACTGGGACTCACCTCAGGGGTGCTCTCCTTCCCGCCAAGGGCCCTGCCCACCCCTTGCTGACCAGGCTGCTGCAGACCACACCTGAGGACAGGCCTGCACCGCCCCAGTGGTTTCCGCTGCCTGCAACCCCGCACCCACTCCTGGAGGACTCAGGGCACGGCGTCCACCTGGCCTGGGACAGGGTGGACCAGCTGGTTGCCCCACTGAAGGCCACTCTGTCGGCAGGGTGAGGTCAAGACCTGTCCATTCAAGGCTTGTTCAAGGCTCAAGAGGAAGAGGTCCTGCAGGCAGGCCGGGGCAGGGGAGGGGCCACGGGCATCCCACCACGGAGGCCTTGGGAAGAAGGCGCAGCAGAAAGAAAGGGGCGCTGGAGGCCGACTGCGCAGGCCGTGGAGAAGCGTTGTGAGGGAGCCTGGAGTGGGTCCTGGCCGCTGTACCAGCCGACGGTGGCAGGATAAAGATGGCAGTCTCAACAACAGTAGCTGCTGTGACCGATCCTTCTCTTACTAAGAGCTTTCTGCAACCCTTGCCAAGCTTTCACAAAACCCCGAGAGCTCAGTGCTGTTCACATCCCCTTGACACGGATGAGGAAACAGGTTCAGAAACTCACTCCACGTGCAGCTGATCCACACTGTGCGGTCTGGAGCCCTCGCCCTCAAGCCACAGAACAGCCTCCCCACCAGAAGCGGCCTCTCTGAGGGTCCCACTCAGCCTCCCCAACAAGGCTTCCGGAACGGTGGCTGAAACACCGGCTCTCAGTGCAGAGACACAGCCACCTGTCTGCAGGGGCCCCTCGGTACTCCCAGGGACACATCCTTGGAAGGCAGGCCAGGCAAGCTGGGGCCATGAGGCAGAGAGAGAGGAGCCAGGCCGGCCTGGGTCCTACCCTGAGGAAGCCTGCGGTCTCCCCAGGGAGCCTGACAGCAACCAAATGACCTCAACAATAAACGCACAATCACAGACTCGGGTCCCAGAGGACTTCTCAGGGACGCTGCCCTCAGCCTGAGCACTTGAGAGTGAGCAAGAGCGACCTGTTGACCTGCTGAGTATGGCAGCAGCAGCGGGAGATCACCTCCTGCAGAGGGAGGGCCAGGCAGAGCCAAGCCAGGTCGGAGGAGGGGAGGTGGCAGGAGGGGCATGCCATGTGCTTCGGAGACTGAACCGAGGACTTTGGACCTGGACACTGCCTCTCCCCACTGTTCCCTTCTGAGCCCGCCCTGCCAGGCTCCAGCTGTCCATGGCCTGGCTGCCCCGGCCAGTGCCTCCTCACTCCCTAGCCAGCTCTCCCCTCACAGTGCTGGCTGGCACAGAGCCACACACAAGGGGCCCCGGGATCACTGGCGGAGGTTCGACCAGGTGCCAAGCCTGGTCCGCTGGTCTCCATCGACCACCGCTGGGGCCGCACAGAGCTAGACCCACCCTGCTGCACAGCCCTGGGCAAGCTGCCTCATGTCCCAGGGGTGCCGAAGGGGTTACACGAACTCATGCTTGGTAAGCCATAAGCAGGGGATTGGTCTCTCAGCAGACTTGGCCTCTGTGGACAACTCAACAAGCCACAACCCCCACAATTAGAGAGGCCACGCAGGATGACGCTCACTTTCTGGCTTTGGATCCTGCCAAACTTTGTTCCCACCCTGGCTGGCTCTGTCTCTCAGTGGCCATGCGACCCTGGCAAGACACAGGTCCTCCCTGAGCCCGTGAAGCCCTGAGCCCAGCCCTGGCACACACGTCAGCACCCTCACTCCTTGAAAGGACCCATCATCCCTCAGCAAAGGAGCAGAGGAGGGGCTAGAATGGCTGAGCCCATTCCACAGGCAGGAAACAAGAGGCAGAACAGACAGCAGGGAACTTCTCTACAAGTAGGAAGCTGGATTGTTACCTGCCAGTAACAGGGGACAGCCTGCACCTTGTCACTCCTAAACACAGATCATGCCAGTGCCTGCCGGGGTCTGAGGTGGGTGGCACAGCCCTTCTCCTCTCACATGCTTCCTGCCTCCCCAGAGGCAAGAGACAGGCCCGAGGCACCAGGTGGCCATGCCCAAAAGGAAGGCAGAGGCCAGAGCTCAGCCAGGAGGAGCGTGTCCAGGGGCTGCAAGAGCCCTGCCCTCAACTCAGGGCACAGGAAGGAGCACTGCACAGGGAGTCAGCAGGACCCCATGTGCCTTCCCCTTTCTGGGACCCAGACCCTGTGTGGGTTAAAGGACAGAGAGAGATCAGCTGGTCCCTGGAGGGGTCCTCATGCCTTAACCTGACCCGCCCCAATCTCTTCTCTCCCCGCCATCACCTCCCATTCCATTCTGAAGCATCTTGTAATTTCTGTGAGCCAAAGTGCCTGCGTCAGCCCCATCCAGGAAAAGACTGCCCAAATGAACGGGTGTGCTTAAAGCCCAAACGTGTCTGTGAGTACCACATGGGAAGTCACTCTTCTAGGTTCCAAGAGCAGGGCTTGAGCAGGCAGCTTGGCCTGGAAGCCTTCAAGGCACCTTACCACTTACCAGCACATGAAAGCAATTTTCTGAACATTTCATCGCAGTTCCAGAATTGAACTTGTCCTCCCAGCCCCACCAGCTAACACACTGCCCAAGGTCCAAGGTGAGAGCCTGGGTGATCTGACAGCCCAGCCACGCAAAAGACAGATGGCAAGACCCCTGCCAACCCATGCAGAACCCCCAAGGGCTAAGGCTGCAGGCTGAAGGGTGGGAAGTGATTTGGAGCTGGCAACCGTGTGGGCAGACCAAGCAGACCTTGGCTGCACGTCTCCACAGCAGGTGTCTACACAATGCCTGTCTGCCCAGGTCACACCCGGACCCTGGCCCCCTGCCATCCCTCTCTTGTCACAGATGGGGCCAGTGAGGCACACAGCCGAGGAAGGCGTCCCGAAGTCATGTACGCCGAGGGGTCTGGGTGCCATCCCAGACTCCGTGTCCAGACCTCTGCTGTGACTGACTGCGGACGACCAAACCAGATCAAGTGCAGACCTCCCAGACGGAGGCCTGTCCAGGCTCTGCTGTGGCCTGAGTCACATTCCCTGTTCACTACTGCCCTAGAGACCCAGGCCCCCAGGCGGTCCACCTCATCCCTCCGGCCAGTGCCCACATGGTCAGGGCAGGGCCCCAGAAAAGATCCAGGGGTTTGCAGGAAAGCAGAGCAGGAAAGAAGGACCTGGCAGGCATTTTCTGCCCTCCCTCTTTTTTTCTTTCTAAAGAGGAGGCAATTATGCTCTGAACCAGAATAAATTGGGGGGGGGGTGTTCACATCAGCACCGCCAGGAAGCCCTAATTTTTTCATCTGTAACTGTGCATTACCACTTCTGGAGGCGGACAGGAGTTGGGCATCTTTAATTCCATAATAACAATGCTTTGCACTTACACAGCATCTCTCCTCCAGTAATCCCTAAGGTGGTTAATTAAGAGGCCACTTGCCCTGCCAGAAAGCTCCAACTGTCTGCTTCACCGTTAAGGATGGGGTCCCCCAGGTGAGGAGCAGTCCCGGAAACAAGGCCGGGTAGACAGACGTTCTGGCCCACTGCCCCATCCTGTCAGAGGGAAAGGCCCCGGCTCATCAGAGAAACAATGGCTGGAGGCCACAGCTCCCCAGCCTGCAGACAGTACCCCTTCTGTGAAGGGCTCTGGGTGTCCGCCCCCACCTCAGTCTGTCCCCCTGTAAAGCAGGCTGGGGCCTGCACCTGAGGTCCGGTGACTGCAGGTAGGTGGGATCACTTGCCACCTTCAGGAGGTGCGGCCCAGATGCCTCCAGATGCCACTGGCCTAAGTGTGGAGCCCCAGCCTGGAGGCTGCCGGAGCTTGCCTGCTGGGCCAGGAAGAGGGGGTGTCAGGAAAGAAGAAAAGCTCCCAAGGCTGGGAGGAAGAAAAGGAACTGGTCCTGCACCCTTAGGGGTTTAGCAGCAGAGGAAAACTTCCCGGAAAAGTGAATGCATCAGCCATTCTGGGGTCCTGGCAAAGACCCCACAGGACCAAGCACTCCTGGGGGGTCCTGGGGGGTCCTGGGGATGGGTGTCTCCGGAGAGATACAGACCTGCAGCCAGGCCTGGCCATCCTGGTGTGGTCCCTGGAGCACAACAGGGCAGCTATCCCTGGGAGACGTCACAGTCCTTCCCCCCTCACCCGGCCCAGGGGCCCTGGAGTGGGGCTGCCAGAGAGCGGCTGAGACCTCTTCCCAGTGGGCCTGGCCATCTTGGTGGAGAAGGGGGTCCTGGGGGACAGCACGGACTCCTGCCTGGCCCAGCTGTCTCGGGGGTTTCCCGGGGGCCAACAAAGACCCCTGCAAACCCAGCCGTCCTGGGGCTCTCCCTGAGGGGATAGCACGGACTCCATCGACTGGTCTCTCCAGGGACAGAAAGAAAGGCAGGGGCAGAGAGACCGGCTTGGGGAAGATACCCGCAAGCTGCCCCCACACCCCGACCCAAGAAGGCCCAGGTGGGGGGCGGTGGGCAACCCTCAGCTTGGGAGCCCACGCGACATTAGGCCTGCAGCTGGCGGCGAGGTCGCAGGCCCGGCCGGGCGGCCGACCCGGGGTCTTGGCCGGCAGTCGGTACTCACCGGCACGGACATCTTGGCCGCTGCTCCCGGACCGGATGGGCAGCAGCGCCGGGCAGCAGCGCCAGACGGCTGCGAGCTCCCGTCCGCTGCGCCGTTCAAAGCACCCGGCGCAGGTCCCGGTGCTCTCAGGGGTCCCCGCGGGCTCCTGCGCGCTCCGGGGATCGGACAGTCCAGCGGCTCCCACCCTTCCTGCGCATGCGCTTTCCGTGCCATCCCTCCTCCCCTCTCCTCCGCCAGACCGCGTTAAAGGCGAGGACCCCGGACCCTGGCATTTTTATGTCGGCCCAACGAGGTTCCGGGGCTTGGTTTCAACCCCTTATTCACCCTTCAAGGGCCACTTTGAATTGCACTATCTCCTGTTCGCCCACCCAGTTCTGGAGATCAGAACCTTCACCCTCCACATTGCCCAGCCCAGAGTGCTGGGAGCCTGCTCTGTGTCTGAAGGCGATTGCATGTCAGCAGAGCAGGGCTCCTAGAAACCCTTCCCACCGCCTCAGCTGAAAGCCAAGAGACCCCCGGTAACCCCCCAGATGCTGACCAGGGCTCTTCTGCCTGCTCTGCGTTCCCCACACTACCGGTCCTCTAGGGAGGAGCTCTGGACACACCAGGAACAGCCTGGTCACCCTGAAGGTTGGAGCTGGACTGGCTTTTAGGCAGGATCCTGCTTCCCCCTAACCCCCACAGGAGGACGACCCACAGACAGGGTACCTGCACCAGGGTCCAGCCCTCAGACACTAGAAAACAGATATTCGCCAGCCAAGCCTCCCTTTGCCCCGGTTTAATACCCCCAATTCCTTCCACTGTTGTACCTCTGACATGGTGTCCAAACACATGTACATCCTAATCCCCCCACCCCCTGCCAGGTAGACCTTGCTGTTCCGATGACACATTTAACAGACTAAGGCTCTGTGATCCCTCAGCTACCCAAAGGCAGGACAAAGGGTCTGTCTACTCTGTCCTGCCACCCACCACATACAGCCTGTCCCTGCTCTGTGGGGTCCCTTCCTGGGCAAAGCCTAAGGAAGATGGGAGACCGTTGCTACTGCGCAGGGCAGGATGAGCGAGCCCCAAGTCAAGGTTCCAGGGGCCAGGGCAGTATCTGGGAAGGTCAATATAGCAACCACCCAGGGGAGGAACGACAGAGCTGGTTCTACGAGGCTGGCACCAGCCTCGGCTCATGGGGCACCTGGGGCAGACAGAGAACTCCAGGCCCCTAGGAAATCTGTGGGAGCAGGTGCCCAGGGGGCAGGCTCTTTTGTCTGCCAGGTGTACATGGCCAGGAGGCCCAAGGTGATTGAACAGAGGGAGGAAGCAATGGCAGGGGGTGTTTTCCAGACACCCAGATCTGGCCCTCAGCTCCCAAACCCTAATGTCCTCCATTAGCAGGTCATTCGGTGGAGCTGAGGCAGCTTTCCAGCTTTCTTCTCCAAGAGGTGGGGCTGCCTTGATCTTTCTCCCGAGGGTCCTGAGGAGAGTCCTAACGGTGGCCACCAGCAACGAGAGGGGAAGCAGATGTGCAAGCAAGGGGGAGACTGAGGCCTGCGGCCAGGCCCAGGGTCCAATTCTTGGATCAGTGAGCCGGGGTCCCTTCCTGCTCCAACTGATCAGGGTTGTTTCTGCTTCACCCCTTGAGTAGGAGTTCCCAATTGTGGTACCTCAGTTTCCCCTGCCCAGGGCTTGGCAAGGGGTAGTTGGAGGGGGCAGACAAGGCCATCGGGAGCAGAGAGGGCTCTAGGCTGACAGCTGCCACCTCTTCAAAGGGCGCTCTGTGTGTGTCTGGCAGACAGCCCTGCCCGTGCCCACCCGCCTGTGTCCAGCTGGCATGGGAGTTCCTGAGCTGGGAACAGCAGCTCAGCCTGGCGCCTGGGCTGCCAGCCACAAGCACTCGCTGTCTCGGAGGCCTCTGAGGCCACCCTGATCCCTCCCTTACTGAACCTTCCTCGCCTCCTTCTTTCTCTCCTACTTTGGCTAAAACCTTATCATCCACTCTTTCTGTCTCCTCTCCCATCAACCCCATTTCTAGGTGCCCGGGAAAGGAAAGACCCCTTTCACACCCCTAGGTACGGGGTGGGGGGATGAAAATGCAGGGAAGGGGTGCAGTGGGCATCAGGACCTTGAAACCACCTAGTCCTCGCCTCCAGCTGACCTCCAATGTCTGCTTATAGCTGCTTATTGGGGCGGGGGGAGGGGGGCATCACTAACTCTCCCTTAGCACAAAAAGAGGGATCCCTGGCCAGCTCCTCACTTACTCTAAGGCAAGGGACCCAGGGCCTTGGGTGTGGAGTTGGGGACAGGTAGAGGAGCCCTATCAGGGTACTAAGTGCCTTCCCCCAACACTACCAGGTGTCTATGGAAGCAGGGATGCTTCTCTCTTACCACCGCCCCCAACCCCCATTCCATCCCCCAACCTCATCCCCAGCGGGCAAATCCTGCGTGACTCACTCAGTCCTGCAGACAACAGGGCCTGGGTCCCAGAAGCAACAGCTGGGCTGCCTGAGCAGGCGCCAGCACCCTAGGAGGATCCTTGAGGGCTTATCAGGGCCCCAGGGAGACAGGGGTTGTGGTCGCTCCTGGCACTGGGAGGGAAGGGCATTTGGACACAGGCACAGAGTAAATCTGGGCAGAGACAAGCTTCATGCCTAGCACCCTGGCCTTGGTCCTCTAGGCCTTGCTGAGTCTAGAGGGGCTGAGACCTGGGGGGTGGTTCCTTCTGCTCTAGCCCCGCAGTGTAACCAGGGATCTTCCTGGCTGAGGAGCCCCGGACCTAGGAGGGTGCACTGAGTCTTCAAAGGTGCCTGAAGGCACTGTGTAATAACCCTGCATCAGCACGGCGCCCCCGTCACCACTGATGAACCAACACTGACGCATCCTTAGTAACTAATGCTGCGCTCTGTGCGGGTGGCCTTAGCTGTCCCTTACTGTCCTGTCCCTGTTCTAAGATCCCATCCAGGAACCCACATCACATTCAAGCATCATGTCTCCTTAGGCTCCTCTGGGCTGTTACGCTTTCTCAGACGTTCCTTGTTTTTGATGACCTTGAGGAATACTGGTCAGGGACTTTACAGACTGTCCTTCCATTGGGGTCTGTCTGATGTTTTTCTCATGTTTAGGCTGGGTTGTGTCTTTCTCATTACATCATATCAAGGATACGTGGTGTCAACAAGATTTATTGCCATTGATGTTGACCTCGATCACCTGGCTGAGATACTGTTCGTCAGTGTCTCCACTCTAACTCGACTCTTCCCCTCCCACTTGCCATGCTGTCCCCTTTCAGAGGGACTGAGGGGCTATGCTCCACCTTCTTGAGGATGCAGTGTCTACATACATCGTTTGTAATTATTCTGTAACAGACATTGTGTCCCTTCTTTATACAATCATTTATTTATATCAGTGTGAACTCATAGATATTTATTTTACACTTTGGATTACAATCCCATATGACTTCATTTTCTTGCTCAAATTATTCCTGCATTTGCTATTGAGAGTTCTTTCAGTTGGTAAACAAGATTTTTCAAGAGAAGCCAGAAATCCAGATTGTTGGGTTTTTTTTTAAGGTTTTACTTATTTATTTTTAGAGAAAGGGGAAGGGAGGGAGAAAGAGAGAGGGAAATATTGATGTGAGAGAAACATCAATTGGTTGCCTCCCACATATGCCCTGACCAGGGACTGAACCAGCAACCCAGGCATGTGCCTAATTGGGAATCAAACCAGCAACTTCTTGCTTTGCAGAATGATGCCCAATGAACTGAGCCACACCAGTCAGGGTGAAATCCAGATTGTTCTTTGTAAAACCTCTGGATATTGAAATGTCGCCTGAGCAAGCCCACTGAAACACTTCCACAGAATAACCCCAGACCGCTCTGGGCCCGGAGTCGTCACCTGGTTGGAATCTTGCTCTGCTGGGCCCAGCCCAGCGACCTTGAGAACGAATTGACCTGCCTGGGGCCCAGTTTCCTCCTCTGTGGAATAGAAGGATAAGACTCTTCGGGGGTTGAGGGAATTCTGTTGAATGACTCAAGTACAGTTTGGGGCACTAGACCTGGTACAGAACGCTTGCTTATTAAACATTAGTGCCACACGCATGAGCCAGGCATGGTTAAACAACTCCCTATGGAGGGCAAGAACTAAGTTTGTTTTGGAGTCCTAGAGGGATCCTTCAGGGCTGGGGGTGACCGACGAGACCCTGCGAGCTCTGGAGTGGGTGAGAATGGGAGCCACCTACACCAACCCTGGTTTTCAACATCAGAGTCGATCTCTGCTTACTCTGTTGGAGCACCACATTGACAGGCGGGACAAAATCTGGAACCAGATGTGATGTTTTACTCACTCTAAAGTGTGAATGACTACCTCTCCCCAGGAAGACAAGTCAGACCAGCATAGAAAGAGAGGCTGCACTTGGCGGGGTAGGTGGGAACACACTGGTCCATCAGGCTAGACCTTGGGGTTTGGTCGTGGCACCACCTCACACTTAACCTTGTGATCATAAACAAGTCCCGTACTCAACATCCTTGAGGGTAATTTTGTAGTCTGGTCAAGGGTGGGCTCTGGGGGCTGGGCCAGGGTCCTTCTGTTTCTGTCCTTCATGCACAGAACCCTGGGGGCACCTGGTCAGGGGAGAAGGTGATATTAAGGTCATCAGGCTGCTGGCCGCAGACGGGGACCATTGTCCCTCAGACACTGGGGCTCCAGGACCTAGTGGCAGAGGGGAGATATAATTAGTTTCTTATTGCTGCTGTAACAAACTACTCTAAACCTGCGGCTTAAAACATACAAATTTATCCTCCTACAGTTCTGGAGGTCAGAAGTCCAACAGGGACGGCAGGACTGCATTCCTCCCAGAGGCTCCAGGCGAGAGCCCTTTGCCTTGGCCTTTTCGGCTCCCAGAGGCTGCCCGCATTCCTCGCCTCACGGCCCGCATCACTCGGGCCTCTGCTTCCATCATCACATTCCTCTGGCTCTGGCCTCCTGGCTCCCTCTTCTAAGACCTTGGTGATGGTGTTGGGCCCGCCCGGATAATCCAGGAAAATCTCCCCATCTCAAGATCCCTAATTTAATCACTTTTTGCTTTGTGTGGTAACCTACTCATAGATTCGGGGGGTTCTGACATGTGTGTGGAGGACCCCTGGCCCCCAAGTTGCTCCCCGGTACTGGGCCCCACAGCCGAGTCTGGCCAGGGTGGGAGCCTTCTCACTGAACTCAGGCAGCATCGCTCACAGCTCACTGGAACAGCTACACATGTGTGCAGTCTGGGAGGACCAGGCAAAAGCCCCTAAGAGGCCTGAACCCTTTGACCCAAAAATTCCAGGAATTTATCCTAAAACACGTACTCACAAGTATCCAAAGATATATGTGTAAGAACAGAACTTACAGCTTTCCTACAGGCCAGGAAAACGTGGGAACAGTTAAAGAAATCACAGAACTTTCACATGACAGAATCCAGTCCTGGGCGGCACCACAAATGACACAGAATGACAGGGAAATACGTTTATAATACACTGTTAAGTAAGGAACAATAGTCTTCCAAATAATAAGCACAGTTGGATCCTATTCTCATAAAAATTCATATAGTTAGCCCTGACTGGTGTGGCTCAGTTGGTTGGGTGTTGTTCCGCAAAGCAAAAGGTCCATCTGTGGTTCGATTCCCAGTCAGGGCACATGCTTGGGTTGCAGGTTCTGCCCCGGTCGGGGTGCAGACGAGAGGCAACTGATCTACATTTCTCTCTCACATTTACATTTCTCTCTCTCTCTCTCCCTCCCTTCCCCTCTCTATAAAAACAAATAGGTAAAATATTTAAAAATTCACATATTTATTATGTTTAGGTTATATATTTGCATTGGGAAAAGTGTGGAAAGATAAATACCCAAGTAACACCTGTGGTTATCTTGGTGTGGGGGTAGGACTTCTTTCTTTTCTTTTCTTTCCTTTTTTTTTTTTTTTAACAATTGTGTAATATTTAGGGCAGGCCTACTGGGTGCTTAGTACTAACTGTGCTAGTTAGGAAGTAGGGCTTCTCCTGTCTCTGTGGATTAGAATTTCACAGGAGACCAGTTTGTTTGCTTTTTGGAGAAGGGAAGGGAGTTTTAGTATAAATAAGATTACTTTCTCTATTTTCTAATGTTTCTTGAATGACACTCATTACTTGTACAACTTTTTTACAGTAAACACCTTTTTAAATTGTGCTGAAACATACATAACATGAAATGTGCCATTCAATTCTTTTTAAGTGTACAATTCAGCGTCATAAAGCCCGTTTGCTATGCTGTGCAACCACCGTCACCACCCATTTCCAGAACTTTCTCACCGTCCTGAACAGAAACTCTGCCTCCATTAAGCAGTAACTTCTGTCTCCCCCGCCTCCCAGCCCTGGTTGCCCCCATTTTACTTTGCCTGCTGGGAGTACATCACAGAACTGTAATCATATACTATGTATCTGTTTGTGTCTGGCTTACTGCACTTTGTAAGATGTTTTCAAAGTGTAATTTTTTTTAAAGAACACTTTTTGACAAGTTCTAGGAAAGGCAAGCCACCCTGGACGGGTTCCCATGAACCCCTGGGGCCTGGTGCAGGGGTCTCTCCCAGAGGCGGACACCAAGTGAGACTGGGCAGGGGGTGCAACCAGACAGCAAGCAGAGAAAGGCCCTTGGTCACACACAGATCCAGCAGCCCTGTCACCCCTGAGCAGGCAGGAGACAGAGGAAGGTGCCTGCAGGGGCTCCCACCTCAGCTCTGGGGCCCGGCAGCTGGCCTCTAGGTCTCCCAGGATGTTTGTAACACTCAAGGCCAGAGCCCCTTCCAGGAACAGGCCTGTGTTCTCCGTGACTGTGACAAGTGGAATTTCACTCTTCACTGGAAACAGTCCCCAAGGCATTGTGTTTCTGAATCCAGAGATGAAACGCCCAGCTGAAGAGTACACATTCTCTAAATTATTAAAGAGCCCGAAAGAGCGGCTGCCTCACTGGGGTCCCAAGTACCCAGAGCACAGTTCTTGGGGAGGCAGGACCCACAGCCACCCACCCACCCATCAGCTGCTCCGCTGCCTGAAGGCCGGGCATCCTCGGCCCAGGGGCGCTGGGAAAGTCTCCCTGCTCCCAGGGTGAGACTGACCCTTGTGAAAACAGGGAAGTACTCACTGTAAGGGGTGAGGTCTACACTTGGGCAGGAACCAGGCTCCTTGCCACCTTTGTCCTCCGGTGATAGGGCCAGGGGCATGGGGGAGAGGAGTGAGGAAGGGGGAGGACGGAGTTGGGTACAAGGCTGGCCTGGGTCTCTTTCCGCCTTTCTGCCATGTGACTTCGGCTCCATGTTTATACTCTCTAAGCACGTTTTCCCCATCTGTCAAATGGGCTTAATAAAGCAGCTAAATACCCACAGCCCCAGGGAGCCCATCCCTACCTCCTTCCATGCGGGAGATCCGAGCACATCCATTGCGGTGCCCCCCATTCAATGCCCTGGAAAGAATGGGGTATTAGGCTCATAAGGGCCGCTACGCTGCTGCTGTCTGGGTCACTGACTCTCTGAATCCCCCCACCAGCCTGCCTTTCCTGGTTCCGAGCTTTCTACTTCCCATGACCCCCTAAGGCAGGAGACACCTGTTCCCCCGGAAGGGCACAGCTGCTCCCCCTGAAGGAGGCCCTGCACCCTTCCCTGTGTTTACCTCCTTCCCCTGAGTTAATCCCAGGGTAATAACGATGCTGGAGGCTGGAGTCTAGTTCTAGCCTGGAGTCTACTCTCAGGCAAATTCTTTACATAGGGCCCTTGGGCTCAGTGTCTGACAGAAGGTTCTAGAAAGACAAAGCTGCCTGTCATTGCCTGTCCAGATGACAGACCTCTCAAACGCCAGGATAAGACCCAGGGACATGGCAACAGACCCAGATGGGGAAGCCCAGCTTGGGCTCTGCCCTCCTGGCCTGCCTGGGGTGGCAGAGGCTTCCCGGAGGAGGCAGCTCTGGAACAGGAGCTTGAAGAACGAGTGAGAGCTCAGGGGGCTGTGTGGGCAGCAGAGTCAGTGTGGAGGTTGGTTCCTCCCTCTCCAACCGGGGCCAGCAGCCTGGGTCCCATGTGCTCCTCGGAGAGACAAGTCAAGTTTCCGGAACGCACAGCCCAGTGGGGAGGCCTACGGTCACACCCGGCTCTGCCAAGCTCTGACCTGGGCCAGCCACCCCTCTCCAGACCTCGGCTCCCTTTTCCATGCCCTGGGACAGCTGTGTGGGGCGCTCAGAGAGGGTGTCGGGGGGAGCTGGGCTCGGCCCTCTTGGGATCCACTTCTGTTTCCTCCACACATTATTGTGCACTACTGTGTGCAAGGCACACGTTTCCTGGAAGCAGAGCCTGAGATGGGGATTCTTTGACAGTGGGGGCCTGCGAAGGTCTAAATAGGGAAGTGGAGGCCTCAACTCTAATCCAGCTCCAGCCGGGAGCTCTGGAGTGTGGATTGCACCACAGAACTGCTCTCACCTCGGGGCAAGGGCTGGGCTGTTAGACTCCCAGTCCACTGCCGGGCCTGGGGTGAGGGGTAACCTCTGGACAGACAGGTTCCCTCCTGCCAAAGGCAATTTTTCCAGAGACAGAGCGGCTGTGAGTAGTTAACAGTCAGCTCCCCCAGCAGCTGGGGGATGGGTGCACCTGCGAAAAGGGGCCTAGGCCGGCTAAGGCCAGTTCTGTTACCTTCAGCACCCTGCCCAGAGGGGGATGAGTCAACAAGTCTGCAGTTTTGCAGGCTCTTTTGCCCTTAAGGAGCCAATAGCTATGGGCTGCCCTGCCCTCACAGACCCTTGGGTGTATTTGGGGAGCTGCTTGCAGAAAGGCCCTAAGTACAGGTGGGGATGGACTCCAGACAACTTTTCCTGTGCCCCTGCCCCCCACAAACACAAACACACACCCCTAGAGTCCCTGCAGCACCCTGGTAAGGTGGTCGGTGACGAGGGCTGTGCAAGAATTCTCAGAACAGAGTGTAGAGAGTAAAGTTTTCATTCACTCTCCAAGAAAGGAGAGGGACATGGTGTGGGGAGGTACGCCAAGCTTGAGGGGTGGGGAATTTGAGCTTTTATAGGATTATAATTGGATTAAAAAACGTGGGGGTGCTGTGGTGTGGTCCCCGGGCTGTCGGGGCGCTGTAACCAGAGGCTGCAGTTTGTTCCACTGTTATCTTCTGCCTGCGGCTGTAGGGAGAGGTTAGTTCAGTTCTTGCTTCTAGTAATTTCCAGTCCTGGGGACATAAACTCGGAAGAGTACAATGGCCGTCCTGTTCACTGAGGTCACAGGCCTGCTAGGTAAAAGGTGCCACGACAGCAAATGGGGCTGGCTGTGTCCTTTCACACCCCACTCCACACCCCACTCCGTGTCCATGGGGGAGTCTCAGCCCAAACCCCTCCCTGCGCAGGGAGGGGTCCCGGGGGACAACTAGGGGCTTCACCAAGACACCAAAGAACTGAGACCGAGACCCAGGCCCTCTCACTCTCAGGTCTTTCTCTGCCGGGAGAAAGCCCTTGACAGACCCCCTGTAAGGAGGAACAGTGTCTCCCTTTTGGGGGTGGGGGTGGGGGTGGGGAAAACTCCCCTGAGAGCGGAGGCCGGCTCCTGTCCTACTCTCTGAACAACCCAGACCACAGTGAGACTAGGGAACCAGGACACAGCAACCCCCGGGCCGGCCTGGAGGGAGACTGCGAGGGCGGCTGAGCTTGGAGAGGGCCGGGCCGCTGCCCGAGAAGCCCCCCGCCGTGGAGGGCTCTGCACTTCTGGAGCTGTTGTTCTTGCTGCCAGTGTCTCAGGCTCTTTGGGTAGGACATGACTTTTGGTTTTAAATGGTTTCCTTCCCAGACAATCCCTTCACCTGTCTGCAAGGAGGGAATCTTCACCAGTTCTAAGGCCTGCGGTAGCCTAAGCCCTGCTCATCCTGGGGGGGCCCACGAGGGGGCCTCTGCTCCGTCTGCAAGCCCAGGAACCCAGGCCAGCCCAGCTCTGAGACTGCCCCGTCGCCATTGGCTCCCTCTTGTCCAGGGTGCACTGGATGGAGTGGTTGCCACAAGTCCAGTCTGTGCCACTTCACGATGGTCCCGAGGCGCCCCCGTCATTCAGACAGCAACGGTGAGGCCTCACGAAGCAGCCAAACTCACAAAAGAAAGAGTGGTGCCAGACGTGACGCTCAGGGCCTGAGCCATGGATCTGGAGTCCTGTGTGGGGCCTGATTGTCCCAAGTCAAGGCCATTGGGTAGACCTGGAGAAGGCACTGGAAAAGGCCACTGAAATGCGAAAGCGGGCAGGCAAGTCATCAAAGGAAGAGGAGCCTCAGCTCGGGAGGATAAAGGCAGAGAGGGGACCAGAGAGGCTGCTACCCGGTTGTGAATGATAGCTTGAGGCAAATGTGGGCCTGCTCACCAAACCTCGGGAGCACTTGAGAAGTGTGAGAGAAGTGAAGTGAAGCCCACCCCCAACCCCCTGAACTGAACAAAACTCACTCACTGGAGAGGTGACAGGATAACTGGATTCAGATGTTCAAAGCAACTCATAAATGAATGGGCCACAGCACTGGGTTTGTGATGAAGCGGAAGTCATCGGGGCGTGTTTTGGATGACTTAGGGGCCTCCGGAGAAGCAGAGCCAATAGGGTGGATATAGGCAGGATTCCCACGGTCTACCCTCTGCAAGCTGGAGACCCAGGGCAGCTGACGGTTTCGCCCCAGTCCAGGTCTGCAGGTCCTAGAACCAGGAGCGCCTGTGGCCAGGAGGAAATGGACGTCCGAGGTCAACGAGAGAGCAAGTCCACCCTCCCTTCACCTTTTTGTTCTATTGAGGCCCTCGGTGGTGACAACTCAAATGCTAATCTCTCCTGGAAAAACCCTTGCAGGCTTTATTTCACCAGCTACCTGGGCACCCCTTAGGCCGGTCAAGTTGATGGTAAAAGTAACCGTCATGCCTGCCCTGAAATGCCCCTTCCAGAGACAGGACCCAGGCTGGTGCCGCAGACAGTGCCGGTGCTCAGGGGCGGTCTCGTCCAGCCTTCTCCGTAAGTGGCCATGCTCCTCCTTGTTCTGGACACCTCTTGCCCACAGCACGGGGCTCTGCGCTGGAGACAGACAGGCCCCTGCTGAGTCCGGTCTTCTCAGAGGGTTTTCACAGGGAGGGGGCACCTTTCTGGGCACCTTGGCTGGGCCTTGAAAATATGCGCCTGCCATGACGAACAGCTGCCCTCGTAGAAGCAATCTGGAAATAATCAGGGACGCAGACCAAGGTCTCCGGACGAGGTGGCTCATCACGGCGTTACTTATAACCAAAGGAGAGTGACCTCAGCGGCCAGTGGGGAAAGACTGGGGAACAAAATGACGCTACCAGCATACGATGGCACGCTGTCCAGCTGTTAAAAATCACTCTCTGAAGGAATGTTTGGATAAACGCGGAAATGCTCACAGTACACACCATCCAGAAAAAACTGCACCCCCGCGGCGCAGTTCAGTAGAATTCTGTACGAGGATGACGTTCAGAACCTGCTCTGCCCCCAGGAGGGGCGACTCCTGAGCACGTGAAATCTTTGGTGAGTGCGACTACGGAATTGAGTTTAAATGTAAGTGTAAATAGCCACACAGGTAACTGTAAGTGGCTTCTGGGTTGAGATGCAGAGGAACGGTGTAAATTCCATTGTGTTAAGAGAAGGTGTGTACAAACATACGAAAAAGGACTGAAATGTAGAGAGCAGTCTTCTCTGTAAGATGAAGGGAGATGCAAATGTTCGCTTTTCCGCTGCCCAAGTTTCCAACAGGGAACAGTTGCCTTCTGTAATCAGAACCGTCACAGAGACCTAGTGTGCCTATGGCAACGGGGAGAAGAGGGGGACGGCCGCACAGGCGGAGTGCGCGCTGGCAGGAAGGCCGGGCCGCCGGCCTGGGAACTGGGGTAGCCTGTCCTGTGCGGGGCTTGTTTTGACAGGACCGTTGTGCTTCTGGTGGCTTGGGCCGTCTCCAAGCCGCAGAGCAACCTGGCTGACACACGACAACTCGGTGTAGCTGGTGTGAGCACGTGCGTGTGCACGTGGGCCGTGCCATCTGCTGCCAACCTGGCAGTGAGTGAAGTGTTGCCTCTTCAGCTGTGTGTGTTGGGTCTTGGGGGGGATTCTGTTGTTTGAGTATCGCTCTTGCTTCCCAGGTCTGACTTCATCTGCCTCTCCGAGTCACCCATAACTCTCACGAGCCTCCTCATTAAGCTCTCTGCTGGGCCTCCAAAGACTTGAAAGTAGGAGAATGTTCTCATAGGTGGGTCTCAGCAGGCGGTAGGTCTGGGCTCACCGGTCATATAGTTCGCTGGTGCATCAGGAACCTCAGAGTGTGAATTATCTGAAGGGGCAAGAATAAAGGAAGGTTGGGATTTTCCTAAATACATAGCTGGAGGCTTTTACCTTTTTTATAAGTGGGGAGGCCACAAGCAGTGGTTCTGCAACTTCAGGGTGCGTGAGAGTCGCCCGGCTGTGTCTTAGGAATGCAGAGTCCTGGCATAACACCCAGGATTGTCACCCCTCCCTCAGTTTACGGGAGCAGGAACGGGGGCCAGAGAGGCAGAGGGCCCAGTGGGCACGAGCTGGTCAACAGAGCTGGGATTAGAATCGGGGTGTCCTGCCTCGGCTGCGTGTCTTTCACTCTGTCAGCTGCTTCTCAGTCGCCTGTGGCACATGGTTGGCGTTCAGGGAAGAGTCAGACAGAAGTGGGCTCCAACCAATTCCCTGACACCAACTGGAGGGGCAGCAGTTGGATCCAGTTCTGTGCTGACTGCACAGAGTTAGTGCAGACCCACAGGCGAGGGGCTCAGTCAGGCAAGACGGCCCCAGTTCAGGTGCAGCTACAAAGGGGCTGCCCGGGCCCCGCCCACGACCACCCCCGGTGGGCCTCATATTCCCCAGAACAAGTCTCAGGCTCAGAAAAGTGCTCTACTTGCTGTGACAGTTCATTGTAAAGGCCACCACCAATCAACAGCCAAATGGGATGGTCCGGAGAATCCCGTGCGCAGGAGCCTCTGGGCCTGGGGGCTGGGGCGCGCACCACCTGCCCCCGAGGATGTGTTCATCCGCTTGGAAGCTCCCCAGATCTTATGGAGGGTTCATTTCACAGCATGATGGATGAAATCATCGGTCGCGGGTGATCGAACCCTGTCTCTGGCCTCCCCCTTCGCCGAGGCCAGCAGAGGAGATGAAAGTTCTAACCCTCGAGTTGCAGGCATGGTTTTGCTGGTGACCAGCCCTGTCCTGGGGCTAGCTAGGGCTCCCCCAGGAATCATCTCCTGAGAGTACAGAGACAGTAAATTCCAAGGGGTTTAGGCACTCTGTGCCAGGAACTGCACAAAAACCAAATATCTATTTTTATCACACCACACAGGATATTTGCAATCATCTGGAAAACACCATGTGCACGGCAAAGACAAACTAGGCCTCTAGGCTCATTCTCATCATTTCTAGCCCCAGCTGTCAACAGCGGTCTCAAGGGCACACACAGGTCACACCAGACACTGTTGGTGCAGGAGGGCAGGTGTGTGTGTGTGTGTGTGTGTGTGAGTGAGAGAGATTGGGGGATGGGCAAATTCCCCTCCCTATTCTGAGGACCCTCAACCTCGAAGGTCCCATGATAAAGCTCAATGGCAGAGCTGTCATAGAACTGCCAGGTCCAGCTTGATGGCAAAAGAGGAGGCGATATGATGAGGTGTCAGGGACAGAGAGGGTCCACCTTGTACCCTCAGGCACTCAAAGGGCTTCCAGACTTTAAAAATGTCTTCCATTCATCAGTAGCGTGCCTCAAACTTGGGCAGGCTCGGGTTATAACACGAAGGTGGGAGAAGCACGGCACTAAATCGTTAACAGAGAGGAGCGGGGCTGGTCCAAGAGGTGAGCTTCCTGCCCTCCCTCCAGAGGAGAGCGGAGCAGCTGGCCCAGCACCCCACCTCCGCACACTGGGGGGTTTGGCCATACCTCTCATGGAGAGAGGGAGCTCACAGCAGCCTCATGTCGCAGCGGCTGCCCAAGGGACAGCTCAGGACACTGGGCAGAATTTGAAGGTGGGTAGTCCCACAACTTCCACTAGAAAATCCAGATATGGACTGTAATTCACTTTGGTGTCTTCAAATCTCAAGCTCATTTATCGAGGTCAGGAACCATTTATTTGTATCTAACAAGTTGAGGCCTGCTGCAGCATCTTTCTCCCATATGGCTTGTTCGTGTCCTGTGTGTGCATCTGTCAAGGCTGTGTGGGTGGGAGGGAGGCTGATTCGGCAGGCCTCGCACCGTCGGCTAAGCTGGGAGGGCGCAA
Source organism: Trachops cirrhosus (assembly GCA_028533065.1). Lineage (NCBI taxonomy): Eukaryota > Metazoa > Chordata > Mammalia > Chiroptera > Phyllostomidae > Trachops > Trachops cirrhosus. The sequence goes on from CM052550.1 coordinate 18,472,311, forward strand.
ATGGTCTGGCACAGACCCCTCAGCTCCCCCAGCCTGCTTTTCAGGCAAAGCAGAATTGGGGGTACCTGGTAGTTCACATATGTGAGCCACTCATCCCCTGGGGAACATTCCAGGAGCTGCTGTGGGGCAGGGGTTCATATTGGAATGCCTGCTAGCCCAGAACGGGATGCAGACAGAGAAGGCTCCTTGACACCAAGCAGACTCATCACCATGGTAACCCCTCTATCCCTGAACTGCCCATCCCTTGAAGAGAGATCCACATACATAAAATTAACCCTTTTAAAATGTACAATTCAAGGGCCCTGGCTGGTGTGGCTTAGTGCATTGAGCGCTGGCCTGAGAACCAGAAGGTCGCCAGTTTGATTCCTAGTCAGAGCACATGCCTGGGTTAAGGGCCAGGTCCCCAGTAGTGGACGTGCAAGAGACAACCACACATTGATGTTTCTCTCCCTCTCTTTCTCCTTCCCTTCCCCTCTCTAAAAATAAATAAAAATTTTTAAAAAATGTATAATTCAGTGGCATTTACTACATTCACAATGTTGGGCAACTGTCACCTCTAAGTTACGTTAAGTCTTCCGCAACTTGCTTGTTGCATCAGTGCTGCTTATGAGGTTCATGGGTGATGATGCACGCAGCCTCGGCTTATTCTGTCCAGGATGACTATTTCACAATCACTCCTTTCTCTTGATGGGCATTGGGTGTTATCCAGATTTGTCTGATCATCAATGAGCCTGCCTCCCTGCCTCCCTGTGCATGTACTGGCGGCCTCTCTGGTGCGGGTGTGTGTGTACGCGAGGGTGATTGGGGGATTCTCTGGTGTGCACGTGTGCACACGTGATTCTCTGGTGGGGGTGTGCATGCACGCGTGTGATTGGGGGATGGGCAGATTGTCCTCCCTGTTCTCAGGACCCCCACCCTCAAATTCAAAGGTCCCATGATGGAGCTCGGTGACAGAGCTGTAACAGAACTGCAAGGCCCAGCTAGAGATGACAAAAGATGAGGGACAGAGAGGGTCCACCTGGTACCCTCAGGCACCCAGTAGAGTCACGGCTGAGTGCAGGTCCAGATTTATTAGACAGGGCCCCTGTTCTTCAAAGTCGTGCTAATTTGTACTCACACAAGCTTGGCTGTCTTAGGGAGCTGGGAGCCAGGTGCACACTTTAATTATAGTGACTGAACACCTGGATAGTGTATTCCATTCAATGAAACGCTGGGAGGTGGGCAGGGCAGGATTATTAACCATTCTCGGCAGCCTTTTGAAGACAAGGAATCTGAGACTCAGAGACTCAACCTGGATCCCCGCGCTGGTTTCAGGGTAGAGGCTGGAGGCCCACTCCAGTGTGTCTGCCCCTGGGGAGTGCTGTCCTCCTGCTGTTTCCCCTCCCCCTCCCCAGCGTCAACCCTGTACCCCGCTTGAGCATTGACCAGGCAGTCTTCCCACCAGCTTTTCGAGGTCACAACAAGGGAAGCTCGCTGGCAGAGCCTGGCGAGAAGGACACTCTGAAGGAGGTCTCCATGGTTTGGGCCGTTCCTAGCTGCAGGGAACCAAGGCAGAAGCTTCTGGACTTTTATATCCCACACTCCTCGTTGTTGTCAACTTGCCTGTGCACAGAGATTGCCTCTGAGTTTTTTGAATCTAAGTTGCCCTAGGAAGGCACCAAAAACTGCAGGGGGGGGGAAAGTCCCAAGCAGGAACCCTGGGCACACCTGTAAGCCCAGGGAAGGGGGTGCAGAAGGAGTGGCATTTAAGGTACTTTGACATTAAAATAACTTGGCAGTCATCTGGGCACGCAGCCCCTCCTCCCCTCACTCCCTGAAACCAGGCAGCATCCCAAAGAGGAGATGCTGCTTAGCACAGAAACCTGGCTGGAGCTCACGCACGAGTGACACCTCACCAGGAGGCCTGTCTGAACAGGAACGGAGGGGTCTGTGCGAGGGCACACTCTCCTCCCCTTGCAGGGAGCGCCCAGGCACAGGCAGGATTGGAAGCGAGGACGGTGTGCCCACGCCTTTGCTGGTGTACTTCTGACACAGCATTTTGGGTGTGCCTGCTGCCGTTCAACTTTGCTTCTGGCCCCCTGCACCCAGGCCCTTTCTTCCCAACGTGCCTTCCCCATCACGAGGATCCAGAAGGCGATGATCTGCCTGCCCCTTTTTCCAAAGTCATGAGATGTAGGTGTGACCACTGGCTGTTCTGCAGTTTGCCTTCAGGCAAGTTTCCTCTTCTCAAAAATGAGGAGGATCTCAAAAATGAGATAAGGTGAGGAAGCACCTGGGAATGGGCCACAGTTTGCTGATGGAGATAAGAGCTTCTGATCCTTCCCCGGGAGCCCACCATCTCATACCACTTCCTATTTGTTGGCTTGTTTTGGGGTAATTAAAAAAAAAAAGGCATGCCACTGGTGTGTCTCAGTGGATTGAGTGCCAATCTGCGAACCAAGGGGTTACCAGTTCTTTTTTTTTTTTTTAAGATTTTATTTATTTTTAGAGAGGGGGGCAGGGAAGGAGAAAGAGAGGGAGAGAAACATCAGTGTGTGGTTGCCTCTTGCACACCCCTCACTGGGAACCTGACCTGCAACCCAGGCATGTTCCCTGACTGAGAATCGAACCCATGACCCTTTGGTTCGAAGGCCCGTGCTCAATCCACTGAGCCACACTAGCCAGGGCAAAGGGTTGCCAGTTGGATTCCCAGTCAGGGCACATGCCTGAGTTGTGGGCCAGGTCCTCAGTTGCGGATGTGTGAGAGGCAACCACGCACTGATGTGTCTCTCCCTTTCTTCTTCCCTTTCCCTCTCTCTAAAAATAAATAAAATCTTTAAAGAAAAGTGTCCTCTCTTAAAAAAAAAAAAGCCATGAACTCTTACCTAACACACCTGAGCAATTCCAGTTCTGAAACTGAATGCCAGACTGCACTCTCAAGAGCCTGTTCTAGGCCCTTGCCGCCCCTCCACGCCACGGCCCCCACACCACGCCAGCCTACCTGTACATCACACTCCGCCCCTCGACACCCCTCCTCTGTTCTGCCGATGCCATGAGGCAGCACAGCACCTGGGGAGCCCTGCCACCTGGTCCCTGCCTGGGCAGCAGAAGCGCCGTCACGCCATCCTCTCTAGGGAGGTTCTCCCCGTCCTTCTGCCGTCAGCTGGCCTCCTGTACCTGGACGGCTCTCAGGAACTCGGGCTGTGCTGTCTGCCAGGGCTCTCAGTCCAGTCCCTCCTCGTCAGTGCTCTCAAGATGCAGTTCTTAATAGGGCCCTTCTTCCCTGGAGACCTCACGCAGAGTTCCTAACTAGAGCGCTGTGTTCCTCGGGAAACAGGTGAGCAGAACACTAGGAGCAGCCAGTTTTGTTCTCTGACCTTGTGCCGTGGTAGGGCAGTTTTTTCGGTAACGGGAAGGTACTCGATGCCCTGGAAATCCGACACACCCACCCGGGACAAGGAGAAGACACGATTGATGGCAAGATCAAGGCCAGGAAACCCAACTCTCAGGGATTCCCTGGGCTCTACAGACCGGCGAGAAGTGTCCCCGGCTGTCCTCCCGCATTCACTCCACCACGCAAGCCAGGCGCACGGCCCGCCCAGGGCTGCCAACTGCCTCTGAGCGCTGACTCAGTCTTCCCGCTTCCCACTTCCTGCGAACATTTGTTGTGACCCTTCCGACTCTGGGATAAAGGGACAGTACTTCCTTTGGGAGTTAGGCAGATTAGTTTTCACTAGATGTGGATGTGAAGAGCTAGATTATCCATTTGTTCTTAAAAACAGTGGGCTAGGTGGTGTCTGCCAGGGCTCAAACGAGGCTCTGATGAAAAAGGTGATCCCTGACTGCAGATGAACACACTTCGATCAGCCCCACCACCCAGCCTGGCCTCAGCGGGCTTACCAAGAAAGCCGGGCACTCGCTGAGGCAACTGTGTCCTTAGAGAGTGAGGAAGGAAGAGGTCTGGACAGGTGGCAATGTTAGCTGAGAAGGTAGGTCCCACCAAGGGCACAGCTCAGACAGAAACACAGACAGATGACCAAGACCAAGGCCCAAGGTCGGACCACGCCTGCCTCCAGCCCACCTCTCCCTCTCCAGATTCTCTTACACCTCAGGCCTCTGCCTGGGTCCCTGGCAGGCGGTGGACCCTCCATTCTGCAGCCACGGTGTTCAGCCCGCTGCGGATGGTCGGGCAGGGCTGAGAAGGCTGACATCTCCCGGGGCCTCGCTTACACCTACGAGAAACAGCCACTCATTTGGAGAGACCAGCTGTCCACGGTCCCTCGGAGCTGATCCGCAACAGTAAGGAGTGAACATTCAGGGCCCCGGGAGGTGCTGCACAGCCTGGGAGCTGAGAGGACACAGAAAGGAGCACAGGGTCTGAGGAGCTGGGGAGCGGCTTCTCCTACACCGGGCTCCCTCCGGTGCGTTCCCGGCGCTGCCAGACCTGCAGGGTGCGGGGCGGGGCTCTGGGCGGCCAACCGTTGTCCTGGATGGCCAGAGCGCTTCCAGGTCTTTCCTTACACACAGCTTAATTCTGCCTCTGGGACAATTTTTAAAAAATGGTTTATGATGACAATTTAAGTCTGTATAAAAGTAGAGCGAATAGTGTAAATAATTTGTGTTCCTCACCCGGCCTCAAAGTTACCAACACACGGCCCACCGTGTTTCATCTCAGACTGCAGCCACTCCTCTGGGGCAGCTTTAAAGACCAGACGGAGAGAAGTCTGTTCGTTTATTACAAAGAACCGAGTGCACTGGTACCACTGGTTGGCTGACCGATCACCTAGTCCTAATGCCCCCTCCTCCCCCTCCCTGCCTTCCACAGAGCCTCTTCCAGCCTCCCCCACAGCCGGAGGCGGTGGGTGACCCAGCTATGGCCAATGACACATCAACGAAAGCCTGCCCTGAAGCTGCCTTTAAGCCTCATTGTAAGAGGATATGCGTGCACGCACACACACACACGCAGTAGACAGAGGAAGCCGCGTCACCAGTGAGATGAACTCAGCTCGATACGGGCACTTTTAAAGTGATTGCTTGTAGATCAAGAGGAAGGCAGCTTCAGTCAAGGCAAATGAAAGCTTTAAATGTGAAAGTCTGGGAACGGCAAAGTGAGGATCTACGAAGCTGGGAGGGAGGGCATGTGTAACAAGAATGGCGCAGGGAGTACAGCCTCACCTGCAATGGGTTACGCCTTTTTCCAACTGTTTGGACACAAATACAGGCTCTACAGCTACAAATGACCGTCATGAACAACCATTGACCCCAGGGGCCCCAGGCTCCAGAAACCTATCACGGCCCGTGGATGGGCACTTCCCTCTGCCCTGACTGGTAGTTAGCAAGCAGGTGCAACCCAGAGACCTCTCAACATCCCTTCACAGCAGGAAGTAGCCAGAGTGGTCGTTGCCCCAAAGTCCCCAGAGATTTGGGTTGTTAATGCTTGAGGGGGGAAAATGTTAGGTAGAAGTTTAGGAGAAGGAGGAGGGGTGGGAGGGGGGTCCATAGAACTTGCAGAAAAAGCTCATAAATAACTTTGATGAACTGCCTCTGGCCATGTATTTAACAGGATAACAAGGGGTGGTCACACCCTGCCTTGGAAGAGTAAGAACTGCCTCCTCCCACCAAATCAGTCTGTGATTCCCTCACCCCGCCCCACAAATTCTGTAAAACCTCAGGACAAAGAGACTGAGGGCCTATGCCTTTCTTATGCACCTGGGCTAGGCCTGTTCTCTTCCATGAGAATGTGTCACTAATAAACTTTGCTTACATACTTAAAAAAATAATAATAATGGTCAAATAGCTACCCATTCACATGCCCGACAAGCTGCCAGAGTCTGTCAGAAGACGGGACTACATACAGGGCTTTTCTAAAGACCCGTGGATGTATAACAGTCATCAAGTAGAGACCAGGTATGTGAGGCAAACCTGCTGGGAAAACACGTAGCAACTCAAGAGACAACAGAAAAGAAACTGGGCTTTCTGCAGAGTTGTAACATTAATCTGGTGCGGAGGACAGAGAAGCCTGTGCAAGGATTCTCACCCACAGAGCTGACTTCTCTCGCGATGCCTGGGGGCAGCAAACCCACCCATGCCAAGAACCCAGCATGCTCTTGTCTTAATCTCATAGGCTCAAAGGTGTGAAGATTTGCTAAAAAGAAAACCCTCATTTACGAGCTCGGCACCATTTATTCTATGGGTGTACAACTCAGTCTTCGAGCTGGGAGGAGCGACCCCCGTTGCTGCTACAGTGGCAGCTGCGATGAGGAACTGTGTGAAGGGGAAGGAACGCCGGAGGCGCTCGGCACTCCGGGAAGAAGTTAGGGCAATGGTCACGCACAGGCGGTGATCAGCAGATGACGCACAGAGGATGCCGCGAGGCAGGACGTGCGTCTGTCTTGGCTGGTGGCTCCTGTGGGTCTGGATGTTCTTCCCTTATCTAAATGCTGGCTGTTCTTAGGTTCAAGGACTTTCCTGTTATTTCTGTGTCCTGTGCGGGACCACACCTGACGCCTCACAGGTAACCTGTCCTGATGCTGGCCTGGAAACGCTCTATCGCTACTTCATTGAGGTGGATATGAACAGACAATGTATTCTGTTCACATGCAGCCTGTAAAATACTTTTCTGAGAAGTTGAGATCCCTAACCACATAGGGTTGACAATCAGGTCTTGGTTGCCTAGAGCCTCTGACCACACACTGGAATGGGGAGATAAGTGCTTATACCCCTCAGGGGTGTCATGAGCCATCGCAGCCCTGTGAGATACTGGTGTTACTCATGCCACTGACAGACCCGAAAACAGAGGCTCGGAAAGCTAAGCTGTGGTCAAGGTCACAGAGCCAGTAGTTGTCCAGGCAGGAACTGGATCCCGGGCTTTGGAACCTTCCCTTCCCCTAGGACACCTCCCACCCCCCAGGACCAGGCTGTGGGGTTTGCTGCCTTATTAAGTTTGGAATTTAAACTTTCCTATAGAGTACAGAAAAGACATAGTCTTTCAGAGTCTTCTTTGATGAGCCCAAAACTAAAGAATTATTGAGGTAGGAGCACATCTGAAGTCAACTTGAACTTTGGGAAGAGGAAAAAAGAGTGAAGGTAAAAAAAATTCCTTACCTTCAGTCTCACTTTATGCCACTAACGGGAATCCCATGCAGGAGAGCAAGGGGTGGGGAGAAAGGCAGGGAGGGAACCAAGAACAAACTGCCCAGGGGCCTGGTGTTCCACCAACACTAGGGGCCAGGCTGGCTTCAGACGCAGCCCCGCGGCCCCGGAACCCACAGCCTCACTGTGGCCAGCCTGCACAGGCCTGGAATGCCTGGCGGGGGCGGGGGGCGGGGGCTGGTGGACATCGCAGCAGAATAAAGGGAAGGCAAGTGGTATCATTGTCTCCACCAGCCTCTTCCAGGGCCAACTTTTATTTTAAAATTATTTTCTAAAAATTTTATTTATTTTTAGAGAGAGGGGAAGAGAAGTAGAAAGGGAGAGAAACACTGATCGGCCGTCTCTCGAATACGCCCCAACCAGGGGCCGAACCTGCCGCCCAGGCACGTGCCCGGACCGGAAATCAGACAGGCGACCTCTCACTTTGCAGAACGACGCTCAGCCCGCAGAGCCACACTGGTCAGGCCAACTTTTATTTCTTCACTTTTATTTTTTTAAGGACAAACTTTTAACAGTCAAATGAGTGAAACCACGTGAGACGAAGATACAAAGACAGAATTCGATGTAGAAAAAAGGCCTGTCTGGCGACAGCGGAGGAGCAGCACTGGAGACACCTCACAGACGCACAGAAGCTCACATTGTAGACGGGATAAGCTGCGACTGACCCCCACAGCGTCAGGGTTTCATTTTGCTCAGCCTGAGATCTCGCTCAATTTCAAACTGCCTGTGATCCACTCGGTCTAGGAAGGCTTTCCGTTCAATGTACCTGGAAGGAAATGAAAGATGGCCGTCAGCAGAGCCCAGTGAGAGCACGTGTCCCCGCTGTGTGGCCTGACCCCCCGCACGGCCCGTCCCCCCAGCTGTGAACAGGCCCACCTGGGCGGCGGGACCACCGGGGTCACAGCACACGTGCAGAGATGACCACAGCTGGAGCCCAGAATGACCACCCACGACTCTCATAACATGGCCCTTGCATTAGGTCTAAACAAGGATGTTTCTGGTTCAGATGTGAATGAAAATAAAATGAAAACAGAACACAACAACTTATCAAATGGACAATACATGAGGGCTTAGTGGCAGGAAACGTTACAATTTTGTCACAGGGCTTTAGGGAGGGACAGTTGCGGGCTGAGCCAAGCACGGGTTCAGAGCCCACTCGCCTGCACACTGGTCAAAGACCGAAGGTGTCTGAGGCTCACTTTCCTCAGGAGTGAAATACTGCCACACGTCCTGGCCTCAGTGGTGTGCTGAGCTGGTGAGGAGAGGAAGCCATGCGCCCTGTATACACACACCAAATGTCATCCAAACGTGGAGGAGGCAGGGCAGTGAAAACGACCTCACAGGGCTGCAATGAGGAGGGTGCAGGGAAGAGGTACATGAAGTGCTCACCTCGGGAAACATTTAACTGCCTCTTGGTCTCTCCTCCTCGCCCTCCCTCCTCTCCATGCACCTCCGCCCAGTGGGGCCAGGCTGCTTCGAGGATGACAGAAGAGGACTCTCCCTGACTTCCTCTAAAGGAATGGGACAAGAGCCTCTGCCGCCCACAGCCCACATACAGGGGCCCCTTACAAGGGCGGTGTTCCGCTCCTACTCTGAGGCCAGGTTCAGCACGCAAGGAAGGCTTCCCTGGGTGCTCCCAGGCAGGACGGGAAGGAAGCCCAGGGCCGAGGCAGGCCGGCCGGCAGACCCAGCTGCATGTTCCTAATGCTCCTTCTCGCCATAAAGTGTGCGGTGATTTGCCCGAGGGAGGGGATCTCTGCTGCTAATTAGTCTGCTGAGAGTAAAACTGCCACTGAAAGTGGCCAGTGAAAGTGGGACATATTAATTGAATCTCTGCACCAACTTTTTTTTGTTGCACTGTGGAAAAAGTGCACCGTCTGTCATTACAAGGTCATTACGTTTATGGTGAGAACCTTACCAGGTTTAGGACCATGTTCCTTTGCTGAGTTCGGGGCCTCGCCTCCCCTCTCCCAGCACCCTGTGAAGTGCAGTCTGTCCTGGGGCTTTCCAGACAAACTGCCCTCTGTCTATGGCGTGGAGGCTCTAAATCTGAATCCTGACTCGGCCACTTGCTGGCTGTCTGATTCGGAGTAAGCCACATAACCTTGCCAATTTAGCCAGCACAGAGTAAGCACTCAATAAAACGGCAGTGAATGTTGTCACCATTATTTGGGGAACCTGGCTTGTGTCAGGGTTGTGAGGACAGTCGATCCAAGAAAGCAGTCAGCTCTCCAGAGGAGTTTTATCAGCGACAAGTAGCCACCACCGGGTCCGGGCTGAGGGGCTAGGGGCTGGGTCAGAACTGCCAACCGGAGGCTGGAGTGGCTGAACACACAAGGGCAGGGTCTGCCCCTAGGTTTGACACAGGCCCTCAGGGTCAGGCTGTCAGGGTCACAAGTGACATACAGGATGCCCGTTACACTTGAGTTTCAGATTCCCTGGTGGACAGGGAAGCCACAGACACTGGACCCCACCCCCCCTTTCAAAATCTTCCCTTGAGGACATGTTTACTGATTTTAGAGAAAGAGGAAGGGTGGGGGAGAGAAACACCGAACAGTCGTCTCCTGCACGTGTGCTGACCAGGGACTGAACCCCAACCCAGGTACGTGCCCTGATCGGAACTTGAACCTGCGATCCTTCCGTGTGAGGGGCGCTCCAACTGAGCCACTGGCCAGGGCTGGACCCCTTTCTGATACAGAGAGAAAACAGGGCAGACTGACAGTGAAGTAGACACATGATGGAATAAAGTCCCCTTCCATCTGTCACGAAGGGGCCCAGGACTCTCCAGCAGGGACTGACAGGCTTTGTCACACCACTGCCACCATGGCTCCTCCCCCCAGCCCATGGGCCCTGGGTGAAGACCACGATGGGACCACCGTTTAGTGTGCTAACTGCCCCTCAAAGTTCTGGCAGAAGATAAGGGTGACCCGTGGCTCAAGAGGATCTTAGGGCATGTTTCAAGAGAGCCATTACCCAGGGCTACCTGTCTGAGAACGGGTCACAGTAAGCAAAAAAAGTGTAACATAAAGTTTGAGCACGGGTGGTCTTGTTTTGACGTTGCTTTGAAGAAGAGACAGTGATACTTCAGTTAGGATGCACGCTGAGCATGAACCCAGGCCCTCAAGGTCCCCGACGGCTGTGCTGGGTCCGGCGGACCTTGCAACCATCAAGCGCGAAGCCCGGCTGGGTGCTAAGGCGGCAGATGCAGCCAGAGTTCAGGTTTGGGGACGGCCTCAGGCAGCAAAGAGGGGCACATGTGCGGAACGCGACTGAATTCTCAAGGGCACTCCAGACAAAGGCCATCGAGACAGGCTTGGCGCCTTCATTTCCCCACTCACAGCCATCTGCAGCTGCTAACGGGACCCTTGCGATGGCTCTGGTTTTCTGCCAAGAGCTGACCAGGAACAGCATGTCTATTGGACGTGGACTCCCCCACCGCCGAGAGAGAGAGAAGATGCCGAGGATGGCTTCCGCATTTACTATTTGTGTGACTTTGAGCAAGATGCTTAGTTTCCTGGGCCTTATTTTCCTTCTCTATAAACAGAATAAAAATCACAGTACCCCTCTGACGATATAATGAAACCGTGACAACTTCTTTGTAAACAATAAAACCCCAAATAGCTATGAGCACTGAGGGGTTCTTGCTTCCCATTTCTGACCCCACTGATCACTATAAAGCCTCAGCCGGGGCGGCGGGACAGGGCCCTAGGCAGGGAATGCCCACACAGAGGAGGGGCTCCTGGGGAAAGCCCCTCCTCCAAGCTGGCCTGCGTAAAGGCCTGTTAAACCAAGCCTCAGGAAGTTTCCAGGCAGCTTAAGCAGGTTACCATCCCAGAACAGAACTGCCAGCTGACAAGAGTAATGGTGCCTTTCTGGCCTGTCCCCAGCACTCCTGGGGACCAAGGCCAATTCGACCCCGTCCACTGGGAGGCGGGGGTGGGGGCGTCATCCCTTCCCACTACTAGTGCATTATGTGGCCCATTTAAGAGGCAGCAGCAATTCACTTTCATTAATAAAATATGCTAATAGCATCAAAACCTAAGGGATTTTCTAGCTTTTCCTTTCAGAACCAGGTTACACCCAACAGGTTCTGACATCTTTTTGATCTTTCAACCCAAATTACTTTTCTGCCACCAATTTTCTTGAGATCCAGGCCAATGAGGAGGGAAGGAGAAAAGGAAGACGAGGGCAAGAGAAGGGTGGAAAATGTTTCCAGGAAACATGTCAGCACCTACTTCTGGAAGCCCACGCCACAGACGAAAGGGTGGCCACCCACCCCCCGAGATGTCACAGGTCTGTGTGGGTGGAAGCGCCCATTGGGTGTGCTCACCTCCAAAAACTCCATCACCTGCCCACAGAAGGCCTCCTGCCCACTGGTCAGGAGGGGAGAGAGCACAGTTGGGGCAGGGACACCTCAAGCAGGGACAGGACTGGGGATGCTCCAGGGCCGCGAGCACCGCCAACATGCCTTCAATGCAGCATGAACACGAGCAGGAGAGGGGAAGGCGTCAGTGCCCAGCACCAGAAAGCCACGGGCAGCAGGGGCGCTCCCAGGCGAGAATAAAGCTCTGGGGTGCAAGTAATAAGACAGGCACTTTTTTATTTTTCTGAGAAATGCAACTAAAAGAAGCAATCTGTCCAAAACTGCAGAGGCCTATATCCTCCCCACCCCTTTAAGACAGCTGTGACTTGCAAACATCTCAAGGGCCAGAGTAAAAGGGTGGTGATTTTAATTAAGTTTCTTCTCCCCTGTTTTCCTCCCATCTCACCTCCATGCCTGGCTGGTCCTGAAAGAGTGGCTCTTGGGGGTCATGGAGACAGGTTCTTTGGATGAAGAAAATTATTTTCTCTAGTCTCTCCTTTAGGCCTCTCCAAATCACAAACACATCTGGTCATCGAGCTCCAGACCTTCAATTTGATTGCCAAGCAGCAGCCCCAACCACATCTGTACACCTCTCCTTTTCTACGCATTGGTCCCTTCCCCACACGGGCCAGGCGGGCCTCCACCTCCGCAGTGAGGGAGGGCTGGGCTGCTGAGGGCCCGCGCTGCTGGGGAGCCTGTGGGATCGCCCACAGGCGAGAGGGAAGCAATGCTAGATGCCGTGAGTGCGGACTGCTAACACTGGTCCTGAAATGCTGGACCGGGCCCTGGGAGCCTGGTCTCAGGGAAAGGCATCTTTGGTGGAGGCATTTTAACCAATTTTACTAACCAAAAAATGATGCCTGGGTGGAGACATCACTGGGATGTACCCTGCCCTTCTTTTCTGAGTGGCTAGCTCTAATCCTACCAGTCTCCAAACCCAAGCCGCGGCTGTCTACGAGTCAGAGGGACGAGCACCGAGACAGCACAGTGGCTCAGCACCTGCCCTGGGCAGGGTTTCATGGGTGCTGGGGACAAAGTGGTGAACCAGACCTCACCCTGGGGTACTTACTATTCAGGAAACCAAACACGATGACATGTATCCGTTGGTACTAAGTGTGATGGGACTGAGGGTCCCTGGGGTGGGTGGGACCGCTCTAGAGACTGGCATCTGAGTGGAGCCCACCGCAGAGGGGTCTGGAGGAGCGGGGGTGCACAGGGTACAGCTCGGGAGGGCCTGAAAAGCAGGGTAAGGAGCTGAACACTGATTTCAAGAGGGAAGAGAGGGAAAAGTGGTTTGTATTTTTTAAAATGATCATTTAGCTGCTATGTGGAGGAGACTGGAGCAGAGGGGCAGACAGCGGACATCTGAGGCCCGTGCTGGGGTGCTGACAGTGGGGCGGGACACACAGGGAGGGGCGCAACGGTTTGGGACACAACTGTCTGTTGGACTGTCAGGATATGAGTGGACAGAGAGGAAATCCAGGATGACTCCTAAGTTTTTCTTTTAACAGTTGGGTGGACGGCGATGGTGCCATTTTTTGGAGAAGTGAGAGGGGGGAGAAAGCAGTGTGCGGTTTCGGATGTTAACTTCCATGTGCGTTTCAGACGTGGAGACGTCAACCAAACAGGTGAAGTGGGGTCTGGGAGTCACCGGCAGGGGAACGGGGCTACTCCGGGATCGCGTGCGCTGTCAGGGGACAGAGTGTGACAAGGCTCAGCCCCGGGACTTCCCGAGTTTAAAAACTCGGGGAAGGAAAGGAGGCCAGCCAGGGAGAGTGGGAGGAGATGCCCCCAAGCTGTATTTGCCACCGCTGTGGAGAGCATTCCTGAAGGGCTGGCAGGGACACACCAGGAGGCTGCCAGCCCCGAGGAGGCCCCTGCGCAGGCCCACCCGACTCCCAGCCCGGCCAGGTGGGACTCGCCCACACTTCCCCGCTCTCCTTTCAGGTTTCCGTTCCCTGACACTGCGGTCTAGTTTGCTCATCCTGAACTTGACGTATATAGACCTATCCTGTGTATACTCTTGTGACTCGCTTCTTTCACAGACTGTAATGGACACACTGGTTTTTGTCCTTCATAGAAATGAAATCATATACTCTGTGTTATGTTATTAAAGTTTATTCATGTTCATTTTCGCTGCTGAAGAGTATCCCTGTGTGTGAACACAGCACACTTTGTCACACAACTGACAGACATTTGAGCTCTTTCCAGTTTGGGGGTGTTATGAAAAGTACTGTTACTTACATTTTCACATGTGTCTTTTGGGGAATATGTAACTGAGTTTCTGTGGGGAACACGGCTGGGAGCGAAACTGCTAAATTATAGGGAATAACTATATTGATAATGCCAAATGGTATATTTGAACTTAAATTGTTATATCTCCCAGATAAATTAAAGATTTTTATTATGTGGAGACTGCCCTCTTTATTTCTGGTACTGTTTCTGCTTTAAAGTCTATTTTATCTAATATTAATATGGCTTCAACAGCTTTCTTTTAGTTAGTGTCTGATTCATTTACCTTTTCTCCCCTTTTTTGGGGGGGTCAACATTTCTGCATCCCATTGTTTTAGATGTTTCTTTTAAACAGCAAATAGTTGTTCTCGATTTTTTAATTCAATGTGTCAATCTGTCTTTTAACTGGAGCATTTAATTTATTGACATTTAATGAAAGGTCTGATAAATTTAGTTGAAAAACTACCATCTAATTTTGTGCATATTACTTGTCCTGCCTGTTTGGTTTCTTGAATTCTCTTTGTGTGTCTACTTTCACAAATCATTTCGTTATTCTCCCTCCATTATTTTGGAATTTATACACTATTTCTATTCTAGACACTTCAATATGTACACTTAATCAACACTTTTACCCTCCTCCTGGATAATACAAGATCTCTGGGAAACTAACCTCCACTTACCCCCTTCCAGCTTTTATGTATTTGTCGCCAGGTGTTTCAATACTGTCTCGCTTTAAGAAAAAACCTTATCAATGTACAAGACATTAACATTATTGTTTTATATAATTAGTGCTCATTTAAATTCAGCAAATATATGCCTCTTTGTCTGCTGGGGCAATCTCTGTTTCATTATTCTGAAAATGTCTGTGTTTCCCTTCACTCTGATCTTTACCTACACATGTAGCACGGAAGTCTAGGTTGGTGGGTATTTATCTTTGCACTCTGAATACATCACTCCAGTGTCTTTGGCTTGTACTGCTGCTGATGAGAAGCCATCTGTCAGTCTAACGCCTCTCCTTTCAAAGAAGTCTCTTTCTTTCTGGCTGCTCTTAAGGTTTTTCTCTGTCTTCGGTTTTCTGCAGTTTCACTCTGCTCTAAGTTTGGATTTCTATTTTATTTATCCTGGGATTCTCTGGGTTTTAAAGAAATCTATAAAGAGGTGTCTTTCATCTTTTCCCACTCTGTCGTCCAAGTTGCTTAACTTCCCGTCCATAGTCTTTGTCCTTTTGTCTCTCTGAACTATATTTTGGATAATTTCTCCTATTTTCCAGTTCATGGATTCTCTTTTCAGCTGGCCCAATTATTATTAAGTCTATCCATTTAGTTTTTAATTATGGTCATTATATTTTTCATTTCTAGAAAGTCTGTTTGTGTCTTTTTCAAATCTGCTAGGCCACTTTTTAAAGTGAAAATCTCTATCTGATATTTCCACTGCCTAAAAATTCTTTGCAGATCTGATCCTGTGCCTGCTACTTCTCGAGGTGCCTTGCCCCCTTCTGTGTTTTAAGATGGCAAAACTGCCCTTAAAAAATTGGAAATAATAACCAGTCTAGCTTCAAATTCCATCAAATCTTTACAAGGGGAAAGACATGCTAGCATTTACTAAACTGGAATTACCATCAACACACAAACAGCACAATAATCTTTTAAACTCAATCCAATCTTCTGTTAGTCAGAACTGCATAACAGGAATATTTTTATCACCGGTCAGGGCCTGAATTCTTGTACATGAGATCGATTTAAATATGGTGCTTGTACAAAGGTCACAGTCTCATAATAAATAGGGCAGAGGCCAATCATTACTCACAGATAGCTTTTTTGAGACGTTACCAAATGTCTCCCTCCTCTGTTCAGTACAGAGCATTTTCGCTCCAGGGACACACTTAGGATTCTCTGTATCGTCACGCAGAGGATCCTCTCCCCGGGTGATGCCTTTGCTTTTGTTGGCATCCGTGCGGGAGAGACTGGGGGCCTGACCTGCCTCTGCCCACACAGACCTTGCAGGTGTGGTTCTTGTGCTTCCCTTCCTTCGACACTGTGGCACTGGGTGCACTTTTCAATAGAAATCTTCTCGCCCTTCTTGATATGCCCTGGTTTGAAGTTGGCTCTCTAGTTACCATGTGCTGGAAAGGCTAACCCAGCAGCTGGTTGTCTTGCTCTCATCTCTAGAATTCTAAAAAACTTACTACATTTATGGCAGTGACACTAGTTCTTCATCTCTAGAACTTTGATGCCGTGGCCTAGTGATTCTAAGCCCTGGTTGTGCATCAGAAGCACCTAAGGAGCAATTTTAAAAATACAGATAACTGACTCTTGATTGAGCAGCTCTGTATAGAGGTGACCTTATTCCCTGAACTTTGGAAAAAGCCCCAGAGGGTTCTTGTGCTGGGCCAACGTGACAACCACAGCTCCAGTCCCGGGACAAGGGGTTGGGCCCTTTGAGCTGCCTGCAGGAGCCAGGAGAGGCAGGTGAGTGGTGTGGCGGTGGACACTGGACAGGGCAGGTGAAAACAGCCAAAGGCAAAGCAGGAAAGTCATAGATCCGCCTCGGAAACACTCAATCAGTGCCGAGGAAATCATCTGGCCAGGAGAAAAGTCTCGGAAAGGGAGGGAAGAGCAGAGCGCGTACGAGCCGCGCACTACCAGTTGTTCCCTAACCCAGTTACTTGGTTCCACGGCCTGAAAAGTCCTCCTCATGGGGCAGGTGCCTTTTTAATTATTCTAAAAATTGATTTAGAGAAAGGGAGAGAGGGCGAGAAGGAGGGAAAGAGAGAGAGAAAGGAAGAGAAAGAGACAGGTACACTGATTCCTTGTTCCATTTATTCATGCATTCATTGGTTGATTCTTGTATATGCCCTGACCAGGGACTGAACCGGAAACCTTGGCGTATCGGGACAACACTAACCAGCTGAGCTACCTGGACAGGGTACAGATGTCTTTAGTCTCATTTTCTCTTTCAGTCTATGTTTTATTAACTCTCCCTAATCTTTAACAGCACCACTTCTTATTTTTTATAAGATCTATATTAACTCAGGAAGAATGAACATATTGTCCAACCCACATGATCAATACTTAGAGAAATGACAGAGGGTAGCGCACCCTGGCAGCTCCCCTGCTGCCCTAGGTCACCAGGCGAATGCGGAGGAGAGGAGGCAGCTGTGAGTTACTGGAGCTGAGTCAGCGAGCGGAGTTCGGGGCAGATGTCAGAGGCCTGCTCCCGATAACACTGACTGCTGCCTGCACTGCGCCCCAGGCCTCCCCCGGGGGGCTCTGGCACTTCCGCCTCTGTCCTGTGGCAGTCTATGTTTGACAGACTGACTTAGAAGTCTGGTAGTTAAACAAGCTCATAAAGTCAGTAAAAAAAATTTTTTTAAACATACTGATCAGCTCTCAAGCTCACTCAAACAATCTTGAAGCCTAATTTAAAATATATGACATCCAGGTAGCTCAGTTGGTTAGAGTGTCATCCTGATATACCAAGGATGCAGGTTTGATCCCCAGTCAGGGCACATATAAGAATCAACCAATGAATGCATAAATAAGTGAAATAACAAATCAGTGTTTTTCTTTCTCTCTCCCCCCCTCGCTCTAAAAAATCAATAAAAAATAAAATAAGATATATGACCATCCAAATAAATCCCTCACCTGTTTTTATTATATTACACGTATTATTTCATGAGATCCTTACCACCACTGAGGGTGGTATCATTCTCCCAGTCTCACTGGTGAAGGTGCTGAGCCTCAGAGATGTCCAGTGTGCGGCAGGGAGAGCCCTTCTGGTGAGGGGAGGGGTGATGAGCTCCCAGGGCTCTCTGAGGGGTCACACAACATTTCCTTTCACGATTGGGGGTGGAAAGGGTTGACCTTGAGCCATGGACGCACTTCTGTAGTAACTTTGTTCCTTAGTTCCTTCTAAGGTTCCCAAGTACTCACTGAACACTGTTTCTCTCCTGATATTCCCAAATACACAGTTTATGGACATCCTCTTTGTATTCCCAAGTGAGGAGGAAGGGGGTGCAAGTGACGGCCAAGGGTGAAGCCCCACCCTGGGTCAAGGACACGGGTAAAAGTAAATCCCACAATAATGAGACATCTAAGCATTCTGTTGGCTGCTTTTGAAGCACTGGGCTAGTCTGGCTTCTCGGAAGGCCAAATAATCTGGGTCAGGCCAAGACTGATACAGCGAGCCACCTCTGACCATGTGAATAAACAAGGTGACGTACAGTTCACAGGAGCTGTAATTCAGCAAATTCAGCTTGGCAGACGTGACTGTCCCCGAGGGAAGTGTTGCTCACATGCCCCTCCCTTCCTGTTACCCCCCGCATTTTTCTCACTGCCAGGACCTGCCCCACATTTGAACAGAGCTTTACTGACAAACCAAAGTACTCACATTTGTCATTTAAATTGGGAGGCCTGCATGCAATAAACTATTTCAGAGTTCTGAGGATTTTTCAGAAATTCATTCTCACCCTTCCTTCCCTCGATTGTGGATGGCTAGTTCTTCACCAATGCCCTCTTCCTCCTTGAAGCTCTCCCAGTCCAATTTGGACTTCTCTAGGGTGCTCATCTTCTGCTTCTTGGCTCCAATTTTTCCCAAAAGGCTGCTCATGCCACTTGATCTTTTTAATCTAGGGAAAGCAAACACATGAAACATGTAGCATGTGGAAACTACAATCTCTTGATTAATGATCTTTCTGATAGGCACAGGGCTCCCTAGTTTAAGCTATTTACCTTAATGGGACGTGTTCGTATCTAGGGTACTTACTGTCTGGGGTAGAGAACATGTGACATAGACCAGAATTCTAATGTCTTTTTCCTGCTTACCATCTCTGACCGCTCTAAGGACCTGGGGCCAGAAAACCCTGAGCACTTCTGTATGCTCTGACAGGTCTCTGCTTGCAAAGAGGGAGAAGCACAGTGTGATTTAGACACAGCTTTTGAATTACATGCCTCGGTTCATATTCCAGCTCTAACTGACTTTAGGCTAGTTACTTAACCACATCAGCCTCGGTTTCCTAGTCTGCAAAGTGAACCATTTACTCAGGGGCTGTAAGTGTCTTATTTGTAAAGTGCTTAAACAGCACCTGGCACAGAGCAAAGACGCAATAAATGTTAGCCATACAGAACCACTGTCATCACTTGTGCACTAAAGCCCCAGGGAATTCTTTTAAGAGAAAGAGAACCAGATCCCAACACTGATGATCAGGAAGTCACAGTATCTTGAAGGCATTCTGAGATCAGTATCCTTTCAGCTCCTCTGACTCAGGGCCCTGGTTTTTCCCAGAAGGTGGAGAACATTCCCTACCCTGAAAGCAGGGAATGTACAGCCTGCGTTCTATTTGTTGGTGCTGCTATCATGGTCTGTGGGAGAAACCCCATATGCCCAAGGTCAAGTCTTGGCAGGTCAAATGTTTCCAGTCAATGTTAAATGTATGAGATAAAATAAGAATAACAGAACACAGCTAGTTAGTAAGAAGGGGGTATCATGGGAAGGAATATGGCTTTCTGTCTCTTTATGAAACTAAGACAAATTATATACCAGTGTGCAGGAAACTGGAAATTATTTTCTGTTTTCCTGGGATATGCAAGAGTTAAAACATTTAAAAATCTCCATGAGCTAACATCACAAGGCCTACTGATAACATCAGTACCTTTCACTTGCTTGGAATGCTGACTCTCCAAGTGCCTTCACAGACATGCTCTTCTTTTAGTCTCACTGTGGCCTGCGTCTCAGAGTTGGAGGAGGACGCGTCAAGATGACTTAAGGGCGCACTAACCATTCTGAAACCCCACCGCCCTGCAGCGCAGAGCTGGTCACCACCTCTGCCCTGGAGTGAGCTGACAGGCCGGTGTCCCCACTGCACGCAACACTCTTGGGGCAGCAATAGCTCCCTCCCCGCTCACACTGTGTTAGCTTCCCTGCTGTGGTCATGCCCCACGACATGCTGTTAGCTTACAATCAACTCAGGACAGGCCGGGCAGGCATCCTCATCCTGAAGGCTCAATGACAATAGTTTTCCCGAGGTGGACAAATAAACAAAGTCCGATGAGGTTACTGACAGAGCAAAGGTCGAACCAATAGAAAAAGCAGATCCAGAAGGAAGCGAGGTCCTCCTCCCGACGCCCAGTGCAGCACACTGTGCTGTCTCACCTTTGAGGTGAGGGCTCGAAATACTTTCTGACAGCTATTTTACTTCCCAATTCGAGTAAGGATTTTCCAAACAGTTCTTTACGAGCTTTTAATTCAGATCTTCTAACAATTCTTTCCTACAACAATCCCTCCATCCACACACACACACATACACACTGTATTTTCGGTTTGCAGGTCAGCGCTCAACCCACCGAGCTGCACCAGCCAGGCACACACTATATTTTCACAGGAGCAGAGCATGAGTGGGGATTTAGAAACAGTATGTCAAATCTTTTTACTTCTCACCTGCCTCAACGCCACTGCCTTGGTTCTCACTGTTAAATTCTCTCACCTGGATAATTCAGCAGCCTCTCCACCCATCTGTCCAACTGCTCCCTCCTGGCATTTATTCTACATGCTGTCATTTTCTAAAACACAAACCTTATCATGCCTACTTAAATGTCTCTTCCTGGGTTCCTATTGCTCTTATAAGTATAAACTCCTCAACTTGCAAAATTCTTCCTGTTCTCTTGCCACACCTACCTTTACAATCTATGCCCCAACTATACAATCCTGAATCTGTACCTCACCTCTGCCTGCCTCCCTGCCATTCATCTGGTCCTGTCTCAGCTTAGAAACCACTCCCTCCAGGAAGCCTTCCAGACCCTTCCCTCGAGCTCTGGATTTGCTATCTCCTGGTGGTGTTTCTACTGCACCCCAGTTCTTTTCCTATGATAGCATGAATCCCTCCCACAGCAGATGCTCAAGGACTCTAATTTCAGCTGACCCCCGCCCTGGGCAATTCTGAGCAAGCTCCGAGTCATTGTTGACAACATTCCACCAGAAGTACACACCTGGAGGCTTTCCATTTCTGGCTGCAGGACCTCCTTTAACCTACCTACGTGTCACAAGCACTGTCTGGATATGTGGTGGAGTTCATGCCCTTGAGGCCCCCCTCACGGGGACAGGAGCTTGTGGCCAAATGGCCCAGCCTCCTGTCCTCACAAAAGGCAATTCTGGGAGGTAATCTGAATGCTTCTCAGAAGTTCTGGTGGCATCGGGCTCTCGTGGCCTTGGAAATGCAATCTTGTGTTGGCTTTTTTTTTTTTTAAGATTCTATCTATTTATTTTCAGAGAGAGGGGAATGAGAAAGAAAGGGAGAGAAACATCGATTGGTTACCTATCCCAAATGGGGACCTAGCCCACAACCCAGGCATGTGCCCCTACCTGGAACCGAACCTGCAACCTTTCAGTTTGTAGGATGATGCCCAACCCACTGAGCCATACCAGTCAGGGGCAATGTTGTACTGACTTTTCCTGCTTCCCTGTCTTACTCTTCCCACGGCTTCACTCCTGCTTCCTGGGATGACTTCCCAAATAACCTACCTGCATTTGAAGCCTCATAAGAAGTTCTTCTTTGAGAGTAGTCTAACCGAGACATTTAGGAGAAACATGATTTTGCTTGTGCATGCTCTCTTTGCGGATACTCCAAATCTCTCTAGAGAGCATGATATAGTTCTGCAAATAGTGGGCACCTGATAAACCCAACAATGCCACCCAGATCACAGTGCCAATCAGTGGGAGAGAACCAGATCTTTGTAAAATAAAGTGTTCAGAACACTTGTAAATTGGGGAATTCTAAGTGTAGCAATTTCCACTTGTATTCACCAATCAGCTGCTACAACCCAGGGTTCCACACTGTATCCAGGCAGCACCACAGACTCTGGGCACCATCTAAGCCCCTCAGCCCACAGCTCTGATGTTATTCCCAGATTGTAACACCTTTTCCACAAATCACTTTGAGAGACCTATGAGAAAATGATTTTTTGCTGCACAGCAATGAAGAGGCTTCCAGCAAAGCAAAAAACCGTAATTCTTCTTTGCCTTGTTCACCATTAAACATCAGCAAAATGTCACCTGTGCTAATTATGCTTTAGGGGAAAGCTAGGTCTGCGTTCACTGGATCATTAACATGGTTTATGATTTCCTAATTTGATAGTCCTGAAAGCAAAAGTACTTGTCTTGTATTTGAAGCTAAATCCAAGTGAACGAATGGCAGGCACATTTATAGCAGCAGCCGGAGCACACAGAGGCTCATGGTAACCGAGGGACCGGCACTTCCCCGCCGGGCCCTGGCACTCGGGCTCCCTGCAGGCCTTCGAGCTCTCACACTCACTGTCTCATGGTGACATGGCTTTAGAGGCACAATCCTGATGCCATTCCATCCCAGCTGTCAGGAAGGCAGATTTCCCAGGAACTTGGCCCTATTTCCGCTGTTGAGGTTCATCACTCCAGCTCTCAGGAAAGCTGAGCTGAGGAAAGTCGCAAGAGTCAGCCTCAGGGCAGGGACTGCCGCTCTCTGCTGTGAAAGGACACTGCAGAGGGCGCTGCAGCGGTGTGTCTCCCTCTCAAGCACTGTGGCGAGGTGGGAGGGGGCCAATCCGCTCTGGTGTCCCATGGGCGTTTGGCAGCTGTGTCGACTAGAAAGCCGAGGAGAGGGGAGGTCAGAATTCCCTTGGAGACCTCAGTGCAGTTCCAGGCACCACTGATTTCTCTTGGTTCTGGATTCTGAGCCATAAAGGGGCAAGGTACTACCAGGAAGCTGGCTTTGACAGACCACCCACCCCTGCCCCTGGCTGTGGATTTTTTGGTCTTGCTTCTAATGTGTGGTGAGCTGTGTCACAGAAGGCCAGGGTTTTTCATTCAAGGGACTCCTCATCTACCTTTTGCAAGTCAAAGTTCAAAGAAATGCACCACGCACTTGCTCACTCACAGATTACATCCAGAATGCTATACTCAGACATGTCCAGGGTATTGCTGCCAAGATGTTTTCAATGCAACAATGACATTTCAAAAACCTCCTCCTGAATGTCCCGCTACTTCATTGACCTTACTGCTGTAAGTTCAATCCTGTCCGAGGAGCATGCCCTTCGCTCTAACCTGCGGGTTCCCTGCCGTAAGAGAGCGCGGCCGAGTGCAGTAGGCATACTGGTGATAAGGGACTCTAACCAAGCTTTTTTTTTTCTGTTTTCTGTCCAGTTAGTTATCTGTCAATCCGCTATTATCTTCAGTTTCCTTCCCACTAGCCCAATGACCTCTCCTAACACGAGACACCAACCAAGACCCTACAGAAAAACACTCAGAAACTCCGAAAAGTAAAAGGAACAAAAAAGGCAAAATGACAGTCGTCATTTTTCTCTCCAAATTCAAAGTTTACAACGATAATATGCTAGAATTAATTATTGCAACTAAATGATAAACTCCATCCCACTGAGTCTGTCGTGAAGATACTGCAGCAACTTGTTGGCTTGGCCCCAGCCCTGTGAGCACGCGCCCAGGCCCACCCAATGACTGCAGCAAAAGCACTCCTCCACCGGGCCGCCCACAGTGAGGTTCTGCGTCCTGCTGTTATTATATAAGAGGTACTGGAGAGGAACTGGAAAAAGAACTTCTTAAGTGGAACTAGAAAGGATGACAGAACACAACTGGATGAGAAGGGAAAGTGGGAACATCTTTCCCCACTGTCTGTAAAATCAGCGCAAGCACCCAGCCGTCCCACAGAAGAGAGTTTTAGGTTTGGGAACACATCTCGGGCCATTCATTCACTGTGTTCTTCCAACAGAGGTTACCGAGAAATTACTGTATACCAGACGGTGTGCTTGGAGCTGGAGACACGACACAAGGCATGATCTTTGAGAAAATCTAGGAGATGAAATAACTATACTCGCAAACTGCAACCATATATTATGAGGACACCAAGAGGGAGCAGCTGAGAGCCAGTTTAATCCTTATTTTAGAGAATCCAAGAAGGATTCCAAAAAGGTTAAGAAACCTGCCCAGTGGGAGACTTGGGACTAGTACTCAGTGCTTTTGACACCCAGGCTGTCTTCTCCATGTTCCTGATGCTCGAGATAGGGACAGATAAACTTTGGGGATATCTTCCACACTCCAGTCTCTATCACTGCTAATCTGGGGGCAGGTATTCTTATCTTCCCCACCGTCCGGGAGCTCAGTGTACACAGGGCCCATGTCTTGTTCACTCCTGACCCAATCCCAGTGGCGCAAAGCCTTGCCATGGTAAGTGATTGCGACATGTTTGATGAACGAAATCCCCATGACCTGACAATAGGCTTCCCCAATTTTTCTCATAACAAAAACATTCAACACTACACTTTCACTGACAGGCCAGAAAAGGAAGCTTCAAAACTGGACCGGTAAGGATGGGGTCAACACATGTGCTTGCAACCACTATTGATCTTTGTTTGGAACTTCAACTTACAGAGCCTGGTTCAAGCCTATGCCTTCCATCTCATTCCGTGCATAACCACTAAAATGCAAATTATTTGGAACACAGTTTCTTTGGCAGAGATATGCAGTTTCCTCAGTATCTGTCATCTGTTTACAAGGCAGGAGTGGACTTTTTTGTAGCTCGTATGTGGCTGTTTTCCAGAGCCATACAAGGATCTGGAACTGGCACTTTCTTCCTGAGTAATGGGAAGAAAGTTTATGATGATAACTCTTCAGTGAGAACTGTCTGCTTAGAACCACTGTTCTCTGGTCTTCTTTGGATTTAGCTGAAACCTGTAAGAATGAGAAGTAAAGCCCCAATTGTCACCCAATCCCTGGGCCAATTTTACTCTACACCTGTGTAAATCTTTAAGCAATCTCCTCAAAGCCCAAGACCAGACCACTTAAGGAACGGACTGGAAGTGAGCATTACACTAGGGAGAGTTCACATCCCACTCACTTCCC
This sequence comes from Trachops cirrhosus, assembly GCA_028533065.1. Lineage (NCBI taxonomy): Eukaryota > Metazoa > Chordata > Mammalia > Chiroptera > Phyllostomidae > Trachops > Trachops cirrhosus. The sequence goes on from CM052550.1 coordinate 18,496,918, forward strand.
AACCTTGTACTGACAGTATTGTATGGGACATTGGGTTCACTGGAAAACCAGAAGTAACACAAGAAGTTCCAAATAATCGTTAACAATCCGTGGCCTGAAAAACTGTTAGTACTCTTAAATCTATTATTGACATTGATACAGTGCCAGCAAAAAAAAAAAAAGTGGCACCTATCAGTGAAAGGTAAAATAAAAGCTGGCAAATAGCAGCAGCCTCACAGTTTTTCTACAAATAGAAAATGATTTGCTACTAAGCTTTATTGCTCACATGCCAATCCAAGAATGAATTGTACTTATTTGTCTGACTGATTTCAGCTGTTCTACATCTTTACACACGTCTGTGAAACATACCCTTTGTTCCAGTTTAAAGTTTCCTTTGTCTCCTTTAATCTTTTAATCCAGCAGGTCCTCCTGCCTTTTCTTTTGTTTTGCCTGTTTGATTTTTTTGTCATTGACATCATTGCTGATTTTTTGAGTCCAGGATGGTTTTATTATATAGTATTGCTGGTTCACGGTTGTCTTCCCTACACCAAGTACGTCACACAGATGAAGCTGGGTACTTCTTACTCCACCGTCACCTGGTGACAGGCACAACGTGCCAGGTCAGCCCAGGACTGAAGACGCTACGTGTGGTCCAGTAAGGGGGTACAGTCTCCCCTCTGAATTAATTTGTAATTAATGTGTAACATGTAGGATAATATTCTCAGGAAGTTTTGAGTGCTTATTTCTAGTACCTCACTCTATACTACCCCGACCATGTCTAAGGATCCTATTTGAAGGACAAATATTGAGAAAATCCCAAACGGATGATAAAACTCTGGCTATGAGAAAGTCTCTAAAAAGTGTAAGAGTGGTAACTAGAGAAAAGGCCAAGGCTTATAGATGATGACCAGAGTCCTAGATGGAAGAGGCCGATGGTGAGAACAGAGGTCTCCGGCCAAGCCAGAAGCATTCACATGTGAGGGTTAAGTATCATGGAAGTCAGTGGCACAGAAAAACCCTTCTGGCCAGTCCACCAGACCTCCAGAAAATGACACTTGTAAATTTCCCTCCTCTTTCGTCCCATTCTCATGTGGCTTCGTCCCGTTCCCTGGGAAAGAGATAACGCCACATCCCTTCCCGCCCCTGCCCTAGCAATTTCCTTCCTGGTGCCATTCCCATGGTGGGGGATCATGGCAAGGCAGGGAAGGGCCTCTGTTTTGTATCAGCTGGGGAGTGCAGCGGGCTGGGGGCTGTCCAAGGAGGAAATGTTTAGTTTACTGGGAATGAGGATGGGGGGGGCGGCAGCAGGATGCTTTCCCCCTGAGGTGCAAACTGCTGTTGCTTTAATTCGTATAATCAGGCACAGCTGGGAGAATAATTTATTGACCAACAGGCCATTTACATTTCTGAGACAGAATTTTAAAGGAATTATTAAATACAGCTTCTACCAAAGCCCATAATGACATTTTTCTTTATGCAGAGCCCTGGGAGCTCAACTGAGGAGGGCACAGCTTGTTTTCCAGATACTGGTTCCATATGGGCTCTTAAGCAATCCCAGCCACAGAGGCAAAGAAAAGATGAGGCTGAATTTGGGCGTGGCAACTAACTAGTCAACGACCTTTCTAAAGGTGAGCTTTGCTGTTTTTCCGAGGCAGTGCTAACAAGTCAATGACCTTTCTAAAGGTGAGCTTGCTGTCTTTCTGAGGCAGTGCTGAGCCAGGGCGGGTCTGCGGCCTACCTGCCTGGGCTGAGGGAAAGAGCCACACTCACCCTGAACACTCCCATCAGGAAAGCGCGGTTGGGCAGACAGCACATCTCTCAAACAAGGAACTTGAGAAGCAAAGCACCGGCCACAGAAGATAAGTGTGCTGCAATTATGAGCTGTTTGGCTAATTGCTGATTAGGGAGTTGGCATGCTTTCTCACACGTCACATGTCTACTTTTTCTTTGACGTTCAGCTTTCTTTTTCTTCCAGGCAGGTCTCTTATCACTTCATGAAAATATCTGAGGATGTCAATATAAATTTTAAATTCTTGGGGACTGCCCCGGTTGAGATCAGGTCAAAGTTTCAGGACGTGGGCATGTCCTCGGGCAGACCAAAACTGTTCCTTCAGTCTGACACCACAGAGACCTCGCTGAGAATGGGACATGCCTGTGCTCCTTCCTAGAAATGGGTAAGCACATAAACCGCATGGCTTTATGTGAAACTCATGAGTTGGCTAGGATACATTTTGCAAAATTACTTCCCGTCCCTCCCAAACTTCTCACTGCTACTAAATAAGCATGCTAAATTCCAAATGAGAAGGGCACGTTGGACACAGCTGTGATTCCTGACACCTCAAAGTTCCGCCTGGAGAGGAGTATGTTTCATGGTCTTTTCATTAAGGAGGCTGAGTGGTAAGAAAGGTCATTTTTAGCACTTGGCACTCCTGCTGGGGCCTGCCTCCAAATCCCTCTCACGATGGCATCTGCTGTATAGCTCGCTCACTTAGTTGCGAGAGTGTCTTCTCCTGCCGTTTAGAAGCATAATCCTGCTAACTCAATGGGCAACTTGAGGCTCAGACTTCCACCTGCGTCCCTCCCTGGGGCAGCTCCCCGCCTCCTCAAATACCTGGGCACACTATCACCCGCATCAGCAGTTTACCCTTGTCACGGTACCCCTCACAACCCAGGATTTAAAGAGCCCACAGGAAGCAATTATATGCACAAGGGTGATCAAAAGAAGGGGACTTTTTAAAGCCTGAGCCCACAATGTCACTTTGCTAAGGCAATGCAACAGATTTCAATAAACAGAAATATCTGTTCCCACATAGTTTGTAGGGAAAGCAAAAAACTTTCTTTTTATTTCACGCAGGAAATGGTTTTCATAAATGCTAACCACAGCTGGGCAATCTGTGTAACCACAACATAGTTTCTCTTTAATAAATGGAAGATTTTTACCCATTGCATCACTGACCACCAAACAGAATTCCCACCCTCCCTCTCTAAGGCAAGAAAAAAAATGGTAAGTAGCGTCTCCTTCCTTAATCTGCCAGCCAGGGCTGCTAAAGCAGCTTTTTCATTCAGAGATGTAGATTATTCTTCGAGGTTCCTGTCGCCCAATCCCACTGCTGGGTGATGGACAAACCTTGAACGAACCTGGTCGCTTTGCACTGTGGGATCCCCTCAGAGCATGTGGGTCACAATGTGAACGTATGACTGTGCGTCACGGCCAAGAGGTTAGGAAAAGGTGTGTCCATTCACCGACTGGGAGCTGAGGGTCTGCTGAAATGAAGCTGGCCCACCCTGCCATGCACAGATGGTTTTAGGGAATTAACACAGAACTAATGTGATCAAGTAAAGATGTGACGGGTGAACTAGTGAACTACTGACTGCCCTCTTGCTCTGGGAAACTAGGCCTCACTCTGTCCCTGCTGTGAGAGCAAGGCTCCTCGCCCACAAGCCAGCAGGGCGGCCTGGGAGAGTCTCTGAGCCCCTGCTGGGGGCCAGTGGCTCCCTGATGCCCTTCCCTCACTGTGAGGCTCAGCTGGACGTCAGCAAAGACTGTGTGAGCATGTTCATCGTTGTCCACACGAAGGAAGGAGGCTTGGAACCAGGGGACATTCACTGACAGTCTCATTGGAATGACAACCAAAAGGGCACACATAATCCTCCCCCCACCCCCGCCCTGAAACTACCTGGCTGTGCTGGGGAAGAGTTTTCCTTTAAGGGTGTAGATAATGGGGACAATAACCTAACTATATACCATGCTGAATTTATTTGTGTTCTGAAAGAATGCTGGAAAATCTGATGACCAACCATTTCCTCTTCCCAGCTTTACTGAGATATAATTAACATACTAAAGAATCCACCCATTTAAAGTATACAAGTCAATGGTTTTTAGTATATTCAGTTATGCAGCCATTACCACAATCTAATATTAGAACATTCTGCCACCACCCTAAAAAAATACCCTCACACAGATTATCAGCCACCCCCATACCCTCATTAGCTCTAGGCAACCACTAACCTAGTTTTGGTCCCTATTGATTTGCCTGTTCTCTCAGCTAATACTTCTAAATCACAAGTTTAAGACTTTTAAATCATTCAGAAGCAACATATCTCTAAGCTGGTATCTATTATAGCTTCCTATAGCTACACATTTAAACTTTCAATTTGTCCTCTACATTATGATCACATTTAGTTTCATAAGGGCCAGGAAAATCAGAAATCTAGACTTTGGACAATAATACTGGAATAACTGAGCACTGTCTGGATAGCGAAGTCCCACATATCACCAGTACTATTTTGGAGCTGTGTTTTTAAAGCAGTGGGGTACAGTGGCTTTGTACGCTGGACGGAAACCTGTCCCTGCCAATTAATCTTAAAACAAAACAAGACAAAACAAAACAAAACAAAACAAAAAAAACCTGGGCGAGTTACTTTCTCTGAGCCTCAAATAACCAACTGGTAAAGTGAGAATAATAACTACCTTGAAGAGTGACAATTACAAGAGCTATTAGTCAACTCAGCCCTTATTTACTTAGTGCCCTCAGTGTGCCAGACTCTTTGCTGGCCACTGGAGATAGAGACACAGATTTTCTACCCGCATCTAATTCATTTGCGCAAGAGACAGATACGCAAACAAGTAATTACATTATGAGAAAACAGCTGCCCAGTGAGGGCAGCAGGAGCAGAGCAGTGTGAGTTGGGGAAGGCTGCAGAGAGGGAGGGGCAGTTGCCTGAAATGTGAAAGATGAGAAAACATTTGCCAAGGAGACAAGCTGGGAATAGAAAAGTCCAGAAAGAGGTAATAACGCCTGCAATGTATGTGAAAGCACTGAGCATAATGCCTGGCACGCAGTAGATAACCAATACTTCCCGTCACCCCCCACTCTCATCCTCCTTGAAAAGATGCTCTCCAGAATCCAGAAAGAAGTAAAAATCTTGCTGCCTGGAAGAAAATTAGAGGATCTGAAACTTTAGTAGTTGTTTTCTTTTCCCCCCTGAGGCTAATTATTCTTTGGCAGCAAAGTATATTTTAAATTTCGACTTCTTTCTCCCTCACACACTTTTCATTTTGAAAAGTTTCAAACCAAGAAGAGTTGGTCTCCTTTAATCTAGAACAGTCCCTCCTACCCCCCGCCGTAAAACGGCCCATGACTGGGACTTGTCTGATTGTTAATGTCGGCTTCTTTGAAGGCATCTGGGAGTCTTCCAGCATGCGATTCTTGGACTGCTTTTCTCCATCTACACTCACTTCCGGAGTGACTTCATCCAGTCCCACGGCTTAAGTTCCAGTTATGTGCCTCTGACCCCCAAATGTCTTATCTTCAGCCAAGACCTCTCTTCCTAACTCCAGCCATACACACCCAACTGCCCAGTGGACATTTCCACTCAGATGCCCCGTGGACTTCCCCTCAGCAGCTTTCCACACCTGAGCAGCAGAGGGCAACACCTGGCCCAGGACCTCCCTCAGACTTCCTCTCTCCTACAACTACCCCCACTCACTCCGCCTCAGGCATGCGCCCACCATGCAGGCCTTGCTCCAAGTCATTCCTTCAGCTCAAAATCCCCTCTTCCCAGACGGCAGCTTGGTTAACTCCCCTCCCCTCCCTCAGGTCCTCCTATTCAATGCTGGAACCTTCACCCACACCCTGCACTCCCGATATCCCTACCCTCCTCAGATTTTCTTTTCTCCACAACCTGTGACATTCGCTAACGCATCGGGTAACTATGTCTGCTTATTATCTGTCTCCCTGCGGGGATGGAAACTCCGCACAGGCTGGAACCATTGTGTTTTGTTCACTGATGTAACCCAAGCACCTGGCACAAAGGCTGGCACATGGTAGGCATTCAGTAAAAATGTGTTAAAAGTACGTGTGAATATTGGGGAAATGTATCCACTTTGTACATTACAAGTAGACCCCAATACTGAAACCTAAAGTAGGAACTCTCCGTGTCGGCTAGTCTGGTAGCTGCTGCCCATCCTCAGCTAGGTTTTCTACAGGAGCCCTGAGTGCGTCAGGGCAAGCACAGGAAAAACATTTGCGCGTTGCAGCAGATGGCGGGCCGCCCTGGATGACTGTCAGCAGCCTGGAATTTGTCCTAGGCTGGCCTTTGGCACCACCCCACGAGCGCCTGAAGCGTGTTCCACAATCCTGCCATTCACTGTAACTGAGGTACGGGGGCTAAGATGTCTCAGCTGAAATATAGACGAGGGACAGAATTAAGGGCAAGGCTGGACCAATCTTTTATTTTTTTGTCCATAATACAATTTGCAAAAAAAAAAAAAAAAACAACAAACCCACAAAGTGATACTCGGATTCATTTTACGTGAAAATGAAGCTCTGGAACAACCAGGTCAGGAGACCTACCGGCAGACTCAGTGTGTGCGGCAAAGGAGCTTCCCCTTGCTGTTGGCTACCTCACAGCTGGGCTGCTTTTGTTTGTTTGGGGGGAACTAGCTTGAAGTCATACACACTACTACATTATCGGTCAGAAGCAATGCCTGAGTCCAGCCATGGGGCTAAAACCAAACTGGATGGATATAATTGGAGCAATGACCTAATCAATACTCGGCCAACAGAACTTCTTGTTAGAATCTGCCACAAAGAATTATTCAGGTTTGCTGCAGGCAGCGAACTGAGCTGTGGCAAAAGTGACCACTCCTTCCAGCTGTCACAACCACCACCCGAAGGTAAGAGAACGACCAGACTCTAACCCGCTCTCGTTGGGTGGGAACCGAGCTGCTGTGCACAGTGGGAGGGGTACGGCGGCGAACGGCGGCTAGGGCAGGGTGCCAAAAGGAACTGGTGCTTCTCACTGCTGGGGTCTTGGTGCCTGGTGAGAATCCCAGGGGCAAGAGAAGATCCCACAGACTTCCGGGGGTGGGGGAGATGACAAAAATATCATACACAAAGATTCAAGACTTCCAAATGGCTTCAGACTTGTAGACACCTGACTGTGGAACAATGTCCTCACAATTCTAAAGGAAAGTAATTTTTCACCTATAACGTTACATTCCACAAAACCGGTAAAAAAAAAGCCTGTGAAGGCAGAACAAACTTGTTTTCAGACAGGCAGTTTCCAAAATCCATCTCCCATAAACTGTTTCCTCAGGATGCTACTGGAGGATGAGCTAAATCCAAACGACAGAGTAAACCTGGAGAGAAAGCTGAGGGACCCAGGCAACAGGGCGGCTACGCAAAGAGGGACGAGCGGCAGGCCTAGAGCAGAACTGCACAGAAAGCCAAGGTCTCAAAGAGCCCTGAGTCGGCAGGATAACGAAGGCTCCAGAGGAGTTGGAGGTGGGGTGGGGGTAGAAATGACGGATTATCTGACTTTGTGGAGGATAGAATTGAGAGGACTTTACAGCCCTGTTGAAGAGTTTGGAAGAAAATCTGTGATAGGGACACAGAAAGCCAAGCAAAGCAAGGCACGCAGGCAGACGTGAGAGGAAACACAAGGCAGCCCACACCCCGGCTCAGCAGCCCACACCCCTAGCAGCGCCAGGGGCGGCCCTTCGCTGGGAGGATGCAAGGAGAGCTGGGATGCTGGGGGCAGGGGTGGATCCGGAGTGCGAACTCTTCCCCTTGCAAAAAAGGGGTTGGTGCTTCTTGAACACTAGAATTAACAGAAACTAATAAATAACATCTAAAATTGATAAACCAAGAAATAACAGTATATTAAACACATCAGTTTAAAATATGGACATAAAAAAAAGACCAGGAGAAATAATGAATGGAGTTGAAGCGGCTGGCTCAGAAATCAGGACCCAGGACTGGGCCAGGAGACTGCCTAGTGCATTTTGACTTTTCAACAATGTTATGGGTTTGATTTGATAACAATTTGGGCTAGTAAATCTATTTTTTAAATTGGGGTGACAGTGGTTGATAAAATTGTGTGAGTTTCAGGTGTACGGTTCTGTGACACATCATCTGTATAACGTACTGTGTGTTCACCACCCCGTCTCCTCCCATCACCACGTATCCCCCACTTCGCCCTCTTCACCCTCCCCTCATCTCCCGTTCTCTCTGGTAATCACCACACTGTTGTCAGTGTCTATGGTTTTTTCTTTCTTAATCCCTTCACCTTTTTCATCCAGCCCCTCAACACCCCCTCTCCTCTGACAGCTGTCAGTCTGGTCTCTGTATCTGTTTCTATTTTGTTAGTTTATTTTGTTCATTAGATTCCACACATGAGTGAGATCATATGGTACTTGTCTTTCTGACTGTCTTATCTCACTTAGCATAATAGCAGAAGAGAAGAGAAAGGGACTTTTCTGAGGCCCCACTTGGCTCTTAGACTTCCTAATTTTGAACGTGTCCTCTCTGATCCCTGCTGCTGTTGTCACTTCACATGTTTACTCTTTATTCTTAATAAAGTTTTTCTACATGTACAATCCTTTCTGTAACACTGAAGTAGCTGAACTGAGCTACATTTGAGAGTGTTCTGTGTGGTCACTTGTTCATTTGTTTTATTTACTCATTCAAAATCTTTTACATCCCTGCTGTGTGCTAGCAACCACGCTGACGCCAGGGATACAAAGAAAAAGCGAGCCTCGGGACTGTGCTTGGAGAGCCAGGACCCTTCACAGTGCCTAACAAGTAACAAGAACGAAATCCTCTTTCTTGCTTTTCCCTTGAACACCTGTTACAATATTTTTAAGTGTTTCCTAGTGCTATCCCAGAACTACCTGCTTCAGAATCCACTGTGCTTATTAAAAAGGCCAAAATCTCCTCAATCAGAATAGCAGGGCCCTGGCCCTTGTACTTTACGAGAACACACTACAACTTGAGAGCCACTCACTGTTTTAGAGAAAGTTCTTCATGTCTTCCATGGAAGCACTACTCACGTAATTATCCCAACATTATGATTCAAAGAGAAACCGAATGGGCTGTCCAAACACCTGGGGAAGGCCGTGAACTCAGTGTGGGTCAGCTGAGCCACGTCACTGAGCAGCCATGAGGCAGTTTTCAGAAACTATGAAGGACGTATAGAGGTAAGGAAGACGTGAGGGCAGGATGGGGTGGCTCTGTCTTCTACATCTGGTTCTGAATTCCTCATTAGGCAAAATCACTCAAACGACTGCTGTTTCTTCACTGGAAAAGCTGGTGAAATGATCTGTTCCCCAGTGAGTGTGTGGATTGCTGAAACGAGAACTAGTGCATTCTTCCAGCACTTAATATAAAAGATTTTGCAAGATAATATTTATCGGTAGGATCTGTATGCTACTAACTAGCATACAAAAAGCATAAAACTGTTTTATAAGTCTCTTAAGATGAGAATGCCCCTCATTTCACTAACAGTCAAGCTCCACTGCCCACCCCCAAGTACAGAGTCTAAGTAGCACAATGTTGTTATTATTCTGAAGGCTGCTGCTCAGGCAGACAAGCCAGCCCTTACGATGACAAAATGAAGCAAATTCCAATTATTAGAAGTCAGAAAAAGCACAAAGTGGGCCTTATTCTCCAGGGCTACTTCAAGGATGGGCCTCTCCTTGCATCAGGCACTGCTCCACCTGCTGTGTGGGGTGCCAGGCACTGATGGCCGCCCCTCGAACCCGCCCCCTTCCGATGGTGGCCAAATGCAGTCTGTGGTTTGTCCTTTAAATGACTGTTGTAACTCTTTATATGTACATATGTCAGGTATATATTTTGCAAATGTTTTCTTTCGTTCTGTTGCTTGCCTAGTCACTTAATGATACCTTCTGATAGACAGAAGAAGGGGTATCTGCATGGCTGTTGGTTCAACATAAAAGGGAAAAAGTAATCATGTTATAGATTTAAAGAAACAAATCGATCAGTATTTCTTTTTTAAACTATTTGCTTTTAGAAGCCAATTGTATTCCCTTAGTGAATGAAGAACCATCACGTCCATTACATTGTCTTAAGATCAAGCTAAATTTTGGAAAGACAAACTCTTTACTGGCTGCCCCTTCAGATATACAGCATGTTACAGAGCCAAATCATGAAGACAGACGGCTGGGAGACCCGCCTCTGTCAAATGGGAATTAGGAAAGGAAGTCCTGCAATGCCACCGAGATTGTCATCAAACCAGAAAGCTTTTGTTTTTGTTTTAAATAGGGGAAGAGAAGTAAAAAAAAAAAGCAATGAAAGGAAGTCTTTAAAGCCTTCCACACCACATTCTGGTTATTAACACAGCCCTTTCCTTCTTAAGCTGATTAAAAATAAGGAAGGAAGTTGTGGTGGTTAAGAGCAAGGCACTCAGATGGTAAGACTTCTGGGCTGCACTCCTAATCCATTTGCTGTGTGGGCTCCCCCATCCTGGATAAATCAGTCCCTCCCATTTTCTGCTTTGGTGACTGAGACACAGAGTCCAATTTCACTGTGAGAAGCTGTGAGCATTATTAATCATTAATGCTCTGCGAGAGCCTCTGTGGAACACAGGTGCTGCCGTGTTAGCTACCGATGACCATCTGGAAAAGCCAACAACCACAGCCATCCCCCCTCCCCTCCCCGTGACTTGCCTCCTCCTTGTAGCACCTGGCCCACAGAAGCTGTGAAAAAGTTTGCTTTTTGCCCCTCTTGTATAATTAAGTAATCCAAACAAAACCCTTTTAAACAAGAGAAACAGGTGAAAGGAACAGGAAAGAGGACAACCATTGAGGATAAACTGTTGCAGCAATCCCACGTGCCAGTGCCGCCAACCCTGCCTGCCTGAAACGCTCTGAGAACGCTGCACTTCCCTGGGGTGCAAGCCCCAGTCAGAGGCTGCCGGCCTGCAGACCTGGGCTGTGTGCTGCAGAAAAGCCATCCATCTGCTGTAGGTGAGGCAGTGGGGAAGGTCGTCTCCATCAGAACAACAGAGGGAGGAGGAAGAAAAGGTTATGTAAGGTGCAAGGAGACGTCTCTTCTACTATTCATGCTAAGCTTGGTCAAAACAAGGCTGAATGAGAAACAAAAAAAGGTGGAACACTCCCAGCACAACCTAAACTACCAAGCTGAAGGAAGCTGGAGATGACGACGACAACAAAAACGCCTACTCTGCAGGTCAACTGATTAGCCAAGGAAATGACGGAGGCTGAGACAGGCTCAGGCACCCCTAAAATTAATCCCCCCATGCTGCCTCTTTTTACCATTTTTTCTGGACATATACTCTTGGTAATTCTATAAAAAAGTGGTCACAAGTGGGAAAGTTTTTCTTTTTCTGAGTTCATTGGGTTGACACTGGTTAAGTTCATGTTTGCACTCCATGGTGGGCTCTTTCATTCTAAGGACTCTTGCTCGTCCTCTGTTGGGGAAATTTTCTTTCTTCTCTGGGTATTTTTCCCCTCATCCACTTTCTCTTTTTCTCCCACAACTCACACTGGATGAACTCAAGAACTTTGGAAATAACCACATCTTGAATGTATTCTGTCACCTTTCCTCTTTTTATTGTTTTATATTCTAGGAAAACTCTTTGGCCTTTTCTTCTTCACTAACTGTTTAGTTGTATCCATTATGCTATACAGCCCTTTCAGTAAGGTTGTAGCTAAACAAACAACTTTCATTTCCAAGATGTAGGAAATAAAATACGTCCCCCCCCAATAATCTGTTTTTGTTAAATGAATGCAATATTCTATTTTTATCACTTCCAGGGTGTAAATACACTTCCCTTCAAGTCTCTTTTCTTGTGTTGTTTATTAGCTCCTCCAATGTTAGTTTTTAAATTTCTTTCTATTTAGTTTATTTAGAAAGGGGGAGGAAGAAAAACGTAAGTGTGAGAGAGAAACATCCATCAGTTGCCTCTCCCATGCACCCCAACTGCGGACCGAACCTACAACCTAGGCATGTGCCCTGACTGGGAATCGAACCTGTGACCTTTTACTTTGAGGGACAATGCTCGACCACCTGAGCCACACTGGCCAGGGCAGTTTTTTAATTTCTTGAGCATGGAGCTTCTCTTTGTGATGTTGGTTTTCCTCTGATGTTTGGAGACTCTCAGTTACGTGCTTGCTCGTGATGTTTGAGACCCCCAGTGTGTAAAGACTCCATCTACTCCCGCAGCCTGTGCCCAGTAATGATGGGGAGGGGCAGGACACTCAGGGCTTTTGGCTGCTGATTACCTTTAATACGATTCCGTCTGCCTTCTCTCCTTCAGGAATTCTAGACTACCCAGGACATTCCTTTATTTCCAGCACTGTTAAAGACACATGAGTATGTCCTTCTGATATATTTTGGGGTTTAGGGCACATGTGTAGTGACATGTGTTCACGTTACCATCTTGAGGCTACTTAGCACTAACCAGGCAGAGAGTGTTCTAAATATAAACCACTAATACCAAGTACCGGGTAGATACATGCCTTATGTAGAGCACAATTCCTTAAAAGTCTCCGAACGGCATATGGAGAATGTGTCTTTGAGGTGACCGATCCATTTTCATTTCTTTGCTTAACAAACAAAAAAGCCCCTTGTCGCTTTTTATCATTTTCCAGGTAATGCCTTTGGGATGCCTCAATAGGACAGACTCTTCTGGTTAATGAAATAGTAGTAAGTTAACAAAAAAGTATTCTGGTTTTTTAAACCAAATGCAATACCAGCCGTGTGAGTATGGCTGCCATGAATAGCTCATCACACTGCCTGATAAAATCTCACTTCCAGAACTGCACTGAGAAATAACCCTGTGACAGAGGTGTGTACAACCCCGGGGCCCCTTCAGATCACGGAACATCACCATCAATAACTAGAAGAAAAATTTAACGTCAAGAGAAGAAATAATTTCTGGTTCTCAAAGATAACCTAATTTAAAGGAGACTTCTTTCTCTAGTAAGCTAAAGAAAGGATCTGCCTCCTTTAATAAATTCTAGGTTAATAATATTTACTTACACATGTGAAAATTTACTTTCTTTTCCCCACACTTAAATGTTTGCATAGAACTCAAATACTTCTGTTGCTCAATTCAAAGTAGTTTCTGGTCAGCATAATGGGTGGGGAAATCCCTCAACACAATGTCATTGCCTTGGAGTGAATGGCAACATACCAAATTAAAGACCAGTTTTATTCAGGTTATGCAATAAAAGAAAAATATTTTTTGGAATGAAATTTCTGTCTGCGAGTGAGGTTAAGTTTTTTTTAAAAAAGAAGCCCCTTAGTAGACTCTCTACTTCTCTGCCTCACAGGTTCCTCCCTCCCCTTCTGTTTCTCATTTGCTAAGTAAGAAAGAGTTCACTCATACATTAGAGGAATGTTGTTTCAGTTCCACAGAAAGCTTTTAAGGACAGGGTCAACTCAAGGACCAGATTCTTTATTAACTCACTATCAAGACAGGTCACTGTGGACTCAAGAGTTCATGTATCAGCAGGAAAACGTCAGCTGGTAATGGCTGGTTGTTTCCTGCACATCTTAATGTCCAGAATGGAGAAGCAGACTCCATTGTGAGTGTTTCCTGGCTTGGAAGGAAAGAAAATATTTTCATGATGACTATTCTCTTCTCAGGCTAGTGTCACATTTGGCCCCAAGGCAAAATGGGCAAGCAAGGGGCTTCTACTGGCAGAGCACATACTTATATCAGTTTGCTCCCAGTTAATTATGTTCTAATGATTCTATGTGTAACCTCATTAGATTTTACTGGCAAGGCGCTAGCTTTTAAATGAGTTTTTATGTAAATGTTAATGGTTATGTAAATTAGGCAAATTTCAGCAGTAGCTGCCTACCCATCCGCCTGCACCACATACCATCAGCTACAATTCTCCTTGATGGCCGCTGTTCTTGACTGTGACCTACAGTTCTTAGTCCAAAAGAGACTGGACGCTATTAATAGCCCAATGGAAACCCAACTGGTTTTGCTATAACATTCAGAAAGACACTCTTTTGTAATGCTGAGGCTGGCATCTACCTAGAGGAGAAACTCCATGAAAGAGTGAGCAATCATCACACTGTCAAAACAGTGTTCAATGTCAAAAGAACACTGGTAGTTTCTCTCCAAAATAGGTGATTGGTTGGATTAGCAGAGAACTTAAAGCAAAAACCTTTTAGTGAGGAAACCACAGGCAGAACTCCTATGTACTGGGCATTGCTCTGGCCAAGAAGTCTTAGTAATGCTTCTTTGGCCTCACAGCAAACAAGAGAAAGCTTCAGTTGGGTATAGGAAAAAAAGACCTGATTTCCCAGTCTGCCCTCCCAGCGCTGAACCAGCAATGCTGACACACCTTCCATAGCTCCAGGAAAAGAAAAGGCAGACACAGCATTTCTGGAGGAGGCAAAGCTGCTGTGTTCCCTTTCCACTTCTTGCTTTTACAATTGTCACCATCTCTAAAGCTCCCTTTCTGTGCTCGGCTGATTGCTCTTTTCAAGCAGCAAGCTGAAAAGACCTGGAGGTAGCAATCAAAAGGCTTCAGTCTTTTGACTCTGCTCTAGTCCTTAGCCTCTCTTGGCTGCCTATCCTGTGGTCTCTTTCACTTCTAAAACTCCAGTGGCATTTGCTTTTTAAAATTCATAATACTTGTGTGGTACACACATTCCAAGCTTAACACTTTAAGTATGCACCACAGGTGCCTGATTATCACAGGCCGCACCGAGGGTGTTAGCTGTTGCTAGCACCAGGCCACAGAATCAATCCACTGTCAAAACCAATCTGTGGCATGCTACGCAAGGGGTTTATAATCCTCTGACGACAGAGTGTACTTTCTACTCTAAGATGTAGAGAACTGTGGTACTTCCTAACGGGTACTGTTGGGAAAAACATTTCAGATCTATTGTTTTTGAAAAACTGCTACTCACTGTAGTCACAAATCCACGATGGCACTTACATTTTTGCCGGGATACTTCTCCACTCTCCAGGAAGAAAAAGTCTGTATAACAGGTACTCACGTGTACAAACTCTGCTCTGTCTCTGCCTCATAATAGCTTTGGCAAAAGAGTGTTTTATTAGCTGACTCTTTAACAGAGAGACCGTAAAAGTTTTTTTAGCTAGAGAAAGAGGCTGGGTGGTAAGAAGGTCGCTGCTGGCTCATCACTTCCCATCCCCAGTGGTTGCCAAAGCTAAATCCAGTTCCAGTTCTAACCAAATCCTGTAGATTAGCATACCCACTCCCTATATGCACACAAAAGCAGAACAGGCATCCTCTTTCCAGGCTCTTGGGAGAAGAAAAAATATTTTGAGATTAGGAGGCTGGGTTAAGAATTAAGAACCCTGAGTTTGGGAGAAAACATGGGTCAGCGATTCTTGATCTTGAGTGATTTTGGCACCCAGGTAACATTTGGCAATGTCTGGAGACATTTTTGGTTGTCAAAGCCTGGGAAGGAAGAGGTACGATTGGCATCTAGAGAATAGAGGCCATGGTGGCAGCTAAACATCCTGGAACTCGCAGGGCAGTTCACCACAAAGAACTATGCAGCCAGGGGGTCAGGGGGGGCGAAGGTGGAGAAGCCTGCCCTAGTGAAGGGGCACTCCCTCAATCCACTGGGAGCAACTCTGAATTGGCTGCAATGAGGACAACAGTCTCCATGATACAGCAGTTTAAGCTCCTTGAAGAAAACAACTGGATTTAAGGTCAGGTCCATCAGTAAACACACCCTGTAGGGGTTCCAACTTCCGCTTGTTCACGGGGAAGGCGGAGGTTGGCTTGATCCTTGGGAAACAGAAAAAGTCTCTGCACTAAATTTGAAGACTCTATTGCAGGACACTAAACATTCTAAATGCCATTCAGCAAAAACTCTTTCACATTTTAGCCGGTCAGAGAACAAAACGCTGGCGCTGGCGGCACTAGGAGCCAGTTTTCTCTGCATGTGCATGGTCTTCTAGCTTGTTCAACAGCAGTTCCTTTGTTGAAGATTCTACCTCTGGGCAGCCCTCAAGCGGCCTGTGGCTCTGATTCCCTCACACTAATGTGTTGACTTCATTTTTTCTCTAGCAAAAAGCTGCTGTAGATGAGTAACAAACGCTAATGGAACTGTTCCAAGACGGAAAGGAATTTTAGAGAAAATATATGTGCATGACAAAGTAGGGGCACTTCCCACAGTCTTTAGGGGAGCACAAAGCCCCAGAGCACATGACGGAAGACTGGGAAGTAGTTCATGACTTCATCACTAGCTCAATTACTTTAAAAGCTTCCAAAGAGAAACTCAGCAATAGCTTTGGAACTGCCTTAGCTAGTAAACGAAGCAGAGCTCTCCACGGTGGCTTGATGAAATGAACACAATCAGTACCCTAACACTGACCAGCCCTACTCTCTTTCCTGCCGTACCACTGTAAATCAGTTAATCAATGCAAGGTTGTGCAAAGCTGATTTCCTAACAAGGCAAAGAAAAGGATAATTTGGTGGATAATTTGATAGTAGTAAGATGTGCAACAAATGAATATACAACCTTCTGTGCAAAAATTTAAAAGCATTTGTTTCATTATGAGGATATTTTAAGAATCTCTGTAAGAAAGTTTGTCCTTTATCCCAAAACTGAAGCAGCATGAACAATTGTAGAGCTCTTATTTAGTACAGTTATGGTAGGGACAACAGGCTATAATAAACCAGTTACTTAAAACCCAACAGACCAGCTGTTTGCCTGTTGGATGAAACTAACCCCCAGCAATAGTGCACAAATTCTAAAACTAATGAAAAGTTTGCCCTGTCAGCACATTCAGGCTTTGGAGACCTAGGCATGTTTTTTCACTGCTATGTGCAAATATTAAAAGGACTCAAGGTAAAGATTGCACAACAATGTGAATGTACGAAATACCACTGAATTGTACACTTTAAAATGGTTTATTTTATGTGAAATTCACCTCAATAAGAAAACAAAGGAATCAGGAGTTAAGCCACTTTAATTGCTTTAGAAAGCAAAATTATGGGAAGTATGCCAATTAGAAAAATACCTATAAAATAATGGTATAACTCAAGACCAACCATATTCTAGTTCATGTTTATCTTTTAAAAAACATTTCATTTATTTATTTTTAGAGGGAGGGGAAGGGAGGGAGAGAAAGAGGGAGAGAAACATTGCTGTAAGACAGAAACATCAACTGGTTGTCTCTTGTACATGCCCTGACCAGGGACCAAACCCACAACCAAGGCATGTGCCCAGACCAGGAATTGAACCAGCAACCTTTTGCTTTGCAGGATGATGCTCAACCAACTGAGCCACACCAGTCAGGGCTACAGGTCATGTTTAGATGTTCTATAGTAGATGTACAATTGCACGAGAAGAAAAGCAAAACAGAAGGGAAGCTGAACGAAAGAATACTCAAAATACAATTTTTTAAATAAAAATAATGATCCTTAAGAAGAGCCCAGACACAACCATGTTCAGAAAAAACATCCCCAAAACTGAATTTGGTAATAGGAAATCAAGATCTTTTATTCCTATTATTGTGACTGGTTTGAGGTAGACCAGTGTGGAAGCTCGAATATAAAAAACGTAACTGAATAAACTTTAAAATCTTGGTAAATGTCGGTCCATCTAAGACGTATTATTTGATCCTAAGTTGGTGTCCAGCTGCCACAGGACCCGGTCAAGTAATCAGTGACCACACTGAGAACGCACAAGGGAATAAGCAAGGTCTTCTTGAAATGAGGTCTGAAGGCTTCCAGATCGCCACCCAAGAACCCAGAACGTCCATTAGGAGAGACTAACAGAACTGGATGCAGCGTGGGCAACAATGAGTGACAGTGTCCACAATGTAAATGTTCCGTGTCCACAAAACATCCCCTGTGAGGACTCACCTTTCTTAAATTTCACAGACACACAGTGCTTACCAGTGTCCGTCTAGTGTCAATAACACAAAGGTGGTGCAGTCATGTCCTGGATTCTGACATAAAAAGTTCCTGGTGAAATGTAAATGAAGTGGCCACGGACCAGGAATGTTACCTTTGCCAAAGTTCTCTGGGAGGAGACACTCTACCACACGCAGGATCAGATGGACAGATAGAATCAAGGAAGTCAGAAATAAACTATTACCATGTGATCTCACCTTTAACTGGAACATAATCAACAAAAGAAAAAAGCAAACAAAATATAACCAGAGTCATTGAAATTAAGAACAATCTAACAACAGCCAGAGGGGAGGGGGGAAGGGACAGTGGAGAGAAGGGTTTTCAGGAACTACTGTAAAGGACACATGGACAAAACCAAGGGGGAGGGTGGAAGCAAGGGAGGGAGGTGGGTGTGGAGGGGGTGGGAGGAGGGGTGGGGAGAAAATACGGACAACTGCAATTGAACAATAAAATAATTTAAATTAAAAAATAATAAACTATTACACATTTCTAGATATTCTATCTACACTATGCACACTTTCATTTTCCAAGATAGTTGTAAAAACTACCACTTAAATCAACACTCCCTGAGAAAGAGATGGGTGTACCATCCAAACTCTGGAAATCACCCTGCTCCATTCCTCTCCTCTGAGGCAGTGCTGTGCTGCCTAATGAAGACTTGAAAACCCAGTCAGTCATCAGGACTCACCCACCCCATCCCCAAAAAGTGATTTCACTTTTTTTGGGAAAATGCAGATGGTCTCAGCTATGCTGAGTATTTACACAGGAAGTAGTTGGTACCCCAATGTATTCTGGGAGCTCAAGTTCAGTAACAAGTATCAGCATTCCTTTATGAACACTAATCCAAAAGTGACCTGAAAAACTGGGAAAAAAAAAGCAATAAAAAAGGTCAACTTAAAGGGAAGAAAAAGTACTAACTTCACAGTGGAGAAACCTGGCAGACGCCACTTTGAGCAAGTGATCAAGGTTAACGTCACTAGTGATATCCTACTATGTGGGATGATTAGAAGGGCACATCACTCCCTGGCAGTCTTTCCGAACATCCACTATTCCAGTCTCATTGTGAGAAAACACGAGACAAACTCAAAAGGAGGGGCATTTTACAAAATGCCTGACCAGTACTCATTAAGTGTCAAGGTCGCCCTGGCCGGGTGGCTCAGCTGGTTGTGGGTTTGACCCCCTAGTCAGGGCACGCATGGGAGGCAATGGATTGATGTTTCTCCCTCACATCGATGTTTTTCTCTCTAAAAAATCAATACCCATACCCTTGGGTGAGGATTAAAAAAAATATCGAGGACATGAAAAATGAAGACTTAGAAGCTGTCACAGATTAAAGGAGACTAGAGCACAGGTGGCAAACACAAGACCTGCAGGCGGAATCCGGCCCTCCACCTTGTTTTATCCGGCCCGGCACCTTGTTTCTACCTGGCGGCAGCGCCGAGCTCTCGCTTAACTGTTAAGGAGCAGTCACATTTCGACAGCCCTAAAATTACATTCGGCCCTTTGAAGGCAACCAGGAGGCTGATATGGCCCCTGGTGAAAATGGTCTGACACCCCTGTTATAGAGACATGACAACTAACTGCGAGGTGAGATCCTGGATTGGATCCCGGACCACAAAAAGGACAGTAGTGGGAAAACTGGTGAAATCCAAATAAAGTCTGTTGTTTAGTTAAAACTTCAGGAAACTGCAAGTTGTTTTTTTCCTTTTTGGTTTACCTTAAATCAACCTTTATGGAAGTAATAATTTACTACAAGCTCTTCCTTTTTTGTAAAGAGATATAATTTGTGCATCATAAAATATACTCTTTTATAGTATTTGTTTCAGTGGTTACTAGTATAGTCACAAAGTTGTGTAAGGAACACTACTAATTCTCAAAGAGTTCCATGGGCCCTCCCCCCGCCAAAACAACCAACCTCTGTGCCCATTAGCAGTTGCTCCCCATTCCTTCTCTTCCCCAGCCCCTGACAACCATTATCCTACTTTCGGTCTCTACAGATCTGCTTGGTCTGGAAGATGTTTCATGCAAACGAAATCGCGCAATATGGCCTTTTGGGCCTGACTTGTTTCACTGAGCACAAAGTTTTCAAGATTCGTTTATTTTGTAGCATGAATCAGTACCTCACACATTTTCAGGGCCAAATATTCCACTGTATGGATTTTACACATTTTGTTTATGCATTTATCAACTGATAAACATTTGGGTAGTTTCCCCCCTTTGGTTACTATAAATAACACTACTACAAGAGTTACCCAGTTGTTGCAGTACTGTATGTTGAAGAGACGACACCTTCCCCGTTTAATTGTCTTGGCCGCCTGGTTAAAAATTCTTTGACCACACATGTGAAGGTATATTTCTGAACTCTCAATTCAATTCTACTCATTTATATGGCTGTCCTTATGCCAGCACCAACCATCTTGATTACTGTAGCTATGTAGTAAGTTTTGAAATTGGGAAATGTACATCCTCCAAGTCTGTTCTTTTTCAAAACTGTTTTGGCTATTCTGGGTCCCTTGAGTTTCCAAATGATTTTTAGAATCAGCCTCTTAATTTCTACAAAGCCAGTTGAAATTCTGGATAAGTAAAAAAAAAAATCAAGCATTTTGCATTTACCCCATCCTTCCTATAGGAATTGGGAATCAGACGAGGAGAGGTTGATATTATACAAGTACTACAGCTAATAAATGAGGAAGGAATGATAGAATTAGACCGTTACTGCTACAGACTGTACTGTGTCCCCTCAAATTCATGTTGAAACTTAATCCCAATGTGATGGTAGTTGGAGGTGGGCTCTGGGGGATGATTAAATCTTGAGGGTGGAGCCCTCATAAATGGGATTAGTGTGATTTAAGAAGAGGCCCTAGAGAACTCCCTTGTCCCTTCCACATACAGCCAGTCTGAAGAGAGCCATTCATGAACCAGAAAGCAGGTTCTCACCATACATGAAATCTGCCTGTGCCTTCATAAATTTCTGTTGTTTATAAGCTGTACGGTCTATAGTGATCTGTTACAGCAGCCTCTTTCTGGGAACAGTAGAGACGATTTGTAATTGAGGCAGATTGCTTATGCCTTCTGCTGTAACCACTTTTTATATTTAAAAGAAGAATCTCTACAGAAATGACCATAAAAATCCATTCTAAAGAATCTTAACTATATCACTCATGTCTCCAATGCAACAGGTGTTTACCTGATACTAATATTATAAATTTTTTCCTGTAATATAAAAGCTTAACTATTTAAGCATGTAAGTTAAACATGGATCACAACCTTCCTGTAATCCCTGTCTCTCAAAGAATACTTAAAGTCCAGACAGAAGGGAAGCCCTTCTTTTAGAAAACCGAAAGCGCAAACGTCCAAAGGGAGAATTACCGCCTATGGAGGGAATGGGTATCTGTCTCACGACGTGTCCATGGGACCACAGCAGGCCCGGCCACTCACGGCGCTCTTGCCTTCTGAGTCCCCATAGAGCTTCAGAATCTCTCCTTACATGGCAATACCATAACCACGATCGTTACTATTAGGTGTCAGGAAAACTATTTGCCACCCTTGTTTAAGTCTTTGCCTCTCAGCTTCCATCTCCGTGGAAAGACATCACAATACAGAGGAAGGAGCTCAGGCTTTGGAGTCACACTAACCTGGGTATGAATCTGGGTTCTGCCTATTTCGTGGGGGGCAAATTAACAACCTGAGTTGCAAGCTAAATAATCTGCTTTATCCTGGCTAAAGCCAAACCTGGCTTTTCTTTATCTGTAAAATGGGGATAAAATTCTTCCCTAGGAGTAGAAATAATATGCATTCAGTATCCATGTGGTGAGTGTAACTATTATCATCATTCTCTCCTGAGGTCTGTTGCAGGACCAGAGTACCAAGTCATTATTGCTACCACTACCTGAAGGGTGGCAGGGGGTGTAGCTGGGGAAAGGAGATCTGGCCCACAAAGAAATATTGAGATGTTTGTTGCCTTTAAGATCTATTCTACGAAGCAGTAATATGAGGAAGCCCTGAAGTGAAGCCCTGAAGTATTGTGACCTGTGAAGTAAGAATAGACAGGGGCGTACACAAGCCACACGGCTCTTTAACTGGGCTGGAGATGGCTGCTTCAGATCAACAATTAAGAATAACTTGTTTCAGAGTTCGTTATAGGGGCATTTCTCTTCCCCACTAGGATTTTAGTCTTTTGAGCACAGAGTCCTTTTTCTTTCTCTCTGCATCCCTAGCACCACACTTTGCCATAAGCATTCTTCACTGCCGGAGAATTAAAAACAAAAAACAAACAAAAACATAACAAAGAAAAAAAGTCTAGTTTCACTTAAGAACAAAGCAGCGGTTTGTTGAGTGCCATTTACCCATTTGTGGAGGAGGAATATTAATATTCCTCATATTAATGAGGTCACAGAGCAAGGCATGGCTGAGGTGGGATGCGAAGCCCTGGTCCGTCTGACTCCAAGCCTGCAGTCACATGAGTGTGAGGCTCGCAGATGTCGAGGTCTTGAAAAATCTAAGACATATCTCCAGGGAAGGTGCCCTCATGATGGCATAAAAAGGTGGTGACCTCATTGGTCTATCAGTTCAGATAAATGCACTATGGTTATGCAAGATGTTTACTTCAGGAGAAGCTGGGTGAAGGGTACAGGGCAGTTTCTGTTCTATCTTTGCAACTCTTCTATAAATCTAGAATGTATTTATTTTCCTAAATGTGGTGGAAAACAGAAAGAGTGCTGTTTAAAAAATTACTGCCTAGCCCTGGCCAGATTGTTCAGTTGGCTGGAGAGTTTTCCTGTGCACCAAAACGTTGTGGGTTCCATTCCTGGTTGGGGAGCGTATGGGAGGCAACAGATCGATGTTTCTCTCTGACATCGCTGTTTCTCTCCCCCACCTTCTCTCTATAAAATCAATAAACATCTCTCTCTCTAAAATCAGAAAAAAATGGCTGCCTAAAAGCAATGGAGTATTCTGCATTGGATGCTAGAATAGCAAAAGGACAGTCCTGGAAAAACTGAAATAAAGTCTAGAGTTTGGTTAATAGTTTTGTCCCATCGTTGAGCTCTTAATTTTGACAAATGTTCCATGGTCACATATGATGTTAACATTCAGGGAAGCTGAAAATTTTATGGGAACTCTGCACAATTTTAGCCAACTCTTCTGAAATAATAATCTATTCAGATTATCCAATATAAAAGTATTCTAAAATATGAACTTTAAGAGAGCAAAGTAACAGGTAAAAATGAATTTCTATACACCATATTTATAATGGTATTTGTAATAAAATAAATACAATTTTATTAAAAATAAGGTCACTAATTTATTAAATCTTTATTCTTGAATAGTTATCTTTAATACCCTATTTTACAAAATAGGAAGTGTGCATAAAGAACTTCTGCTGAGAGTGGCAGTCTCCAGGAAAAGCATTTGTGCAACTGAGTTGCAAGCTAAATAATCTGCTTTATCCAGATAAACTGTGGTTATTCCTACTAGCGTACTTAGCAGACATTTTCTCATTTCTCAAAAGTGAACGGAGTAAGTCTGTCACTTCAAGGAGAACAACTGAGGGTATCTGCTGCCAGTGATTAATTTTCAGCTTCAGAATTTTGGAAAACCTGTATGTACCACCGTGAGCTGGACAGCTTCCCAGTACTTACAGACATTCTGATAAGACTGGCAATGATATTAATGTATGCGACTTATTAATGAAATTAGTCAACACTGGATCTGTATAACCCAGTGAAAAAGTATTTTCCAAATGACTAATGCATGGTGTTACAAATCACGTACATGAGGAAAAAAAGTCATTCAAAGTGCAAGTGACACCAAAGGTTTTAATGTAATAGTACAAAAAGTTTAATGATATGCTTTCTGATTCTATATTACAGCTAAACTTTAAGAAACTACCACTATTCATATTTGGGGTAGTATTATAGAGTCCTGGCCAGTGTGGCTCAGTTGGTTGGAGCGTTGTCCCGTACACCAAAACGCTGAGGGTTTAATCCCTGGTCAGGGCACATACCTCAGTTGCAGGTTCGACCCCTGGTTGGGGCAAACATGGAAGGCAACCGATCGATGTTTTTTTTCACATTAATGTTTCTCCCTCTAAAAAAAAATCAATAAACATACTCTTGGGTGAGGATTAAAAAAAACCCAGACTGAATGAAGGAGATCTGAGAATCCAGCTATTCTCTATTAAGTCAGACATTAAAGAGATAAAACTATTTTTACTAATTTGGGGGTAAAATAGTCAACATGTAAAGGGCTTATTAATGTATTAGAAAAAGAGTGCCCTGGCTGGTGTGGCTCAGTAGACTGCCAGACTGTGAACCAAAGGGTCACCGGTTGGATTCCCAGTCAGGGCACATGCTTGGGTTGCAGGCCAGGTCCCCAGTAGGGGGCGCTTAGGAGGCAACCACACATTGATGTTTCTCTCCCTCTCTTTCTCTCTTATTTAAAAATAAATAAATAAAATCTAAAAAAGAAAGAAAAAGAGTTAGTAAATATTTTAAATTGTTCTGTTTTAATTTTTTTATACCATAAAGGACAGCTGTAACCTACTCAATAATTCTGAAGAGTGCAAAAAGTCCTGAGAACAAAAAATTTAAGACCTGATGTAGGGTAATGTGCACACAAGCTCTTTTTTCCAATAGGAAAAAGAAGAGGCCAAATTCTTATTAACAGGGAATAATTCACACCACTAGCTCCAAGACAGCAAAGCTCTGCAGAGGTTGATGTGCTTTGCAGTGGATAGGTGTTGAATTTTTAGTGAGTCTGTGCACTGATTCCCCCACCCCCACCAAAGACTCTTAAAGAGCAAAAAAAAAAAAAAAAAAAAAAAGACAAAACACCACCAAAACCACCAATTCGCATGCCTTGGGTTTGCCAAACCATTAGGTCAGTCTTTCCTGAGCCTCCTTGCCTTTGTAGTATAAGCAGTTTCCCTGAGCATCACTGCCCCCACCTGCTGTTAAAACACCTCCTATTAGATTATCCTATCTTTTCTTCAGAGATAACACCCTAAGCAAATTTAGAGATACATTCAGAACCATTAACAATAATTGGTTTTGAATTCAGAACAAAAGGATAACAACCTCTGGTCCAACATGGATGTGCTTCACTGTCTATTTGGCCAAAATCTATTTCTGTGAGTGCCAGTGGTTCATAAGTAGCACCTAAAGTTTTCAATGTTTTGTTTATTGTGCTATCGAACCTCACATTTGCATTGCTAATGAATACTCTCCAGAGAAAGCTGAAAATGATAGGCTGAGACACAACTAGTTTTCTACTTGGCTGAACCTATTCTGTGACTTACCCACACACACCTCTTATCACATCAAATAAAAGATGGCTTCTGGAAGGAGGTCTTTTAGAAAGTAAACACGAGGGTCCTTGTACTACAATACAGCTTAATTTCATAGACTTGGGGACTTCAGGGTGGAAGGCAGAAAGGGCTGGAGGCTTCTAATGCATCTAATGAGAATGCATCTAATTAGTCTCAACCCCTGACTGGGTATTGAGTCAGATGACTGGGTAGTGAATAAAGTTCCTTAAGCCAAAGTAGAGGGATAAATTCTGAATTCTGGCATTAGATCAGTAAGAGAAGCCCTAGGGGCAATAGAGCTGAAAAATTTCTATGGTGCTGGGAGATAAAGAAAGCACAAACCGACTTCCAGCCAAGATGGAGGTGTAGGTGGACTCACTTTGCCTCCCTGCACAACTTTGAGAAGGATAACAACCAGTCTAAAAACAAAAAACAACTAGAACTACCAGAAAATCAAACTGTATGGCAGTCTGACAACCAAGGATTTAGAGAAGAAACATTCATCCAGATGGGTAGAAGGGGCGCAGAGGACACGGTGTGGCAGAGCAAGGTGGTGGCAGCAGTGAGGTAGCTGTGGCCTGTAGAGTGGGCGGTCCCACATTAATGAGCATGCAATGGACAAAAAACTTGGAGGGACAACTGGGGAGCTAGTGATCCCAGCCCCAGGCCAGACCACACAGCCCAGGGTTCCAGAGCCAGGAAATAAAGCCTCAAAAACTCTGGCTATAAAAACCAGTGGGGATTTGGGCGATGGAAGAAACTGCCAATGTCTCAGGAGAGTCCGTTCAAGAAGCCCAAAGAGTGCCAGAATGTAGGCAAACCCACCCATCCTGGGAATCAGCACCAGGGCAGCAACTAGAAGGGCAGCAGACACTTACAGGAAGTGGAGGAAATGACAGGAAAGCGGGGAGAGCCAAGAAAGTGGCACTGTTCCCTCTCCAACCCCTCCCCTACATACGCCACAGTGCAGCAAAGTCGGCTGCCCCACCCTGGCAAATACCTAAGGCTCCGTCCCTTACAACATCACAGGTGCACCAAGCGTGGGGATCAAAGCAGTTCTACCTAATACACAGAAACACAGGGACACTGCCAAAATGAAGAGATAGGGTGATAAGGCCCAAATGAAGGAAGAGTTCAATACTCCAGAAAAAATAACTACGTGACATGGAGACAAACAACCTATCAGATGCAGAGTTCAAGGCACTGGTAATCAGGATGCTCAGAGAAATGATTATGTGCAGCCACAAAATAAAGGAAGAAGTGAAGGCTATATACAGGGAAAGAAAGAAAAACACACACTGTGAAGAAAAGGAACCTGAGATTCAAGTCAACAATTTGGAATAAAGGGAAGAAATAAACAGTTAACCAGAACAGAAAGAAGAAACAAGGATTCAGAAAAATGAGGAGAGGCTTAGGAACCTGTGGGACAACTTTAAACATTCCAACATCCAAATCATAGGGGTGCCAGAAAGAGAAGAGCAAGAAATTAAAAACTTATTGGAAATAATAATGAAAGAAAACTTCCCCAATTTGGTGAAGGAAATAGACATACAATGCCAGGAAGCACAGAGTGTCCCAAACAAGTTGGACCCAAAGAGGACCACACCAAGACACATCATAATTAAAATGCCAAAGATTAAAGATAAAGAGAGAATCTTATAAGCAGCAAGAGAAAAGCAGAGAGTTACCTACAAAGGAATTCCCTTATGACAGTCAGCTGATTCTTCAAAAGAAACCTTGCAGGCAAGAAGGGACTGGCAAGAAGTATTCAAAGAGATGAAAAGCAAGGACCTACATCCAACATTACTCTATCCAGCAAAGTTATTTAGAATGGAAGGGCAGATAAAGTGTTTCCCAGAAAAGGTAAAGCTAAAAGAGTTCATCATCACCAAGCCCTTATGTGAAATGCTAAAAGGACTTTTATCTAAGAAAAAGAAGATCAAAACTATGAACAGTAAAATGACAATAAAGTTACAATGATCAACAATGAAATCTAAAAAAAACAAAATAAACTGGGCAAACAACTAGAACAGGAGCAGAGTCATATAGATGAAGATCACGTGGAGGATTGTCAGTGCAGAGGGGAAGAGGGAGAATAGAGGGAAAGGTACAGGGATTAAAAAATATAGTTGGTGGGTACAGAGCAGACGGTGGGGGGGTGCTGGGAATGGCAAAGAATGCATATGTATGACCCACGGACATGAACTAAGGGTGGGGATTGCTGGAGGGAATGGGGTTACTGGTAGGAGGGGGACAAAAGGGGAAAATGGGACAACTGTAATAGAATAATCAATAATATATACTTAATATATTTCCCTTAATATAAAAGGGAAAGCATAGACCAATTTTCTTGTAAGATCAAATTACACATGTAGAGTTATACCCACCTGTTAGTGGTATCAGTTAACATAAACAAATGATGTTTTGTATAAGTCGGGTACATGTAACTCTTTTCAGTAACTGAGGTGTTACCAAGGTCTCAAGGCTACTAGATTATCCTGTCTATGAAGATTTAAATAAAATCAGTTCAATCTATCATTTTATATATAGGGAAAACATGCAACTGCCCACTTTCTTCTGGATATTCTTAGGATCATTTATCAGTTGCTTGTTTGTAGCTTCAATTGTTTTCAGTTGTGTTGAATTCACAGCGTCTGCTCTGCCGCTCATCTGCAGCACACTATGTTGTGTTCCCCTATGGGGAACAGATTTGTTGTTCCACTTGTGTAGACATTCACTGGTTGTTTCTTGTATGTGTCCTGACCAGGTCAGGTCAAAGTCACAACCTTGGCGTCTGGAGATGATGCTCTAATCAACTGGGCTATCAAGCCAGGGCTTAAACACTGATTTAATAGACAAACTAAATAACCAACTATTAAACAACCCAAAGAAATGTTAAATAAAATTGTTAATGTTAGATAAAATACAAAAGTTGTATATAAGACTTCTCTTTTTGAAAGCAATAGTAAGAAATAGCAGTCGACCGTCTGCATGGTTTATAGTAATATTATTCAACTTCTTGAGTATTAAGATGCATTTTTGCCTTTCTTTCCCAACACATCACCTATTACCCAGTTTTCTTCCAACAATTATTCATTAATCCAACACATATTCACTGAGTACCTATTTTTAACATAAACTGTTCTAGGTGCTGCTGATATAGATCTAAGTTAAACAAAGCAGACTCGGTTCTCCACTGTCTTCTGGCTTATGACCTCATTATGTAAACACGGTCCTGCACACACTAGTAATTCCCAACACCGACCCAGTAAGGAGAACTTCCATAGGTCATATTCTGGGTTTCAGTCACAGATTCAGGTCCCCATAAATGCCTCCCAGAATGATGCTGGTATCGGCGTTACAGAGTTTGCTGCGTTGGGACAAAAAGAGGTATGGCAGGAACTATAAATTTCATCTCAAAACAGAGTATTAGGTCAGATATTACAAAAACTTAGGGGTTATGATTTGAAAAGCTCAGAGAATGAAAAAACTTTCAGAATACACAATAGAACTGCCAAGGCACCTGCCCCCTCCATAAATATACTGTAGAAAATAACTCTGAACACACAGGCAGGTTCTCCTCTTGTAAGGTTTCTTTATGAATTTCTCGTGCCTGTTTCCTCTTTGGGCCCCTAATTTCCTTGTATTTGTTTTCAGAACTTTTGTTATTTCTTTGCTGTCTTCCTTCTCATATTCCACAGTGTACAGCTGGAAGTGAGGCCTTAGAAAAACAAGCAAGAGCCTGTCTTGACCAATAATTCCCATACCTACAGGAAGTTTTGCATAAGACGAAAAAACTCAGAAAAGCCCAAGTATTCAGAAAGTTATTCTTTCCCAGCAGAGGTGCTTTTGCCAGCATCAACCACTCGCTGGTTCCTGCAATGCGCGATCTACACAAACTAGGTGGTGACGGTCAAATGGGACTGTCCTGAGTCACTATTGCCTTCTCTTTCCATTTCTCTCCTCTACAGGCTTCAGGGCAAAAATGTCCTTCATACCAGAAAACAAGTCTCCACAGAGACCAATGGTTTTGCCTGCAGTCTAGTGCGCAGCATCTTACTTTGGGTAGAGAGGCAGGGTCAGGCTGCAGCCCTAGGAGTGTTGACA
This sequence comes from Trachops cirrhosus, assembly GCA_028533065.1. Classification (NCBI taxonomy): domain Eukaryota; kingdom Metazoa; phylum Chordata; class Mammalia; order Chiroptera; family Phyllostomidae; genus Trachops; species Trachops cirrhosus. The sequence goes on from CM052550.1 coordinate 18,525,999, forward strand.
CCAACACTCTGCTGAAAAGACTAGTAAAGTGGAAATTAAAATACAGCATAACACTCTTTTTTTAAAGCAATATATGAAACGTTATTGTGTTAAGCTACTGAGATTTAATAATTTATCTGTTACAGTAGCTACAATTATTTACCATAGCTAACACTGGTACCACTGCTATCTTTTTTTCTTTCTATTTCTATTGTAGTTACTTTCACCACCTTTTTCCTTAATACAATATAATATTTTGGGGGGGTGGGTGGGATTCATAAATTTTGTTTTTTTTTCTTTTTTTCATTATTGTTGTTCCTAAGCATAACAGTCTTTCGAAGAGCCAACCTCCTGTCTTCCCTCCAGGCAGGAGAGCCAAGCCTATGTCTTGGATTTTCCTAGACAGTCTCTACTTTTTAATTTTACTCCATAATCTATAAACTACATTTCCCTTTAGCTCAAAAAGACACGTGGCACAATAATGAGGCCAATCTCAATCTACAATGCAAGCTGTGAGCTGATGTACCTTCCAGAAGAGTATTCTCTGCCCTGCATCCTACAGGTACAAGCAAACCTAAATTAAAATTCTGTTTTTAAGAGGGAAAAGAATTACTTTACTCTAAAACTGGAGTTCACTGTGGGCCATCCCAGCACGGACTATAAACCTTCTGCTCCACAAGGCTCTTTTATATAAAACAGACACGAATTCTTTTTTTAAACAACGATATTACATAAAACCAGAGGCGAGGGCAGCAGGCCGCTGCGTGGACCTCAGCGGCTGCAGCAAGCACTCCAGCTGAGGTTTTGTTGCTATGGCAGTGGCAGAGCTCGGGCAAGGGAGGGCTTTGTGGAGGCAAACTGCTGGCTCCGAGATCGGCTGCTTGCCTCTGATGACCCGGTGATGAATGGGCTGAGAATACTGAAGGAACCACCACGAGGAAACAGATGAAACACTTGGCTAACTTCATCCAGGCACAAAGAAGTGTTGGTGTAATGCTATTTACTCTGGCACTAGCGTCAGGTTTGGTACAAGGCCAAATGAAGTCTTTTTCGAATGTTTATTTAGAGAAAAATATGACAAATTAAAGGATGAGACGGAGAAGGAAATCTTTATAGCAAAAAAAGACTTCACATATGACAGTCTGAGCACAAAAGAATCGCTTTGTGGCCCCCTCGTGACCCTCGCCTCCTAAATTGCTTATTAATACTTATTGCTCATCTCGTGCACAGGCTACGGGGAACTCGAACAACTGCAGGAAACTTTTCACCCATCTGTCCGGACTGTCCAGTTTTGACAAATGGGAAAATGATGGGAGTTCTCCAAAGATCCTTCCTTATTCATTCATTTAATAAATATTTACTGACAAACTACTACGAACCAAATACTAGATTGAGAATAGTGAACAATCAGACCGGATTCACGGGTTCAGGGAACTAACAGTGTAGTGAGAGAGAAGAGAGGTGAAAAAAATAAAACATTCATGAAGATCCATGGCATTACAGACTGGGGTAAAAGCTACAGAAGAAAATAATAAGGGGCTGTGACAGACGATGACCGCGGAAACCAAATCTGGACCGGAGAGGTGTCTCCTGAGACTCTTCTCCCCTCTAAGCATAAGTATCTAAATAATTTTAAAAATCTATTACTTTAAGCAACTTTTTAAGAAGGAAGATAAGGGCTTTACTAAATCACCTTTAAAAAATGGTAATTAATGTACAAGAACAACTTCAAAAGGTATTTGAAAATAATACCAAATTCCCCCTCCACTAAGACAAATACTGTTGTTAGTTGTTTAAGCAACTCTCCAGGGATATACTAAACCTACGGTTCTCAAAGTGTGGTCCAGGGACCCCTGAGACCTCTTCAGGCAGTCAGAAAGGTTAAAATGTTATTTTCGTGGAAACGCTAAGGCATTATTTGCCCTTTCTATCGAATTCTCCTGGAAGGGTAGGTACAGTGGAGTTTCCCAGAAGCTGCGTGACAAGTGATGATGTCAGCACTCTGATCTCAAACAGCGTGTGTGAAGCAAGTGTGAGGTTCCGGCTACCTTCTATAGAGACAGATATTGAAGATATTTGTGAAAACGTAAAACAATGCCATTCTTCTCAGTAAATTCTTCTGGAAAACATTTATTTTTCATAAAAAGGCTATTTATACTAACGTGTAATGAGTTTCTTACTATTTGAAAATAAATGCTTTAAATTTCTTAGTTTAATTTCTAACAGAGTGAATATCAATAGATATCAAAGGCTCTTTGGGGTCCTCCATAATTTTTATGAAATGTAAAGTTCTAAGACCAAACAGTTTGAGAACCACTAAGCATTTATAAATGTGTGTCAATTGCTCATTCTCAATGCTACTAAACACTGGTCATCTACTACATCATTTTGGTGGATGTTTTAGGGTATGTTTTAAGCAGATGGGTAATAAGAAGGAAACCAAGTTACTTATTTGTGGCTACAATGTGTTGTGAGTTATTTGGCCATCCACACAACACAAATCTCACCATGGTGACTGGTTAGTTGTTTTTCCACATCATTGTAAATATTTGATGTATTAATATGTGGAGTTATTCTGAGACCATAAAGAGCTTACAAATCATAAAGTAATTATAACACATATGTGATATCAGAAGTTGAATAACAAGGTTAAATACATAAAAAGCTATTTTTTAAGTGGAATAACACAGTAATGGTGGAGTAGCTCTTTTGGACTAGCCCTCCCATAGTCAGAAACAAGGATACACTCTGGACAAAATATGAAAACAAGTATCAAAGGCACAAGACAGCAACCAGAACCAGGCAGAGACTGGAGTGGAATCAACCCTAAGAAGACAAATGGCTATGAGGTTGGGCTACAGCACTTTGTCAGCAGGCTCGCCAGGCCCTGCTGCACGCGTGGGCAGAACACAACCCGAAAACTTCATTTTCATGGCTTGAGTCTGGCTGTCAGAGTAGCTAAAGAATGAGGGGGAAATCCCAACTCAGTAAGAAGATGCACAATTCATAGCCCTGTTCAAAAATAGGCAAAAAAAAATGTTAATGACATTTCATCAAAGAAGATACACAAATGGCTATTGAATGTATGAAAACATACTCAGTATCATCGCTAGTCATTAGGAAAACGCAAATTAAATATAATGAGGTACCACTATACACACACAAGATCAAAAATGCAATACTAGGTGTTGGTGAGGGAGTGGAGAACTGGGAGCCCTCTTACACTGTTGGTAGGAATGTAAAATGGTAAGAATGGAAAACTCTGGAAAACAATTTGGCAATTTCTTAAAATTTCTTTGAACATGAATTTACCATACTACCCAACAATTCCACTCTTAGGTATCAACCAAGGGAAACAAAAACACAGGTCCACATGAAGATTTGTAGATCCACACGAGCACTTACATACAAGTGTTCACAGCAGTGTTATTCATAACAGCCCCCAAATGGAAGTGATCCAAATGTCTATCAACCAGTGAACAGATAAACAAAATGTTGTATATAAAAAAGAATATGCTACTCAGTCAATGAACCTCAAAAATATTACACTAAGTAAAGGCAGGAAGACATTAAGAGACTATATTAAAGACATTACTGAAATAGAGGACAGGTAGTCAGTGACCAGAGGGGAGAGGGGAGGGAATTTCAGGGGAGAAGGGAAGGGTTTACAGGAACAAATATAGAGGACACATGGACAAAACTAGGGGGGTTGGAAAGGGGAGGGAGGAGGGGAGGAATGGGTGGGTGGGCTTGAATGGGAATAAAGGATAGAAACTGTACTGAATAAACTAAAATTAAAAAATTAAAAAAATATTAAAATAAAAATAAAATAATTTGGAAAATTAAAAAAAAGACATTAGAAGTATGATTATATTGATATGAAATTTCAAGAAAAGGAAAAACCACAGAGACAGAAAGCAGATCAGAGTTTGCCTAGGGCTGAAGGTAGGAGCGGGAATTGTCTATAAATGGGAAGAAGGAAACTTTGGCTGAGAGAAATGATTTAAAATTGAATCATGTGGCTTCTGGTCAAGATGGCGACACAGGTAAACAAGGCTCGCCTCCTTGTACAACCACATCAAAATCACAACTAAATGTAGAACACCATCACTCAGAACCATCAGAAATCGAGTTGAATGGGAGTCAGACAACTATGGAATTAAAGAAACCCCATCCATCCAGACTGGTAGGAGAGGCGGAGATTTGGAATAGGCTGGTCCCACCTCCACCTGTGATGGCTAAAAATTTGGGAGGGATACCTCAGGAGCGAGGAGTCCCAGTCTCACACCAGGCCCCCCAGCCCAGGGTTCTAGTGTCAGGAAGATAACTCCCCATAACTTCTGGATGCAAAAAACAGTGGGGATTGAGTTGGTGGAAGAAACTGCTGGCATCCCAAACAGCTTCTCTTACAGAACCCACACACAGACTTACTCAGACTCACTCCCTCTGAGCTCCAGCACCAGGGTAGCAGCTTAAAAGGCCCCAGTGGCACACAGGGAGGAACTGAAGTGTCTGGCATCAAGGCGAGAGCTGGGGGACAGCTTTATCACAGACAGAAAGGCAGACAGAAGCCATTGTCCCTTTTCTGAACCCTCCTCCCATGGAGCCACAGAGCCGGCAGGCAGGTGCCATATCTGAGACTCCATCAACCTGGCTAACACTGTTTGCCCTGCCCTGGAGATCCCACCCAACTTATAGGCCTACACAAGCTGCTTTTCCATACTAATGGCTGGTCTTGGCTCTTGCTTCACAACTTCCTAAATCCTCTCAAACAAACAACAGCCAGCTTTAGTGAACCCCAGACCTCTTGCTAAGTAGCCCAAGACCCAACACTAGTACCAACCAGCCTAGATTCACAGCCTGGCTTCACCTGGGAATCTCCAAGCCCAGCATAAGTAGCAACCATCTCAGGTTGCTTTATACCTCAGGCAGGGTGGCTCTGGGCAAAAAATAGGTAGGGGCTGACCTTGGCCTGCACCAACAGGAAAACCCCAGAGTCTGCGGACCCAGTGCATAGCTACAGATCATGTTGGCGCACTACCACCATGCCCCTGCAAAGCTGATCCTCCATGGAGGGAGGAGGTTGATAGTCAGTGGTCAGAGCCGGTCCTTGCAGCTGACTGGCCTGGGTAAATCCCTCCCATTGACCTGCCAAAGGCAATCGAGGCTGAACTACAGGAGAAGGGTGTATTCAGTCCACATGAGGGGTGCACCCTGAGTACCCAGCTTGGGTGATAGGGGAGGCTGTGCCACTGGACCCTAAAGGGCACCTACTGTATTAGGCCATGCTACCAAGACAGGGAGTTCTAGCAGCTCTACCTAATACATAGGAACAAACGTAGGAAGTCTGCCAAAATGAGGAGACAAAGAAACATGGTCCAAATGAAAGACCAGATCAAAACTCCAGAAAAGAAATGGAGATAAGCAATCTATCAGATGCAGAGTTCAAAACACTGGTTATAAGGATGCTCAAGGAATTTAGTGAGGACCTCAACAGCATAAAAAAGATCTAGTCAGAAACAAAGGATACACTAATTGAAATAAAGAATAATTTACAGGGGAACAACAGTAGAATGGATGAAGCTGAGAATTAAATCAATGATTTGGAACATAAGGAAGCACAAAACAAGCAATCAGAATAGCAAGAAGAAAAACGAATAAAAAAAATGAGAATAGTGTAAGGAGCTTCTGGGACAACTTCAAGCGTACCAACATTTGCATCATAGGGGGGCAAGAGGGAAAGAGAAAGATCAAGAAACTGGAAAATCTATTTGAAAAAAATAATGAAAGAAAACTCTAATTTGGTGAAGGAAATAGACATGCAAATTCAGAAAGTAGAGAGAGTCCTAAACAAGATGGATGCAAACAGGCCTACATCAAAACACATCATAACTTAAATGCCAAAGGTTAAAGATAAAGAGAGAATCTTAAAAGCAGCAAGAGAAAAGAGGTTAGTTACCTACAGGGGAATTTCCATAAGACTGTCAGTTGATTTCTCAAAAGAAACTTTGTAGAGTAGAAGGGATTGGCAAGAAATATTCAAAGTCATGAAAAGTGAGGCCCTACAGCCAAGATTGCTCTACTCAGAAAAGATATCAAGTAGAATCAAAGGGCAGATAAAGAGCTTCCCAGACAAGAAAAAGCTAAAGGAGTTCATCAGCACCAAACCATTATTATATGAAATGTTAAGGGACTTATTTAAGAAAAGGAGGAAGATCAAAATTATGAACATTAAAATAGCAATAAATATATATCTGTCAACAATTGAATCTAAACAACAAACTAATCAAACAAGAAGAACAGAGACAGAATCAGGGATACTGAGAGCATTTCGATGGTTGCCAGATGGGGGTGGGATAGGGGAATGGGTGAAGAGATGAGGGGAGTAAGTACAAGTAGGTAGTTACAGAAAAGCCATGGTGATGTAAAGTACAGTATAGGAAATGGAGTAGCCAAAGAACCTATGCATGACCCATGGACATGAACAATGGTGTAGGGACTGCCTGAGGGAGTGGGGGGTGCTGGGTGGAGGGGAGCAAGGGGGAAAAAATTGAGACAACTATAATGGCATAATCAATAAAATACAATTAAAAAAAGAAAAGATAAAAATCAGATGATTTCAATAGATGCAAAAAACAAAACAAAATCTGAATCATGCATGATGAAGGTTTCAACTCTAAAAAATTTACCAAAAATCATTAAAACTGTATACTTATATTAGGTGAATTTTAAGGTACGACAAATTATACCTTAAAAAGCTGTTAATGCTAGGGCAAAAGGGGCAGGGTGAGGGAAGGTAAAATAAGAGGCAGGGTGGGGGGAGGTAAAATGAGAATTCTAAGACTCGTGTGTCAATTTTAATATGTGGACTTTTGCAGCCTGATACAAACAAACTAGCTGGGGCAAAAAAAATCTTATGATACAATTAAGGAAATATGAACACAATAAATACTTGACAATATCAAGGAATATTGTTATTTTCCAGACGTAATAATGGTAATTGTCTCTAAAAGGGTACTTACTGTTTAGAGATATATATTGAAATACTTATAGTTAAAATAATATGATGTTGAAGTTTTGCTTGAAAATATTCAGTGGGTGTGCTAGTAGTAGAGTGAATAAGGCTATCATAAATGACACACAGACAGGACATGCGTTGGTAAGTGTTGAAGCTGGGTGATGTGTATGTATCTAGGGATTCAGCAACACTATTCTCTCTACTATTGCTTGAAATTTTCCATAATAAAAAAATTAAAAGGGGATAATATTATCTACCTTACAGATTTGACAAATGTTGTTAAGTGCTTAAGTCTGATGATGGTACAGGCATTCATTATACCTCCCTCTTTATATCTGTATGTTTGAAGTTTTCCATAATAAAAAGATTTTTTTTTAAAAAAGTCTGAGAGCCCTGACTGGTGTGGCTCAATGGATTGAGCACCAACCTGTGAACCAAAGGGTCGCCAGTTCAATTCCAAGTCAGGACAAATGCCTCGATTGTGGACCAGGTCCCCAGTTGGGGGTGTGTGAGAGGCAACTGATTGATGTTTCTCTCCCTCTTTCTCCATCCCCTCCCCTTTCTCTAAAAATAAATAAATAAAATCTTAAAAAAAAACAAAAACAAGTCTGAGAACCACATATTTCCTTACTGGTATCAACACTATCCATTTTTCAACAATTCAAGCAAAGTAAGAGTAAAATGCAACAATCCAATACTTTATGCAATCATATCTTGCTTTACAAAGACCAAGATACTTACGTGGCTACTTAGCTAATGTATCAAATTTAAGGTCTGGTTCAAGTAGGCAGATTAGAAATATAATATATGTAAATATGAGTTGCTCAAAAATCAAAAGTACATATAGTCCTCCCTTTGTGTAGTTTTTAAAGATAAAATGAGACTGATTCCATTAGACTTAGAAGAAATATCTTTTTGAAGGAACAGCAGAAACATAATAAAATAGCTTAAAGCACACATTGCTATGTAGGAATCTATCTAGATACAATCTTGTTCTGTAACTACTCTATTTTCAGATTCAAGGCTTTGCAGTGGGTAGCCTAATAATTCTGCGACAGTCTAAACACAAACTATTGCTAGAGACACTTATTTCCTCTGATGAAAATGGAGAAGCAATGATTACAAATCTGTGCACCAGACACAAAGGATTCAAAGCGGGTAAAAGAACCAGTCTATTCTCTACTGTTCAGTCTCAAGAAACTGGTTAAGGGAATCAGTTTGGAGTTTCCAAAATGGCTTGCTTTCGTCTCACCCACATATTGCTTTTTTTTTAAATAGGAAGAAATTCACACAAATTCACATAAAATCCAGATCTCCCAATATCTGTCAGAAAACCTTAAGATCTGGTAACGTTTCCATGTGGCAACAGCTGACTGGTAGATAACAGAGTTTGGGACCCCTGTCCTACACTAATACAAAGACAGACATGATCTTTGTGTCAATCAGGTAGAATCAATTCCATTGTAATGAAAATGGTGGTGGTGTGTGTGTGTGTGTGTGTGTGTCAGAAGTTCCCTAAAAATTTTTTTGGCCTCTTTGTAATGGTATTCTGTCACTTAAATATGGCCCATCTTACGATTTTTGCTGCCTCATGTATTATACACACATTTAATATAAAGACTATATTAAATGCTCCATGTATATTGCTTAGGAGTCTTTAACGGGCACTAGACTCAACACAGCCCATATATCTTACTAAACAACAATTAAAGATCTATTTGCAGAAATCAACTCACCTGCAAAAATACCTGCCCACAACAAGATTCAAGATGGGATCATTGTGGGGGAGTAGCCGGGTAGAGGGTGGAGGGAAGGAGGAAAAAGGATTCATGGACACAGACAACAGTGGTGATTGCGGGGATGGGGAATGGGGGAGTACAAGGCGGGTAAATGGTGATGAAAAAATACAATAAAAAATAAATGAAAAAAATAAAGGATATTTCTGCTTAGTAGAAAAAAAAGGTGGGATAAGCTTTTGTTTATTCAGTCATCCAGTATGTCCTATTATGAGCACATAATGTGTTAGGTACAGGAAAAGGCAGTTTTAGAATTGTAAAAACCAACGGCCAAGTGTTCGCTCAGGCTTGCTTAGTGCTACACTGCGTTTAGCTTCTCAACCTGGGTACTGTTGTTATTTCGAGTCAAACAGTCCTTTGTTGTGGTGGCTGTCCTGTGCACTAGAGAATGTTTAGCAGCATCCCCAGCTCTTACCTGCTAGGTGCCAAGAGCATTCTCCCCATTCCCCAGCCCAGGTTATGACAACCACAAATGTCTCCAGACACTGCCAAAAGTCCTCTGGGTTACAAATTAAAACATTTTAAGTAATGTCAATAGAAATGTGTACAAACTTCATAATTAATGATCTTTCTTTCTCCCTCTATACCTATATATGTAAAATGATCAAACACTGGCTAATTCACAATACCCTAAGTAAAAAAAAGTGTGGACATTTAAAAAAATAGTGATGCCAAAATACACTAAGAAACTTAAGATTATATAAAACCCAAATGACATTTTTAAAACTAGCATCTCCATCTTTAAGTCCCATGGTTAAGCTTCCACTATAGTTGAGTTCTTATTCTGCTAAATCAGGCTCTTTTCTGAATACAGGTTTTTATATTCCAATACATAAAAGCATTAATATAGCATCACATTCATGAGAAGAACCTCCGTTTCTAGTTTTTCCTCTCAGATGTTTTGTTATACAATAGGATAAGCAGAGAAAAGAAAAATAAATGAAATTCAGTCAGAGATTATTCTCCTTTAATTGAAAGGGTTATTTAGTAGGAAGAGGATAGAAATATCAATTAAACGTACACAGATTTTTAACTAGTTTTAAGTTTCATTTATTTGTTTATTCTGCTTATTTTTCTTATTATTTTATCATTTTCTTGTCTAAACACTAACTAGTAAGTGAAGACCAACCTTGTTATTTAAGAAGGGGAAAAGGGAACAACAGCTAATTTTTATTGAGTCCTTCTTTGCCAGAAACTTTATTAAGATACTTTATTTCATTTCATCTCAAAACAGCTCTATGAGGTAGAAGTTATGATTCCCATTTTACAGCTGAAAGAACCATGCAAAATTAGGGTTTGAGCTAGTCAGGACTGGCTAAATGAAAAGCACATATAATTATATTCTACCTGCTTCCAAAGAAGGAGTCAGCAATAATAACATTCATTACAGCATTCTCTTCCCTCTACTGTAAAATACAAGAGGCTGAAAACAATAGCTAAGAGGAGGGTCTCAATCTGAAGAGTTTGACAATAGAGCAAAGAATCCCCAAATAAATAAAAAGACAACGTGAACACAATCTAGTGGTAACAAACTTCAGACGTTGATGGTTTTCATAGCCGTTCACAAGGAGCTGGACACTGGGCAGCAGGGACACACCCGCAATTTCAGGACTCCAGCCAGGAGTGTCCACGAGTGTCGGTAAAAATGTCAACTTACTGCGGAAGGATCCAGACCAGTGGAACTTCCCAGTTCTCCAAGGAAGCAATATATAAATGCCTACAAAATGGTTCCAGAATCCAATCAGAATTAGAAATTCAAAATCCAGGCTCACAGACCAGGCTTAGGCATGAAATATCTTCTTCATGAAAGGGTCAACGGTACATCTGACAGAGGTGCTTCTGCTGCGCCTCAGTCCGAGGTTCAAGGTCTGGAAGTCACCTGACTTTTGCAACTGCTTGCAAAGTTCATTCGACTTTTCCTTCCAGGTTTTGTTTCATGGAAGAAAAATAAAACTATCATCTTTTAACATGAGGGAGTGCTAACTTTTCTTCCTGGCATCCTGTCCCCCGCATATTTAAAAGCATGCGCACAAACATAAACACACACACACCTTTCAAATGCCTGTCTGAATCCTAAATAAATCAGAACATGTGTATCAGGGAGGGGGCAAGAAAAGCCTCAGCGAGAAAACATTTTAGTTCCAAAGTTCTAGCAAATTGCTACCTGAAAAGGGAACTTAACTTTACCAACTACAAGATAATGAAAAAAGTTCATAACCTTGTTGCTTTAAAGGAATTCCCAGGCATGGAATCAGATCAAAGTTAGTTCCCAGTTTAGGAACTGAAACAACTCTGGCCTGGAGATAAAACACTGACAATTTCCTTGACAAACCTCTGTTGGAACAGCTGTTCCCATCTGTCCACTTCCCTCCCTTACTCTAAAAGCTAGTTCAAGGTCTTGATTAATCAGTTAAATTGTGGTAATTGAAAAAAAAAAAAGGCACATTTCCTAGGACAAAATATGGAAATAACATGATGTCCCATTTCAACACTCGCAAACATGTTAAATTGACTCAAGTATATTTAAATAATTTCATCTCATTCATTCTTACTAATGCTTACAGATTCGTTATCTTTTGGGACTTTCTTCCAAAATGACTGTCTATCTACTAAGTTTAATAAATATTAAGGTTATTTCTTCTGAAAAAAAAAAGGGAAACAATTGGAAAAGAAGAAGAAAGCTATTCAAAAAAGTTTTCACACCATGGGCATTAAAACTCTCCTGAGCTCAGACAGACACGGGGTTCCTTTTCCTTGAGACCCTCTGCCCTACCTAAATTCACTGTACGGCTGATCATGAAGCAAACAGGCGCAGTCTGAACGCCGGCAGGAACAACACACTGTATTTACAGGGTCTGCTCCTTCTATACTGCTTTGATTACAGCCATTTTGTCCTTTACAAGGGAAGCCTTGACTTCCTCTGCACAACTCACCCACCCTAGCTGAAATAATCATTTCTATTTAACATGAAAACACTAATGAGAGGTTTATCACCTTTCTAAACACAAAGCAGTCTCTACAAACACAATGTTTATCAGAAAGCAAAATTGTAAATAACCTAAATGTCCCTTACAGGGACAGGGTTTCGTGATACAGAACATTCAAATCAGAATACTATATAGCCAGAATAGCAAATAAATCTACATGTACTAACAAAAAATGTGTTAGTGTATATATTTCAGTATTTTTAAGCAAAAATAAAAAAAATTTCAGGAAAATAGGCTTCCATGATTCCATTTATGTAACAAAAACACCTTTTCTATGTGAAAGCAAATCCCATGTAGAAGATACACGTACAAAGATTGTTAATACTCAGGGAACGGTTCACCCTAGCGCTGTCCAACTGAAATATAATGGGAACCATAAATGGGAACCACATATGGTAATTTTACATTTTACAGTAGCCACATTAAAGAATGTAATGGAAAAATAATTAACCATTTATTCTATTTAACCCAATATATTAAAAATGTTAGTTATGATTTCAATAATAAAATTGATACAAAAATTGAGATAATCATCACTAAAATACTCTTCATTAATTATTCTTCATGTGCGAGCTTAAGAATCTAGTTTCTTATTTGTAAATGAGATAAAGGAATACTAACCACAACTAAAACGATATTCTTATTTCTCGGAAGTCTTGCTTAACAGTATTTACATCTCACCTCTTTCTTGATTATTTTCAATGAATGTTCACAATACAAAGCACTTAGCTGAAATAACAAAAAGAAGAAAAAGAAAAAAGGTGGAAAGAAGAGAAGAAACTAAGCATGAGAGAAGATATAGAAAAGACTTTCTGTTTTCAAGAGCAGTTTAGATCCAAAGGAGAAAAAACATGAAGCCATTAAATATGCCAATGAAAGTCAGGGTAAATTCCTTAAAAACTCTTTTCCCTACTGCCCCTCTCCACAGGCTCATTCAGTTCTATTTTTTTCTTGAAGCCATAAGAAAATCCCCTAAAGCAACCGAGAGTCACCCTGAACTGGCTTAGCGATAAACAGGATACGGTGCCAGCTGGCACGTTTAGCTCGTGTCCCTGTAATGTCTCCCACAGCTATTCCCTCCAGTCTACACAGCAGCTTTGCTAGTGGTCACCAGCCACAAGCTGAACAGTGTAATAATGGCATACGCATCATATATTAAAATCCCTTATTACATTTTAACTGGCACCCATGCTAAACGGGAGAAAACAACAGAAGAGTTATCCATACGGAAACCCAAGGTTAAGTGCAGGAAAGGCCGAGGGAATACCATGTGTTTCCTGACGAGGAAACAAGGCTTCCAGGCACATATCAGAGCTTCTGCTCACTGTGACAAGAATGTGTCCTGAGAAATGTACTGCTGTGGAAACAACACGTCTACAAGAGAACAAGTCAACCCGAAATAAAGGAAATATCAGGCGTTGCGAAATAAGCCTTGTGGCATGAGTAAGGAACTTCCCACATGTCTATGCTTGAACTATGGCGTGATTAAGCCGAAATAAATTGTCATTCCAATCATTTAATAGACAGTACAGTCTGTTTCTGGGGTCAGTTACTTCCTGAACATAAGCTATGGAACCAAAAACAGTCCGCTGTTAAGATTAAGATTGATGGGAGAATATATATAACTGAAAAAGTAAGAATGAAACCTCCGCAGATCAAAGTTTTCCCAAGACTTTTTAAAAATGGTGATCATTAATAAAAGCTATTTATATATTCACTCACTCAACAAACACCTATAAATTATTTACGAGGTACCAGACTGGAGATAAGAAACAAAGATACAAGGCCTGTGCCCTCAAGCTCACAGTGTGGTAGTGGAACGGCAGGTAAACTGACGGAGCACAGCGTAACGCGGAGCACAGCGTAACACCTGCTACAGTGAAGGCGGCTGGAAAGGGATCAGGGTTTTTAGACATTGACTCTGGCTGATTCAGACAGAAAAAAGCTTATTGTAAAAACACTGGGAAAAAAGAAGATAATGGGCTTTGCAAGTGTCCATGGAACATACACCAAGACAGACCACCTTCAGGGCCATAAAATTAATGCCAACAAATTTAAAATAGTTGAAATTACATTCCAGACAAGAAAAAGTTAAAGGAGTGACTTATTACCAAACCACTATCACAAGAAATGCTAAAATGGCTTTTTTAAGAAGAAAAAAAGATAAAAATATGAACAATAAAATGGCAATAACTACGTACCTATCAATAATTACTTTAAATGTAAATAAATTAGGTGGCCCACTCAAAAAAACGAGTAAGAAAACAAGACCCATACATCTGCTGCCTACAACAGCATACTTCAGATGCAACGACACACGGACTGGAAGTAAAGGTATGAAAACTATGTCATGCAAATAGAAAACAAAACAAATCAAAAAAGCTGGGGTGGCAAAACTTCTATCAGACAAAACAGACTTTAAAACAAAGGTTATAAAGAGACAAAGAAGCCCTGGCTGGTGTAGCTCAGTGGATTGAGGGTACGCTGCGAACCAAAGGGTCGCTGGTTCGATTCCCAGAGCACATGCCAGGGTTGCGGGTCAGGGTCCCAGTGGGGGCCATATGAGAGGCAACCACACATTGAAATTTTTCCCTCTCTTCTCTCTCCCTTCCCCTCTCTCTAAAAATAAGTAAATAAAACCTTTAAAAAATAAAAAACAGACAAAGAAGGACTTTTCATAATGGAAGATAAAGGGATCAATCCAAGAAGAAGAAATAACCTTTGTAAATACTTATACACCCAACATAGGAGCACCTACATATATAAAACAGATATTGACGATGTTATATAGCCAAGATATGGAAGCAACTCTAAGTGTCCATGGGTAGGTAAACTGGATAATGATGTGGTACATGTATATAATGGAATATTACTCAGCCATAAAAAATGAAATCTTACCATTTGTGACAACATAGATGGAGGTGGAGGGTATTATGCTAAGTGAAATAAGTCAGACAGAGAAAGACAAATAACATAGATTTCCCTTATATGTGGAATCTAAAAAACAAAATAAATGAACAAACAAAACAGAAATAAATTCATAGATACAGAGAACAAACTGATGGTTGCCAGATGGAAGGGGGGTTAGAGGGTTAGGTGAAAAAGGTGAAGGGATTGGATTAAGAAGTACAAATTGGAAGTTACGAAATAGTCACAGGGATGTAAAGTACAGCACAGGGAATACAGTCAATAACACTGTAATAACTACGTGTGGTGCCAGGTGGGTACTGGAGTTTCTGAGCAGACCACTACTTTGTAAGTTACATAAATGTCTAATCACTATGTTGTACATCTAAAAGTAATATCATATCAAGTGTAACTGAAAAAAATGTTTTTTAATTTTATTTATTTATTTATTTATTTATTTATTTATTTAGAGGGAGGGAAAAGGAGGGAGAAAGAGAGGGAGAGAAACATTTACTGATTGCCTTTCATTCATGCTCCAAATGGGAACTGAACGCACAACCCAGGTATATACTCTGACTGGGAATCAAATCTGCGACCTTTTCTTTGCATTATGATATCTAACCAACTGAGCCATGCTGGCCAGAGCAAAAAAAAATGTTTTTTTTAAAGAAAAGAAATCTTAACAAGTGTATTCTCCAACAACAGTGGAATGAATCAATTCCTATCAAAATCTCAGTGTTTTTAGATGGACAGAATTATTCTAAAATTTACATAAAATGGGAAAGAAACTAGAATTAAACCACTTTTTAAAAGAAATAATAAAGCAGGAGGAATCAGTTTACCAAATTTCAGGACTTGCTACTTAAGTCAGTAATCAACTTTGGGTGGCACTGGAACAGGACCGACACGTCAGTGGAACAAAAGAGAGCCCAGAGATAGTCAGACTCACACAATATGCCCAACTGTTTCTTGACAAAAGTACAACAGCAGCTCAATGAAAAGGTGAAAAAGCAATTTGATGGCCTTTTCAATAAATGGTGCTCCAAACAGGCAGCAAAGGCAAAAAAATTAACTTTGATCCAAATCACATACCTTATACAAAAATTAACTCAACATGAATCATAGAGCTAAATATAGAACATAAAGCTATAAAATGTTTAGGAAATAGCAAAGGAGAAAATCTGTAGGACTTAGGACTAGGCAAAGAACTCTTAGACTTGACACCAAAAGTACTATCAATAAAAGGCAAAACAAAATTGATGAACTAAACTTTATCAAAATAAAGACAACTGCTGTCTGAAAGATCCTCTTAAAAAGAATTAGAAAAGCTATACACCAGGAGAAAATATTTGCAAACCACACACCTGATAAATTACTAATAGCTAGACTATATAAAGAACTCTTAAAACTCAATAATAAAAAGTCTAAATGACTCAATTAAGGAAATGGGCAAAAGACATGAACAGTCACTTGACCAAAGAGGATATATAGATGGCGAAAGAGCACATGCAAAGATACTTACCCCCATTATCCATTAGGAAAATATAAATAAAATCATAATGAAGTATCACTACACACCTACCAGAATGTCCCAAAATAAAAAATAGTGACAATGAGAAACTGGGTCCCTTACATGGTACAGGTAAACATGTAAAATGGTA
Organism: Trachops cirrhosus; assembly: GCA_028533065.1. Classification (NCBI taxonomy): domain Eukaryota; kingdom Metazoa; phylum Chordata; class Mammalia; order Chiroptera; family Phyllostomidae; genus Trachops; species Trachops cirrhosus. Next base: position 18,542,347 of record CM052550.1, read on the forward strand.
CAGCCCCTCTAGAAAAGCTTGGCAGTCTCTAATAAAAACTATCCGTGCAGCTACCAAATAACCCAGCAACTCCACCCCCCTCAGAGAACTTACCTCTGAGAAGTGAAATTTTAATGTGGTAAGCAGATTAATGCCTCCCTATCCCTCAGGAATCAGTAAATTAGTTATCTTACACAGCAAAGAGGATTGTGCAGATGTGGTTAATGGAATGGACCAGTGAGATGGGGGAGGTAATCCTAGATTATCTGGGCCCTGATCTAATCACAGAAATTCTTGAAAGCACAGAATCCTTCTCAGCTGGGTCAGAGACATTAGATGGAAGGAGCAGAGATTCATAGTTTGAGAGGGAATCAACCAGCTTTGACATTTGAAGGGGGCCATGAGTCTACAGTCATACCACCTTGAACGCACCCGATCTCAACTGAAGGGGGCCATGAGCCAAGGAACAGGAATGGTCTCTAGAAGCTAGGACTGGTACTTAGCTGACAGCAAGAAGTGAGGACCTTAGTCCTGTAATCACGAGGAACTTAGGCTGCTTTGATTTTAGCAGTGAGACTCAAGTTGGAATTCTGATGATCCACAAATTTGTAAGACAATAAATTTATGCTAAAGAGGCAGATAAGCTTCTCTTAATTTGTCATAGAAAACTTATGCTCACACAAAAACCTGTACACAAATATTTATAACACTTTATTTCTAATAGCCCCAAACTGGAAACAACACAGGTATCCTTCAATGAATGGTGAAATGAATGGTGGTACCTCAGTACCACAGAAAAGGAGTCAGTTCATTACAAAGGGAACAAACTATTGCTACACAGAGTGAAAAAAGGGCCACCTGAAAGGTTATATACCATATGCTTCTACTTACTTAACATTCTTAAAATGACAAAATTACAGAAATAGAGAACAGATTAGTGGCCATCAGAATTGCGGACAGGAGGAAAGTAGGTGTTGTTACAGGAGCAACACGAGGGACCCTAGTGGACTGGAAATGTTCTCTTGTCTTCACTGTATCAATGTCATTATCCTGGCTGTGATATTGTAAGATGTCACCATAGGGGGAAACTGGGTCAAGGGTTCAGGAATCTCTCTGTATTATATTATACAACTGCATGTAAGGCTATAATCCCTCAAAATAAAAACCTCAATTTAAAAAAGAGGTATTGGGTTACTCACAAAATCCAGGAGACTCAAGAACCAAGCTCTGAGGCCAAAAACGATGGCCGCACACCAGACCTCGGCAGGTGAGGATGCTGCTGTCAGGGCAGCCGTGCCATGTTACAGCGGGCACCCCGAGCGGGCCCCAGATTTTTGGAGTTCCCTGCCTCTGCCTCTCCAGCCCTGGACTCGAAATCCTGGGCACAGGTCTGATTCATGAAGCCAAGTTTCCGGACTGAAAACTAGCTGCAAAGGAGGCTAGCAAATCAAAGGTTTTGCATTTTCAGCTCCTTGCCTCCCATAAAGGGTGGCATCTATGAGGTTTTTGAAGATCTCTGAGGAGGTCAGACACTAGACAGAAAGAAGGTTCACAATAATGGGGGCAAAGATTTTCAAAATAAACATTAAGATGGAGCTGAGTGGGGTGTCAAATAAACTGACATGATTATGAGGGAATTTCACATAAGAAAATGTAAGTATATTTTAGAGGTCATGCCAAAAAAATATTCCTAAACCGCTTGAACAGAATAAGGAAAACCAACAAAGGGGACAATGTAAACAGCTTAAGAGAAGAAAAGCACCAGACATGTAAGAAACGCAGTATTTTAATGGTGAAAACCAACAGTTCTTAGGAGAAGCAGCAGTTCATATCGGATATGAAAAATAAGTCATTAAATGTATTTCAAAAGGCAGGCATTCCTTCCTATGCTCAGAGTGGTCAGAAATGTTTCCTTCATGTCACTTTGAACGAATCAAATGTAATGCACCACTTTTACTAGTTGTAAGGAAAGACACTACAAAGCAATATAGGACATCTGCCCTTACAGCGCTCACAGTGAACTTCCAGTTCCAGGCAAGACAGAGGTTTAACATAACCTAAACATTTTCCACATAAAGACCTAGAAATGTTTGATAAAATATACCAGGAGTTATTTTAAATGTGCAGTTAAACCCACAAGACAGAAAGAAAGCCCTCCGGGCGCCAGGATCCGAAAATGAACTGAAAACCACAGTAGAGGCACAGGAGCTGATACAGCGGCTGCAGGGGAGCGGGCAGGGTAGGGGAAGAAGTTTCACTAACTTCCGACCTGGGATTTGTTATCCGCGTAATAATTGGACTGGCCGTAGGCTTACAATAAGGTGGAAACCTAGAACTAAAACCCTAAATAAAGTGGAAATTCTATGCAACCTCAGGGAAAGGACTAGAAAATATTCACCTAACAGCCTGGGAAGCAGACAAGAAAGCTCTCTGCTTGGGCTGTAGGGAATAGAGGAAAAAAGTATCTCCTGACAACTGGGCCTGTTATCACAGGAATTTGTGGCTCAGAATTATTTCAATTATAATACCTCAATGTTCCAGGAACAACAAAGCAAGAAATTAACATAAAAATTAGCCTAAGCCAGGGCATCCAGGAGAAGGAGATTCATCTCCACTTTAGAGAAATATAACTTCACCACAGGCCATATGAGATCACCCCACAGATAAAATCTTGTTTAAAATCAGTAAAACAAAATTACTAAACACAACAGGAAACAATCTACTATAAGGAAGCCAACAAATAAAGACAGCTTTAGAACCCCAAGAACTTCTGATAAAAGATCCATCAGAGCCCTAGCTGGCGTGGCTCAGTGGACTGAGCACTGCCTGCCAACCAAAGGGTTGCTGGGCGATTCCCAGTCAGGGCACATGCCTGGGTTGCAGGCCAGGGCCCCAGTAGGGGGTGTGCAAGAGGCAACCACACACTGATGTTTCTCCCTCTCTTTTTCCCTCCCTTCCCCTCTATAGAAATAAATAAATAAAATTTAAAAAATAAAATAAGGAAAAAGAACCATCAGAGAAAGCAACTATAAAGGAAGTATACTTAAAATTACAAATATAAAAGGAAACCACAAAACTATAAAAATAAGGTTCTATGGGGGGAAAAAAAACAAGCAAATTTGAAAATCAACCAACTAGAATTTTTAGAAATAGAAAATTTACTCACTGAAATTAAACTCAGTGGACAAGTTAAAGCAGATTAGACAAAGCTGAAGAAAAATTAACATAGGTAACAGCCAGAAGGCAACTCAAGAGAAATAATGATGGAAAATACCACAGAGAAGTGAAGTGATATGAAGAACAGAATGAGAAGATCTGACATATACTTAAGTTCTAGAAGGAGATCACAGAATGCAGAGGCAATATTCAAAGAGATAGCGCCTGAAATTTTCCCAGCTCTGTGGTCATCAATAATTTAAAATTCACAATGTAACCACGCTTTCTCATCACAGTTAGAAACCGGGCGATGACGTTTCAGTTAGAAACGTCACAGTTAGAGCACAGCCTAGAAAGAACCTGGCATTTGCCTCTCTCTTGCCACTGTCGACACTCTGGAGAGCATCAGCCACGACGTTCGTGCACACCATCATGACGACACAGAAAGATGGCAGAAAGAGGGAAAGAACTTTCTGGCTGTCAAGTCAAATAACTCAGAAAGAGAGGTGATTGGCTGGAGCTACAGTATGGTGTTCACTATTATCAGGCTAAAGAATGTGAGCTGAAAGTAGGAAACAAGGATCAAATTTTTGAGCAAGTGACGTGATCTAAATGAAGTCTCTGCTGAATTATCCCAACAGTGGCATGGAGGGTGGATACAGGAAGAGGGACCACAGGGTTTAAGTAACTGAGGAAACAATTACAACAGCCCAAACCTTTCAAAAGACAAAAAAAAATTCCAATTTCATGAAGATAGATGCTTCAAAGGAAGACCCAGAAAAAAGGCAATGGGAATGAAGATGAAATACACAGGAAAGAGGAAGAGAGGGAAGGGAAGGTATAAGTGAGTATGGACATTTTGCAGGTGAAATTAAAAGGAGTCAGTGGACTGGCAGTCAGGTGAGGGGAGATGGGGGAGAAAAGGGAAGCGCTGAAGGTGACACAGTGGTGGTCCACTGTTTTTCCCCCGTGGTACACCAGCACTTTGGCCCAGCAGATGAGGACACTAGATTGGAAAGAAGCCTTAGATTCTAGTCTAGGCTCTCTCTCCTAGACAAGCTACTTTATTTCATACGCTGTGTTTCTTCAGCTTTGTAAAATGGGAGAATTTAAGAGATAATGAATTAAATGTTGGACCAATGTGGTGTTATGGGAATTCAGAAAAAATTTCTACCAAGCAGTGAAAATATGGGCCTGGGGCTCAGGAGAAAGGCAGTACGAGAAGAGCAGAGCAGAAATCGCCCACACAGAAGAGATGGCTAAAGCTACTGGGGCAGATGAATGCTATTATTAAATGCATACAGAGAAGAGGCCTGTGAATCTTGGGAAAACTCTAACCAAGTACAGAAAAGATGGCAGCAGAAAGCTCAGAGGCACACCAGTCTTACCAGAAAGGGGTGTCCAGAGGTAGTGTATCATAATTAGATGACACACCATGTTGGGAGAAAGGAGTTGTGTTCCCCATTCACTGCCAACCTATCAATGTCCTCAGTGACTGATAAAATGTAAGGAAAATAAAAGCCTTTATCACAAACTTTCCCTTCTATACCTGGAAAACAATGATTCTTTGCTTTCATTAAAGTGTTAAACAAAGTCCTGTTTCAAAGGAGTTTTTAAAAAGTGTAACTCCAATTTCATGAAGACAGATACTTCATAATCTAAGCCTTCACAGAGCTGAAATCCTGCCCGACTCATCCTTGTAGTGTAAACCACACAGCTGACCCAAGTTAGCCTGATAGGAAAGCTGGCTTCACCACATCAAGACTGAGAAAATGAGGTTCAGACTAGTCCAATGTAAGCTAAATTGGAATGACTTTCTGAAATTATATCAAAACCTTGGATTTAGTTAACCCACAACACAACACAACACAGAAACATGGCTGGGACGCAGACACGATGTTTGTGGTTACTGTTCTTAAGGGAAGTTTTCCCCAAATCTTTTCTTTGAAGCTAGTTATACCAGACAAAAGACCAAGATCAAGAGTGTTTGGTACGTGGTATTCCCTGGATCTTTCTAATTCTCACTTCTGCTCCAATAAGTCATGGTACACTCTGTCTGACTGTAGAGGAAACTCTCCTTCTCTGGTTTCTGACTCCTAAAGCTCACCGTCTCACAGGCAGCTGGGGCTAAAGGATCCCAATTTAAAGTAGAAGTCAATGCAAAGAATGGGTTTTTTCCTGCTCATTCTCAGATTAGCAGCCATTGAAACTGTACCACACTTTAAAGTCAAGGAAAAGCTAATAATCAAAAGGCTGTGACTTTTTCATGGTCATATGCACCCAGAATTACTAGCTCTAAAATGAAGACTTGTTCAGCTTTTCCATTTTCTCAACAATATGGAAGTATTAACCCAGTTCAAAAGCTCAAGTTATTTCGACTGAAATTTGTCATAGGTACCCTTGGGTAACAGGGTTTGGGCAAGAATCCAGGGCTAAGTAACTGAATATAGTAAATGTTGAACTTCAGATCAGCCTGCTTTTCAGTCCCTGACCAAAATAATTAGAACACAGCTGCTAAGCCTCTCCCATAAAAAAAAATTCCCCACTCCAAATTAAAATTTTACCCCCCCCCCCAAAACTTGATCAGAACACTGATTGCTATGCTTTGGACAAATGATATTCTTCACTGATGTTTAAACATTTGGAAATGCATAGTAACTTTCAACACTAAGGACCTGAGAGAGAAGCAGCACCACATTTTAAAGGATGTATATAGTCCCTAAATTGGCTCACAATTTCCCTCAGGGTTTATAAAACTCAGAATTTTATCTGAATTCTAAATTACTGAGAATTAACTCTGGTGATTTGATACAGGATGAAGACTATCTATAGGCAATACCCCAAATCTTCTTTTTTTTTTTTTTAACACTTGACAAGCGCACAAAAATGGAGCATTAGTTTAATTCTTGAAAAAAAAAAAGTATGTTTTTGGTACATGTTTTTAAAGGAGGGAAAATTTTAAGCCACAGCTCAGACCAGCAGTTCGTGACGATCCAGTTAACACAAGGACTGTGGAGAAAATCCTCACGACGACGACTGGTAACGGTGTGCCGAAACGGGCCCTCACGTAACAATGGGCGGATTTCACATGGGTATTGCCTAGCTGGCAACATCTATTAGGATTCACAGCGCACACACGTTTGATGACGCAGCAACCACACTTCTAAGAATCTATCCTCCAGAAATAATAGCACAAGAACATAAAAAATATGTGTGCAAAGAATAATTACAGAATTACTCATAACTGTAAAAGTTGGAAAGCTAACTGTTCAATAAAGGAATGGCTACTCAAATTAGAGAATATTCACACAATGAAACGGCACGCAGGCATAAAAAATGGAGGTGCTTGTACCGAGCCTGGCAAGATGCCCAGGGTAGACTGTTAAGTAAACATGCAAGTTGCAGACTAACATAGAGTGAGTTCATTTCTGTTTTAATGTATATATATGATTACAACATACTAGCATAGAATTAAGAAAAATCTGCACAAAACTGATAACCAGTTAACAACAATTCGCCTCCAAGGCTGGGAATGAAGAAAAGGCAGGTAGCAAGAAGATTCCACTGCACGCTCTCTGAAAAAATTTAAGCAGTGGGAATATGGGTCATTTTTACTTTCTTATTTTCAGTAAAACAACAAAAACAAAACCAACAATAAAGCTTCATATATCAAAGAAAAAATGAGAGAAGAAAAATCATCTTTACTTTCTAAACATAATGGAAGAGTTGAAAACAAAACAAATTCTAATAAAAGAAAAATGCAGAAACTGTATAGCTTGTAGAATTCTCATTCCAAAAGACTAACCTAATTAGCCAAAGAAAAATGTGCAGCGCTCATACACCAGACCTTGCCTGTGCTTCAAGTTCCTGGAATCTTGCCAAAGACAAGCTATCTTTTCAGGGAGGATTCTGCCCTCTAGTGTACACTAAGAGACGCTAAAACACATGCAACGATTAAATCAATAAATTAGTGAAATTCAGTGATTTCATTAGTAAAATGGAAATATTCCCATTTCATTCCTAGAGCATCACAATTTTGACTTTAAATGGAAGCCTCCACATCCTTGTTTCTAAGCCAATTTCCTATTAATCTAATAAAATAAACTGATGAGCAAGATAAAACCAGAGGCACAGACACAGGGAACAGACGGATAGATCTCAGAGGGGTGGTGGTGTGGGAGGCTGGAAGAGATTAGCTGAAGTACATATATGCAAAGGCCATGGACACATAAAATAATGTGGTGAAGGTGGCCAGGTGCTTGGTGAGGGGGGCAAAGGGCAGGGAGAATGGAGGGTTAAAAAAATCAATTTCCTATTATCATACTGAGTAAACATTATGAACATTGTAACTTCAGCTACCTATTCTTTTTATTCTTCCCTACATTCCCCAGATGTGCCCAAAGCACTTTACTAACTCATAATTCACACCAAGAAAAATTTGGTACAATCAAGGGTATAGAAATATAACACAATAGCCCTGGCTGGTGTAGCTGAGTGGCTTGAGCGCAAGCCTGTGAACCAAAGGGTTGTTGGTTTGATTCCCAGTCATGGCACATGCCTGATTTGTGGGCTGGGTCCCCAGTAGGGGTTGCTCAAGAGACAACCACACATTGATGTTTCTCTCCCTCTCTTTCTCCTTCCTTTTCCCTCTCTCTAAAAATAAATAAATAACTTCTTAAAAATATATAGCAAAATAAAGTTTTAAAAGTTTATAACAGGTATAGGTATGTGGCTCTTAAACTTATATTTGAAACTTGTTGGGACTATAATTTAAGGCCAAAGGAAAAGGGGTGCATTGTGCAATAAAGTCTATCTCCTCATCAGATTTTCTGAGAACACCAGAACATGTTCAATTCCAGGCAATCTTGAAAACCACTAGAGACACTGCCTAGGTTCACAGTATTTGCTGTACGTATTCAATCCAAATTGACATAGGTTACCTATTCTGGTGACCACAAAGGGAAAAAGTTCTTGCTTTGAAAGCTTTTCTATGTTCAGGATCTCACTGAGATGCTCACATTGGCATGCACTTCATTGCTTGATTCAAGATTCAAATATTGACCCCAACAACAAAAATAAAAGGATGTCACTACTCTCTCCATGATCCTCTGAGTTACCAGCTTGGCCTGGAACAATCTCTTCAAACCAACAATGTAAATGAGAGCGAGACTACCTTTAATAAATTCAATATATTCCAACTATTCATAGGGAAATCTTAAAAGAATTATTTACTTTTAATTTCAAATCCATTTACTCTATACCTATAAGACCTATAGAAGTATATGTGAAAAAGCAAGTATATGTTAATAAGAATTAATTAAAATCTAATGAAACAGAGTTTAGCATCCATTGAAGAGCATGAAAGGAAAAATCTTGCCCCGAGACAAAGCACATCATTCTGGAGCAGATAAGCAATATAACATCAGCACCACCAAGACTGCCAGAATCAATCACTTCCATTTGCTGCACTAGCTCCTGGAAACATCCTCTTAAAAGCTATTTCTAGCTAGTCCTATCCAGAACAAATGGCTGCCAGAAGAAAGGCACTTAACCCAAGATGGTGAGGGTCGCTCCTGTCTGACTCCCTCAGCAACACCCTCACACAGGCTGCCTACCTCGAGGACTCAGACCTCGGCAGGAGTTCATCACCAGACAGAGGCAGAGACAGCCATGATTCCCCAGCTGACACATCTTGTTCACAGCTTCCTTGTTGACTACTAAAAGATGATCAATGTACAAACATAACTGGAATTCAAATTTTAAATCATGCTAGCCCCTTACATTTCATGAGATAGGAATGACACTGAAACAGTGGAAACCTGGACTGGCCATAGTTAATGGGGAAAAGGCTTACATAAGAAAAGGGAGGAAACAGTCATCTCACTTCCTTCAAAAATAACAAAATACGAAATAGCTTTCAAAGAGTCCTTCATCAATTATAAAGCTAAAGAAAGATGCTTTTTAACATATAAGGCTAATCAGGAGGCTAAGAAAGAGGGCGTGGCACAGTGGCAGTGAGCCTAGGCTTTGGTCTCAAATGGATCTGGACTGGAATCCTGAAATACATGTAGCACTGTGCCTTAAATTTGGTAAGTTGTCAACAGAAGCTACATAGTTTTCTTTAAAAAGGTAAGGCAATGTTTAACCTGCACTGTGAGAAGATAACATGTCTGACAGGGAATTTAAAGAACTGGTTCCAACAGAAACTGATCTGATCACTGAAGGGGAACTTGCCATCCCAGAGTGTGAAACACCTGACTACAGGAACCAGGCAGGTAACAGATGAGGGAAGCAGCTGAGCAGAGACCAGAGAAGGGCAAGCCCCGTCCACTCTGCTCCAGTTCGGTGCTGCTGTAAGGAAGCGGGAGGGCCGTGGCACAGCTTCTCATTTCTGAAGAAAAGCCAGGAATCCAGATTTTTATGTCAACTCTCCTGATTTTTATACACTGGCCAACCAAGGACTCCAGCTTCCTAACACAATGTGTCTCAGAGGGGACATTGCTGGCATTTTGGAAAAGAAAATTCTCTGGACAAACTGTCTTAAGCAGTACATGATATTTAGTATCCCTGAACCCTACCAGTGGTCTCAAGTCCTATGACAACCAAAATATGTCATCTCACATTTCTGGACACCTCTTACTGGCAGAACCACATCTGCTAAGAATAACAAAGTTAAATTCAAAGTTAGTGGGAGGGTCAAGAACATCTGTTTACAAACAGTAACAATAAGGACAAGGACAAGGACAGCTCAGAGTCAACTAAAAACAAAATCCCAAATTATCATCAAACAAGAAATCTCACTGAACAGGAAGCTTACAGGTGCTTGCGGGAACAAATCAAGGCCTAATTCCCTCTCCTTACTTCTAGAATTCACTACGACAGAAGAAAACTGCCTTACCTTTTCTGTAGCCATTGCTTGTATAGTGTTGCTAGACATTAGTTTTCCACCAATCTCTTTCTTCCTACAGCAGGAACTTTCATACAGAACTGCACATGCTTCAAATCACGGTGGAAGAAATCTAGGTACCCAAGTCCCTAGGGTACTAGCACTCCTAGATTTTTCTCTTATGGCTCACTCTCCCGTTCAAGACCATATCTGAGTTACCATATGACCCAGCAATTCTACACCTTGGTACATACCCAACTGACATAAAAATGCATGTGATATAAAAATCTGTATATGAATGTTCACAGAAGCATTATTCACAACAACCAAAAATGGAAACAAACCTATGTCCATCAACTAATAAACTTCAAAATGTAGGATATTCATACATGAAATATTACTTGGCCATAATGAATCAAGTACAGACACATTAAAGAACCTCGAGGACATAATGCTAAATCAAAGCAGCCAGACACAAAAGTATTAAAAATATTGTATGTTTCCATGTATAGGAAATGTCCAAAAAGGCAAATCTAGACACAGAAGATAGATTAATAATTACTTAGAAATGGGAAAGAGAGGTGGGGATGGAAGTGAAGAGTGAGCACATTTCTTATGGGGGTGATAAAAACTTTTTGTGGTTGCATAGCTTTATGAATGCACAACACTATGAATATGCTAAAAGCCAATGAACTGTAAAATTTAAGTTGCTGAATAAATAAAAACAGCTCAAAAAAGTGGTTTTTAGAGTGGAAAAAAGCACATTTAAAATTATTAAATTTGCAAATACCACTTTGTTCTCATATAGACTAGAGTCCAAAAAATATCATAGGTTACATCTGCTAGAATACCCATTTACTTCTAATTATCTTAATTATTAGGATGACCAATAAGCTCTCACTCACGATAGTAGTGAAACAAGCTGACCTCCCTCTTCTGGAACGGCCACATTCCCTGAGGCGTTAAGCAATCTCAACATGTCCCGGTGACCCTCGAACAATGTGGGTTTGAACTGCGTGGGTCCACTTATACATGAATTTTTTCAACTGCCCCATGCAGTTCAAACCTACACTGTTTAAGGGTCAACTGGAATCTGCACATGCAGAGGGCAAATTCGAGTTATACTTGAATTCTCTTCCTGGGCAGTCAACATTCCTAACCTTGGGTTGGTCAAGGGTCAACTGCATCTATTCACCAGGCACAGACAGACACAGGCCAACTGGTCAGGCATTTCATGACAGCATCAAACCGGAAGGTAAAGTCAGAATGTAGCTTGTCTTTTGTTGTTGTTGATATAAATACTATATTAGCTCTGAAATGCTCCTCTCAACACAAAAGCAACTCCTTTAAGAATAAAAAAGCCTGTCCTGGCTGGTATGGCTCAGTGGATTGAGCACTGGCCTGAGAACCAGAAGGTCGCCAGTTTGATTCCCAGTCAGGGCACTCGCCCGGGTTGCGGGCCAGGTCCCCAGTTGGGGGCATGTGGGAGGCAACCAATCGATGTGTCTCTTGCACATTAATGTTTCTCTCCCCCTCTCTTCTCCTCTCTCTAAAAAGCAAATAAATAAAATCTTTCAAAAAAATATTTACATCTAATATTTAAAAATAAATAAAATGTTTTCTAAAAAGAGCCTAAAAATAATTAACACAGGTCAGAGGTCTAATTGATCTTCATAGTTAGAGCTTCTGATAAAAAATAGAAACAGTTCCACCTAATATTACGTCAATATCAGATTTTTGTTACTTTAAGTGAAATGTTCAATGCTCTCTATTAAAAGACTACATATATTGAAAAATTTAAAAACTTTAAAAAGCCAACGAAGTCATATTAACTCACATCCAGGGAGTTTGGGAGAGATTAACTGGTCAGACAGGAAGACTGTGTTGTACAAGTTAAGGTTCCTGGCAACTGACTGGTCATTAGGCTGAATACTGATAAACCTCAGAAAGTCAGGCATTACTGCTGTCTTCTCAAGTCTTCAGTCTGGGCCTTCTATTTTTATTATGACACTGTGATCAATTCTCTCTCTTGCATCTTTGGGGCAAACACTGATAAACTGAGACCACCCATGATACTATTTGAGACTTCACAATAAAGCCCCCTCTCCCTTTTTTAGGTCAATCCCAATCTACAGGAGTGAGCAAAAGTGGGTTTACAGTTATGAGTACACAAAACACAGGGTTTATTCTTGTATTATTATTTACTTATTAATAATTGTATTATTTATTTGTATTATTTGTCATTTTATTATTGTTATTTCGTATCCTTACTTATGATTTATCTCTTAGGTAATGATGGATGGTTTCCACCTACTTTTGCCCAACCCTGTATAAGAAGGTAATTAAATAAAAAGCCCTTAATTCAACAAGTTAGTGCCCATGGCGAGGGTTATAAACTTCAATGAGACTAATAGTCCACCAGTAGCCCACTGCTGGAATACGGCTAAGTAATACGTGTGCGGTTGAAGGCTGACCAGCCAGACACCCACAAATGCTGGGAGAAGCTGGACGTAAGTGGCCAACAGTATTGGTAATGAGGATAGAGGGGTGTCTGGGGTCGGGGGAGAAGTGGATCAAGAGTTTAGAGTAACAAAACTATGGGAATTTGAACACACTGAGCATTGTGCTTTCTAAACCAAAGGTAGAGAGTGCTTCTTGTCATCTCTAATTTGGGCCTCTAATTAAAATTGGATGTTTGGTTTACTCCATTCCCAAAGCATAAACTTTGGCTTTTTATAGCCTAAGCAGTGTTCTATTTTAAACATGTGAAGGAAATGCATTTTCAGTTATAAACATTTGCTCCTGCGAATCTGTTCTTATTTGCTAGCAAAGGATGTGGGACAGGATGTTTCACTCTGTTGCTCTGGTTTCCCTGTATTGCTTAAATCTGTTTAGAGAGAAGAAAAATAAATAAATAAAGTGTTTCTGCTGGACAATTTCTATAAACTGAAGTAACTCTAAAAATGAAAATAAAAAGTCTGTGGAGAAAATATTAGAATGATTTCTTTTAATAAACTGGATTATTCCTATCGGTTTTTCCCGAAAAGACTTTCCGTGCCATGCACATGCAGCCGGCAGCAGATACTAATGTCGGCACTGACACATGTGCCCACTCAGACACCCAGATCAGCTGACGTCCTCCTCACCCTGTCTTTTCCCAAGCACAGTTACGACTGTAGAAGATTTTTGTTATTACAAAAAAAAAATCATGCCAACCTTGGTCATCTTCTAGATTTATTCAGAAATTCAAAATACACTGCATAATTCAATGAGTCCCCATTTCATGTACAATTCTGAGGGCTTTTTCACTCAGGCAGACATATCCTTGTGATGTTACGTTACGTTCCATTCCATTATAGTTTTCAAAAAAAACGGATTCTGATCAACTTTCACTGTACCCCTTGGTAAGGGAGTCAGTTCATCTACTGAAAGATATTTCATCAGCTGGCCCTCCAGATTCCCTCTAAGTCCTCCATGCCGCTCTCTGCCCAGATGCCATCCTGTACGGACAGAAGACTCTTCTGAATCACACCTTACTCAGACTCATTTGAGCCCTCTTTCCTACTAGGCCTCAGTCTCGGCTTCTGTCCTTGCTGGGCTTGCACAGCTTGGTTTTAGCAAGTATCCTGCAAAGTCAGTTTAAAGAGAATCCCCATTCTTAATATCTGATCAGTCCCACTATCTGATCAAGTTCCTCAACACCTTTGATGTGTAATTCCCAGCCTGCCTTCAGCAAGAATCCCCCCACCCCTGTGGTCTCCTCTTAGTCATATTCCATCCACTGACCTGCCCCCTCTCATTCTGCTCCTTGGCTATGAATTCCGAGCTATCTTTGCTGTATTCAGAGTTGAGCCTGATCTCTTTCCCCTATTGTGGTAATCTTAATATCTATGGCAATAATCCTGAGTAAGTCTTCCTTACCAGCTTAACAAGTGTTGGAATAATTTTTTCTTTCACAAGACTCAGTGGTCAGTCAACTAATGAATGCATAAATAAGCAGAACAAATCAATATTTCTCTTACTCTCTCTAAAATCAATATATTAAAAAGATTTTTTTCAAGACTCAGTGGTCAATGGAGCATCCTGGCAAGAGATGGGAGGGAGGGAGGAATGAGAGATCTGGGCATTTGTTCCCCCAGCTTCCCCCTGGAAGATCCATCACTCAAGTGAAGGACTTAGCTCCTGTCAGGAGGCCCTCTCTCTCGGCCATAAACTGCTCCCCCTCTTGCCCCTTCAGGTTGAAGGGTGGTAATGGAGCCTCATTATTATTACCGGCCCTAGAGACACCGCACTATTCCTATCCCTGTGGTTTTTCATCACTTTGTGAGTTATTAAACTCTCCTCAGAGTATCCTAATTTGAGGATGCCATCTGTTTCCTGCTGGGTCTCCCTAATGTAGACATCACCTCTGCAGATTTCTTCCTAAACAGGCTATTAGGTCTTTCTAAGAAAGGAAGGCTGGTTACAAAATGCAGTCATCTTTCCACGTGAGGGACTTAGTGACTTAAACAGGCTGACCTGGTTAAGCTGCCACTTCTCCCTCCTCTAGCTATCTTCATAATCGTAGTAACAGAGTATTTTCTGAAACATATAGTTTCCAAGTAGAATCTCTAAGTATCAATAGGAATTATTTTAACCTTGCAGAGGTTGTGGTAAAAAAAATTATAGCATAGGTCACATGTATCCGAGAGACACATTCATTACTGTGCTGAAATGTAAAAAAAAAAATTAAAAACACTGCAAATTTGCATTTATTATATTTATACAATTTCATGATTTTTATTTTCAGTTATAATCTAGAAATTATTAAAGAAATAGAAAAACATAAAGAATAAAAATTTTTCTTTTCAAATAATGGAAACATGGATATTGCTAAAAAATACAACCAAAAAATGTTTTTAACATTAATCAAAATCTTCAATAGCTGACTTTGCAAAACCTTTGAAAGTCATCACAAACAATATTGCTATGTTCAAGGCATAAATGCCTTTTGCAACACTTGCAAAAATATTTTGACAAGCAACTCCAGTAGCATTCGCTGAAGTTCTTCAACATCTCTGATTATCAAATCAATATATTTTTCCAGCCATTTTCAATGGTAAATAAAAAGAAAATACACAACACTGACTTCTAAGCTCACACACACACACGCACTCACACACCAACTATACCAACACTAACTTTGGAGTTCATGTTATCTCTTAGATACAATTTACTATTGCATATCACACACCCTTACAAAACACGTGTTATAATAAAACTGATGGCTTAAACATCATGGGTTAGCATTAGTCACGTACAAACGTGCAGCTAGTCATGACCTTGAACCTATGCACCTGATATATGTAACAATATTCAAGGAAAGAACTTGTTTGTATCTCTCAAATCAGCCAAGACCCTTGCAGGGTTAAGAAAGCCAACAAGGCTAGGAGTAAAAATTGTGCTAGATGAAACTATGCTAGAAACCTAAGGCAGAAAAACGTTTGCCTTTACGTCTATCAGACACTTAATCCAGAGGTAACTTTTACCATAACACTTTTAATAAATGCAAGAGACACTATTTAATAATACCAGATACAAGTCTGGTAACTCAAGTAAAAGCCTGCAAGGCTAATTTCACATGTAGTCTAAAGTAGTATTTTTTCAAATTCAGATTGTAATAGATTGTGAATTCAATTCAGTGAGTTCTAACATTTCAAAAAATAACCCATACTCAACATAATGTAAGACAGAAAATCAAAGTTCATCATATATAGTAAAGGAAAATATTATTTTACCAAATTTTTATTTCACTTTTTACATACCTGTATTTATGGGTGTACTAGGGCACGCTGTAAAATGTTTTCCTTACTACGAGTGGCAGTCAGTGAAGTTTGCAGGCTACTGGTCTGAAGAGAATCCCTCTCAAACAATATAATGATTAGAAGGCTAAAAACATGTTGTTTCAGCCTACAACCGCACTTTTTAAAAATCTCAACCCTCACTCAAAATATAGTTTATTTTGTGACAAGCACATCGATAACTGGAATAAAAATGTTATGAAACAATATTTACTCTTACTACATGATGTACTATAATATTTTTTATTCAATTTCACTTCTTTTAAATGATGATTGCAAACCACAGCTTAAAAACTTCTGAGTCAGGCCTGGAGAACTCTGTTCTCATTACCCTGGTCCTTCCACCGCCACCTTCGTTGGTGTTTACAACACTTCCACTGTGGGAGCAAGCATTCAATCCTTTTTTTTGGTTCCTGTGTAACTACTACATAAGTTCTGCCACCTAGTCGCTTCAGGGGGCAAGAAATACTGGGATTAAGAAGCAAATAAAGATCATGGAGCAGACGTGGACATAGCTCCAGCTGCCTGTCCTTGCACTCACCGCCACGGCTCTCCCTGAGAGGAGCCCCTTACTAAGGCACCTGCAGCTCACTGCCTGAGGACTGAGGACAGGCGGAAGCAGCTGAGCCAGTGAAGGATAAATATCCCAGCCTCCTTGCCCTGGCCGTGTTCTTCACTGCCTCCCTGAGTTCCCCAGCAGGACTGAGTACCAGCTCCAATTGGCAGTTATCTGCTGGGTGACACACCCTGCACCGGTTTCCTTCCCACCTTTCACCTCCCAACTGGGGCTTCCTGGAATCACCTCTCATGTTAATGACTTGCTCTCACTCAAACCTTTGTCTCTGCTTCTGGGTAAACATAACTCTGGTGAGCACACCAGTGTAACAAAGTGTTATTTAGAGCCAGGGCTGCAGAGATGAAAAAGGCCTGTCCTAGACAAGCTCATAATATGATAGGAAAACCAATGATTTTTTTTTCAATGTAAAAAAAAAACTTTACTGTTTAAAGCAATGACATAAGTACGCTTAGGGAGGGAAGGAAGAAGTGGCAAACTCTGACAGAAGGGTCAAGAAGCCCCCACAGGTGACTTTTCTCCCCTAAACACCTCAGGGACACAGAGTTCCCCGCGGGAGCCAGCAGGTGATCAGCGATACCTACGGGGTGTGGTCCACATTCACTTCTTGCAGGCTAGCACCCTGGCTTCTCACATTTACTGTGAGGCTTTACGTCTCACACATAAGCTAAGAAGAAAGGGATTTTTATTTTCTCCAAAGAGAAAGAATTCTATTCTAGTCTTCAGCTAAAAATAACTCAAGTAATATGGAAAATATGAAAGAAGAAAGACTATGAAGTTCCTGAAAATGTGTTAATAGAATTATTTGTGAATCAGCTTTGACCTTATTATGTTCCTTTAAGGTCCTTGGGGGATGGGAGTGCTCAACCCAACTCTTCATTAGATGTTCTGAAGAACTGCTGACATTTTCATTTAAAAATTATTTCTTAGATGTAAGGTTTATTACGTGTTCAGCCCTGTGATCAGCACTGTAAATCGGCACTTTTTTCAGGCTGATATAAAATGAGAGACCTAAGGCTAATTTCCCTTAACATTTTCCACTTGGCAACTATTTCAGCAAAGGCAGGGCAGCGGCATGATTCCGTCTCTCAGGAAAGGAGCCACGACAGCTGCAGTTAAGGTGACAGCTGCAGTTATAAGGTGCGTCCTCACACCGAGAGCGGCTTCTTCAGTGTGCCAGGGGCACGTGGGCCTGGGCCCAGAACACTCACCCTGACCCAGCAGGGAGCGACGGCAGAGCTGAAGGCACGTTGGCCTGTGGGTTTTCTTGATCGTTTTGCTTGAAGAAGGATTTGGCCTCTTTAGATGTAGCATCCACTTCCTTAGTCACCCTGTGCCAAGGAAGGAGACATTAAGTTTACAAAAGGAATATAAAGACAGAAACAAAACTGAAAGAGGGAATGAACGAGAACAAGGAAAATACCCACTGGGCCTTCAATAGGTTCTGGCTCCTGAGCTTCAGGATTTCAAGTTTACTACGGTAGTTCCAGACAGACATTTTCCCTTGCTAAACGAAGTGATAACGCATTAAAGTCTGATCTCTCTAAAATCCCCTCCACTATTTTTGTCGGCATGAAACACTGCGGTAGTCACTGCTGAATCACAGCCCTTGTGGGTCACTGCTGTGAAGGCTGGAAAAGGCCCTCCCCCTGCGCCTCCCGCGTAGACGAGGCCTCACACTGGAAGGCCCAGTACAAGCTGGAGTGGGGAGATGGAATGTTCGGGAGGAAAACACGGGTGTTATTTCAGAGAGAAAAGCAACAGTATAAACAACTAGAAATACTCTGTAGAAGATTCCTATTCTACACCTAAAACAAACAAAAAATGAAACAAGATCCCCGAAAACTGGCTAATTCAGCACTCACCTGGGGATGGACAAAAACTTTAATTGAGAATTCTGCCAACTTCAGATCTGCAAAAACTGCCCTCAATAAAACTGATGATCAAATAAGGAGCCAATAAGGATATTTATGGTGCTTAAATTTTCAGATAAAGAAAAATGTCTAATGCCTGCCTAGGCTTGCCAATTCAACAAAGACATCTGAGGAATTTTCTTTAAATTCCAATCTATCTGTAGGAGGGTCAAAAATTACAGTCACTGTATTATGGATGTTCAACCAGCTCATCCAGAATAAGGCTGGCCAAGAAAAATGACAGATGAATCCTGTAAATTCCACCTTTGCAGGGAGGTAAGCCTCTCTCTTCTCTCCTTCCTTCTAGGCTTCCAAAACCAAATTTTCTTATCAAGGGCCATCTCACTCCCGCACTCAGTACTGTGTCACCCACAAAAGTGACAGAATAAACTGTGAGAGTTTTGTATTAAGAACCTTCACTGAGAAAGAAGGCCAAGTTAATCTTGAAGGGTGACTTAAAAAACAAAACAAAAAACTCTGTCAGTCCCGTGCTCAAGCTCCTGTCTTGTGATGGCTCAGTGCTACCCGGAGAATCCAATGTAAGCTGCTGAATCTTGCCTTCACGACCCTCTAAAATCCAGACCAACTTTCTTTCACGCTTAATTTGTGTGTCCCTCACTTTCCCAAATGAACCTCTCAATAGTAAGTGTCAAGAGTTAAAAATAAGAGAATTTATACGATAGATTAAACCATCATTCAGCAAATATTCCTTCCCTCTTGACCAAGAAGATAATCCCCCCACCCACTGATATCAAGCTGGACATGGGACTTGTTTCAGTGGTCAGAGAGGTGCTAACTGATTTGACAGCAGAAGTTTCAAATGTGCTCCTGTTCTTTCCCGTGCCCCTGACACCCTCTAGCCATAGAAAGAATATGCCTCAGGCAGCTGCTGGGGGGTGGGGGGCGGTGAAAAACACATGCTGCAGACCTGAACCCACCCAAGTCCGGATGAGCTGAGCCCCAGACGGCCGGAAACACACCAGCAACGAATGAATGCTAACTGGTATATACCACTGAGCCCCGGGATGGTCTGTTCCACAGCAGTTCTGTAGCAAGAGCTGACATGTTTACAGTTCATGAGTGAGAAGAATTAGATTTCAAGGGGTTAGGTTACTTTTTCAAGACCAGCCAGAGATTAAGTAGCAGTGCTAGAAAGAACCCTGCAGACGTGGGACCTGTGAAAAAGAAAATGACACGGCCTCTGCCCTTCAGGGGCTCCCAGTCTATGAGGGCAGCCCCCCATGAAAACAAGTCACGACCACATGTGATCAGCAGTAAGTGCCATAAAGGAAGCACGGAAAAAGTGTAACCGTGAGAACGCCCTGTTCATTTCTGCGTGTCCGGTCCTATTCACCTCACCAGGAAACGAGTTCTATAAACCGGTGTATTTCTCTCAGGGGCTTTGTTAATTGACAGAGTAATATCAGCAGAAGATGACTCCACCTAGAAGAACGCCACTTTTAACAAGCAACAAGAAGAGATTCAACCATCAAATACCTTCAAGTAGGAGTGGTCTAAACTGCAGACCGCTCCTAATATACAAGAAGGAACCTTGACCAGAAAAGACCCACTACTGGTGGTAGTTAATTCAAGCGTTATCAGAAGAAATTCCATTTTAAGTTCATTTTCACTTACTCAGAACTTCCTCAAAAGTTTTGTTTAGGCAGAAACTTTCCATGACTGGCCTTTTCCAAAAGGTGAATCATTTAGGAAAGTTTGAGCTAATTGGCTCAGCTGGTTATGTGATAGGGAAGGATAAAAAATACTATTTTTCCTCATTCCCCAAAGTTAATAAACTAGACATTTTTAAGTGGGGAAAAAAACAAAACAAAAAGATCCAAAATTTAACAATTATAATTAGAAAAAACTGAAAGACTTTGTGCTATCACTACCTTATTCTTACAAATTATTCTGTCATCACTAGCTCTTTCTCATGTTTCTTAAAAGATGTAGTGATGCTCTTAACTTGATACAAAGACAAAAATAAAAAGCAGAATAATGACAAAGAGATTAAAAGATATGCTCAAATCTATATACCAAGTTTGTATCTGGTTGTCAATTAAAATTCAGGCCTTCCAAGTTCCTACATGAGAGTTCCTTATGATATCTAAATTTAAGTATAAATAACTTAAGTTAAAAAAAATCCTGCCGAATTGCCAACTATTAACAGGGGTTTAGTTTTATTTAGAAGGTAGTTAGAGAACTTTCACTTGTCATGTTATGTATCTCTGTAACATATGTTTTTAAAATAAGCACATATTGCCCTGACTGGTGTGGCTCAGTGGATTGAATGCTGGCCTGTGAACTAGGGGGTAGCCAGTTCGATTCCCAGTTGGGCACATGCCTGCGTTGCAGGCCGGGTCCCCAGTGGGGGGCATAAAAGGGGCAACCACACATTGATGTTTCTCTCCTCTTTCTCCTTCCCTTCCCTTCTCTCTAAAAATAAATAAATAAAACATTAAAAAATAAAATAAGCACATATTACTTTTGAATACATGTGTTGTATTCATGTTGCTTCCCTACTCATCTTTGTTAGAAGATACAGTGCTGCCCTCTTCTGACAAATCATAAAAATAGCAGGCTCCCTGAAAATGCATGCAGTATTTAAAATTACCATTCGTTTTAAAAGTGAAATGGGAAATTTGTGTTGGACAACCACATTAATAAATAGTAGTAAGTCCACAAAATTTAATTTGATCAGGAAATGTAATGATTTCTCATAGTAACAGTTACTCACCAGCTTTTCTTACTCTCATGTAGGGCCAGTGGTTAAGTTATAATAAATCTTTCTTTAGATATCCTGTATGACACATCGAAAATAATGCAAGCCAAGAAAAATTTCTAAAAATTTTGAATCCTTTTATTTCTAACAGTGTATTAAACACTTTCTGTATTACTTTTGTGGGACTTCCTATTACAGGTTTACCATGAGTGTTCTGCTATCCTCTACTGGACAACTTCTATTGTTTCCAGTGTGATTTCTGGTAGCAAAATATATTATTAATTCACATCATTAGGAATTATTCTGAAAGATGTTGCTGTAAGTGCTCTAACTGATCACCACCAATACTGGGTGTTATTGATGCAGCGCACTGAGGAGGACAAAACATCAATGTAGTATTTTTGTCTGAAGTGATTAATCTGACACTAATCGTGAGGAAACAATTCAACAATTCAAATTAAAGGACATTCTACAATACAAAAGAACTCAAAAAACATATGTCGGGAAATACAAAAAGGCTTAAAAACAGTTCTAATTCCAAGGAGGCTAAAAAAGACTAAATGCAGTGTATAATCCTGAACTGGATGTTAAATTGAACAAGAAATAGAGTTACAAAGAACATTATTGGAATAACTGGAGGAAAACCCAAGTAGAATCGTGTATAGAGCTACTTAAAACTACCAAGATGAGATAGGTACAGAAATAGTAAGTACTTAGAAATTTGTTTGCAATTCGAGTGTCATAATATTCAAGACATGCTCAGTGGACTCACTGCATGAAACAGGGCGGACATCAATTCAGGTATCGCCAACTTTGCTAGGTGGTCACGAGCTATCAGTGTGTTAGTCACGTGCAGTAAGACCGAATTAGAATGTTTAGGTGATTTGGTCAACTAACACCCCAAAACATCATAAAATGTAAACATTTATTTTTTTAATTATAATTTTTTCAATTACAGTTGACAAAATATTATTCCAGTTTCAGGTGCACAGCATAATGGTTAGACACTGAACTTACAAACTGACCCGCCTGGGAAGTCTTGCACCCACCCGACACCAGACACAGTTATTACAGTCTTCCTGGCTGTGCTCCTCCTCAGCGGCACGTTACATCCCTGTGACTACTTTGTGAGTACCAGTTTGTATTTAACCCCTTCCCCTTTCTCACCCAGCCCCCAACCCCTCTCCCGCCTGGCAACCAGCAGTTTGTTCTCGGTATCTGTGAGTCTGTTTCTGTTTTGTTTGTCTTTAGATTCCATATATAAATGAAATCATATGGTATTTGTATCTCTGTCTGACTTATTCACTTAGCATAATACCCTCTAGGTCCACCATCAGTCACAAATGGTAAGATTTCATTATTTTTTATAGCTGTATATATTATATGCTGTATAAAATGTGCATATTATATGGCTGTGTATTACATACAATATAGTTTATACATATTATCCAATCTACCACTTCTTTATCCAATCATCTGTTGGTGGACACATAGCTGCCTTTCATATCTGGGCTACCATAAGTAATGTTGCAATGAACATAGGGATGACTATATCTTTTCAAACTAGTGTTTTGGATTTCTTCAAGTTAATACCCAGAAGTGGGACTGTAAGCATTTATTTTTATAAATTATTTTTACAATCACTTAAATTGTTAATAAAGTGTGACTTTTAAAAATTGTACTTTAAATTAGTTAACTAAATTTTATAAAGTAAAATTGGTAATTTTTTAAATCCTAATTTACTGATGGCAAAACAAGCCTCATTGTTTTATAAAGAAAACACATCTTTCTGAATGCAGCAGTAGTAATAAATCACGTGATGATGATGGAAATAGTCCCAAAGAAATGAAGGCCAACAAGGTCACACCGCTTCTACCCTGCAAGCCCTCTCCATTGACTGTGGTCTGCGACCATGCAGTGCTAAAACCAAAGTGAGTTCTCTGCAGCGATGTTTGGGCTAATGAAGCATTTACATACAAAACAGAAGGAAATGAGTTCATAGTAAAAGAATTCTTTGAAATGGAGTACTGAACTAAAAAGCCAATATAAGTAGATGGAAAATTCCATTCATTAACATTAGTGCATTGCAGCCTTCAGAGGAAGGAGAGCTTTTGGTTACTAACTAAAAAACAAACAAAAAACAGTGCCAAGACCCTAGAAAATACTGTATCAAATATGTCTGCTTGGGAATCTTGGTGCATCTGTGACAAAGAAGGTATAGTTCAAGCCCTGACCAGGTAGCTCAGATGGTTAGAGCACCATCCTGCCCACCAAAAGTTTGTTGTGGGTGTGATTCCCAGTCAGGGCACATACCTATGTTGTGGGTCCCATCCTGGGTCAGAGTGTGTATGGGAGGCAACTGATCGATGTTTCTCCCTCACATCAGTGTTTCTCTCTCTGTCTCTCCGCCCTCTCTCTAAAATCAATAAACATTTCCTTGGGTGAGGACTAAAAAAAGAAGGTAGTTCAAGTACAACTTTCCAATACACCATAGTTTGAAGTATTCAGGATCTGGCTTATGGTAGTGCAAACTGGAGTACAGTTAGCAAAGTGACTTTTCAATGCAATTTAAAGAATGTCATATCAATTCTAACATGAAAATTATTATGGTATATGTGTGATTTAAACATGAGGATGATATAAAGAATTCTTTTGTCAATTTCTTGCTGACAAACATACCTGACACTCATCTGTATGATAAAACTAGGGTCACATTGTCAACAAATGTGATCTGAAGTCTAAGTGTTCGCAGGAGCACGTTCCAATGGCACAGCTGGCAAAACAGAAAAACAATTGAGATCAAGGAGCATGTGCTAGAATAGAAATGAACACACTGCTTCCTTCATCAAGAAGAGTCCTACTACCAAAAAAATCCTGCTACAGTAGTAAAAATTATGAATTATTTAAGGTTAATGACTTAAAATTTTAAACGACTCTCTTTATATGTGATAAACTGAACGCTGATCATAAAAGTGTATATGTTATGTTGTGTGCTGAGGTGTGATGGTTATGAAAGAGAAAAATGATGCTGAGAATGATGAACTAGGAAATAAACAGTGTTTCCAAAAGCAAAAGTAACCAGTTGCTTCCCAATTTTAAAGATCTCAACTAGACAGTAAAACTTATTTTTGATATCTGTTTTTTTAATAATCTTAGTACTCCCATGCAAGGAGCTTTTGAGTAGTGAATAAAATACAAGGGTAAAAATGAAAGTTAAGAAGCCTGGAAAATCAGAGTTTCTACAGATTAACATGCTCCACAGAAGGTTTGGAACTGTATGTTCTATCAAAATAATAAACACAAACAGGAAATTCACGTGTTCAGAATTCCTTTTTTCCCACTGAAGTGTAACTTTAATTATAACTTGACAGGACAAACTACTGGAAATGGACACTGATAAAGCACTGCAGATGAACTTTGAAAATACAGTATCACTGGTTTCAATTTAGATTAAAAAAAGGAAAATCTTGAACTTAGTGAAATGGCTTTAAAATCTATACTTCTATCCTCATGAAAATATCTCGAAGATGAACTGCTTCATGATAAATTTTTTTTTTTTTTAAAGAAAAAACCAACACAGAAGCAGTTTACATACACGCCATCCTCCAGGAGCACTGCTGTCACTAACCCAATTTAGATTAGAGGAATTGATGCACAAAAAAAGCTATTTTGTCTCATTAAAAACTAAAAATTAATATACAAAGTGTCTAGATGTTACCTACTGAGAATTGATACTTTAGATTTTGTTTTGATTACAGAATAAAAAGGTATAACTATTATACTGATCTCCCATATCAATCTCATACTCACTTTCAATGAATAGTATGTACAGTTACAAAATTCTTTTCCTTTTCCTATCTTATGTTTATTTTGACTATGTGTATTGAGTTGTAATTATATGTCTGTTAAATCTTATTGTTAAAAATTTGAGCCCTGGCTGGTGTAGCTTAGTGGATTAAGCGCGGGCCTGTAAACCAAGAGATCATGGTTCGATTCCCAGTCAGGGCACATGCCTGGGCTGCAGGCCAGTTCCCAGCAGGGAATGCACAGGAAGCAACCATACATTGATATTTCTCTCCCTCGCTCCTTCCCTTCCCCTCTAAAGATAAATAAATAAATAAATCTAATAAAAAAAAAAGAAACCTTTAAAAGGTATAATTTTAAAAAAAATTGAGCTTATATGTGGTATATCTTTTTACTTTATTTTTCTGTAATTCCATTTTATTGTGTTTTACAAAAGCATTGGTCTGTAACAGGTTGAAAATTTAAAATCAGGGTCCTTCATCTCAGAGCTTAGATAATAATCTGCATTAATGTAAAATTTACTGACTATGAGAGTTATATTATACTTCAAAGGAGAATGCCCTTGTCCTTAGGAAACAGTGTTGAGGTATTTAAGAGTGAAGTAATTCTCTAATGTCTCCAAGTAATTCTCGATGGTTCAGCCAAAATAAAAAGAGAAATACAGGTGGAGGTGAAAGGGTCACTGACAAGCAGTAAATCTGCACGGTAGGTATACGGGTGTTCCGTGTAATACTATTCTTGCAACATTTCCGTGAGTGAAATGTTTCAAAAGAAAAGGTTGGGGAACATTTTTTTTAAATAATAAAAAGTTTTGCTCTACCATTTATAAAACTAATAATGCCAAATTCTCTTTTCCAAGATGTATTTGTCTGGATGAAATAATTGGCGGAAAGAAGATATTTTTAAGAACGTCGATTTTAGCCCTGGCCGGGGGCTCAGCTGACCGAAGCACTGCGTCGTCCACCAGGAGGCTGGGGTTCCATCCCCACTCAGGGCACCTGTCTAGGCTGCGGGTCTGACCCTCAGTCAGGGAGCAACGGGAGGCAACTGATCAATGTTTCTCTCTCTATCCCTTCCTCTCTCTCTAATCAATAAACATATCGGGTGAAGATTAAAATAAAAAGAATATCAATTTTAGGGGAAATTATCTTTTCAGAGCGCATACAGGTCTAATTAATTACTGTCACAGAAAATAAATGTGACTACCTAAAAAGGTATTGATTGGCACTTCATCTGTTCTCATTTAGCTATAAATTAGAGATCTGCTGTTTTCACATAATGAAATTTAAGTGAATAGGAAAGAGGAAATCCCAAACATGTGGTGCTCACCTGGAGCAGCCAGGGGGTTAAGTCCCCACCGTTTTTCTAAACTGGTAACAAACCTCACGAATTAATTTTAAAAGTAATATTAAAGTGAGGAAATAACACTGGAACCAAGCTTCTCTCCTGGCACTTTAATTTTTACCTGATTTCAGAGGCTTCACCGGGACTCATGCTTCACAGTTAAGGAAAGTAATAAAGGGAGAAATGACTTAGCCAAGGTTACAAAACATGCCTATGTGAAACCATACACTTTTACGTGTTCTTGTTTCTGTTCAGCCAACCACTTCATGATATCCAAAAACTAGACTACGATATGTGAAAGGACCTTTCTCGTGTTCTCTGATAATTCATGGAGCCACTGTTTTCCTTGAGTTCAAATATAAGGCTTCCAAATATTACAATGGGATGAGGACAGATGACTCATAACACCATTTAGAAAAATGCTCATTTTTAAAAAAACTACTGTATTTTACCATGTATAATGTTTACCATGTCCACGTTTTTGCCCAAATTTTTGAAGGAAAAATAAGGATGCACATTATACATGGGTAGTAGTAATTACATATCTATATAAATGTTTTTAATTCTTTCATTTATGCATATGTGCTAAAAGCATAACTCTAGAAAGCAATAACGAAATCCATATACTAATATGTGTGAGAGGCAAAATAATACTCTGGAATACAATAATCAGTTTTGTTCCTAAATATAAATAAATAAATAATTGAATTAAAATATTAAAACGATAGATTTGTTGCCTGAAAGTCTGTGCCAAAAACCTGGGTGCACATTATACTCAGCAAAATACAGAAGCGTCGAAGTCCGCGAAGGTCATCTTACCTGACTTCTTCACCAGCAAAATCAAACACCTTGGTGATTTTGACTTTCTCTGTTTCTTTAGGTTTCTCTAGCTTTTCTGCTTTGACCAACAATTTATTTGAACTTGTCTCTTCAGTCTCCTCTCTTTTCTATGAAAAAAGTAAGAATCAGTTTCACATAAGGATGAAATCTAAAAGAACCATTCACTCATGCTGCTTATGGCTATTTTTAAACATTTCATCCCTAAAAGAGTTAAAGACCTATTGAAAATTTATTTGATTTGAAAAAACTTATTTTTCCTTCCAAAGGAAATGCTTTGCTTTTCACTCAGTAGAGTTACTACCTACAGCCCTGGCTGGTGCGGCTCAGTGGACAGAGAGCTGGCCTGCGAACCAAGAGGTTGCTGGTTTGATTCCCAGTCAGGGCACATGCCTGGGTTGCGGGCCAGGTCCCTGGTTGAAGGTGTGTGAGAGGCAATTGATTCAATTGATTCAATTCAATAATGTTTCTCTCCCTTTCTTTCTCTCTCTTTTCCCCTTTCTCTGAAAATAAACAAATAAATAAAATCTTAAAAAAAAAGACATCTATGTAGTCTATTTTCTACTGTAAGCTTCGAATTGGTTTGTAAATTTTTTAAAAATCTATCTGGAGGATTTCTAGTCAAGATGGAGGCACAGAAAAACATGCCTCATCTCCTCACAAAACTACAGCAAAAATTACAACTAGACTACGAAACAAGTATCACCCAGACTTGTCAGAAAATAGAACTGTATGGCAGTCCAACAACCAAGCATTTTAAAGAAGCCACGTTCATCCAGATGGGTAGGGGGTGGTGGGCAGAGACACACAAAGAGGTGGAGAGGCACAGAGACACAGAATGTGCAGTCCCACATCCACTTGTGGTGGGTAAAAACAGGGAGGGACACCTCGGGAGTGAGGGATCCCAGCCCAAGACCAGACCGCCGAGCCCAGCCCAGGGTTCCAGCGCTAGGAAGATAAGTCCCCATCACTTCTTGCTGTAAAAATCAGTGAGGGGTGGGGTGGCGGAAGAAACTGCAGGATTCTCAGGAGACTCCTCTTAAAGTACCTACAACCGACCTAGGACTTACGCGGACTCACTCCCTCGGGGATTCAGCACCAGGGCACCAGCTGGAAGGGCACCAGTGGCATACGGGGAGAAACTATATATGTATATGGAGGGACTGGCAACCGGCTGAGTGATGGGCGACAGCTTCCTCCTGGGCAAAATCCAGGGGCCAGACAGCGGCAATGTCCCCATCTGCGCCCTCCCCCACACAGAGCAACAGAGCGGTGACACAGCTGCCCCACCCTGGCAATTACTGAAGGCTTCACCCCATACAATTAACAGGTGCAGTTTTCCACAATAGGCCACACTACTAAGACAGGGAGTCTGAGCAGCTCTACCTAATACACAGAAACAAACACAGGAGGGCTGCCAAACTGAGGAGGCAAAGAACATGGCCCAAATGAAAGAACAGAACAAAACTCCAGCAAAAGAACTAAATGAAATGGAGATGAACAAAACACTAGATATCAGGATGCTCAAGGAACTCATTGACTACATCAATAGCTAAAAAAGACCTGGGCAAAAATGAGGGTTACATTAAGTGAAATAAAAGAGAAATCTACAGGGAACCAAGAGCAGAGGGGATGAAGTTGAGAATCGAATCAACAATTTGGAACATAAGGAAGAAAAAAGCTATCAATCAGAATAGCAAGAAGGAAAAAGAATTTAAAAAAATGAGGGTAAGCTAAGGAGCTTCTGGGACATCTCCAAATGTACCAACATCCAAATCACAGAGATGCCAGAAAGAGCAGAGAAAGAGCAAGAAATTGAAAACTTACTTGAAAAAAATAATGAAAGAAAATTTCCCTAATTTGGTGAAGGAAACAGATATATAAGTCTAGAAAGCATAGATAATCCAAACAAGTTGGACCCAAGAGGACCACACCAAGACACATTATAATTTAAATGCCAAAGGTTAAAGACAAAGAGAGAATCTTAACAGCAGTAAGAGAAAAGCAATTCATTACCTACAGGGGAGTTCCTATAAGACTGTCAGCTGATTTCTCAAAGAAACTTTGCAGGCTAGAAGGGACTGGCAACATTCAAAGTGATGACAAGCAAAGATCTACAACCCAGATTACTCTATCTAGCAAAGTTATCATTTAGAATTGAAGGGAAGATAAAGTGCTTCCCAGACAAGGTAAAGCTAAAGGAGTTCATCAGCACCAAGCCATTATTATATGAAATGTTAAAGGGACTACACAAGAAAAAAAAATCACAACTATGAACGTTAGAATGGCAAGAGCCCTGGCTGGTGTGGATCAGTGGACTGCGCACCAGCCTGAGCACCAAAGGGTCACTGGTTCCATTCCCAGTCAGGGCACAGGCCTGGGCTGTGGGCCAGGTCCCCAGTAGGGGGAGTGTGACAGTCAACCACACACTGATGTTTCTCTCCCTCTCTTTCTCCCTCCCTTCCCCTCTCTAAAAATAAAATAAAATCTTAAAAGAAAACCAACTTTGTTTAAAAAAAAAAAAAAAGGCAACAAATTCACAACTATCAACAACTGAATCTAAAAAAAAAAACCTAAGCAAAAAAGTAGAACAGGAACAGAATCATAGGTATGGAGATCATTTGGAGGGTTATCAGCTGGGAGGGAGAAGCGGGAGAACAGGGGAAAAAGTACAGGAATTAAGAACTGGTAGGTACAAAATAGGGGGATGTAAAGTATAGCATAGGAAATGGAATAGTCAAAGAACTCATATGCATGACCTACAGATATGAACTGGGGGGGACTGCTGAAGGGAATGGGGGTACCGGGTGGAGGGAAGAAATGGGGGAAAATTGAGACAACTGTAATAGCATAATCGATAAAACATGTTTTTAAAAAATCTATCTGGAGGTCTGACTGGTATGGCTCAGTAGATTGAGTGCAGACCTGCAAAATGAAAGATCGAAAGATCGCCGGTTTGATTCCCAGTCAGGGCACATGCCTGGGTTGCAGACCAGGTCCCTTGATGGGGCGTGTAGGAGAGGCAACTGATCGATATTTCTCTCCCACATCAATGCTTCTCACCCTCTCCTCTCCCTCCCTCCGCACCCCTTCCTCTATTAAAAAAAAATCTATCCGAGAACTTAGGGTATTTCTGGGGAAACATTCATCTCATTCACGTATCAACTTACTTTAACTTGTGGACTTGGGGACACTTTTGACTTTGGTCCCACATCGTTGAGAAAGCTGGCCCAGAGTTCATCCTCCTTCTTCTTCCTCGCAGCCTCTGACCCAGTGTCTTCTCCCTGCTCTGCAGCCGTGTGTTCCTCCTCACTGCTACTTGCTCCAGATTCCTCACTGACATCTTCCTCTTCTTCTTCTTCTTCTTCTTCTAACAAGAGGCCACCTGGTTTTCTTTTCCTAATCCCCAACAATCACAAGGAAAAAGAAAGATAAGACATGCAAAATGGTTTCAGTTATCCCTTCCTCCATTCCAAAGTCAATGTTGCAAACTCAAGAAAACCTTCCAATCTGGGACCACTGATTAAGATTTACACTGAGGGGCATAAAGAGGTACAATGAGATTTTGTGGAAGAAAAAAAGAATTGAGCTCTTAGCCTCTCCCTAAAACACTTAGAATCAAAATATAGTGTTCTATATACTTCTAAATCAGGACTAAAACACACCCCAAATCACCACAGAATCAATCTGTCCAGAAAGAGTGTGCCAAGAACATACATACATACACACACACGTATATGTGTGTGTATATATATATCAGATATTTTTGACTTTCTGAAGTCATTACATATGGAGAACATGTTCCACTGAGGAGAGCCTCAAATTTATTTTCACTGTTTCTTCCTAGAATTGTTGAGGGACAAGCAGGGGGTGGGGGAATCCATATTTCTTCCCCCTTTCTAAGGATACAAAAGCTGGAATACAGAAAATTTTAAGGACAAAAAAACTGGGCCCCAAACTCGTGACAGTAAATTGATTCTAACTTCAAGTGAATCTAATACCTAAAATTCCTTTTTCCCTTTTTATAAACTATAATCTGCTTTTTTGCTTCAATGCCCAGAAAGACAGAAACACCAATCCAAGGGAATAAAAGACTTCTATAAAAGATTCTCTTATGTGAGTTCAATAACCAATCAGAATTTTCTTTTACTTTTCTATCTTTCTTTTTTTAGGAAACTTCTTCTTTTGAAAACCATATAAGATATTTATTAAAGATTTATCCACAACCAGATGGTGTACAACTGGAACAAGACCACCCAGAATAAAAATAAGGGTCTTCTTCAACATAACTTTGCACATCTTTCTGAAACACAACACGGACAGCCAGCGGTTCTCCAGAGGTTTCATGATCCATCCTGGGAGACACATGCTTCTCTTACCCAAGACAAAGAAAGTCACGACCCCCACCAGCAATTCCATGGCACTGCATTTTACAAGGGACGTGACTGAAATCCTGGGAGAACATAGTGGCAGTGCCGGTCTGGGCTCCTCTTAGGACAATGACTGCAGGCTAGAGGTCCAACTTTTACAGCCAAAGGAATGAGTAGTTTATCCATCAGAATTTTCATAATTTTTGGTGAAAGTATAATTCAGTACCAGGTCTATGGAAGGTAATTTGCTAATATCTATAAATATTATTTTTTACTGTGTATAATCCTGGGTCAAACAATTCTACTTCTACAGATCTGATTTACAGATATACTTTTTACATCTTTATATCTTTATATAAAAAGATATATACTTTCATATCCATATTTTCAAAAGACATATATAAAAAATAGTCACTGCAGTCTTATTCGTTGTAGGAAAGGTAAGGGGTAGCCTTGGCCGGTGTGGCTCAGCTGGTTGGAGCATCGTCCCATAAAATGAAAGGCTGTGGGCTCGATTCCTGTAAGGGCACGTGCCTGGGCTGCAGGTTCAGCTCCCGGGTCAGGGCGTGCACAAGAGATAACTGGTCACTCTCACATTGATGTTTCTCTCCCTGTCTTGCTCCCTCCCTTCCCCTCTCTAAAATCAAAAAGCATGTCCTTGGGTGAGGATAAAAAAAAAAGACTGGGTACAAATCAAATGTGTCTCCATATGGGAATCCTTAAATAAAGCAAGGTCTATCCATATAATGAAATACTATGCAGCCAATGAAAGGAGTAAGGTATAGCTAGATGGTATCATCTCTAAGATGTGAAATAACGAAAGTGAGAAATGATATGCGGAGCATGCTACTACTTGTTTGTGTTTTTAAAGGAAGTAGGAGACATCTACATACACGCTTGTGTGTGCACAGAATACCTCTGGCAGCACAGTTCTGATGCACGGCAACAAAGGCTAGAGATGGGGTACACGTTTTTATAAGTAACTTGAGTTTTTTATTTTAACTATATGTACACATTACCTATTAATTTTTTAAATTACCTCAAAAAATTTTAAAGCTTTCCAGGGACAAAAATCTAATCCTAAAATATCTCCAAATGCTCAGAGAGAAAAAGGTAAGAAACCTTAGCAGCGAGAAATCTACCAGACCAACGCCAGCAATCAGGATGGTTGTGACAGCAGCCCTGACTTCTAAGGGCCTTAAGGGCAGCATCACCTGGCAGGAATGCTTTGAGCCTTTCTTTTTTTCCCTTTGGTTTTCTGTGTCTGCTCCTCACCATCCACTTCGTCTTCTTTCACTAATTCATTTACATCATCTTCACTATACTCTTCACCTGAAATCACATAATAGGGTGGTCAGACAGATATTAATAAAGGTTTTCACATCAAGATGAGACATTTGCACTAAGCAAGAAGTCTAGTACTTTCCTCTGTTCTTCACCTAACTAGAATATTACTCCCTGAGACAAGTTGCCCCTGTCCCTGGAGACTAGGCTAAGTCCCCAGATTCTAGGCTTGCAGAGCAGCCCATATTTCCCCCCCAACTCATCCCACTTATATTTAATGTTTGCAATTTCTGCTATGCTCTGCCCATCATGAGGACAAAGATCCTGTTTTCTCTTTATAGGTATTTGCTGAATGAATGAATGATAGAATGAGTGAATGAATAGAAATCCCAATTCTACCTACTGTATTTTTCAAAGAAGAAACTGATGCTCCCACTTCATCTTGAATATATCTTTCAAAAGTAAGCAAACAATACCTTGTCTTGTCAATAAAAGAGGTTTAGAGAGAGGTCTAAAGACCTCCAGTTAGACACAGTAGGAAGAACCAGTGTGTCTGCTCCCCATCCTCACACACCAACACTCAGGCTCCCCCATGAAAGAGTGTTACCTGGATGCCCAGCCCAGTCTGCGCACGCTGAGGGCACCAGTCAACAAATTCTGCCCACGTGGGTATTCAAGTGGCTTTTTTACTTCATATAACCTTTTACTGGAAGCATAACATACCGTATTTTTTGGACTATAGGACGCACTTTTTTTTTTACCACATTTTTTGCTTTAAAAATTTTTTTCCTTATTTTTCTCCTCTAAAACCTAGGTGCGTCTTATGGTCTGAAAAATAGGCACACCTATGTTTTAGAAGAGAAAAACAGGGAAAAAATGTTGAAGCAAAAAATGTGGTAAAAAAGTGCATCTTACAGTCTCAAAAATACGGTATATGTGAAAAACTACAAAGTCTAATGTACAGTTCAATAAAATTATGCAAAGTGAACACACATATCCAGAGCCCAGCTCAAGAAGCAGAACATGGTGATCAGCATTCCCAAAGACCCCTCATGTCCCCTTCTAGTCACCAGCCACCAGCCCTGTCCAACAGCAGCCACTATCCTGACTTCTAATGCCACCGATTAGCTCTGCGTGTTTTTGAGCACTAACAAACAAGCCTACGTTATGTACTCTTTAAGGTCTGGCTGCTCTCATTCAACATTGTTTGTGATACTCAGCCTATCATTTCATGTAGCTATAGTTTATTCATTCTTACCCCCAAATAATATTTCATTGTATGACTACACCATAGCTTATTTATCCATTCTTCTCTTAATAGACATTTAGGTTGTTTCCAGTTTGGAGTCATTACAAATAGGGTTGTTTTGAAATATTCCTTACATCTTATCAGCTTTTAAATATTTCACTCACAATGAACCAATGATCACCAAACACTTCAAGGAAGCCTCCAATATGAAAAGCAATATTGAAAACAAGCAGAAAGAAACTCAGAGGAAACAGAATTAGGGGGAAAGAGTTAAAACATTTTTTAAAAAGCCTTTATATTTAATAGTCTCAAAGAGGCAGCCATGAAATAAGAATGATTTTAAATTTTTTTCAGAAAACTAAAACAAAAAAACCAAACTCTTGAAAACTACAAATATGACAGCAGATACTCAAAAAAGAGAAGACGAAAGATGCTGAGAAGAAGCCAGCCATGAGGAAATCTGGAGAACAAACATATGAGCCTGAGGAAACAGTAAATGTAAGGGTTCTAAAGCGGAAACAAGTTTGGTGTCCAGCTACCAAGTGGTAAGTGAAAGTGTCTCATGAAGAGGGGAGTGAGTTCTGGGTTAAGAGGGCAGTCTGAACACACAAATGTAATTTTGCTTCCTCCTGACACCCCAGGAAATCTACACAGCAAAAGACATAAACCCGCGATGGTGGTCACCTAGCTGCATCGTACTAGTTTGTATTTGTAAAAGGCAACACTGGAAGGATAAACAAAAAAAACTAATGGAAACAGCCATCTATAAGGGTTGGGTAGAACGGGGTGGAGTACGTAGGGACAGAAGCTAGAAGTCTGTTTATCTTTCTATGGAATTTTGAACACCCCTTAAGCACAGTTTGAATAAATAAATATAACTATATGCCCAAACAATAATATAACCCATAAGATGGGATTCCAACAAGTTCAGAAACATAGTTTGTGACTGTACATTTTTAGCAGGATGCAGTCTAAAGACAAAAATGTTCTACTCCTTGTGATGATATCAATGTTGGTGTCGTGCAACTATTTCCTTTATATGACAGGTGAAAGCAAGTAGTTACATTAAACATGTTAGGAATCCACACGTTCAGAATAGAGAAGTGGCACACAATTATAAAATCAAAGAAATTAAGTATGAAAATACAAATGATAAAACAATTTAAGCCCTGGCCCATGTGGTCAGCTGGTTGGAGCATGTCCTGTAAACCAAAAGTTTGAGGGTTCGATTCCTAGTCAGGGCACATGCCTAGGCTGCGGTCCGGTCCCCAGGCGGGGCACGTACAAGAGGCAACCCATCGATGTTTCTCTCCCTCTCCTCCCCCTCTCTAGAATCAAAAAGTATGTCTCCGGGTGAGGACCAAAAAAACCCCACATAATTTAAAATATCAATATGAACTCCAACTCAAACTGGGACATTCTGCTGCGCCAGAAAGCAAGGAATGGGTCACTTTAAAAGGTTTTAAGATCCCGATTGAAAGCAGTCCTAGTAGCCAAAAGTGATGACGTGAACTAAAAGGAATAATGGTTAGTAGATTAAAACACATGTAATTGATAAAAATCTGTGAATACTTTATGATATTCAAAAAAACTGTACCATTGTAAATAAGCTATTATTAAAATTGCCCCCCATTTTGAAAATTGATAATTAAGGAAAATGAATTAACATTTATCCTGCCCCAGTTGATAAGGAAACGCTACATATACTTTCAGAAGAACATCAATTAGTAAATGTAAAAGACCCACAGAATTAAAAAAACACCGCAGAGAACAACAACGGCATTCAACAGAGGGATCCAACTCTCACCATCCTGATTCAGCAGTCACAACTATGGGGATCAACCAGGCATAAGGTATCTTCTGATGTCAGGCATTGTGTAACACAAGGGTTATCTACAATGTATTCTAGCCAAAATACTTTATTTGAACCCATCAAGCACTTAGCTCTACCTTCTAATGTATGGAAAATTCAAGGGACAAAGGAACCAAGTAGCACCGTGAGGGAGCAACAAATCCTGAGGTTGAGACATTCTGCAGGACACGCGCTTGACCCTCTTAAGCATATCAATGTCACTACACGAAGGTTTCTATTAGCTTGAACAGATTTCAGGGACAGGACAACTACACGACACGTGTAGTCCTGAACTGAACTGTGATTTGGACAGGCAAGCTACAGCCAATTTGGGGGTCAACTGGGAAAATCTGACTATGGTCTGTACGTTAGACGAGTTACAGTTTACTGAAATGGACAGGGAGAGATTGTTCACTGAAAAGAGCAGGTAATACAGTAACACGGAAAAGTGTAATTTCAGTTTGGGGAAAATACAAACACCTATAGCTGGGTCTAGAAAAAGATCAGAGTGAGCATTCACTAAGGAATTAAAACCAATACTCTCTGGATGGTAGGAATACAATGATTCTATCTTTTTTAATGTTAGTCTGCTTTTTAAATTTTCTGCCAAGCTCATGACAGCTTTTGTAATACCAAGTTATTTTTCATCATATAAATGGACAAATACTACAGACAGTTCAAACAAGGAAAAGCACATAGCTCTGGATCTTAAACATGGAAAAAGTTCCTCAATCTCATTTTAAAAAGCACATTTTAAAGTAAAACAATCAAGATCAAATTCCATGCAGTTAGTATGAGAAAAAAAGAGTAAGAAGCAGAATAACAACCCAACAGACAATAAAGCACAAAATGGACAACTACTGTCCAGGGACTCAGCACTTACCTCACTCACCCTTTATTCCCCAATGCTTAAACATCAGCCAAACAACGAAGAATCACGGAAAATCTGAGAAAGCATCTGACATAATAGAGCCCAAAACAAACATATAG
Source organism: Trachops cirrhosus (assembly GCA_028533065.1). Taxonomy (NCBI): domain Eukaryota; kingdom Metazoa; phylum Chordata; class Mammalia; order Chiroptera; family Phyllostomidae; genus Trachops; species Trachops cirrhosus. The sequence continues at coordinate 18,579,147 of CM052550.1, forward strand.
AATGAATAAAAATCACCTTAGAGGAAATTAAGATTATTTCATTTTATGAAGCTAGCATTTTTGACACTAAAATCAGACAAGGAAATTATAAGAAAACTACAGACCAACATCCCTCATAAACATGGATGCAAAAGATCCTCAACGAAATATTGGCAAATATCTTCAGCAATGTATAAAAAGAATAATACATTATGACCATGTGAGTTTTATCCCAGAAATAAAAGACTGCTCAAAATTTAAAAATCAATCACTGTATTTTATCACATTAACAAACAAAAGAAGAAAAACCACCCATAACCAATAGGTGGAAAAAAAGCATTTGACAAAGTTTACCCCTCAGCAAATGAGGAACAGAGGAAACTTTAACTTGACAAAAGGCATGTATAAGAGGCAGAATATGCAGAATGCCATGGTTCAAATCCCAGCTTAGCTACTATCTTAGCTGGGGGACCTTAGGGGCCTCAGTTTCTTCATCTGTAAAAGGGAGAGCACAATAACAGCACCTATCTGGTAGTTTTCTGTGGTTGAGTTAGTCACTGTAAAATACTTAAAATACACACAGAAATGGCAGCCTTGAAAAACCTACAGCTAACATTTTACTAAATGGTGAAATACCGATTCCCCTTACAATTGGAAACATGGCAAGGATGTCCATTGTCACTATTACTATTTAACATCATATTGGAAGTCATATCAAGTACAATAAGGCAAGCAAAAAGAAATAAATAAAAAGGTATATCTAAGGAAAAAGAAGAAACAAAACTGTTTCTACCCACAGATAACATGATCTATGGGTTGTTTTTTTTTTTATTTGCAGGGCAGGGAGAATAAGGGGACGACCTTGGAACTGTCCACTTTGGTGGTTGTTACACAACACTAAGCGTTTGTTGAAATTCATAACTGTACACAGAAAAGAGTAAATGTTACTGAAGCTCAAAAATTTTTAAGTTTAAGTATTATTAATATCTATACAGCACTAAGATACTATACTTATGAAACAAGAACGTGATTGGTATAAAAATTATTCAAAGAACAGAGAGTTCTTCAAAATTAAAAATATGAAAGGAGGAAACACAACAGATGAGCTAGAACACAAAATATTGAGAATTTCCTATAAAGTGAAAAAAAGTCAAAGGGTTAGAAAATAGGAGATAAATAAAAATTAGAGTACCAGTCCAGAATAGTTAACATAACATTCAACATATGAATACTGTCAATTTCAAAAATAAATAAATAAATAAATAAAGAGAAAACAATTTTTTTTTTAAAGAAAGGGAGGAAGAAGGAAGGAGAGAAACATTAACGTGTGGTTGCCTCTCGCGCCCCACACTGGGGCCTGGCCCGCAATCAAACCAGCAGCCCTTTGGTTCACAGGCCAGCACTCAATCCACTGAGCCACACCAGCCAGGGTGAGAAAACAGAACATTGTTAAAAAAAAAAATTCCCAGAAGTCAAGCACAATAAATGAAAATAGACTCAAACCAAGGCAGGTATATCATTGTGAATTATCAGAAAATATCAGGAAAAAAAAAGAAAGAAAATATCAGGAACAAATAGAAGACTATCAGCCTCCACAGACAAACAAATCATATATAAATGAGCATAAATCAGCAACAAAACAGATTTTTTAAAAAATTGTCACCTGAGGATATGTTTATTGATTTTAGAGAGAGGAACGGGGAGGTGGTGGAGAAAAGAGAGAGAGAGACACACACAGACACACACACACACACACACACACTGAGACAGAAACATCAATCAGCTGCTTCCTGTATGTGCCCCAACTGAGGATCAAACCCACAACCCAGGTCCGTGCCCTGTCCAGGGACTGAACTTGCAACCTTTTGGTACACAGGACAACACTCCAACCAACTGAGCCACCCAGCCAGAACCAAAACAGATTTCTTTCTTTCTTTTTTTAAAGATTTTATTTATTCACTTTTAAGAGAGAGGAGAAGGACGGAGAGAGAGAGGTAGAGAAACATCAACGTGTGAGAGACACACTGATCGGTTACTTCTCGCAAGTCCCCAACTCGGAACCTGGCCCACAACCCAGGCATGTGCCCTGACTGAGAATTGAACTAGAGACCTTTCAGTTCACAGGCCAGCACTCAATCCGCTGAGCCACACCAGCCAGGGTCAAAAGACATTTCTTAATAGAAAACACTGGGAACTACAAAATAATGGCACAGCACCTTCAAAATTCAGGTAGACAAAAGCAATCTATTGATTCAACATTATTCCTATCAAAATACCAATGGTGTATTTCACAGAACGAAAACAAATAATCCAGAAATCTATATGAAACCACAAAAGACCTAAATACTCACAGCAATCTTGAGAAAGAAGAACCAAGTTGGAGGTATCATGCTACCTGCTGTCAAACTATACTACAAGGCCACAATAATCAAAACAGCATGGTACTGGCATAAAAACTGATATATAGGTCAATGGAACAGAAAAGAGAGCCCAGAAATAAACCCATGCCTATATGGGCAATTAACATATGACATATGAGGCAAGAATATACAATGGGGTAAAGACAGTCTATTCAATAAATTGTGCTGGGAAAATTGGACACATACATGGAAAAAAATAAAACTAAAACCTTCCTACACCATATACAAGAATAAACTCAAACTGGAGTAAAGACTTAAATGTAAGGCTCAAAACCATAAAACTCCTAGAAGAAACAATAGGCAGTAAAGTCTCAAATACTTCTCTTAGCAATATTTTTTCTGATATATCTCCCCAGGCAATGGAAACAAAAGAAAAAATAAACAAATGGGACCATATCAAACTAAAAAGTTTTAAGTTTTGCATGGCAAAGGAAACCATCAACAAAATGAATAGACAACCTACTGAATAGGAGAAGATTTTCACCATTGACTACATCCAATCATTGGGGTTAATATCCAAAATTTGTAACGAACTCAAAACAACTCAACACCAAAAACACAAACAATCCAATTTTTAAAATGGTCAGAGGAGCACCTGATATTTCTCCAAAGGAGGACATACAGATGGCCAACAGACATATGGAAAGATGCTCAGCATTACTATCATGAGATGCAAATTAAAACCACGATGAGACTTCCAGCCAAGATGGAGGCATAGGTAGACACACTGTGCCTGATCGCACAACCAAGATAGGGACAACAACAACTTAGAAACAGAATAACAACCAGAACTGACAGAAAACTGAACCATATGGAAGTCGGACACCCAATGAGTTAAACACGGTCATCCAGACCAGTAGGAGGGGCGGAGTTGGGCTGCTGGCTCAGGTCGCAGACCAGAGAGCAGAGAACGTAGGGACTGGACCGTGTAAGGTAACTGGGACGTGCAAGGCAACTGGGCGGCGCGCAAGACCGAAGCAGGCAGACCCTCGGTGCACAAGCAGCAGCTGGCGGACTGGCTGGGGGGTGGCGACCAGCAGACCCAGCGAGGCAGTGATTGTGAAGCAAGGCACTGCGCACAACTCAGGGTCCCAGTGCCAGGTAACAGAGTTTGGGGCACTGATTGAAAAGGAAGGTCCCGCAGGGTGCACAGGCCCACCCACACCGGAACTGGCACCAGAGGGGCCCAGTTTGTTCCAGGGAAGCAGCAAAAGGGACTGAGGTCCTATGGAGAGCAGAGCAAGCACCATTGTTCCTTCTCGGACCCCGCCCCCATATACAGCGTCACAACCCAGCAACTGGGGTGCCCAGCCCTGGTGAACACCTAAGGCTCCGCACCTCATACATAACAGGCACGACAAGACCAAAAACAAACAAACAAACAACAACAAAAAAAGAGATGGCTCAAACACAAGATCAATTGAAAGCCCCAGAACCCATCCTTTTAAGCGATCAAGAGATAGCCAACTTATCAGATGCACAGTTCAAAGCACTGGTGATCAGGATGCTCACAGAACTGGTGGATTCTGGTCACAAACTAGATGAAAAAATGAAGGCTACAATAAGTGAAATGAAGAAAAATGCACAGGGAACCAATAGTGATGGAATGAAAGATGGGTCTCACATCATTGGAGTGGACCAGAAGGAAGAAAAAAACATACAACCAGAAAAGAATGAAGAAATAAGAATTCAAAAAAATGAGGAGAGGCTTGGGAACCTCTGGAACATTTTTAAACGCTCCAACATCCGAATTATAGGGGTACCAGAAGGGGAAGAGGAAGAGCAACAAGTGGAAAAGATATTTGAACAAATAATAAAGGAGAACTTCCCCAATCTAGCAAAGGAAATAGACTTCCAGGAAGTCCAGGAAGCTCAGAGAGTCCCAAGAATTTGAACCCAAGGAGGAACACACCAAGGCACATCATAATTACATTAGTCAGGGTAAAAAATGAAGGAGAGAATCCTAGAAGTAGTAACCTACAAAGGAGTTCCCATCAGATTGTCAGCTGATTTCTCAAAAGAGACCTTCCAGGCAAGAAGGGGCTGGAAAGAAGTATTCCAAGTCATGAAACACAAGGATCTACACCCCAGATTGCTCTATCCAGTAAAGTTTTCATTTAGAATGGAAGGGCAGATAAAGTGCTTCTCAGATAAGGTCAAGTTAATAGAGTTCTTCATCACCAAGCCCTTATTTTATGAAATGTTAAAGGGACTTAT